>OV656818.1:20705219-21387938 GCA_927399485.1 Calamotropha paludella
TGCTAAGTTCAAAATAATACACAAGCTGAAAAAACGTTTATCTACTCTAATACTATAATACAAAGATTCTAAAACTGAAAACAAAATGCTTATGACAAACATTACGTACAGGCCAAAAATAATAAAAAAAAAGTTTCATTACGATACAGGTCTTGTATGGACACCTGTAACATAATATAACTTTTTTATCATAACGATACACCTATACAACCTCCAGCTGGACCAAGGAGGTTGAACCTCTACTTTAAAAAGGTTTCAATGAACGAGTCCTCGACGACCGACGCAACACGCATGCGCAATTGATGTTTGCACCTTGGCGCCAACATTTGACATTTAAATAAATTTGTTGTTATATTCAGCGTTTTATTTGCAATATTGTTTTACATATTATAGTATGAGAGTAGATAAAGTAGTGTATGAGACTGTACATAACTTGGTCTTATAACACTCGTGTGATGCTATAAAAAAACTCGCCTACGGCTCGTTTTTTTAAAACACACTCATGTTATAAGAAC
This sequence comes from Calamotropha paludella, assembly GCA_927399485.1. Taxonomy (NCBI): domain Eukaryota; kingdom Metazoa; phylum Arthropoda; class Insecta; order Lepidoptera; family Crambidae; genus Calamotropha; species Calamotropha paludella. The sequence continues at coordinate 20,705,735 of OV656818.1, forward strand.
CCTTATTATGCAACAGTATCATAAACTACTATTAATTTCTAGACAAGTTAAGAGGTAGTTAAAAAATATGTGTATTTATTTTTTAACTTGATGCGCTTGCAACTGAAAATACGCTTCGGAAATTTCATTAAAACATGCAAATAACGAATTATAATTCGAAATGGCAAAAAAATAATTTCTCGACGAATTTCATTTAGGAGGTTTTGGCACTTCGCCGTCGATATATAACTTAACTCAGTGGGTATGCCTAACGTTTTTAATTTTCTCTACTATTAATTTACCTTAATTTTCCTTGATATTCATTAAAATTGTATCTAATTGACATCTTGCTGAAAATTTTTCCTTTTTAATAATTGTGTATATGAAAGACTAGAGTTTCAGCTCAATTATTACCTTTCGTTTACATATTAATTAAGTAAATTTATCACATTAAATAATATATATTTTTATCTACTCTGATACTATAATACAAAGATTCTAAAACTGAAAACAAAATGCTTATGACAAACATTACGTACAGGCCAAAAATAATAAAAAAAAAAGTTTAATTACGATACAGGTCTTGTATGGACACCTGTATCATAATATAACTTTTTAATCATAACGATACACCTATACAACCTCCAGCTGGACCAAGGAGGTTGAACCTCTACTTTAAAAAGGTTTCAATGAACGAGTCCGCGACGACGCAACACGCATTCACAATCGATGTTTGCACCTTGGCGCCAACATTTGACATTTAAAAAATCTTTTCAATATTTAAACAAAGTTTGGTTTTGTTTGCAACATTGTTTTACGTAATATAGTATGAGAGTAGATAAAGTAGTGTATGACACTGTACATAACTTGGTCTTATAACACTCGTGTGATACTATAAAAAAACTCGCCTACGGCTCGTTTTTTTAAAACACACTCATGTTATAAGAACCCTTATTATGCAACAGTATCATAAACTACTATAATTTGACTTGGTTTTACGGCCACGGCTACATGAGTTAATCTTCAGCTGTACCATCAATGAAACAGTCAAGAGATTAAGTCAGATTAAGAGATAAGATCAGAGTAATTATTACTTAGGTATATTTACCCACTTACTGCAAGGTGAGATAAAGCCCATTATCTTAACGGTGTCTTCATCCATAGAATTATAATGTTTATAAACATTGACTAGTTAAAACTAATAAATATTTTAAACGTAGTCATACTGACAGCGACATATTGTAAATAACGTCCCAAAAAATTCATGTTTATTAGTTCTAGTAATTATTATTGTGTGAAAAAATAATTTTTTTTTGCATTTTTCCAAAGCTGTCTTACAAGATATAATAGAAAAATACTAGAAAAATCGACACGGCTCTAGAGCTAACAAGGCTCAGTAGCTCAATTATGATAGCATTGGACCGGACTTCCAAGGGTTGCGGGTTCGATTCCCGTCTGAGAATTCATTTGTGAGCCGAGTCGATTTTTTCTAATATTTTTCTATTATAATAATTAAAAAAATATAATTTTAAATAAATATAATAAAAAAATTTTTTATAAATATATTTTCTTATTAAAAAAATATAATTTGACTTGTTATTAAATAAAAATATTACCAATTGAGTGACTATTTGAAATAAAAGTATTAACATCATACATATTACTGAAAACATGTAGTATGAAACATGTACTCTTAGTATCGATTTTATTATTTGTTAAGTTTTAATTTGTGACATGATCCAATTGGTAATACATATATTGTTCTCAATTTATGCTTAGATAATTAATAATTTATTTCTTATTGGTTTAAATATTTGTATGTTGACTAAGTCAGCAGAATATGTTGGTATACTGTTTGGTAAACACTTTTATTTTGACCATGTTATAACGAATAGACTTTCATTCCGATAAGGTATGCTTTTGCTTTGTCCCCAGCAATTGTATCTCCTATATAATACGCTAATGATACACTTAATACTATACTAAAATATACAATAAATAAATTATTACAAGTTGAAATTCTACTTGCCTTTGGTGACAAGTTTTAAAAGGATTTTAATATATAAATAACAGGTTTCTTATTTGGCCTCTCATACATTTAAATAAAATGCTTTAACCGGATCGACTGCGTGTTTATTCTTTTTTTTATTTATTTTATCCTGTAGTTTCGACTCCTTTAGAGGAGCAGTGCTCACATGCTGACTAGGGTAATGGTTGTCATAAGTGTGCTACTAGAGAAATATTGTGTCGGAAATCTTGAGGGAAAATACTTGCTAATGATTAATACGACAATATTAGGACGCTACACCCGATTCCTTTAACATATTTTGACAAGTCAACTATTTTTAAGACAGTATTGCCAAACCAAGGTCTTAAGCTACATTCCGTGACAAATATTTCAGAAATAATACACAATGATGATTAATGAAACTGATTTTATTATAAATTTCTCGTCACTTGAGCCAAAATCTCAAAACTTATTAACAGTAGTACTGTTCTGTCAACACTACCGTCCCCTTACACCGTCGATGACGCCAGATTGCCCCTTACGTTGCTTCACTGAATCTCTCAACAAGAAGGCCGCCGCTATTGTGGCCAAAAACATAAAAATATATTTACGCCAGTGATACCTTACTAAGTAATTTAGATTCTACTTTTAATTAAAGATACCAAAATCTCACACTACTGCCCTACAATATTTTAATCAAGCACAATCCTATTTACTAAATATATTTTAATATAATAAAAATACATTATCTTTTTTAAATTATTTTAAAAGTAACATACTAGAATAAAATCGTTTCTGCTAACAAGTTATTCTCAAGCGGGATCACAATAGCTTGTGAGCCGATTCGATTATTTCTATTAATTTTCTATTAAAATAATTTATCATATAACATTAAAAATGCAAAAAAAAATATTTTTAATTTTTGGTTTATTTTACAATTTTATTATCGCTTCTATTAACTGAAAACTGCTGACTCTACCACCAGTTCGAAAATTGTGGGACCCTTCCGAGTAAAACTCGCCTCTAAAACAAACAAAATTAGCTTACCACATCAGTAATACAGCGAGCTTGCTTTGTAGATAGAAACGTCAGGGTGAAATATAAAAAGAAGATCAAACGCGCATTGAATCGAGTTAAAGTGGTTTTATTTTAAAAAGTTTCTTGTTCAAAGTATCTTGATTTACATCGTTCATAAACAACCGAACCACGTGGTGGATTATCGTGGCCCATTCTCCTACGGTATTCTACGTATTAATACAACTGTATTGAACTGACCAAGGAACTTAGACATAAATTATAAAGTATTGAAGATATACAATGTGTCCCGTCACCAGTGTCGGAGCCTTTAATGGTGTGAAATATGGCATTTTTTATCGACAACTCGCCCCTCAAATTTTATTTTTCTCTTACGGTTATAAAATGGCCGCCATTTTGTTTTCTAGGTAACCAAGACCTGTGCTCTTATACTAATTTGACCACCACTACTTATGTAAATGTCCTATCAACATTTAAAAAAGTGTCATTTGATAGCTAAACATGTAGACAACAGTTACACAGCCATCATGTTTCAAATGTCATGGAATAAAAATAGAAAAAAACAATTAAAGAAAAACAAATAGATTCTTTTTGTGTATTTTTTAATTATTGGCTTTTTGAGTAAAACCAAATTTGAGGAGCAATTTGTCGATAAAAAATGCCATATTTCACACCATTAAAGGCTCCGACACTGGTGACGGGACACATTGTATAGGTAAACATATAACTTAATAAAATGCAAAATTTCGATTTGTATGTATTTTAAACATGAACGTGCCCGATTAAAATATTGTAAATGTAGTAGCACGAGTATGACGACCATTACCTTAGTCATATTGTGATCACGGCTCCTTTATAATACTCAAAACGGCAGGATTAAATATAATTTATGTACTAATATCCGATAAAAAGTTGAATTTAATTTATTAAAACAAAATTAAATGTTTGAATTAAAAACATTTAATTTTGTTTTAATACATTCCTATTTAATGCTTATGTAGTGTTATGGTAATTATTCAAGTACAAAATACATTTTTGCCGATGCCGAGTGATATTTTGAGGTGAAAGGTTTTGGTGTAGTAATAAAAAGTGTTGTAGTACTGACCTCTGTTGAAATAAAACAGAAATATTTGTTGGCTCGCCAAAAACACATAGCCCATTACAAGATATAATTATTGACGAGTGATTTTTGAGCGTAAGAATAATTATCGTACGATTTTGGTGTTATAATGAAAAATGTATGTAGTACTAAGATTTATTGAAATACATCACATAATTTTTGTTGGCCGGCCAAAAAAATACTAGCCCAATCTGGGTGATGTCCTTCCATCGCTTTTTAAATACTATGTGTATTATTACTATAAATCTGTATTTAAATTAAACTAGATATTATTTTTACATATATTTACTTTAATATTGAATAATGTTTTATTTGTTTTTTTTTCTTTTATTGTTACAATTATATGAGTTACAGGACACCAACAGGTCATTCAATCCATTGAAATAAATCTATAATCTGAGAACACAAATTTGTTTTTCATGTGTTTGTCTGTCCGATCTTTTTCCCGCTCTTTTTCCATTGTATCAATAACGTTACCATAGCAATGCGTTACCATAGCAATGAGTTACCATAGCAACGCGTTACCGGGTCAGCTAGTAAAAACTTAAAAAAATATTACACAATAGGTGTCGCTTTTATTAGTTTGTTACTTTGTAAAGTTGGTGGTAAAGTAAAGTCAGTATTACAATTTTTTGCTCTTGCATCATTGTGTTTCCAGAAATTCCACATATTTTTTGGTTTATTTTTTGGTATAAACTTGAAAGAATATTAATGAAGATTTGCAAAATACTGGAATTTTATGAAACGCATAAGTTATAGCGATCAATATATCTTCGCTTCATTTATTTTAATATAATTAAACGGTAATTTAAATGAAAAAGTTGCGTTTTATTTTAGACATCACATTATTTCATTTCTAGCAGTTCATAATGTTGTGAACAGGAAGTGATGTCAAATTGTGGTTGATTGATATTGGCTAGTTTCGCGGTTAACCGACGCTGGCAGTATATACTTCCGCTGATAAATTTAAGAGATACAATGTTGTTTTCCTCTTAATGCATGCAAATTATAATTTACACAATAGATGTTTTTAAAGTAAAATTTTAGTCTGCTGAGAATATACAATGAGTCCCGTCACCGGTGTCGGAGCCTTTAATGGTGTGAAATATGGCATTTTTTATCGACAAATTGCCCCTCAAATTTGGTTTTTCTCAAAAAACCAATAATTAAAAAATACACAAAAAAGAATCTATTTGTTTTGCTTTAATTATTTTTTTCTATTTTTTATTTCATGATAATTGAAACATGATGGCAGTGTAACTGTTGTCTACGTGTTTAGCTATCAAATGACACCTTTTTAATGTTGGCAGGACATTTACATAAGTAGTGGTGGTCGAATTAGTCTGAGAGCCCAGGTCTTGGTTACCAAGAAAACCAAATAGCGGCCGTAAGAGAAAAACAAAATTTGAGGGACAATTTGTTGATAAAAAATGCCATATTTCACACCATTAAAGGCTCCGACACTGATGACGGGACACATTGTATATATTCTTTTCTTACTTACAAAAGTGAGTTTATTCGTTACCCTTTCACGTCTGAATTACTCAATCGATCATCATGAAATTTTAAATACACTTTGCCATGGGTAAAGAAGAGAATATAAGGTATCCAGAAAAAAGTATTGTTTCCGAGGAATATAAATATAACTTTTAATCGATGGAGTTACGAGCACACGTGCAAAGCCGCAGTTAAAAGCTAGTTATATAATCAAATCCTTAATAATAATAAATGTTTTTAATATGGTTCAATATTTATTTAGTTAAAAAACATCTTTATGATATCGAAGAATTTTTAGATTAATATAGTAGTTAGTATAATTATATATGTTTTCGTGTTAAAAAAACTTTTCTTATTATACTTACTAAAATATAAATTGTATTGTTTAGAATGAAAGAGAAACACCTCCTTTGAAGGGCTCATTTTGCTAGATGTAAGATCCGCTGTATATATAGAGCAATAAATACCGAATACTATACTTAACCCTAAGGGTTAAAGAATGAAATCGCCGTCTAGTAATCAAAAATTTAATATATATGTATTTATTTTAATCAAAGTATTATCTATATATTTCTGCTATGTCATTGAGAAGTCATTTATGACTTTGCGACAGAACTCTCGGGACCTGGACTCGACAAACTATGCTATTTGTACTGCTTCTCGGAAAGAAAATATTATTGCAGAAAATTGTCAAATCGTGGAAAAAATGGTAGTAAGTAGGAGCCAAGTCCAGCGATTACGAAGATGACGGATGGTCTTTAAGTGCAGGTCCTGTAATGTTAAAGTTTCTCAAGCAGTGTGAGGTTTGCGTTATCATGGAGATATAATGGTGAAGATAGATTGATCAGTCAGGGATGTTTCACTGCAAGTTTTGTAATTGTTATTGCTTAACCGAATCTGAGGAAGCTGTAGTAAATTACACCATGGAGTGACCAATAAAACAGTATAATTTTTAGGACATTGTTGTATCCCGACCTGGAGCTAGCCATTGCGTAGATCGTTTGCGATTATTGTAAAGAGTCCATTTATCGTCTCAATTCGGTCCAAAATTATTTCTGTACCGGTTCAACAAGGTAAGGCAAATTTGAACGCACTCTTCTCTTTGTTGTCAAATCATCAGGCACCTACTGTTCTAGTTTTTTATCTTAACGATGCAGAGTTAATGGGTCAATATTGTGGGTAAGCTAACGTTAAACCATACTAATAAACTAATTCCTTCGAAGTTTAACACGGATCGGCTTCCACCATGGCTTTTAATTCGTCGTTATTAACCTTAGTAGCAGGTCTTCTGGCTGGTGGTTGTCTTCAAGGCGAAGTTTATTGAACGGAAGCGGGTAAACCAAAAACGCAGGGAGAGTTCATTAGCGGTATCCTCTCCAAACACAGCATTGATATTGCGAGCTATTTCTGATGCATTAGTTTTGATTTTGAATAATAATAATAATAATGCTTTATTGGCAGAAATGTTATACAATTTATGCTTGATTCTCCTGTATTCCAAAATAGGCAAATGCCTGTAGTATGAAACATAGTGTCCTCTCCCATTTGATACTTAAATTTGTCATTTTTACAATAGTACATATATTGTTTTCACTTAAATTTACAAGAATCGAAATATTAGAAAAAAGAAGTTTATGTATTCGTGTTCATGTGAGTGTGTGTGTGTGTGTGTGTGTGTGTGTGTGTGCGTGTGCGTTTGTGTATGGGAAGTTGTGTTGTGTGTGTGCAAAAATAATAATCCAGACAATTTAATTTGTTTACTATATTCGCATGTAATCTACTATTAACTCCTCTATCGCATCATAGTCAAGGTCACCTAACCAGTCAGTAATGATTTTCTTTATTTCGTTATTACTACACTCTCTTATTTTTTTTATATTTATTAAGTTTATTATAGAGACGTGGGGCCATAAAGTTATATTGTCTACACGCAAATTTACTTTTAGCTGTGGGAATATAGCAGCGATCCCTTCTAGTCTGTTCATTTGACGTCTGTGGGGCAGCAGAACGGTGAAACCTTAGTATACATTCGTATACATAGACCTTTCTAACAGAGAATACTTTCAGTCTTTTATACACATCTTCCGTGGGATGTCTGTACGAAAGATACAAAGCCACTTTTAAGACTGCTCGCTGTGCACGTTCTGCCATTATTAAGTGAGTTTTTGCTGCACCACCCCACACTGGTATACAGTATCTAATTATGCTCTCACTCAATGCCTAGTATATCTGCTTCAAAAGCTCCAGATTGGCAACAGTCCTTAGATTTTTAAAAACGTAAATAAGTTTTCTTGTCCTCTGTTGTATTGTTCTAATGTGATCTAGCCAACTCAACCTGTCGTCAATAACTACTCCAAGATATCTAATGTTATTTACTTTAGACAAGGTGAGACAAGTGCAATTGATATCTGTACTTCTGTTACATGGGTAGACATGTATTTTGAGTTTATGGTCAGTATCAGGACTACCTGCTGCTGTTTTGCTGAAACAGAGATATTTTGTTTTTGCAATGTTTATTGATAGAATACTATTTTCAAGCCATGATGTGACCTTTTTAAGTCCTCTTTCTGCTGACTCAGTGACCGCTTGCCAATTAGTGTTATGAAACATAAGTACTGTGTCATCTGCAAACATACTAATAGCGCCGTTCTCAAATTTAATTTTACCAAGGTCATTAATGTAGATTAAGAATAATGTTGGTCCCAATGTGCTGCCTTGAGGCACCCCATAAGGACAAACCGAACATTCACTCAAATAATTACCGACACGAACAGTTTGAGTTCTACCTACCAAATAGCTTTCAAACCACTTTAACATAACTCCTCTTACTCCGACACTTTCCAATCTCGACAGCAGTATCGGTATAGACACCGTATCAAATGCTTTCTGGAGGTCTAAGAAAACACCTATACATTTGTCCGCCATATCTGTGTGAGATGTTATCCATGATGTCAATTTAAGGACTGCTTCTTCAGTGGACCTTTTTTCACGAAATCCAAATTGATCGTCTACCAAAATACTATATTTTTCTAGAAACAAGACAAGTCTTTTATTCATGACTTTTTCTAGTATTTTGCTTAATGTTGAAAGTATGGATATAGGCCTATAATTGGTTATTTGATCTTTTGCTCCGGCTTTAAAGATTGGACATACTAATGCTATTTTAAATAATGTAGGGAAGATACCGTTTTCAAGGCTCAAGTTACATAGGTACGCAATCGGTAAAGTGAGATATTTGATAAAATACTTTATCATTTTTGTTGTTATGTTATCCCAGCCCGGAAAACTATGTTGTTTGAGGCCTAAAATAATTTCTCTGACCTCCACTGGGTCGGTAGGAGCAGCGCAAAATGAATTAATGGGTGAGTCATCTTTCCTAGCATTTTTAGCTAATTCTGTATCTGTCATCTTAATTCTATTGAGCGTCTCATCAGCCAAATTTTGACCTATCGAGGTGAAATATGTGTTTACTTTGTTAAGTGCTGAAATAGGGTCTTTATCTATGGTAAGAAGTTCATCTGCCGATCTTTTTTCCTTGTTGAGATTTCCGATATCTTTTACTGTATTCCATATCATTTTAGGGTTACCTTTATATTTTGTTAGCTGTTCGTGATAATACTTATCTTTTAATTTTTTTATTATTTTGTTGCAGGTATTCCTATATGCAATATATTCGTTTTTAATATCATAATCATTCGGATGTTGTTTTAATTTTTTGTGTAGTAAATTTCTTCTCTTTATTGACTTAATTACCGAAACAGTTATCCAGGGTTTTAATGGTTGAAGTTTTTTAGGTACATTTTTAACTATTGTGTTATCATTAATAATTTTGATCAGTTTATTTGTTAATACTTCAGCAGCCACTTGCACATCTTTTATTTCATAGTATTCACTCCAAGTTTCATCTTTTAGGTAACTCTCAATTGTGTTAAAGTCTATATATTTTTTTTCAAATGGAATACTTTTCTTTTTAATTATTGGTTTATTTATATATAGTGAATAGGTGAGTGGTCAGTCAGTTCTTCAAATACTACAGTTTGCCAGCTTACAGGACATCGAACCATGAAGTGGTCGATACACGTTTTATCTCTCGTTGGTTTATTTATCCCTTGTTTTAATCCATGCATTGCCATAACATTCAAGTAATCATTCACTGATTCTTTATCATTTCCTGGGAGAATATTAATATTGATATCTCCAGTAAAAATTAATGTATTACATGTGATAGAATGCAGGATAGCATCAACCGAATTCAGAAAAGGTGTTATGTTGCTGAAAGATGGGGATCGATAGCAGCACACAATGCATAAGTTATTTGGCAAGGTTAAAACTAGGCAATTAGCTTGTACTATCTGTAACGGTTCATAAAAGGTAACTTTAATAGACTCCCGAACATATACTACAATGCCATCATTTTGGTTAATCGAGTTTTTTGTTGCATAATAATTATACCCTTGGACTACCGGAGGTATAAATTTGTCATTAGTCCAACATTCGGAAAGCACCATTACATCTACATTAATTCCCGTAGTAGATATGAATGCTAAAAACATATCCAGATTTTTGTTAATACTCCTCACGTTAAAAGATATTACACTAAAACCTTTATATGTGTCCCTATAGTTTAACAACTGTGCACATTTAGTAGAATCATTCAATGCAGTACACTTTAGAGATCCGTAGTTATCAAGTTGGTTCATAATATATTTGCTACTTATGAAATCGTATGTTCCGTATAGAGTAAACAGAACCTATATTGAAAATTAATCAACTTAATTGTCAAATGTAAGCTTATCGATTTTCTATGCAACACACAAAAACACAATTCTGCATACCAGAAGTAAGGAGAATGCGAACTAAAAATAGTTGGTGTATTGTGGTAACATTTCAATCGACACCAAGATAAAGTGAACTCAACTACTTTAAGAAAAGTATTCATGTTGTATAGAACTCTAAAGTGTAATATTATCCGAACTTTAACCATTTCATTATAAGATTGTTTCGATAGACAGCCAAAATTTTCTACGTTTTCATTCTGTAGGCAATAAAAAATCAGTATTGTCAGAATAAGTGTGGGTATGGTATAAGATGTGTATGATTTTATTTTGTATTTAAATGAATGTGTATATGTGTTTAATGTGTTTAGTCTTAACCTAAATAAAAATATTCTAAACAAAGAGTAATACAAGATAAGGTAACCAAAAGTTGCATCTCCGATGGGGTCCTCTAGTCATTTTAACTTATCCAGGTCTTGATCGGAGTCCACACGAATGAATTTATCTCCTTCTGATTTACGTAAGTATATTCTACCGAATGATGACCAACAGTATTGATAGCCATTATCTCTTGCAAACATCCTTGCTGACACAAAGAGTTTTCTTGACTGCGCGGTCAGGCATTCTGAAATAAATACCGGTGCTGGGGGCCCCTCAATCTGCAGCCTTATACTGTTAAATTTTTCTTTGTTTTTCCGGTTAAATGCTTTCACTGATTTTAAGATGTCCTCTTTCATCATGACACTGTTGAATTCGACAATGATTGGTTTAGACTTCTCCGACTTTGTGTTAATGCGATATACATCGCGTATGTCGTTCGGCTGCACAGGTACGTTAAGGGCTTTTCCCAAATTTTGCACATGAATAACTAAGTTATTTTTAGACTCAGATTCTTTTCGTGGGACGCCACGTAGCTCAATCCGCGAGAAATTTTGCCCTCTCTCTATTTGTTGTATTTTATTTTCTAATGCTTTAATATACCCCAGACTGTGCATTCGCTCCGTCTCTAATTTTTTTTTTTTTTTTTTTATAGAAAATAGGCATGCGCTTGACCACCATCTCGCCTGATGGTAAGCGTCGATGTGATCTAGGATGTGACGCGCTTGCCTAGAAGGTACCTATTTACTCGTGACTTTAAATTTTTCAATTTTTTGAAGTAAGTCGTCATAATTGTTAGACATAAATTCAATCGATGACCGTATGTCTATATTTTGATCCCTTATGTCATTGATTGTACTTAATATAACGGACATTTTTTTATCCTGTTCAGTTTTCCACATAGTAAACATTTGCATTATTTCCTCCCTAAATTCTTTCATTCCTTCGTCGCTTCGTTTGCGCTTACGCACAGTAATTCCGTCTGTTGTTGATGAGTCATTATCACTCGCCACGCTCGTTATACTCACACTGCGGCTAATGATCGCCTTCGGCTGTGATTCGGGCGCGCTCGCTGTTTGTCGGGATGGGGATGGCCGAGGTGAGTGACGTAATGGCATGCTTACCGTGAAGTACCAGGCGACTATAAACTTGCGAGAGATTGTGCAGCCGCTGTTGGCGGGAAGGCGGGTGAGTGGGCCGGTGAACGTGCTGACTAAGCGGGCGACGACACAATAGGCGTACCTCTTGCAGATTTATGCACTCCTAATATTATTTGCGAATTTACGATTCAATATTTTTGAAATTAATTTAATAAAAATGATCGCGGATTAGTTGAAAACACGTCTGTACAGTACAGAGATCCGGGGGGGAGAGGAGAGGAGGAGAATTGGGATTTATATTAAAAATCACTCTTAATTTTCGATGTTTCCATCTTTAAGTTCAAAGTTGAATGTAAAAATAATTAAAAGTAAAAAAATGATGAATGTAAAAAAATCGATAGTCATTTTCTTTGTTTTATTGAGAATGTCTTCTTTCTTTATTTATGGTTTGCACGATTTGTGCATTTAGCCAGTGTCAAGTAAGTATAATTGTCAGTTATATGTATATATATTTTTTGCTAGGTTTCAGTAAATGTGTGGGGTTTTACTGAAACCTCCCCGTGGACTTCTTGAGAGAGCAGGAAAAGACAACTTCCGCTGTTTTGTTACACTTGCCAACACTCTTGTATGTTCACAAACAGTGGTTAATAATTCACCATTATTACGCACTAATATCCAGAACAACACAAATTTCAATAAGAGAAACAAAACCACCAACGTGACGCTTCCCGCTCCCGCCAAAAAGTTCTAATTGAAAGTCAAACAATCGATTGTCATGTTTTTTTTATTGAAAATGTCGTGTGATAAAAGTTTTATTTTTAAATATCACACCATGTAGGTTTTATTCTAATTCAAAGTGGCCAGTACTTTCAAACGGCAATTCCATATTTGAACACCTATTATCATGACTATGACTAGATACCAAGTCAGATAAGGCAAAATATATAGCCTTTTTTATTCTCTTACAAATTACCATTACATGCTACTCTCTCCCTATCTCTTCTATCTCTTTCAAGTTAACATAAGAAGTGCAGTAAACCCGTTTAATACGATTCGTCTTCCTGTTTAGCTGTTAATTATCTCACGCGGCAGCTGAACGAGAGCAATTAGCAGTTTTTAGGGAATACTCACAAACAAAAAAATCAAACACAATTAGTTGCTGAGCTTCAGTTACTATTTTCTACGTTGCCTACCATTTTAAAGAACAGAGAAAAAGTATTATAGTAACTTTGTAAAACTTTGTAAATCAGTATGTTTGCATAAATACACATAAATATTAAACAACATCACATAATCTATATATATTAAAAAATTACCTGTCGGGGTTCATCGCGGTCAAACACTATATAAATAGATTCTTTGTCACAGTGACAAGTTATATGACAAAGTCGACCACGTACTACACAACTAATCGACCACGTACGTTGTGGGGAATATATATATATATATATATATATATATATATACAACGTGCGTGGTCGAGTGGTTCGCATATTGGTATTCATGGCAAAGTCACTATTGTAAGGAATTGATATTTAAATGATTTATTTTAGCACATTAATTATATATTAAAGTAACTACTACTAAGTTTCGTAGTTATCGTTGGTTTAATAATCGATTGTTCAATCGATTATTGACGTTAGTAGTAACTATTAAAGTGGCTAGTCTGTGGCTGTCAATTAATAGTCTGACTTTTCATACCTTTTTGGTCGCTGGCGGCATTCACTCGGGCAACGCGGTATTGTACGGTTGTCTAGCCATTTACTTAACGGTTACAATCTTCGAAAAGCTAATGGAATACCAAACTGCTGAAGTAAGTAGCATTGGCTGATTATTTTATTACTCTGAGTAAGTGTAGAGCTTGAAAAGGGTTAGGACTAGTAACTATTCTTATAAAACATGAAAGCGATGTAAAATAAACGTTGTCAAGAAGTTAATTTTTGTATTATTTCACGGTCTCTAATAATTCAGAAGTGGGATAGGCAGGTATTCTTCCGAATCACTTGCTTATCCTGCCCACGTGATTTTACAGACCAAGCAAATGTTCGTTCCTTTTTACTTTAAATCTAGCAATAGGTATCGTGTTCGCCATTGGTTTTCATGTTTTATACTTCAGTTTAACAGAACGTATCAAAGTTTTTTTTTACCCCTGTATCAGTTTTGTTACGCATTTACTAAGATAATGTTAAAGTAAAAAAAAAAGTGTAAGATTTATATTTTTGTAATATATGTGATGTGAGGGTCCAACTCAGACTTGACCGTTTTTGGACCTATATTATATATCTTTAGTGTACCTCTGGGGTTTCTAAGGGGGTCAAAATTTCATTATTTTTACGCTACGATGCTTACTTTTTGAGATATTAGCCATTTTAGTTAGAAATATAATAATGTTATGCTCTTTGAAATCAAATTCTTTTGCGTTTTTTCTCCTTTTCATTCACCCGTATAGTTTTAATGTCAAATGTTTGAGACAAATATACAGAATTTATCGAAATAGAATTTGATCTCATGGTTACCCTTACGGTTGCGAGTTCTAGATATGGAGTACGGTGCTAAAGAAATATAAACTATCGATCATGATGGCGAAGGTGTGCATACCAACACGAAGACGGAGAACGCCACTGCTAGGTGCAGTACCCGTGGACGTTCTCGGCTGCGGTCGACTGGCTTGATAAGTGAGGGAGCGGAAGGGAGCCTGAAAGGTAGGCAAAGCCGCAAGCACTTATACAATAGATTAATATACTTATATAATGATAAATCTAGCCCCGTAATCCCGTTAAGCGGGAGGCCATCGCTTTTATGAGGGCGTCAGTTGAGAGACCCAAGCAGTATGGGCGTTTTTTTGAAAACCATTACGTAAAGGTTTTGAAGTTTCCATAACGTTATTAAAAGCCGTTTTCAGTTTTGGTTATCACTACCGCGGTTGACGAGGCTACTTCAAAACGAATGAAAACTAAAACGCTGTTAGCTAACGTAACGCAAGTTTTTGTTTTAGTATTACGTAATTATGGTTATGACGTTATCTCTTCGTGCTTTTACTAGGTTAAGGACTAGTTTGTTAAAATTAAAATGTATGAACTATTAATTTTTAATGTAATGTGAATAGACGAGAAAATTAAAGCTTTTTTTTTGGCGCATTTAAAAATAGTCCTATTTACAATAATTTTTATTTCGAATTTTTTTGATAACATTTCTGATAAAATTACAAAATTATTTGTTTTATTATTGCGTTTATAACTATTTTTGCGTATTTAACCGATCATGGCAGCGCGGTTTTCAATTTTGGTTGTATTGCGTTGGTTATGAGAAAAACGGTTTTATGTTTTGCGGTAAGGTTACGTTTTGGTATGAAATTCAAAACGGTTTTTAGTTATGTTTTGGTGAAACTTTCTCATGCGTACCGAGCAGGGAGTCATCGAGGCAACGTCTTAATGGCGGGGAGTCTCGATGGCAATGCTCTAGAGTTGATCTATATCTATTGAGTGTATATCGCAATGTAGTCGAGTTGATGATGTAAAAGGACGAACGTATCGTAGATTACGTAGAGGATCAAAGCATAAGTCATTCACGTAGCAGTTCTGAGGAATGCTCACAGAATAAATTTCGTAGCAGTCCGTATGGACGCCAACGTAACAAGAAACGCCATCCTAGTAGCAGTTCAAGTAATGATCGTTATTCAGATAATAAATGAAAAAAAAAATGAATTCTCGTTACCCTGACGTTAGTACGATTAGACAAGAGCTTGAAAGAAATAGTAACATAGATATACCAAATAATATTTTAGATAACTTTTTAGACATTTTAAAGAGTATGAAGGGTCATACTTCCCCAAAGTTGCCCTTGAATAACGTTCTATTAGAATTTGACCCAATGTCTCAGGGTCAAACTGTGTTAATGTGGCTGACAAAAGTGGAGGAGTGTGCTGACATTATGGTTGGAGTGAAAAATAAATTATTTTCTTTACTCTTCCAAAGCTAACTGGCGTAGCAAAATCCTGGTACCAGGGGCTCAGCACAGTCCTCTACTCTTGGTCTGAGTGGAAGAGAAAATTAGTAGAGTCCTTTCCTTGTCGCGATGGTTATGCAGAGTTGTTGACGGTTACGCTGGCAAAAAAGGCACGCTATGGGGAGTCGCTCGCACAGTATTTTTATGCTAAGATGAATTTATTGAATCGATGTAGTATTAAAGGTAGAAAAGCGGGCGATTGTATTTTAAATGGAATAGAGGATAGTGCTGTTCGCGTTGGCGCGCAGGCTGCTCAATTTTGTGAACCCGAACAATTGCTAATGCATTTAAAAACGGTTAAAATAGGTATTCTTAGGGATGCGGGGATAGGCAAAGACAGGATAAAAGAATCAGGGGTACAATCCTGCCCTCAGTTCTTCGAACGTTTCAACCAAGAAATTTATATGTTACAAGTGTAGTGATCATAAGAGTTATCAATGTGCCAAACCATCATCTAAATGCAACAACTGTAAAAAAGTAGGCCACATGAGTAAGTATTGTAGATTAGGGCGTAGCAATGACATTGTAAACAAGCAGGATGAAAAAACAAGTTTTTGAACTAGGGTCATCAGGGGAGTTTAATTCTAAATATATTTTTTGACATTTTAGTCAATGATATACAAATATTGTATCATATTGATTTAGGTAGCCAATGCACGCTAATAAGAGTATATGAAACAAAAAAAAATTTAATCCGTTAATAGATACCATAGATTTACCTTTAATGAGAGCTATTGGAGGTTATCATGTGAAACCGTAAGGTAGGTCTAGGGCTAAGATATCCGTACAGGGAAAACGGGAAAACGTTGAAATACTTGTAGTTGAAGATCATGTTTTAAAATATCTTGATTTGTTGGGACATACATACGTTTACTGAGTTACCTAATATCTTGATCATTAAAACACCTGAACAACTGGTTTTCAAAAGCACAATCCTAATAAATTAATTTTACGTGTCTGGGAGACAGTGACATTGACTTCGCGTGAAATAAGTTTAATAAAAGTCGACTCACATGATGGATATGAAGGTGGTGTGTATGTTAGTGGTCCTTTGAGAGGATGTAATAACCAAGAATATTACCTTTTCCCAGGGAATATTCATTTAAGTCTGGATTAGGTGTTGTTATCGTTTAGAACGCGTGCGATCAAGATTTAATTTTTGCTAAAGATACGTTAGTTAGGCGAGCCAATCGGGTGACTGGTAACTGTAAAGTATATGCTGTGACTTTAGATAACGCTTACTCAGAAGACACTTTAGTTTTCGGGCACAACATTACTAGTGCAGAACGGGCCTTATTACGGTCGCTAGTGTTAAAATATAACTGTTGCTATTAATCAGGACTTAAAGATCTAGGTTTAACGAACGCGGGGGAGATGGTGATAGAGGTAGAGAATAGTGAGCCGGTTGTATACAGACCATATAGAATGTCCATTGCCGAGCGCAATGTTTCTAACGATATAGTTAGTGAAATGTTAGTTGCTGGTATTATTCGAGAATCTTCCTCACCATACGAGCCCTATTGCGCTCGTTAAAAAGTTACCGCGCCTTGAACAGACGGACAAAGAAAGATCATTATCCTCCACCCCGGGTTAAAGACCAGCCGGATAGGCACGCCGGTAACATATTGTTTACTTGTTTACATTTGGCATCAGGATATTACGAAATCACTATCTTTTCCGTGTCTCAAGAGAAGACTGCGTTCATTACGCCGGATGGAGTGTATGAGTTTCCTCGAATGCCATTCGGTTTAGTGAACGCACCTTCAGTATTTCAAAAAACTATGAATCAAATATTAGCATAATCAAAAATAAATTATGCGCTTATATATATGAATGACATATTGATTCCATCTCGTACGTTTGAAGAAGGTCTTAGTAGGCTCGAAGAAGACCTAATTCTTCTACAAAATGGGGGTCTGTCTCACTTTGATTCTAGTGGTAATAGGCCCGGCGCCCGAAAAACTGAGGCAGTATCTATGTTCCCAACCCCACGGAATCAGCACGAAGTAAGGCAATTTATCGGCCTGGCCGATTTTTTTTTCAGAAGGTTTGTTCGTGATTTTACTGTTATCTGCAAACTATTGACGGACCTTTTAAAGAAAGATGGCACGTGGAAATGGCTGGAAGATCAAGAGCAAGCATTCAAATCATTAAAAGATGCTCTTGTTACCAGGCCGATTTCAGTCCTTTATGACCCTAAACGCGAATCGCAACTTCATACAGACGCGTGTAAATATGGGTAGCAGTAATCTTATTGCAAAAAGGCGATGAGGGTCTGTACAAAGCGGTCTCGTATTTTGGCCGTAAGACTACATCCGATGAACAACGGTTACATTCGTTCGAACTAGAAACTCTTGCTGCGGTAGCTTCTTTCGATAGATTTCGCGCGTATTTAATAGGTATACCATTTAAAATATTAACTGATTGTAACGCGTTACGGACTACCTTAACGAAACGTGATTTAATTCCTCGTATCGCCCGTTGGTGGATACAATTTACTGAGTTTGATTGCGACATAGAGTATCGGCCCGGAACCGGCATGACCCATGTTGATGCTCTTAAGTCGAAATCCAGTAAGTAAAGCAAATATAGACAATCGTATTCTAGACGTACTTACCACTGAGATTGAAGATTGGATTGCGACCGTGCAATCCAGTGGCGATGTATTATCCCGTATTAAGCGAATATTATGCTGATCAGAGTCAGAGAAGGTTGTCGAAATTGTAAAAAAAAATTTATAAAGAACGGTAAGGTATATCGTATAACTGGTCTTAGTGGGGATGATGGTTTACGATAGGTTGTGCCGAAGGTAGCCCGATGGCAAGTAGCAGAGGTAAACCACTTTGGGTAGGATCCAACAGTCCTTCTGGTTTCCTAAAATGAGACGTTTTGTAAAGATGTATATGCGGGCGTGTTTTGAGTGCGAACAGCCAGGCGAATTGTAATTCGTCTATCCTATCCCAAAAGTCGAGATTCCTTTTCACACGATCCACGCTGATCATCTAGGCCCCTCCATACGTAGTAAGCGGGGCAACGTATATCTTCTCGTTATAATTTGTGGATTTACCAAACTCATTAATATTACGGCCTTTAAAAATACTAAATCGGCCACGTCAATAAGAGTTCTCAAGGAACACCTGAGTTATTTTGGTACACTGGTTAGGCTCATCACTGATCAAGGCATTTCATTCACAAGTAATGATTTCCGTTCGTTCTTGAAACCTTAAGGTGTCAAACACATTTTTAACGCAGTATCCACTCCGCGGGCCAATAGCCATGTAGGAAGATTCAAATGGACGCTTTGTCTACTAAGAGTCATGGTTAAGATGAAAAAGGCTGGGATGAGCATATACCAGACATACAGATCGGGTTAAATACAACGAAACACGAAACCACAGGTTGTAGAAACAACATTAGTTGTAGGATTAAAAGTAGTTCCGAGAATATTCTCAATGAAGTTATTGATAAAACAGTAAACTGGGGAGCTTGATAATATTAGACATGAAGCGGGGGATCGAATCCGTATTGAACAAGCTAAAGATAAAACTAATTTCTATGCGAAACGTCCAATTAACTAACCCCTACGAAAAGACGTAGCTTTTTCAGTAGGAGACTTAGTAAGCGTTAAACGAAAAACGCCAAGTGACGCTAGGTCTAAGAAATTGGTAGTAAAATTCCAGGGACCCTACAGAATTAGGAAAGTCCTGCCAAATGACCGGTATTTAGTTGTAGATACAACTCTTACACAAAAAAGGGTAAACGTCATAATGAAAACGTGATAACGGTAGATAAACTAAAACCATGGCTTAGTTTTGATAATAATTACGGTAGTTCACAATCAGATAGCGACGAAAGTACTCATGAAGTCTTTGGTTCTTTATAGCTAGTATGACCGTTACTTTACCCTATGCTATTAATCTGTTTATTTTTACTGTCAAAGTTATTGTAACAAAATAAGTAACACTTGTTTATTTTTATAATTTGTTATCTATCTCCATTGAGATTGCATGATAATGTTCTATGACGTAAGTAGAATCATTTCATATTTTTATTTTATATCTTATAGAATCATTTCGTTTAGTGAAATTCTTTGAGTGTGTAGTTATTTGATAACTACATATTTGATTTATCATTAAATTTTGTCATTAATTAAAATAAAATCCAGAATTTAACTGTTCATTCAAAAAATAATAATGTGATTGATTATAATAGAAAATTTGGAAATAAGTTATTTATTTATAGTTTACTAAACCAACCTTAGACATTGGGACGTCATTTAGAATTGATCTTTTGGTCATCCTAGGTACCATTAATTAATAATGTTTAGGTTTTATAATTTAAAAGCAAAGGGACTTGCTTCAGCAGGATGGCCGAGCTGTAAGGAATTGATATTTAAATGATTTATTTTAGCACATTAATTATATATTAAAGTAACTACTACTAAGTTTCGTAGTTATCGTTGGTTTAATAATCGATTGTTCAATCGATTATTGACGTTAGTAGTAACTATTAAAGTGGCTAGTCTGTGGCTGTCAATTAATAGTCTGACTTTTCATACCTTTTTGGTCGCTGGCGGCATTCACTCGGGCAACGCGGTATTGTACGGTTGTCTAGCCATTTACTTAACGGTTACAATCTTCGAAAAGCTAATGGAATACCAAACTGCTGAAGTAAGTAGCATTGGCTGATTATTTTATTACTCTGAGTAAGTGTAGAGCTTGAAAAGGGTTAGGACTAGTAACTATTCTTATAAAACATGAAAGCGATGTAAAATAAACGTTGTCAAGAAGTTAATTTTTGTATTATTTCACGGTCTCTAATACTATGAGGCTACATTGGATCGGGTCTGGGTGTTGTGATATCGTAGTTACCGTCTATAACACGCCCACTAGATACCTAAGGGTTCGGAAAATTGTATGAGCTATCTAATATGTATATTTATTATTATTATCCCAAGCATTCTCGATCGAGTTCAGGCCCGGGTGCGTACTAATCACTCCATGCAGTTAATGTTCACCTTTTGAGGTAGTTATTCACAATCCGACTGAGGTGAACGAGGCTGGGCATTGTCATGCATAATGACAGCATTCTTATCCAAGTTGGCCAGAGCGACGACGAATACGTACGTTTAGGATTTCTTCCACGTAACGTTGGGTAATTAATGAGCCTTTTTCTATAAGCACTAGTTCCAATGATGCGTGAGACAACGATACCCTCACCCAATCAGGCATTAAGAGCTCAAAATTGCTCTCGTAGAGGAAAAATATTCCCAAACATCGTAATAACAAACTTGGTGTACAGCAAGCTAAATCGCATAACCACAATAAATTGACTGATATACTATTTATTTATTTTTAATTGTTAATTAAATATATCTGATTTTAACTCTCACTTAATATATTCATAATTTAAAAAAAGCATATGTGCAATTCACACGTGATAGAAGTGAAACCTTTAAAAATAATACGTACACATATACAAAATACCACGGTTGTTGTGATGCCTTCTCTCAAACTTTGTACTACGCATGCACACACAAACACGTGTTAACACACGTATGCTTCCTATCTCATTTTCTCCTACGTTAAATCTTATGAATTTATGTGCCTGTCTCTTTTTACTGGCGCTTTTTCCTTTCATCAACTTAAAATCACAACGATGCTAAAGAAGTTTTCACTTCAATAATAATAAAATATTTGATTTTAAATGTCTAATAGGTTGTTTAGTTCAATTAATATTTTCTGCATTGAAATGAACTTTGTAATAAAAATATTTTTATTTATTTTTATAGTAATGATAACACGTGGAGATAACACAAAGTACTCAAGATTGAGGAAATTATAAATTAAAAGAAAATATGGTGTTTTTATATCAAAAGAAATGATTACTAGAAAAAAATCATCTCAGTCTCAGGTTTCAGGCGAAACTCGATATAGCGAGAACTATCCGGACAAGTACTTTTCCAATTAAAAGTTATTTTCTTAGATATAAAAATCCAATATTAAATAATAAAAATATGATATTTTTTCTTTTTTTACAAGCTATTATTTACTTTCACCTGTCCTGGTGTCTGTAATGAAATCTTGCAAGTTAAATTTGACCCACTACCCGGTTTCCGATTGAGCTGAAATTTTGCATACATATGGATATCGCGTGTCAATGCAATATGATGGTAATATGGAGCTGATCTGATGCGGAGCTGGAAGGTGGCTATAGGAATTATATAGTAGCTAGGGTCTGGCGCTGGAGCTGGGTTATCTTTTTAATTCGTTTTATTAACAAAGAATAATAAAAGCTTGTTTTTAACTTTATATTGTTTTAAACTTTCATGGTCACTGACATTATAGTAATATAAGTTATATACGGGATGCTCCGTGATCATGGCGCTTGCAACAGTGCCGAAATATCGGAAACTCCATAAAAACAAAAACAAGGTACACGGTAAGAATCCCGTATATAACTTATACTAGCTTTTGCCCGCGGCTTCGCTCGCGTTAAATTCGGGGTAGCACTGTTCCCCTTTCCTGAACACAGAAGAGAACTCGGAACAGAATTTTACACGTTATTTATTTTATATCAACACTGCCATCTGTTATTAATTTTTGACTTAACAATTAAACCTATCTTGAACATAAAATACAATAAACATATCAGCGCCATCTATCGGAATCCATGAGTTACACTTGTTTATGTTTATAATGTTTATTTTCTCAAAAGCTGATTGATTTATGGTAAGATTTAATGTTTTTAATATTGTTTTATTAAATTCGTTTTAATTAAACTATTTTATTATTTGTTTGTATTTAAGAACGTGTTCTAATTTTGCGGAGTCTCACACACATTTCCATCCCTTATTTTAGGGGCTGGGAGAGAATTTCTAAAAAATGGCAGGTATTTTGGTTAGTAACAAAGAGTCTGTGTGCCGATTTTAGCTTCCTGCCTTGAAAACTGCGAAAGGTCTCATATTAAATTTCACCCCCTCTTTGAAGGGGTTGGGTGCAGATTTCAAAAAAAAAATTTTTGGGTTTTTTTCGGGTAGTCATAAATAGTCAGCATACCAATGTTTAGCTTTCTACCTTGAAAATTGCGGAATGCTCCATACAAACTTCCACCCCCCATTTTTGGGTAGTCGGGGGTTAGAAAGGGGCAAAAAGTAGCCTATGTTACTCTCCATCCCTTCAACTATCTCCACTTAAAAAAATCACGTCAATTCGTCGCTCCGTTTTGCCGTGAAAGAAAGCAAACAGACAGACACACTTTCCCATTTATAATATTGGTATGGATACTATGAGATTTTACCTTCTTTTAATACTTGTTTTTAAGGTAACATTGGTTTTTATCATTTATTGATTTTTTTAGGAATAGACAAAATGGCAATTTTTATTACTATCATGTAAGGAGTATTTCATTGTCTATTACACAATATATTTCATTTAGAAAGCATTATTAGTTTCCAAGATTTTCGGATAATTTTATATGACCCGGATTCACGCTCTCAAGCGTGTAATAAAAATATATGGAGCCGTATTTTTTGTTTCTATCTTATTTTAGCTTTATTTGTGGCAGATAGGCACAATATTATTTGCCATTTATAACTATCAGAAAAGTAAAAAGAGTTTTTGGCGGGAGTGGGAAACGTCAGTATTGATTATCTTGTTAAATTTTGTATTATGATGGATTTAGTGTGTAATAAAGGTGGATTATAATATTTCTTACATTCACACCAATTAACCTAGCACAAAGTAAGCACTGTAAGGCTTGTGTTTGGGATACTAGAGTAACAGACAGACATACATATATGATCACTAAACATACATACTATACATACATACAAGCAGGCCTTTTCCTATAGGACTAGGCAGAGAATATAGATTTCCACTTACCACGATCATCGGTTAAGATACTTTTGACCTGGCCGTTTTTCAGGACATCCTCTCATTGGTCCCTGAAAGTTCGCCATGGTCTGCCTTTATCGACATGCCTATGCACTTTTACTATCAATATCAATATTAAGATTTCCATAGTAACAGAACATAAATTGATTCATTTTTATATTAAACATTACGAATATTATTTCTACTTATGATTCTTAAGTGTATAAAATATAGTATATAATAATTAGTTCACTTATTTTTAAATATCTCGACTTGAGTTGTTATGAAATGTCGTGCGCGTTAACGCTGTTACATAATTTTTAAATAATTTTATTATATTTTAAATAATTGCATTTTATTGGAGCGGAGCTAGCGAAGCTCCTATCGATCAGCTTCGATGGCGCAATGTCTGTTACGCCATAACTTCCCGAGTTCTTAACCGATTTCAATATTTTTTGTGTGGAATTGAATTACCAGGTTAAGGACTAGACGGTGACGGTGACCCGAATTTTGAAATTCGCAAAAGTTCCCATCGAAACATTTTTTTTCTTTTTTAGGTATTACACTCCGGTCCAATATATGGTGCTAACGTAGCTTTCTGCTTAGCGATTGCATCGCCTAGTTTATATTTTCTTATCATGTTCTTAAACATATAATGTTAGAAAATATGGCAGAATAGCCAAGCCATTAAGGCCAATTTACCAACTAGTGTTTTTCCAAACAAACACAATTTTGATTCTATCAGTTTTTTCTTTTGATAATAAATTATTATCATAATAAAGTTGTAACTAAATCTAACTATCTATCTGACAATAATTAATATTTGTTGTCTAAATCCTTGACATTTTACAGATGTGCCATTATATAACGCAGCGAACCATAAAAATGTAATTCGTCGTGAAGACACACATTTCAACAAGTCTCATTACACAAATGCGACTTTTATGGCGCATGGAATAGAATGCTGTGTCAGCTAAAATGAGAATCCTACGGGTCGATGTCGATACTTTGATTCGTTATCACGTTTTCTGCAGAGTATTCAATATAATTTGGGTTTTTCGTTCGATTCTCGAAAATGTTTATAATGACCCTTTTCATGTTGTAATATTTTCACCTACACATACCGTTTTTTCTTATTTTCTGAGGCATAGGCTTTTGCTAGCGTTGGAAAACCATAAGGAGCATAGGTCATAACCAGAGTTACCACCTCTTTTGTATAAAGTAAATTTGATATTTAAGGGAGAAAAAAAGTAATTTGTATCTAAATAAAGAAACTGTTTATTCCACTTATAATAATAATAGTTTATTTGACACAGCACACATGTACAACTCACAAATTTTAAGATTCTTAAAATAAAAAAAAATGCGAACACAAGAGCTTATATAAAAAGAAGATGTAACTGTATGCAGCAGCCAGATAGGGCCTGGGCTCGGCGTATAGTTTTCACCCTAGGGATGGGCGAAACACCGATTTTCAGCCCTCATCCTGACCGGTGGGTGGGCTTTTTAATCATAGCTTTTTTCGTTACTTCTAGTAACTTAAAAAAATATATTCCTGCTAAAAATCTGTACAGCATCTTTACAGTCTTTATTAAAGTTAAAATAAATAAACAATTCCTTTTTAAACAGATTCACAGATGCTTTATTTAGTTTCTCTCGTCGTTTACTATTAATTTATCACAGATAATATTCTTCCAGTGAATGCTGAAGTGACGGGAACAGATAGTAGGCATGAAATTACATCATAATTTTTTTTAAATTATCATCAGTCTTATTTAATATTTATTGCATTTTGTGCAGTAGATAATTCTACATATCAAATTATATAATTTGTTGAATAGAGAAATTTTATAAAGATCATTTATATTTAGGCCAAGTTTTTGCACATTTAAAGTTTCCACTGTGTTATCATTTTGACCAAATTCTACGTTGCTTTTTAAATTTATACCGATGAGTATAAATATACAGATTGTACCATAAAAATTAAACCAATTATTAAAGTATTCTGAGTTTGATTGATAAAGAAATCTGTTCATTGTTCTAAACAAAGGTTAAGATAACTATTTAATTGTTTTACTTGTTTCATAACCAGAAAATAGTTTTTTCTTTCCCAGCGCTATACGATTTTTAAATTTAAAATTTTCATGTTCATTTGTAATGACCAGCTAGAATCATAAATACACATAATAAATTACACTAACAATTACATTATAATAATAACTGTAACTACCTACATCAAATAATATCCAAGTCAATCAGAAAATTAAATTAATTCAAATTCATTTAAAATCAAATAAAATAATAAAAGTAATCTTATAGATATGCAAAATTTTTATTCAATTACCTTCTTGACATTTTACAGCCTTACCTTTTTTTACCGTGAGATAGGTAAGCGCTTGACCCCTATCTCGTCTAATGGTAAGTGACGTTGCGATCTAGGATGTGACGCGCCTGCCTAGAATATACCTATTCACTCGTAATTTGAAGACCCCTTATTTATATTTATCAGAAAACACAGACTCATGCAAAGAGTTATCAATTAAGTGATTGTCAGTATTTTTGAGCATCAGTAAACTTTATAAACTCATTGGATAGTTTTCTAGGCTTACAGCAAAACTTCTAAAAGGTTGAGGTTAAGTCGGTATCAGGAAAGAGTGCATAGCGCTATCATTACATAGTATCGTTCCGTTTTACGCAAAATATATTACAATCAAGCTTTTTCTGTATACAATGTGTCCCGTCACCAGTGTCGGAGCCTTTAATGGTGTGAAATATGGAATTTTTTATCGACAAATTGCCCCTCAAATTTTGTTTTTCTCTTACGGCCGCCATTTTGTTTTCTTGGTAACCAAGGCCTGGGCTCTCATACTAATTCGACCACCACTACTTATGTAAATGTCCTATCAACTTTAAAAAGGTGTCATTTAGCTAAACATGTAGACAACAGTTACACAGCCATCATGTTTCAATTGTCATGGAATAAAAAATAGAAAATAATTAAATAAAGAAAAACAAATAGATTCTTTTTTGTGTATTTTTTTAATTATTAGCTTTATGAGAAAAAACAAATTTGAGGGGCAATTTGTCGATAAAAAATGCCATATTTCCCACCATTAAAGGCTCCGACACTGGTGACGGGACACATTGTATATTATATAAAATGAATCCTATAGATATCAATTCACACAAAATAAATTATTTCCGCGTACTTTATCCTTGCAATTAAATATGGACTAAAATTACCTAAAATAATGTACAATACTTTATATAAAAAACGGGTAAGAACCTTAATTTTGAGGAGAGGAAATGAGTTAGTGACTACCGCCGGTAAAACCCGCAATAAGTTCGGGCCTCTCCGACGTCGCCAGGAGTGGCACTCATCACTGGGATGAATCGTGCAGCTACCTAATTAAAACCTCCCGTACCGCACGTTGTTGGTTGGTTATGTGGGTCACGTTAGCTAAAGGCTAACGATCAGCTTCATTTCCGAAGCACGCAAGAACTCAAGATAACTCTAGCCACCACGTAAACGAGCTACTGTTATTTATTTAATATAATAAACTACTTCCTACTAACTTGTTTATTTTCAAAAGCTATCAATTATATCCACATAATTCAACACAATTCATGGCTTACTTATTAATTATACTTCGTATATAATCCTCCACCTCTTTTCGAACTATGAGCAAGTGCACTATACTCTATGAAAAAGTAACGTTTTCAAAAATAGAATTGGCGCCAAGATTGAAATAGAAAAAAATTAATTGTTGATGTTATTTATAAATAAAAGCATGACGTGTGCAATTCACACGTGATAGTAGTGAAACCTTCAAAAATAATACGTACACTTTAACAAAATACCACGGTTGTTGTGATGCCTTCTCTCAAGCTTTGTACTACGCATGCGCACACAAACACGTATTAACACACGTACATAATGCTTTCTATCTCATTTTCTCCTACGTTAAATCTTATGAAATTATATCTCTGTCTCTTTTTACTGTCGATTTTTCGTTTCAGAATTTAAATTTAGGTGATTTCGTTCTGTTTCTTTCTTTCTTTCTATACATCCCAGCATACAATTTACTAGCAATTGGAGACAGATAATAAATTTGACCTCCTAGATATTCAAATCAGCGGGAATCCGTGTCAATCCATAATTCATACAGTGTATAGAAAAGCAAGACATACAGATAGACACCTAAATGGTGACTCTCATCGCCTTCCTATACATATGGCTACCGTAGGAAAAGCTTCGTGTCAGTGACCTACACCTGACTACTGAGATTAAACATGTCAGGGGCGTGCTGCGAGGTAATAAATCGCAAGTACCACGCCTACGTCACAAAAACCGCACCAAATCAACTACAGTAGAACGTCAACCTGTTTTTCTTCCTCACGTGAAAGGTGTTACTGACAAGATTAGGAGAATTCTGAAACGGATTTCCATCAATACCAAATTTGGAGTGTTTTTTTTTTTAAATACGACCTAATTTGTCGGCATAAAGTACTCCATGCAACCATTGATGCACCGGATCTTCTTACGTCTTTAAAACATAAACATAAGACTCATTTCTTTGTGTTTTTTTGCATATTTGTCTGTCTATGCATATTTTTGGGATTTATATATTTATTTTGGTTCACCAGTGGTTGTTTACAATAACTTTACATTGAGCAAACTTATGAACTACTTACTTACATTACTTGTTCGCCTTACCTTTTAAGGCAAACACTACATGATTATCTAACTTAATTCAAGTTTATTCTGTTAAGGTTCATGACTGTCTTTTTTGTTTTTTAATCTTGTGACATGTCCAAAAATATTATGGGTGATTTTGGGGGAAACCTGTAATAACTTTACCATAGACTTATTACTAATTATGTTAGTTATTATAATTAATTAGAAATTGTTAAACTGCTGGGTTTTTCAAAATAAATTAAAAAAGAAATTGACGCTACCCCAATACTTTCGCAATACAAACACATAAAAATTATAGTCCTCTAGTTGGAATGTGTCGTTACTATAATGAGGTGGCGCGTAGTAGCATAGAAGCTGATAGTTTCGACTAATTTTGCATGGTACAAAAAGTGTACATCGGGCCTCTTCATATACCGGCAGTCCTTTTTTCTTAGAACTTGTTACTCCTAACTTACCCATTGCTGTGTATATATTAGAGTTTAAATGCTAATATCTTTATTTTTAATCACTATTTTTGATAAATATCTGAGTGACTATAAACAAATAACTAAATAAAAAACCATACTTATGATTATGACCAATTCTTACGACCTATCAAATTTAATATAACCCTACATTCTAGGAAGAAATCTCTGTTCTCTCCTTACTATTTTTTTGTTTGTACGATATAGAAGAAGCCATAATCAATTTTATAGAAAAAAATTGTTGTTCCAGTAAGCGGGTGTCTACAAAATTGATTGTGACTGTGAAATTTCTTAAATCGTATAAACAAAGAGAAGTATAAGGACGAGCGTGAAATAACATGTAGCCGACATAAAACATAGGCGCCATAGGAAGTCTGCAGTGTGTGAGTAATAGGTATGCTTTTTACTACATTAGATTTGATAAACCTCGCATACTTGATAGGGAATAAAGATTCGTTCCTAAAATGTTACGTGAGGCTATTGAAATCAGGAAATATCTCAATTTGAATTGAAATGAAGGTTGGAGCGTTCCACCTTCAAAAACACTGCGAGACCTAGTGATGTAACTCTTTTTGTGAATAATAAATGTAAGATGGAGGTCGGTATGACTTTGTTTCGCCAGTTCTCGAAAGGGCCTTCTAATTTCCGAAGTGGTGGTAGATTCAGTAAATTACAGTAACGTTGATGTAATAAAATAACAATAATGTTTTATTGGATAGTTAGAAACGTACCCGATTAAAATATTAAAATATATACAGTAACCAATATCTATTATATTTTGAGTTTACTTGTAGTGAATACATAGATTGATGACGTATGATCTTAGTTTTGTAAATATGTTCATAAATTAAACCACGTAAATGTTGTATTTATATGTTCGTTACATACCTATCCTAAGAGAAATTATATCATCATACTACCAGCCTATCCTGGTTGCCATTCCTAATTGTCGCACCAAGCGCTTCTTAACTTTTCTTAACTTTAACTTCTTCCCTCCCTGCGTCTGTATTCCCGAGTACAGATAACCCGTCCTGTTCATAGCCAAGGTGAATAGGCGCCTTCTGGGTTAGTTCGTTCTATCGTAGATCCTGTCTGAGCTCCTGGGCGGGATTCGAATCAAGAGTTAACCCATTCAAGATAAAAACAAAGTTAATTTCATAAATCACTGGGTTGCTAAAGCAAAGGTGCTTACGACTAATTCCGAAAGTGGGAGGCTTTTTAGAATTGGCAAGAACTTGACCACTATTCCACATTGCTATTAATTATATACGGAGTAACATTATCTGGAGATCATAAATTATTTATTAGTACGAATAATGCAATCGATGTTTTTGGGGGTAATGCATATTAATGTACAGAGCAGATGCCCAGAAAGTTATATCTCCGAAACAACACATTATTCTCTTAGATAAATAATCAAATATCAAACAACATCACATTCTTCTGAACCCAACTAGCTAAAGCTACACAAACTACACAAGTGTGTTAAGCGCGTCACACACGGCGAAGATAATATAAAATATATACTATCTTAGAGCATATTTTAGAATATCGCTCACCATAGAAATCCTATGAACCATCACACACGACGAACTTAATATATATTTTATCTTTTATATCTTAAGATACCGAGCGATATGCAAATATGGAAATATATATTTCAGATCATAATATGTTATCTTAACCCCTTCAGACCCGGCGTCCATCTCAATGGACATGGCTAAAATATTTTTGTTATTTGACCCAGTGTCGTTCTAAATCTAATGTAAACATTATACGGCGTTCTATATA
This sequence comes from Calamotropha paludella, assembly GCA_927399485.1. Classification (NCBI taxonomy): domain Eukaryota; kingdom Metazoa; phylum Arthropoda; class Insecta; order Lepidoptera; family Crambidae; genus Calamotropha; species Calamotropha paludella. Next base: position 20,736,460 of record OV656818.1, read on the forward strand.
CAATCAGCATTGTTTGTGTTTCATCAGTTCTAAGAAACATGATGTGGGTACTTCAAAATAATAAGTCGAATATTGACCACCGCCATGATGAGACGCAGTACGGGTAAGCAGATTTTATAAATTTATTTTCATTTGTATTTTCATTGTTATGTCCCGAAATTATTTTTTTCTTGTAGATTATATGTTAATATTTGTATTTACATAAAAATATTACTAACTTTTGTCAATGTTCTTGACAAAATGTAAGTAGTTTTGTGTGTCCACTGCAATGGACATTCAGACTCGATCGTAAATATGTACGTGCACAAATAGTATATCATGTTTGGAAACTATATGTATATTTTTTTTATTTCAGGATTAGATTTATCAAGAAACAAAGACGTTGACTCTCTGCTCGACTTTCTTGAAAATGGTACAGTATCGGACCTTGATGAAGAAAGTGATGATGAAATTATACAGCCAGCTTCGTCGATGAAAACTCGTGTAGGTAGTGATATTGTACGCCCGAATGAACTACAGCCGCTGGAAGAAAACTTGGAAAATGATCAAGAAATAAAATATGAAAATGAACCACGAGCAAGCACATCAGATGATCATAGCACTACCAAACAAACAAATAAACCCAGTATTATATGGAGAAAACATCTTCAGTTCGACCCACCTCAATTTTCCTGGTCACCTCCACCAATATCAGAAATTGAATCACCCATGACACCAATGGAATACTTCAAGAAATATATCCCTGACTCCCTATTAGAGGAAATAGTGTTTAACACCAATTTATATGCCAACACAAAAGAAGTTCGAAACTACAAACAATGTTCGCTGACCGAAATGAAAATATTGATAGCCTTACATATTATTATGGGAAATCTGAAGTTTCCGCGCATTCGGCTGTACTGGGATCGAACCTTAGATATGAAGGTATTTTTAGAGAACATGCCGAGGGACCGCTTTCTTCAGTTGAGAAATTGTTTGCATATTATTGACAACAATTCTATTCCAAATGACAACAGTGACCGCCTTGTAAAAGTTCGACCTTTATACAACGCCATCAGACAACGGTGTCTGGAGCTGAAGATGGAGCAAATTCTAAGTGTTGATAAGCAGATTGTTCCTTTTAGAGGGAATCTAAATATCAAGCAATATGTAAAAGGAAAACCAGAGCCATGGGGTATCAAAATTTTTATGCTTTGTGGAAAGAGCGGGCTGGTATATGACTTTATCATTTATCAAGGAGGCACAACAGATATAAATAAAAATGATGTCCTGCGATACGGTGCATCAGCTACCTATGTAAATCAGCTTTCGCAGCGAATAACTTCTTCTGGACATTACCTTTTCTTCGATAACTATTTTTCTAACTACAATTTGCTTAGAGATCTGCGTGAAAGAGAAATATATGCAGGCGGTACAATCAGAGTCAACAGGTTTCAAAGTCCACCTCTCATTAGTGACAGAGAAGGCGCAAAAAAAGAAAGAGGATACGCAGAACAAGTCACCAATAGCACAAAAGATATTGTAGTCCTCAAATGGATGGATAATAAAGGTGTGATACTAGCTTCTAATTTCATAGGGATTGGAGAGGAAGACGAGGCGCGAAGATGGAACAAGTTATCAAAAACGTACATATCAATTCCGCGTCCAGAACTTGTACCATTATATAAAAATGGCATGGGAGGCGTTGATAAAATTGACCATCTACTTAGCCTGTACCGCATTTTTATAAGGTCTCAAAAATGGACGTTGCGAATGATATTTCACGCGATTGACCTAGCGGTGACTAACAGTTGGTTGGAATATAAAGAAGACTGTCAAGCCTGTAAAATACCTAACAAAGACATGTTAGAACTTTTACATTTACGCCAGAGAGTAGCTGAAGCTCTAATAAAAATGGGACAACCACTTATTTCAAGAAAAAGAGGACGTCCATCTAGTTCTGGAAACAGCAGTCCAATAAATACGCCAGCTAGTTCATCTAAAAGTCGTCGATGTTATTGAATTTAGACCGGCTAGTGAAATACAATACGACACTGTCGACCATTTGCCAGAATATGATAAAAAAAAAGAAGCTACAAGGTGCAAGAAACCAGGCTGTAAAGGAAAAACACATGTTTATTGCCTAAAATGCGATATACATTTGTGTTTCGTTACTGATAGAAATTGTTTCCGAGCATTTCACCAAAACAATTAGTGTTTTTCATGATTATCTGAAGTTTGCTATGCTATTAAAATAATATGTTGATATAAAAAATAATGAATTATTATTTTGTTCACCTTAATTATTATAGAAAGGTTTATAACAAAAATAAATAAAAGTAAATAAGCAAATACAAAAATCATTTATCAAACAACGGTTTAAGCCTAGTGTCCATGTCAGTGGACACAAAAATATCTTAATATATATTAAAATAAAAAAATTAAAATTTCCAAAAATACCTTAATGAGACCATAAATATGCTGTAAAATATCAATTGTATTTTTTTAAACACTCCCTTTTAATTCAGGTCTGAAGGGGTTAAGATACGAAATATACGCATCTTAATAAAAATACATGGTGTTGTGTCGGGCTATTCGCGGACATCAAGCAATCTTACTAAACTAAGCTACAAAGGATTTTGTTCAGACTTTTAAAATTTGCTAAAATGAAATCAGAATCACTGGATAAATTAGTTAAACTTTTAAATCGTTGCATTTTCTGATAATTAGGTAAATAATAATGTCTTAGGGGTCTCCTCACCTAGATCTAAGCTTTGACCATGTACTAAGTCAATTTTTCATTTCGCTGTTACCGGTTGTGTATACCAATAAATGAAATGAAATAAATTGTATTTCACAAGATCAGACGTATTAAAAACATTTAGTAAATATCAGTATTTATTCAACTGTTTTAATTAATAAACTACTTATAAGATAAATTATTATAATAGAAAAATACTAGAAAAAATCGACTCGGGTCACAAGTGAATCTGATAAGATCATCTTATAAGATCGCATTGAAAATGCATAAAATATATAAAAAATATAATAAACTACTTACATTACAATGAATGACAAATAGTTACATAATTGTTTACTCATAAACAACTCGGCAATAATTTTGTTGTCGATTATATGTTTATTTAACTTATTATTGCTGCTTATTTTTTATTATTTTTATTTAATTTGATAATATTTACCAGCTATCAAATTAAATTATTCCTAAAAATGTTTTATAAAACATTTTTTTCATACAGCCATCATATTGTAGATCAGAATCATCGTCTGAGGAGCTTTCTAACAAATCAAGAAGTAAGGCCGTATCACTTATAGTCAATCACCCTGTATATATAACTCTAACGAGGAATACGTGTGGCACTGACGCAGACTCGTAAGAAAATGAACAGGTTTTTTAATATTATCGTATCTTAGCCGTGTGTGATACCCTGAGATACCATAATATTTTATATTAGGGCATCTTGAGATAAAATATTATATTATCTTCGCCGTGTGTGACGCGCTTTATGGAATTCCGAAACAACAACGATACCACAACCTCCAGAGTCGAACCAATATGGGAAAGCTCTTTTTCTACCTAACCTAACCTGGCCGAAAATCGAATCCGCGACATTATTGGCGGCTTGAAAACCGGTATTCGAGCCATTTGACCACGGAGGCTGTAATACTAATAAATATTCGTTTTCTTTTCTTAAGAACATTTTATTTATATTGTAGTCACTATATCATTCGTAAGTTTTTCTTATAAATGATTATAGTTTAAGTTCGAATTTTAATTTTTGACAACACCAATATAGATTGAACCAATATTATTGTCATAATTTACGTTATTCATGATTACACTCACTCCAGTTAGCCTAGCCCATAGTAAGCACTGTAAAGCTTGTGTTATGTTTACTGGGGTAAAGGATAGAAATTTTTATCCACTATCTTCATGCGAATGCAAAATGAAAGTTTCTGGTTGATTATCTAGTTTAGATTACAAAGAAACGGAGCGCACACACATTACACGCACACAAAGAAGACACACACACACATACACTCACGACACATACACACAACACACATACACACAACGCACACATTTAAGTTTAACTTTTAAAACAAAATACGTTTTATTTTTGTTAAGTATGTTTATTTTGTACATAGGTTAAGAAAGAAAGGAACGGATTTCCGGAATACAGGTTTTAAACCTAGTTCGGAGTCAGCGACTTCATTATGCATGTAATACTTTTCTATAAATAAAGATTATTATTATTATATTATACATTATATACTGGCCCTTCCGGGACTAGAACCCAAGACAGTAGCTGCGAAAAGCAGGATCGCTACTGTTGCACCAAATGATTATCAAGTGGACATATAATAAGATAAGCCACTCTTAATCATAAGCTTATAAGCCTTAAATTTCCTCACAAATGGCGTTACGACTCGCGATAGCTAAAAGCTCGTGTTTGCCTAATATAGAACCAAGTCACGCGTACCCTCTTGGATGTTCATCTCCACTGGCTTTACTTCGCCACTACTCGTCTTTGATATAATAAACCCTTTGTCTTATTCAAATGAATATGTATGTTCTGCAAATTTTTTTCATTCTTCAGGCAATGTATAGTATAGTAATGGTTATAATAATATTATATAAAATAATAAAATTGTATAAAAAAATAAAATGCTGAGACAGGGTATTTGTTGACCCCACACACAGATTACACACACAGATTGTTCACTTCGTTCGTCCCTTATTTTTTGTTTCTTTCTCCTATCCTTGTTTTCTCTGTGTATGTGTGTGTGTGTGTCAATATTTTTTTTTCTTTCTTTCTTTCTTTCTTTCTATATATAATAATAACTAGCTGATCCGGCCACGCGTTGCTATTGTTCAGTTATAATAAATAGTTATTTTTTATTAAAAATTAAAATGTAACCTATCCTATGTCCAAAGTTGGAACAAATCGTTTTAGTAATTCGGAGTTCATCTCGGTCAAACACTGTGACACGAAATTATTATATATTTATATATAACTACAAAAGTAAGCACTCTAAGGCTTGTGTTATGGACACTAGGGTAATGGATAGACATACATATATCATACATAGATATTTAATATTCTTGACCCATATACCTATGACTCGGGTACAAAATGCTCGTGATCATCATACAAACGTCTACCCCTTCCACAACTCGAACCCAGGATTGTCGGCGCAAAAGGTAGCACTTTGGGGTCCAATTTAAAAATTAAAATATGAGCTATGTTCTATCTAAGAACTAGGTGGGTAGAACCAGAAATACATCTTGACCTATCCGTTGTACTAACCTTCATAGAGGAAGTAAATTCATTTAGTCGTTACTGACAAAGGTTACCTTAAATCTATAATCTAAGATCACAAATTTGTTGTTTGTCTGTCCGCTCTTTTTCCCGCTCTTTTTCCATTGTATCAATAACGTTTCCATAGCAACGCGTTAAACGCAATTAGTTCGTCTACCAGACGCTAGAGGGCGCTAACGGAAAAATATTTAACAATAGAAAAAAATTAAAGAATTTTGTCCACCCGTGCGAAGCCGGGACGGGCCGCTAGTATTAAATAAATGGTATTATTAACATTTTTTTTCAAGGCTCAGATATTTTGGTACGACAAAGCAAATATAAGATTGCTGAATGGAACACATAAAAGCGGTCAAAATCTACGGTAAAAGTCAGCCATCGCTAAATATTTAATCCAATCGGGCTTAAATCACTGGGTCAAGTATCATAACCCTCGGATTATCACAACAGAACGCCACTCCATAAAAATAATGGGAGAGATGAGGGTGAAATTGCCAAACACAATAATTCAATCGTGAAGACGGATTTAAATTGTAGATTTTCTAGAATCCGTATCGAATAATGTGAGCGTCGTGTGTCATGAAGAGATTAAAGTTGCTCGATTGCTTGAAATTGTAAAGTACACAACTGAATAGAACACGAAATAACTAATATTGATATTTTCAATGACTCCGCTAATATTTAAAAAATCAATCGATCTATAATCTAAGATCACAAATTTGTTGTTTGTCTGTCCGCTCTTTTTCCATTGTATATGCATTACCGTAGCAATGCGTTAACCGCAAGTAGTTCATCTACCGGATGCTAGATGGCGCTAACGCAAAAATATTTAATAATAGAAAAATTTAAAGAATATTGTCCACCCGTGCGAAGCCGGGACGGGCCGCTAGTAGCTGCTAATAAGTATCCATGAAAGTTTAAAACGATAAAGGTTACCTCAATCCTATTATACACTCCTGCATATAAATAGATTAAGCTGGGAATTCTTACACGCGGTGAAGGCGGTAACAGTGTAAACTAGCTAAAACTCACGAATCTCACGGCTTTTTGTGATAAACCGAATACATCACGAAAACTAGAAAATAAAACAACTTATTTAGGATTTTTTCCGCATAATTTATATTTCATTCTGACGTTTCGAGTCTCTTACAGGAGCCGTGATCACAGGCTGACTAAGGTCTTCTCTGCCTCCCAATATCCGAACTGGTGGTACACTCAGTAGTGTAAACCGTAATCATAGCAAAAATTTAATAACTATATAAAATGCAATACAAAACAATTTTGAATAAATAACTTTAACAGTTAGGAAGGTGCCCCATTAGAATATTGTGAAGGTAGTAGAAAATATATGACAACTATTGCCTTAGCCATCCTGTGATCACGACTAAAGGAGTCGAAACGTCAGGATTAATTATTAATTTTGCGCTAAAAAAAACCCTAAATTAATGTCAGCGGAAGTCTAAGAACTACATAAATACATATTTCTTTATTTATTTTTAAATAATTTTGTTTTATTTAATTTTTTGACGGTTATATATTTTTTTAAACAATTTCTTTTGTGAAGAATATTATTTAGGTTAGGTATGTAATAACAATATCATATAAATACAACGATTAGTTAATTGAATTAATGATATCTTCACAAAACCTAAGATTAATGCCGTCAACCAAAACGCTCACTATATGTAAATGATTTCACTATATAAGTCAGCGTTCTTCCATAGTAACTAGCTTCCTTTTAAGAATATGAACATTTTTAATAATAACTCGTTCATAAGTTATATAGAAGATTTCATGACTAGAAAGTATTGTGTCTCTCTTGTTACTTACACCTGATACCTGTTGAGCTGGATATGTATAATCTGATTACTTATTAACCAGCAATGTGACCTGTGCAAAACCACGGAAGGGACATATATTTGTGTGATGAATACGAAGTACCTGAGTCATATATATATATATATATATATGACTCAGGTATGCACAACTGAGTCATTATTGACAAATTCTTTTCAAATCAGTTTTAAATAATAAATGATAATATTACAACAAATATTAAAACTGTAATTTACTAGCTACTTAACACATATAAATAATACCCAGTATCTACGTTTTAAAACTTAATATAACTAATATTGATTGACTCACTTTTGCACCGTATTTACAACACACAAGTACAAGTATAAATTTGTTGAAACTTGCTGAAACTTGTCGGGATTATACTATAAATGAACAATTTCGCTTTGTGTGTTACTCAGCCTTATTCGATATACAGCACAGTGAACGGCTTAACTTAATACATTTCTTTTCGATACAATAATGAAATCGATTGCAAAAAATATAAAAGAATTTTTTAAACACTTGCTTAAAAATGGAAAATCGACAAGATACATTGCTCAAAAATTAAAGATAAGTCAATCAGCAATACAAAGAATTAGAGCCAAATGTAAATTTCCTATATCGGCTAATGTTGGCGGTCGCACTAAAAAATTATCAGATAGAGACGTGAGAAAAACTATTCTGCTTCTGAAGCGGTGGCGCTTTTAAGGCGCGATACTGGAATGTTAGTGAGTAAGCGAACTGTTCCTCGGGCATTACACAAAGCAAATATGCGAGCTTTCGAGAAGAAAAAAAAGCTCTTCTTACTAAAACATAGAAGAAAAAATAGAGCTAGAGAAAATTTTGCAAAACAATATATTAACTGGACTGAAGATGATTGGATTAGGGTTATTTAGTCAGATGAGACGAAAATCAAATCAATACTTTGCAAAAGTGAGTCAGTCAATATTAGTTATACTAACGTTTTAAAACGTAGATACTGGATATTAATTATATGTGTTATAATATATACATATGATTTGAAAACATTTAAAAAAATGCGATTATATTTAATACTAGCGGCCGCCCGCGAATTCGTCCGCGTGGAACACTGCAACATTACTTTATTTTTCTAAAATAAAAGTAGCCTAAGTTACTCCTTAATACATCAGTTACCTGTCAATAAAAGTCCCGTCAAAATTGGTTCAGCCATTTTAGAGATTAGACGGAACAAACAGACAGACAAAAATTGTAAAAATCTTATTTTGGTGTATGTACCTTATATATATTCGTATGCATGTAGTATAAAACGGTTATTTCACTATTACAAACAGACACTCCAATTTTATTTATATGTATAGATAATATAAAATGTCACAATACTGACTCAGTTGTGCACCTCACTGTATATATTTATACGAGTATAATAATTCCCTGTCACAGTGTTTGACCGTTATCGCGGTCTTAGCCATTTTTGATGATTTTTTTCATTTTGCAGGATTTATTCCGGCTTAGGACATAAGATAGGTCTCAACTAAATTTAGACCACAGCAAAGCATGTCTGGGTCAGCTAGTATCACTATAAATATGAAATATCTATATATCACATATGTATGTCTAGCCGTTACCCTAGTATACATTACACAGGACGTAACGTGCTTACTTTGGTCTGGTCTAGTTGGTGAGAATTTTAGAAATATTATTATTATATTTGTCATGACTTGAAGCAGTTTGCGTTATCTAGCTTTATTAAATAAATAAGATGTTCTTTTATCTAATAGTATGATTACTTGCTGGCATTTTGGACAAGCTGTAAGCCATCAAATAAATTGAAGAATTTATTTATAAGCGAGAAAACTGAAATAACATTTTCATTAACCAAATATTTTCTTTACTTTTGCGTTTAGATCTTACGAATTTTAAATGCGTTTCGTTATTCGTTTCATTTGACGATTTCAATTAAGGATTCCTTTTTTCCCCAAACTCTAAAAATATACCAGTAATTGGAAAATAATGGAAAATAGATTACACGTTGTATAAAGAAACGCATTCTCCTTTAATATTATCTCCATCATTCAATCAAAAAAGAACATCAAATGACAGATTGATTACAATTTCGATCAATTTTACTCGATAATTGTTTTAAGTACAATCAACAGCACATCAACATATGCTGATGGATTGTGTCAAAAATAGGGAGGAAAGGGAATTACTGTTTAACGAGCTACACTTAAACATCAAGTATTTCAGCGAATCCTAAATCGGATGCGGCAAAAAAATTAAGTGGCTTAATTCAAAGGTGAAAAGTGATTCTCTTTCCATACTATAAACAGTTTTTAATACCTAATAGAACTGTGCCATCTTAGAATTGTAAGAAGACACAACGGGGTTGGAATATCCATGTGGATAAATACCCCAAAATAAATATAAAGTGAAAAAACACAGCACATAAACTTATACAACTGTAAAAATTATTTATACGATTTTTAGCATTAAGTCTTGAATATTATTGGAGAATATTTAACACTAGCGGCCCGTCCCAGCTTCGCATGGGTGGACAAAATTCTTTAAATTTTTTCTAGCATTAAATATAGCTTATGTTACTCAGCGTGAATGTAGCTACATTACATTACATAGCCGATTTCAAAATTCTTTTACTATTGGAAAGCTTTCCAATGGTAAAAGAATTTTGAAATCGGCTTAGTAGTTTTTGAGTTTATTCATTGGAAAAATACAAAAATACAAATCTTTCCTTTTTATAATGTTAGTGTAGATTTAGGAGAGCTCCGTACGTATAAAAGTCATATTACTAGTCAGTAACTGTAGAATAAGTTAAAATGCAATTAATAATATGAGTAATTTCAGTTTTTAAGAATTTCATATTCTGCATTCTGTTATCGGCTTTATAATTTTAAGCAACATATTTTTCAACCTTTTTAAGACTTTCTTCTTACACTAACTCTACAATACGAAATAAAAATAGTAAGTTATCCATATGTTTTTAATAAATAAATACAACCTACTTTTTGGCGGGAGGGGGAAGCGTCACGTTGGTGGTTTTGTTTCTCTTGTTAAAATTTATGTTGTTGTGGATATTGGTGCATAATAATGGTCGATTATTATCTATTAAGTGTTTTATAAGATAAATTATTTTAATAGAAAATTAATTTATCTTGTGAGATAGATAGAAAAAAGTGCAATATATATATATAATTATAACATTAAATGTTTGTCGACATACAAGTGTGTTGACAAGTGTAACAAAGCAGCGGAAGTTGTCTTTTCCTGCTCTCTCAAGAAGTCCACGGGGAGGTTCCAGTAAAACCCCACACATTTACTGAAACCTAGGAAAAAAATATTTTACTGTTCTTTCATCAATTAATTAAGGAATTACTCAAGAACTGACAATTATACTTACTTAACACTGGCTAAATGCACAAATGGTGCAAGCCACAAATAAAGAAAAAAAACATTTAATATCGAGCACCAAACGCTGTCTTAAAATGTTTTTTTTTTTCATTCATTATTTAATTGATATATTGGAATATTTTATATTACATTTTAGTTCGGTTCACCATAAAGGCATGTTTTTTTAGTTTTTGTTAACTCTAATTTATTGGATGACAATAAAACCTGAACAATAATGACAAAATTTTTTTTATTATTTTATCCCACAATATCAGTGCAAAAATCCTTGAGCAGTTTTATAAATGGAGTACCAGAGGAAATATTGGAATGGGCAGTTAACTAAATAGTTCGGTAGTTATCGACAAGCGTCACCCGAAGTAACTTTGATTGAATAGAGTCGCAAAACTTCCGTTAAAGGCCTTTAACGGAAGCTTACCACTCTTTTCAAAGTTCAAGTCGTAGGTGATTCATTTCTTACATTCACAGCAATTAGCCTAACTCAAACGCACTATAAGGCTTGTATTATGGATACAACGATAACGGAAATACATACATATATGATACATAGATATGTAATATTAATAGAAATATATATTATATAAATATCCATGACTCAGGTACAAATGCTCGTTATTCATCACACAAACATCTGCCCCTTCCAGGCTTCGAACCCAGGACCGTCGCACCAAATTTATTACACTTATCTCTACTATATAAAAGAAGGACTTTGTGGGTTTGTTACCATGTATAGTTACCATAAGCCTTAGAATAACAGTTTTTATAACCAATTAACGTTACCATAGCAACGCGTGGCCGGGTTCGCTAGTACAAATAAAATTGTTTGTTTCATATTGCGTTACATTAAGTTATTGCGTTAATATGAAGACATTTTCGAACTGTTTCGACATTGAAGTTTGTTATGTTTTCCGAACGACCCACTCGTTTGTTTTCCCGCGCTTTTCTAAGAAAGTGGTGCGCGCCGCATGGATTCTTAATAAGGTACAACAAACAAGAATAACCTGATTTATTTACGTTCCGCGAATCGCTCCTCTTTAGTTCTGCACCGGAACGGAACTAAACCAAAACTTTTTACCCTAATAATACCGGTTTCAAACCCTATTTCATTACACATAAATATAATCACGCCCTTTTTCCGCAGAGATCACAGATTTTCACTTTCCAAGCTCCGATCCTGGCATACATCTGTCGCTTCTTCAACTCTCATCAGACCTTACATTCAAGCTCGCTGGTTAAGGGTACTATTAAAGATATCTTCTATTTCATCCCTCAAAGTTCGCCTTGGTCTACCTTTACCGATGCGCCAATGCACATTTGCCTCATAAACTTGTTTTGTCAATCTCCTTTCGTCCATCCTCTCTACATGTCCAAACCATCTAAGGATCCCTTTCTCTATCTTCTTCACACCACACCACTCTCTTATCACATCATTCCTTATTTTATCTGGGCGTCACGCCGGGACAGCTTTCAACTCTCTATAAAGCTCAAGACCGATCTTGCATGGAATATTGCAGCCACCTCTGGGATGACTTAGCAAAATACCAACTTGCTGCACTGGACACGATGCAGCGCAGAGCTGAGAGGCTCATTAGTGACAGCATATTGGTGAAGAACAAGCTTCACACCTTAGCTCACCGCTGCAAAGTTGCCTGTCTGTCGGTCTTCTACAGATTGTATTTTGGAGAGTGTGCTTAGAAGCTACACATGCTCATACCGCCATCACCTTTCTTCCATCAAACATCCAGACGCGCTGCGGGCTAGCGCTTCTCAACTTCTTTTATAATACGCACAGCAAAGGAGTGGAACTCCCTGCGCAGACGCAGGGACGTAGTACTCGGGAATATCTGTATTTATAATCCTCTGTCTGTTTTTAAAGCCAGAGTGAATAGGCACCTTCTGGGTTAGCTCGTTCCATCATGAATTCTGTCTTTGCCCCCGGGCTTGATTGGGATCAAGAATCCAAAGAAAAGAATGGCGAACCCATTCTAAATAAATAAATAAATAATCTATCAAATTCACTCCAGCCATTCTTCTTAAAGCTCTACATTACTTTTCCACTACGTTAATCATACATTAGTGAGTCTTCTTATGTTATTATTCTCTATCTACATTTAAACACACCATAGAACTATTTTATGGTGGTAGTGGCATATTGATTACCGTATTGCAATTTCTATTGGCCAGGGTGAATAACGATGAGCAATATCATCATGCGTCTGGACCAGACGTGACTTACAATGGATTTGGAATCTAATTTGCATGGAAATCATTGGCGAACTCCAAATAACGTAGCCCAGTCAATTACATATTCGACGGAGACCCGGAGTTTAATTGACCAGGAATTATTTATTTAAACTTTATAGCATACAGAAAGCTATGAATTCTGTACCAATCAACCGGAGAGTTGGAAACAGCATATCGATGGTGTATTGGTAAAGGAAACGAGAACTATTTACTACATAAACATACATCAAATGTCAAAAAACTAACTAAATTATTATAATAGAAAAATACTAGAAAAACTTCTCTTATAAGATCGCATTGCAAAATGCATAAAAATATATAAAAAAGTCATAAAAATAATGATAAACTACATATACTAAACTAGATATAGTTTGAAATTTGTTACACTTCCGCGCCTAACACACATCTATCTACATTATATTATGACAATACTTTGTGTGTGTGTGTGTGTGTGTGTTTGTGTTTGTTACCATACCAGCAAGTTAAAAAACGCCATCTAAAAAAATTTAGGATTCATTTTTTTTTGTTTATACATTTGCTTATTTTTTATATCAAATTCTTAACTTTAAATGGCGTTTTCTCGCAATCGTTATTTTGCGGTTACTGCACTTTAGTGTCTGGTGGGCAGAGCAACGCGTGGCCGGGTTATACCAGCAACGAGTGACTGGGTTAGCTAGTTAAAATAAAAAAGCTTTTACACGATTTTTATATATTTAATCCTGAGATTTCGACTTCTTTACAGGAGCCGTGATCACATGATAACTAAAAATTAAACCCGCATTAACATCCGGTATAAATCGGTTTTATTTTAATCTATATATAAAAAATCCCTGTCACAATTTTGACCGCGATGAACTCCGAAAATACACAACAAAATATGATGATTTGTTTTCGTCTCAGCCAAATAACCGAGACGTCTCGGTAGCTCAGCGGTCAGAGCACTCGTCCGGATTGTGAAAGGTCGTGGGTTCGAATCCTACCTGAGGGCTCGGAGGCGTGGTCGTTTTTTACATGTATATTTTATATCTTATAGTATGTAATAATATTCTTTATATCTTATAGAAATTTGGCATTATGAATGCAAAAAATAAAATTTTAAAACATTACCTTTGGCTCCACTGCTTGTGCTAGTAATATCATAAAATTAAAAAAAAGTATTGCCATACGACAGTCTAAAAAAGTTTCTTTACTTTTTTAAACTGTCGTGTCGTTATATTTTCAGAAATTAATCCCTACTAATATTATAAATGTGAATGTAAGTTTGTTTGTTATGCTTTCACGCAAAAACTACTAATACGATCATCATGAAACTTCGTACATATATTCCTGGAGGTATTAGAAGTAAGATAGGATACTTTTTATTTAAAAAAAAATGCGGGTAAAAGCTAGTAATTGAATAAAAATTGGCTAAACTTAGATTTAAATAAAACACCTTATATATGATTAAATATAGAAAAACAAAATTTAAAGCGCAAATAATCCGGTAAAAAAATTACTTTTACGTGTAAATGGCGCAGAAGAGTAAGATCGCAATATAGACTTACATTTTTAGTTCAACTAATACGAGTTCTGTCTTTTAACAATCTTCCTATTTTCTTTCAGTTGGAAATAGTTACATTTTAGTGAAGACTTTCTATAGCAATCTAGACCGTCTCTTGCCAGTTGATATTAAATTCTATTAGTTGTTATTTACAGTTAAGATTCGTTTAAAGAAATATACAGTTGGACATTTCATCATCAGCAGCCTTTTGATGTCCCCACTGCTTGAATTTCTATATAATCGGGACCAATGGTTTTAAGTACCCTTCGTATCACGGAGGAGCTGAAGGTTATAAAGTTTTGGTCACCCATCCGACGATAAACTCTTTCGAACTTTGCTTAACCGCAAAAAAATCGGGGAAGTAGTAATGAAGTGACATTTGACATGCCAATTAATTTTTTTAAGCCTCGTTAAGAGCACGGATAGAGAAACAGTGGAGACTGACGTTTATATATTTTCGGTGTTGGCACTACTTAAAAAAAAATATTCCCTTTGAACTACACCTGTTCATAGAAATATATATTGTAACAGGAGGAATTAGAGTTTAAAATAATCTGGGCGCGTGAGAACGCCGGCGTTCTATTGAGCCTTGACTAAACTTTCGGTAAAAACAGAGCGAGTCCCGGAGGTCATATGAGCTTACTAACCACTATATTATGGGCTCCTCATGGGCACCATATGTAGAGTTACCCAATTCGTTTAGTAAGGGCCCTCAAACCGTGCTATTTTACTAACGATTGCAATAATTTAGTTCCAGTAAAATATTGCTTGTCTAGTTTTGTAGCCCATATAATTATGTTATGTGGCAGAAAATAACAAAAATTGCCTAGTAACTCCAGTTACTACTTTAAGGCTACCACAGGCCTATTTTGGTCCGCCCAAGTAGGCCTAATTTTTGCTAAGGGATTGATTATTGAGAAGGTGACGTATATCACACACGTCACAAATTATCGATTCGTTGTGATAAGGTTTAAAAGTGGACTAGAACTCAAACGATAGGAGGCCAAGTTATCATGAATTGTATGATAGTGTGTGCATGTATTTGATGAGTCTGTCAATACTATATTAATTAGAAAAGTACTGTAACAATATTGCATTCGATGTTGTAGATATGTAGTTACCCAAAACGTCAATAGATGGCGCTGGTATCCAAGTAAAGAAGTACTTGGAAATATTCGAAAGATCTGCCCAGCTTTTTGGTTTTGTAATTTTTATAGTTTTAGTTTTTTTATTACTGTTATGTGGTCTTAGTAGATCAATAATAATTATAATAATATTTCTTTCATTCACATCAATTAGCCTAGCCCAAAGTAAGCACTGTAAAACTTATGTTATAGATACTAGGGTAACGGATACATATATGAAACAAAGATACGTAATATTCATAGAAATATATATGTTAATATCCATGACTCAGGCACAAATCCGGATCACGCCCGGATAACTAGGAGATGTAGGTTCGAGTCCCGCTTGACATCTGAGGCAAGATAAATTTCTTTTTCTAAAAATAGTTTCTCTCGATTTAAAAATCTGATAACAAAAAATATGTTTTAAACTTACTCGAAATGCCGAAACCGCCTTGAACTTTCTACGCTATATCACAAGTAGTAATATCACTCTAGATTATAGCAAAATCCCCCATTTTTAGGAAGGCTTCCCGCATAGCAGGTAATTCATCTAAAGAAAACACACCTCCAATTTTATGAATTATTTATTGGTATGGTAAACTTATCAAATTATTTCTAGTAATACCACTAATAAAATACTACAAAACTTAAATTAATTGGTTAGGTTAGGTTAGGTTAGGTTAGGTTGGGGTGCAAGGTCGGATAGAACCTCCACGTGTGCCCGGCTCATTGTAGGTCCCACTTCACACGTGCGGTGGGAACGACAATGGGTTTTGGGCCGGTGCATCCTGGGCGCCTTCGTATATAATCCCTTCGGGGATTGCATACGAAGGTGGCTAATAATCCGACAACTGGGGGGGGCTCGGCTGGCTGACCCGGGTAGCCTGGGTAACGGCAGCCGAGCAGGGGTATACCGTAACCCCGTACATGGTGCGGGGTCGGGGGCTGTCATCCTTCGGGATGGGGGCCGCGAGGAAGAAAACCTCTATAAAAAATTACGAGAGGGGGGCCTACGAGCCCAGCTCGCTACGCGAGCATGCTGGGGGCGTGTTCCGGTCCGAGGACTGGTTCCGGCCCACCCGCAACCCTGTACGTGGTGCAGGGAGTGGGGGCCGCCACTTCGGTTGGGGCCACGTGGAGACAACCACTCTAAAAAATCTTCAAAGGCCCGGCGTTGGAGTAACGCGGCGTCGGGCGCCCGTGCGCGGGTGGTTGGCGGAGAGCGTCAGCCTGCTAGCGACACCCTCAGGTACCTCCCGCCCCTCCGGCGGTCCCAAAGGGTTATTGCGACCCGCCTTGTACGAGGGTACAGGACGGTGTCGCGATCAGCGGCTTGCGCGCTCGCAGGTACACCACCGTGGGAACTGGAGGCACGTGTCCTACGGGAGGTGTATCTGCGAAAGGTGGAGGCCCGGGTGTGTGGAGATAGGCCCGCACCCGAGGAGGCCCGGCGAGCTAGGAGGGATGCCGAAGAACGGCTGATGAGGGAGTGGGAGGAGTCTCTCATCGACCCGCCATTCGGGAAGCGCACCCTCGAGGCACTGAGACCGGTGCTTCGGGAGTGGTGCGCTCGGCGCCAAGGGTCGGTGACCTTCAGGCTGGCGCAGGTCTTTACCGGGCACGGGTGCTTCGGTAAATACCTGCACCGGATTAGAAGGGAGCCGACCCCGTCGTGCCATCATTGCGGCGCTGTGGAGGACACTGCCCAGCACACCCTTGAGGTGTGTCCGGCGTGGTCTCCTCAGCGCGGCAATCTTGTCGCGACGATTGGGAGTGACCTCTCGCTCGCCGCCGTGGCGCGAGCTATGGTGACGAGCGACGGGTCCTGGGAGGGGGTGGCCACCTTCTGCGAGGACGTCCTCTCGCAGAAGGAGGCCGCCGAAAGGAGGAGGGAGGAGGACTTAGACTCCTGTCTCATAAGGCGCAGGCGTCGGGGGAGAAGGTGGCGGCGTTATGCCACCCGCATCCCCATCTAGAGGATGGAGCTCCGCTTCTCCTCTAGAGACGCCCCAAATGGCGGAAGGGGCACCCATTCTGCCTGGGTGTCCACCCCCCACGTGAAAACGCACGAAGGGGGAGAGGGTCTCTTCCCACCCTTCCCCGCTGGGAAGGGCTTTGGGTCAAGAGGCCAGTAGCGCAGGCTCGCGGGATGAATGCCTCGCGAGCGGAATGCGCTTGAGGAGGACCCTCGGGAACGGCTTCCCCGAGGGTAGGAGCCTCACTCGGAAACTACGGGTGATACCGGAGTTTTCTCCGTTATCGCCCGGCGTGGCCGAGAGGGGGTCCGATGGGATGGCGACCGCGGAAGCCCGCCGGGAACTTTTGTTTCCGGGGGACTTCCGCGGACGCACATTCCGATGAGGTGGGGGGGGGGAAGGCCGTTAGCACACCTCGGCCGCCTCCGGCCTGCACTGGGCGGGGCAACCGCGCCGCCTGCGGTGGCGCCCGGAAACTTGTTCTTGAGACTTGTTCTCGGGTGATCATCGCGGGCGCGGGAGTCTCGTCCTGTGTGGGTCGGGGTCGGTCGGGGGGTGTGGTTTATTCCTTTCCTCACCGAAAGGGGGCCAGCGGCTGTCGGAGCGGGAGACCGGCAGTCGCATTGCACTTGGCCCTCAGGCGTGCGGGGTGTTCAGGGCGTCACGGTTCACCCCATATAGGCGAGGTCCGCCCACGAGCGCGGACCCACACTGGTCCGGGCCGCGGTCGAGTCCGACAAGGGACCCCGCGACCCGCACCACTGTGTACTGGGACGCCGTAGTTTTTAGTGGGTAGGCCTCCAAGCCTTTACCGGGCACTCGGCCGGGTAGGGGCATGGAGGAGAGTCCCACATATCCACCGTGTTCTCCCGACACGGTGTGAATGCCTAATGCCATTTTCTACGAAAAAAAAAAAAAAAAAAAAAAAAAAAAAAAAAAAAAAAAAAAAAAAAGGTACCTCCCGCCCCCTGAGGTGTAAGTAGGGTTACCCGGGTACAGGGGTCTCTGCCCGGGTGGACTTGTTACATCCCCCATAATCGTGGGAGCCGTATGGAGAATTTGAAATTTAAAAATATGTTTTTGTTGGAGGAGGAGAAGAAGAAGGTAGAGGGGAAGGCTGAATTCAAAAAGCCGGCCGATAAACAACTACAAGATTTGGCCAATCAGCCAGTCGTTGTTCTGTCGAGGACACCCATCCCGTCCTCAAGCGGAGATCCTGCTGTTAGTAGGGCAGGTAGCAGAGCCAGTAGCAGAGCTGGCAGTGCAAGAGGTGAGAGGAGTCGGAGCTCGTCTTACTCTTCTCATATGTCGTTTGAAGAGGACCTTGATCTTCAACACCTGGAGTTGAACCCTGGCCGTAAATGGCCACGATCCAAAGACCCTGAGTCTCCAGGCATTGGCTCGGAGGAGGATGTAGTCGTTACTGGTGATGCAAAAAGTGGCCGCGGCCGACCGTCTTCCGCTGGTCGCCACGTTGGCCTGTTGCGCGCCCGAATGGAGCTTGCTTCTAAGCAACAGTCAGAACTTGCAGCTGACGAGGCGATAGCGCCTAAGGCGAAAATTCTATGTCCGCCACGTAAATCTGCCGAACCCTGACGAGCTTGCAACGTGCGAGCTTCTCCAAAGGGGCATGGAAGGTGTGTCCGTGGTTTTAGAAGTGGCCTCTAAGTCGGGGCACTTAAAAGGAACGAGCGTCAAAGCTCTTAAGGATTCGGCATCCCTCATCACAAAAATGATGAACACCATGTACGGGCGTTACACCAACGATGACATCAAGAGATTGGAGGTACGTCTGGGAAAGACTACGGAGGAACTCGCTCTCGCCAGAAAGGAAAATGCCCGCATTTCTGCGGACAATATGCGGCTAAGAGAAGAGATGGGTGCCATACGGCGTGAGCTAGAGCTGGTCCGCGAGGGGCTAGGTAGGCAACAAGAAGCACCTCCCAAGGCAAGAAACAACGTCGCACTAAGAACACAGTAGGCGACATGACTGTGGAGGAACTGCAGAGACTCATAGCGGAGCAGGCGGGCACTATGATGAACGCCCGCATCGAAGGTCTGAGCCGGCGGCTTCCGCCAGAGGAACGAATGCGGCCGCCTCTTGCTGCGGATAGAAGAAAAGAGAACGGGCTTACAACGGCTTCTGTGCCTAGCCCATCACAGCGCACGGCTGCCGCCCCTCTTTCCTCTTCTTCTCCTGCCAAGAGGAAAGAAAAGGAAAATAAGAGGAAGAAAAAGAAGGCAAGTGCAATTACAACACCGGCACAAGAGGTAAATCCCAGCCCACCCTCAGCAGCTCCCTGTCCTGCAGAAGAGGAATGGCAAACCGTGGGGAAAAGCGGAAATGTCATAAGGGAAAAGACTTCTCCCAACAAGGACGAACAAAAGAAAGGATCAACAAAAAAGAAAGTTAGGCTTCGCGCTCCTAAAGCGGCTGCGGTGGTCATAAAGCTGCAGCCAGAAGCAGTAGAAAAGGGCACGACGTACGCCCAAGTGCTCTCAGCACTCAAGAGTCATATTGACTCGTTAATAATAGGAGAGGGCTTAGCCTGTAGAGCTGCTGCCACGGGCGCTCGCAAAATCGAGCTGCGAGGAGCGGACGGTGGGGAGAGGGCCGACCGACTTCTATGCCGATTAAAAGAGGTGCTAGATCCAGATATAGCGGAAGTATCCAGGCCAACAAAATTCGCGGCGTTCCGTCTGTCAGGCCTAGACGATTCAGTCTCGGCTGCCGAAATTCGTGCAGCCGTAGCAAGGGCTGGAGGATGCCCCGAAGAAATGGTTTTGGTGGGCGCAATATACCAAAGCCGTTTTGGAATGGGGGCAACTTTAGTAAGAAGTCCAGTGGAGGCGGTCAAAAGGATAGCCCAAAGTGGCAGGAAACTTTTGGTTGGTTGGGTCTCAGCGTCTGTTAGGATTCTCCCGCCGAGGCCCATGAGGTGTTACCGGTGCCTCGAGAAGGGGCATGTACGGGAGAAATGTACCGGCGACGTGGACCGTAGCGAAATCTGCTACCGGTGTGGGATGCCCGGCCACAAAGCGGGAAAATGTTCCGCCTCTCCTCACTGCGCCGTCTGTGCAGCAGCGGAGGTAGCCGCGGACCACGTACTCGGGGGCAAGTCCTGCAGGGCCCCCGCATCAAAGAGGAAAGGACGAGCGCCGGCGACCACTGCTCCGAAGCCTGCCCAGCCAGAAGCTGCGGCGGCAGGCTCGGATGCAATGGAAGTGGCCCAGGAAGAGCTGCCAAGCGGTGTGAGCGCGGAATAAAGGCAAACGTCCGTGTCCGCCTCCGCAATGAGAGTCGGGCGGCGAAAACGGGGACTTTTCGTCGCCCATTGAAGGGCTTTCGTGGTGGAAGGCACGCAAAGTGTTCCTGCGTGCCTTTTACAGTTGGAGGGAGGTTTGATGCTCCCAACAAGAGACTGTGTCCGATGGGATGACCGGCGACGGGCCGCGGTTGCAATTCCAGATACCGTGGCCCGCCGCAATACGGCAGAGGAACACCCAGGGGGTTTTAGTGGGTTCAAGCCCCACATAACCCCCCTGTATCCCCGTGGCGGGGGGGATTGCGAAGGCATTTCCCCCTGGTAAAAAAAAAAAAAAAAAAAAGTTGGGTTAGAACAGTGTGCAAGCGAGATTCCTCCTGTAACTGACGAAGAAATGGAAAATGTCGTTGAGAGGCTCCGCCGGAAAAATAAAAGCGCCTGGTCCTGACGTTGTACCGAGCCGGGTACTCTTCGTTGCTTGTAAACACCTGGGAGACCGCTTGCGAGGTCTGTTCAATAGCTGCTTGAGGTCGGGGCGATTTCCCACAATATGGAAAGAGGGCCGCCTCTGTTTGCTGCGGAAGGAGGGACAACCACCAGACTCTCCCTCTGCGTTTAGGCCGATTGTCATGCTGGATGAGGCGGGTAAGATGCTAGAGCGTTTGCTCGCTGACCGCATAACTCAGCATCTGGAGACAGTCGGGCCAAATATTTCGGAGCGGCAGTTTGGATTCCGGCGCGAATATTCAACAATAGACGCCATACTGGCCTTGCGCAAACTTACCGAGGAAGCAACAGAGAGGGGAGAGAAGGTGTTGGCAGTGTCTTTAGATATTGCCAATGCTTTTAACACTCTTCCTTACCAATGTATAAGAGACGCACTTCGGCACCATCAAGTTCCGACATACTTAAGCAGACTAGTCAATAATTACCTGGAGGAAAGGGTAATACTATATGCAGATCACAGCGGAAATATCCAAAGGCGGAATGTAAGCTGTGGTGTACCACAAGGTTCTGTCCTTGGACCACTATTGTGGATATTAGGGTACGACGTTGTACTCCGAGCGGCCCTCCTGCCGAGAATGAACATACTTTGCTACGCAGACGACACTTTAGTTATTGCGCGAGGCAAAACCAGCGAGGAAGCAATTAGACTGGCTACAGTGGGGACGTCTTTAGTTGTCCGCCGAATACAGGCCCTAGGTCTTGAAGTTGCTCTGTCGAAAACGGAAGCCATTCAATTCTATGGACCTCGAGGCAGACCACCCCCTGCGGCCCAGATACATGTGAATGAGCACGCGATACAGATTAGGGCCAATATCAAATATCTTGGTCTGATTTTGGATGGAAGGTGGAAGTTCACAGAACACTTCAAGAGGCTTGCTCCCTGTCTGATTAGTCCGGGAATGGCGTTAGGACGGCTCTTGCCTTATATCGGTGGACCGGATGCGAAGTGTCGTAGGCTCCAAACAATGGTTGTAAGGAGCATGGCAATGTACGGATCGCCTGTGTGGCTCGATGCACTCACAGCCGAAAATAAGACCCTGTTAAGGAGGCCTCAACGAATTATGGCAGTTCGGACAATCCGAAGCTACCGTACGGTTTCGTGGACAGCGGCGTGTGTGCTGGCTGGAGCCCCACCATGGGAGCTAGAGGCTCAAGTGCTAGCAGAAACCTACCAGCATAAAGTTGAGGCTAGGAACCGAGGCGAACGCTTGGCCCTAGAGGAACTACGCAACATACGCCAACAGGCAACAGCGAATATGATGCGACAATGGGTTGTCAGTCTTGAAACCCCAAATGCGGGAGTTAGAACGGTGGATGCGATTAGGCCGGTGCTAGAGGAATGGGTCGCTAGGAAAAACGGGGTAATGACGTTCCGACTCGTGCAGATACTCACCGGACATGGCTGTTTTGGTGGCTGCACAGAATTGCACAAAGAGAGGAGACCCCCCAATGTCATGAGTGTGGAGCCGTAGCCGACTCGGCCCAGCACACCTTAGAGGAGTGCGTGGCCTGGAGCAGTGAGCGGCAAGCCCTTGTGGCCGTCGTGGGAGGGAACCTTTCTCTGCCCAGTGTGATTAAATCCATGCTGGACAGTAAAAGGTCATGGGACGCCATAGTGTCCTTTAGCGAGGCGGTTATGTCACACAAGAAGGCTTCGGAGCGGGCCCGCGAGGAGAACGTCCAGGCGGGCCCGGTTCGACGCAAACGGCTGGGGGGAAGGCGACGGCGATACAACCTTCGCATGCCTCATTAATCAACATCAGCGGCCGTAGGGTCGGGTCAACAATTGTTTGATCACGACCTGATCTGTCTGGAGAGATGCCCAAGTGTGCTCGGGCATCTCTCAACTAGTGTGGGGGTCTGGGCAGCCGGACCAGCCGCCAGAGAAGTGTGGAGAAGTATTCGTACGGGTCCCGCGCTGATCTGGAACGGGTGAGGGCACACCGAGTGGTTTTTAGTTGGTATGCTTTCGTGCCCCCAATCGGTTTTAATCTGGGTTAGAACAGTGTCCAGCAAATGAAAAGACAAAATTGTGACTGAGTTTTGTTTTGTGAGTAACATAAGCCAGCCTTCATCCATCAGTGGATAACTTAAGGCTTATGTGTGATATTATTCGTGTTATTAAAATTATGCAATACTTTTTATTTTGCAAAGATAAAAATACTTTAAATAATAATAAAAAATTTTTAGTTCTTACACTTCCGCGCACATTACACATCAGAATAAAACACTTTTTTACGGATTTTTGCGCATGTTTTATTTTATTTTATATTTAATCCTGACGTTTCGACTCCTTTACAGGAGCCGTGATCACAGGATGACTAAGATTTGTTCCTAGGATGCTACGCGAGGCTATTGAAATCAGGAAACATCCTTATTTAAATAGAGACGAAGGTTGGGTGCGTTCCACCTGCTTGAGACCCCATAATTAATAAATTAATACCTACAAAAACACACACTGCAAGACCAGATGATGTAGTTAGCTCTTTTTGCAAATAATTAAACAGTAAGATGGAGGTCGGTCCCCCTGCCCGAGTTTCTTTCACCAGTTCTTCTCGGAAGGCCCTCCCAATTTCCGAACTGGTAGTAGACTCAGTAATATACAATGTAATCGTAGTGAGAATTAATTAAATAACTAAATAATGTGTAAAAATAAAAATAAAACAATTTGATTTATATAAATTAATTTAATAATTAGGAACGTGCCCGATTAAAATATTGTGAAGGTAGTAGAAAATACATGACAACCATCATCTTAGTCATCCTGTGATCACGGCTCCTGTAAAGGAGTCGAAACGTCAGGTTTAAATATAAAATAAAATAAAACATGCGCAAAAATCCGTAGAAAAGTGTTTTATTCTAATAAAAATTTACATACATATATTATATGATACTTAAACATGTCATATTCATAGAAATATATAAATCATGACTCAGGTATAAATGCTTGCATGCATCATACAAACATTTGTCTCTTTCGGGTCTCAAACCCATTACCGTCAGTGCGAAAGGCAGGGTCGGGATCGTTCCACCAAACGGTTGCATCAAATATTGAAACATCTTAGATTAAACGAATTTAATTAAATATAGAATTCTTATCACCTTTTGGTTCTCAAAGAGAAATGAGTGATATTATAAAAAAATAAAAATCGTAGCAATAAACTACGCGCGTTAGTCAGACATCTCTATTCGAAAATTAATCGAATAGAAAATCCTTTCCCGATTCCATTAATTTTTTATGATCGTTGGCACTGTCGAAACCAGTGACGCCAATGGCGCTATAAGTTAACCGAATGCTAAAATCCAAACCACAATCAAAACTCTCTTCAATTACAACAATAAGGCTGAAACTGGCAGCAGAAAAACAGCAGCTTTTTGCAACGACCAAATTTTCTAGAACTTTTTGGAGACATTTCAACATGTATAATTTAAAATATATAAATAGTAGTAGCTTTTAAAGCCCTCTTGAATACCTACTAGAATTTTAAATTATACATAATAATTATAATAATAATAATTTATTTATTTGCAAGAATATGGATAACAGTAGGTGATACATAATAATAACCGACATATTCTGCTGATAATACAGCGCGCAAATGTTAAATTGGATAGTACATTTAGTCACAGACTGTCTCTCTCGAGTCGTACATTAAACATGACGAATGATAATAGTATGAATAATTCATGGCAATTAATTATATGACATTATTATTAGATTAAAATTAAGCAAAATAAGTATAATAAAAAGATATTGATCTGAACCACAAGTTAAACAAAAAAAAACAACCATGCAAGTCAATAAGATTAAAAACAAATTCATTCAAAATTATTATAAATAACAATTTATCATTCATAAAGTCATCAATATCATAATAATTTTTATCCAATAACATATTAAATAAGAACTTTTTGAATTTACTGAATGTCATTTGTACCATATCGTTAGACAATTTATTATAAATACTTATAGCCATACAGTAGCAATTATTTGAAAACAACTTTAGTCGTTGTTTTGGAATACATAATTTGTTACCACTGCTTCCCCTATAATTAGAATCACTTTTGATACTGAAAAGATCAGGATGCTTTTTTACAAAAACACAGATTTCAAAAATTACAGACAAGGTAGCGGCAACACTCCAAGAGCTTTGAATAAAGGTTTACAACTATCCGAGAATCCTGCGCCACAGATCGCTCTTATACATTTTTTCTGTAACTTAAAAGCTCGATTCATTTCAACCGAATTTCCCCACAGTATGATACCATAGCGTAATACCGATGCCACGTAGCCATGATATGCCATCAAAGCAGCAGTTTTTGAGACAGTTTGCCTAATTCTGTTTAAAGCATATACAAATCTGTCGAGTTTATTTATGAGGACGTTTATATGTGCTTTCCAATTCAAGTATTTATCTAGCGTAATACCTAGAAATGATATAGTGTTGACTTCTTCAGCTTCTTTATTTTTATATTTTATTGCAAGTTTCATTTTATAACTATTTTTAGTTTGAAAGTAAATATATTTAGTTTTAATGGTATTAATTTGTAGATTATTATGTTCTAACTAATCTACTACTTTGCCGACATTAGTTATTGTGTCAGATTCTAAGTCCTTCCTGTTTTTACATTTTACTACTAGTGTTGTATCGTCTGCATACAAGAAACAATTTTGGTTAGTTGCATTTGGCAAGTCGTTAATATAAACAAGGAATAGTAGAGGACCGAGAATGCTTCCCTGTGGCACACCGAATTTATTACATCGTAATTCAGAAGTGTAAACTGATTTTCTTTTACCTGAAATTTGAGATATTTGAACACACTGTTGCCGATCTTTTAAATAACTTTCTAACCAAGCTAAGGCATTTCCCCTAATACCACATCGTTCAAGTTTATGCAATAGGATTTTGTGTGAAACAAAGTCAAACGCTTTCGTCATGTCTAAAAAGACTGCCAATGTATTCAAGCCTAGATCTTAATTTTGTGTGATACATTTTATAAGATGGAAACAGGCAAGTGTTGTAGAGCTGGCTTTCCTAAACCCAAAGTGTTCCTGTTTTAACAGTTTTTGTGACGTTAAAAAATAGTAAATCTTTTCTGACATAACTTTTTCAAATATTTTAGCTAATATCGGTATTATGGTTATCGGTTTATAGTTATTAATATTGTCATAAGCTCCGTTTTTGTGAATTGGTTTGACGATGGTTTGTTTTAGTCGTGACGGAAAATAACCCTCGACAAGTGACAAGTTAATTATATGAGAAAGCGGAACAGATAAATATTAGGCACACTTTTTCAATATTACTGTGGTTATTTCGTAATAGCCTGTTGAATTAGTATTTTTCATACCCTTTATAATTTTGAGAATATCGTTATCATTTATAGGCGTAAGATATATAGATTTAGGAAAGATTGGAATGTTTATTTCATTATTTATGTTAATGTCAGAATTGGGTTTGTTGGTCATATTTATAAAAAAGTCATTAAATTCATTACATATTTCTAAAGGATTTTCAATACTCTTATTTTTTATTGTAAGTTTTTGTATTTGTCTATTAGTAATTTTACTTGATGTATCACTTTTTATTATACGCCAAGTTGTTCTGCACACATTGTTTGATTGAGCAATTTTCTTTGTATTGATAATTTGATGTGCTTGTTTTAAACACTTCTTTAAAACTTGGGAATGTCGTAAGTATTTCTTTTTATTTGACTTTTTGTTAGAAGCGGATAAGCGATATTTTAAGTAGAGCCTTCTTTTAACAATGCAACTCCGTTTTAAGCCTTTAGAATACCAGCATTTTTTATTAAGTTTATTTACGAATTTAATTGATATGATGGGAAAACATAGTTTGTAAAACAAAATTAAATAATTATGGAATAAATTGAAAGATTTTTCCGTGTCCGTTTCTGTAAGTACATCTTTAAATGAAAGTGAACTTATGCAATCGATAAATTTTTTAACGTTTTCCTCACTATAGTCTCTCTTTTTTTCAACCCAAAACTCTGGTACCTTTCTATAATTATTACTTCTTGGAATTTCAAAAGTTATACTTTGCCCCTTATCGTGATCCGATAGACACAAATTATGTTACTTTGATTGAACATTTGTGAGATTACTAGAGATCAAATCTAAGCAAGCATTTAGACGTGTAGGTTTATTTATATCATTTTTAATGTTGTGGTTTGCAAGAACACTAACAAGCTCGCTTGTGTTTTTATTATCTAGTAACACATCAATATTCTAGTCACCACAGATAACAATATTTCTACGTTAACGTGACAGATTATGTAATAATAGTTTCAATTGCTTAAAAAATAATTCTAGATTCGAAGATGGTGTTCTATATACGCAATATATCAATAATTTATACAGTATTAAACATAGCGACTTCGCGAGCGGTCGTCAACAAACCTATTTCGTATTCTCTTAGTGCTCAAATCCATTGATTCTCAAACTATCGTTATGTCTCTTCCCTGTGGCTCGTGTGGTGATGATGTTGGAGACGGAGTGCATTGTACATCATGTGACCAGAAACTGCATTTTGATTGCGCGGGTATCACCGAGGGAGGTTATAGAAAGCTAGGTACTGACAGGAAGCAAGCTTGGAAATGCCAGAAGTGCAAGCAAACTGGCCTAAGATCACCGCAGCCAACCGGTAGCGCCGCAATAATGGCTGAGCTGAAGGCATTGGCTCTTAAGTTAGTACCATTGGACTCGCTAACTGAGGAAGTTAAAGCGCTCCGTGCCGAAACTTCGGAAATTAAGTCGCAGGTTGCCCTTACCAATACTTCGATTAAAGAGTTTAATGACAGGTTCAAGAGGATTGAAGACCGTCTTATGCTAGTTGAAGGGGTGGTGGATCGTGTAGCATCAATTAAAGCCGATCTTAACAAGCTTAAACAAGAAGCCAACGAGAAAGATCAGTGGTTGCGCTTAAATAATGCAGAGATTAAAGGCGTACCCCAATCTCAAAATGAAAATCTGTTTGATATTATTAACTCGCTAGGATCTGCAATATGTTATCCAGTGAACAAATCCCAAATTAACTTTGTTTGCCAGAGTCCCAAGTAAGGATAATACTCAACCGAAACCTATTATTTTGGCATTTAACAATCGCTACGCGAAAGAGGACTTCGTGGCGGCAGGGAGAGCTAAGACCAAGGAAGTGAAACTGAACGCATCTATGATTGGTTTCAAATCGAATAACATGATTTTTATTAACGATCACTTATCTCCGTCAAACAAGGACCTACTTAATAAAGCAAAGAAGATCGCTAAAGAAAAGGGGTTTCTTTACTCTTGGGTGAAGCACGCAAAAATACATGTAAGAAAAAACGATACGTCCCCAGTAATTCAAATCAAAACAGAAAAGGACTTAATGAAAATTATTTAATTCTTTACGTTAAGTGTTTCGCATTGATTTACTGTTACACTCACACATTATTTTTGTTCCCTATAGAAAATAGTTTGAGAACCTCCGGTAAGTTCTGTGCAATTATTGTATTCCAACTGTCGCTGTGTTGTTTCCTTTCAATAAAAATTAAAACTATTAGTTGCCGTGCATACGCATCCTGTCGTTGCTTTATCAATAACTGCTCTAAACCTGTAGTGTTAGTGCGCATAATTGTTTGCGAGTGGATGTCGCGTATAACCTTTCATGAATTGAAGTCGTGGAGTATAGACGCTTTTGTTCTCTTTATCTACGCTTTTGTGTTGCTCATAATCTATTCAAACAGTTTGTATTTTGTTTCTTTACTTTGTTCGTTTTGTGTCGATTTGTGTTGAGACTCAAATCTGGTTTTAGTCGACCACCGCCTTTATTTTTATTTTTATAATTGGTGCGGATACAAGTATAGTATTTATTATTTAAGCGTGATACGTCGTAATAATTTAATTAGTACAATAATATTACTATGTTATATTCTAAAGTTAACGGTTATGCTTTAAAAATATATTACCAAAATGCTAGGGGGCTACGTACGAAGGTTAGTGCTTTTTATAGGAATGTGTATGTAAATAATTACGATATTATATCAATTTCTGAGACTTGGTTATTAGATGGTATCTTAGATAGTGAGTTGTTTGATGGAAGATATCTTGTTTATCGGCGGGATCGCGACTACGCTATGTTGGGACAAACTTTAGGTGGGGGTGTTTTGATAGAGGTGAGGCGAGACCTCGCTGTTATAAGTAGACCTGATTGGAATAGTTCGGTGGAGGACCTGTGGGTCACTTTGATGCTGAAATGTAAAAGTCCTATGATTACTTACAAAATGCACATTTGTACGTTATATCTATGCGCTGAAGAAGGTGGTTATACATACAAACAACAACTCAACAACTTTTGCCATAAGCTTAGTGAGCTTGTATGTGGTCACCCCTTGGATAAATTTGTGGTGATGGGTGATTTTAATTTTAGTAACTACGTGCATTGGGTGAAATCGACGGACGGAACATCATTAATGTTACCGGTCAACTATAATGCAGATTTTATGTATAACTTTTTTGATACAATTGACACGTGTAACCTAAGTCAATTTAGTAGTGAATTTAATCTAAATGGTCGTCTTTTGGATTTGG
Organism: Calamotropha paludella; assembly: GCA_927399485.1. Lineage (NCBI taxonomy): Eukaryota > Metazoa > Arthropoda > Insecta > Lepidoptera > Crambidae > Calamotropha > Calamotropha paludella. The sequence continues at coordinate 20,766,266 of OV656818.1, forward strand.
TTTTCTCAAATGGATCTTTAGATGTAAAAAGCAGCGATAAACCGCTAGTTCCGGAAGTTATCCACCACAAATCCCTTGAAATATACGTAGAATTTGTTGAAATTCATGAACTGCAACCTACTAGTCATATGAAGTATATTTTTAGCCGGGGTGACTATGACTCAATTACATCGGAGCTTAGTAACACTTACTGGAATGTCTGCTTAACTGTAGGAACATTAGACGACGCATTGACGGTCTTTTATAATAAATTATATCAACTCCGTGACCAACATATACCTCACAAGTTGGTTAAACAGTTTTCTTACCCGCCATGGTATAGTTCTAGCCTTATAAAAGTGCTCAAAGAAAAGTTTAAGTACCACTCTAAATATAAAACATATGGCAATCTGTCAGACTACCAATCCTTCTCCTTGCTGCGTAAAAGAGCCGAAGATCTTGAAACGGTCTGCTTTGATGAATATATTGATCACATCGAGTCTCTGATTCTTGAAAATCCCAAAGCTTTTTGGACGTATGTCAAAATGAAAAGATATAATTGTACCTTTCCCAGCATAATGACATATAAAACAGCAAGCGCTGACACGGGTGAGGGCATTTGCGATTTGTTTGCGGACTATTTTCACTCCACTTTCTTGGGTACGAGTGGCAGCACAGGGCACGCCCTGAGCATGAACACCGATGTCAGCCCTTGTTGTATTGGTAATATCGAGGTTGATCCAACTAAAGTACGGGACCTTTTAAAGTCGCTTGACTTGAACAAGGGCGCAGGGCCTGATTTGATTCCACCTCTTTTTATTGTAAAATGCGCTGAGAGTCTGACGCTGCCACTGTGTATACTATTTAAGCGATCCTTGTGTTAGGGCATGGTTCCTAAAATGTGGAAATCTGCCTTTATTACTCCAGTGCTCAAAAAAGGTGATAAAAGCAATGTAGAGAACTACCGCCCTATATCTAAACTGTGCTTATTTGCTAAAATCCTTGAAAGGCTGGTCTATCAGGATCTTTATGCGTGCATTAAAAGTTCAGTAAATGATGAGCAGCACGGCTTCCTTAAACAGCGTTCCACATCCACTAACCTCATCATTGCCAACGAATTTATTGCAGACGGAATGGAAAGTGGAGCCCAAGTCGATGTGATATACACCGATTATAGTAAATGCTTCGATAGAATTGATCATTGTGTATTGTTATCTAAACTACATGCAGCAGGCATACACGGTAACTTGTATCGGTGGTTTGCTTCTTACATCGAAAACCGCAATCAGGCTGTTGTCTTGCGTGGCTACGTATCAAAGTGGACTGTTATACCATCTGGTGTCCCACAAGGCTCCATTTTGGGCCCACTCTTGTTTGTAATATTTATCATGGACATAAACAAATGCTTTAAAAACTCAAAATTCTTACTTTTTGCAGATGACATGAAGATCCTTAAGGTTATTCGCGGTGTTTCGGATGTTTCTGATTTGCAGCAGGATCTAATACGTTTCGAGCAATATTGTGTCTTGAATAGACTAGATCTTAACGTGTCAAAATGTTTTTATATGACCTTTACCCGTAAGACAAACAAAGTAACATCTAATTATACCCTACTTAATATTAATCTAACAAAAGTTGATACCATTAAAGATCTGTGGGTCTTCCATGATTCTAAACTTATTTTTGCAGACCACATTGATCACGTGGCCAGCAAGGCATCCAAAGCTCTTGGGTTTTTGATGCGTATGTCAAAAGACTTTAAGTCTCTGAAATCTATTAAAGTCCTGTACTGTGCCTTCGTGCGTAGCCATCTCGAATATGCATCAGAGGTTTGGAATCCGCAATATGACGTCTGCGTTACGCGTCTGGAAATGATTCAGAAGAGGTTTTTGAAATATTTAGACTTCAAAGCACGACAACAATCCGTTAATTACGAACATCGCTGTAAGCGATATCACTTTTTACCCCTTCAAATTAGGCGCGAGGTTAACGACGCTTGTTTTCTATCCAAAATAGCTAATGGCAAAATAGATTGTCCGGAATTGTTATCTAAAATCGGTCTGCGGACCAACCCACTATCCCTACGTCGACGTCCATTACTTCGCATACCTTTTGTGCGCACTAAGTATGGGCAGAACACTTTTCTAATACGTGGTTGTGAAACCTATATCAAGTTCAGCAACGAATATGATTTCGATCTATTCTCAACTAGTGCAGCGACTATTAGGCGAACTATATGTCAAAACTATTTTGAACAAAATTAACTTAATTACTTATTTTTTCATTTCTAGATGTATTTTGTTGATTGATGTTATCTCGCCATTTCACATACAGATGTTCTTGGCATGTGCAGAAATGTACTGGAACTAACTTAATAGTACTAAGTTACACTTAAGTTATTTAAGATAAATTTATTTAATATATGCATATGTGGAGGTTTGTAATTGGCTTTAAGTTACAACATTCTTAGTTCACATTGTTACAAATAGCTGTAAACCTTCCTAAAATATAAATAAAATAAAATAAATAAAATTTATATTCTGGGATTTCTACTGCACAGCACTCAAATACATGATCCATTGCTACTTTAACCTCTACTTTTTTGAAGTCAATATTGTTTTTCAATAATATACATGAACGTTACGTTACCTACGTTCATTTCTACAGAAGGACGAAGCAAGCTTATAATTGCTTAAATATACATTTTTCTCAGAACCTTTCTTAATAAAAGTTTCTGTTAAGCAAATTATATTGATATCCTCGAGTTCTTGTTTTAATTCATTCATAGTTATTTCAAAAATGTCACATTTACTTAAGATACTAGCTATATTTTGATGGAATAAAATGAGCTTTTTTTTAGTCGCGTTTCCGAAAAAAAATGTTCTTTTAGGTGTCATGCTGTGGAAGAAATGTGGTATCGTTAATTGTTTGTAAACTTTTGTTGTATTTTTATTGTCAGTCATATTGTCACAATTATTGTGTTTCACGTGAAAACGACTTAACAAACATTTGATTTTCTGTGGATCAAGATAATTAATTTTATATTGCAAAAAGTCTAATTCTATATTTATTTTTGAGCACAATTGATTTGTATAATAATGATAATTAAATTTAAATTTTCCTTTTGAATATATGTTACTGTTACATAATTCCATAAAAGTACAGTTTTTATGGTTTCTTAAAAACAAATTCAAGTTATAATTCAATAAGTCTGTGTTAAGATTTGGGTTAGTCTGTATGTTTACAATAAAAACTTTAAAATTCCTTAGTTTATATAACGCAATACCTAGTTCAGAAAATAGAACATATGGATTTGTATCATTTGTACCAAGAGCTAAAATAACAATATCATCTTTACAAAGATTTTTTTGCAAATCATCACAAGTTCTTAAAATTTGGGAACAGTTCGCATTTTGCTTGATTACTGATGATATTATGTAAGGGTCGTCTGTTTTGTGGTTACGGCTATGATGTAGCTTTAATGATAATACATGTTGAAATGTCTCCAAAAAGTTCTAGAAAATTTGGTCGTTGCAAAAAGCTGCTGTTTTTCTGCTGCCAGTTTCAGCCTCATAACACAGCAATAGAATTTGTTAAGTATATTTTCCAGATTAACATTCTTGACTCTATTTATCTTGTCCAGAACAGACCTAAATAAATAAACTTTGGGCTAATGGATTCTATAAGATTAGTCACTCTATTATTAGAACTCTATACTTTTTTTTTCTTGCGTAATTACTTTAACGCAAGTGTTATGTACGCCATTATTTTAGGGCATATCAGAAATGTTTGATCTAGACGACTTAGGGCTAATTTCACCATCTGTTATAAAACTTGAACTTGTCAAGTGGCGATTTTGATCTCGGTTTACATCACATCGATTTCACCAAATACATTTTTATCGCATTTACAAAAACTGGGATTGGTCTAAAATGGTCTTGGAATGCGAATAACAGAATATTCATCATAGAAATTGGTGCTAACGCTCTTCTCATTATCATACAATGATAATATCAAAATCATTTAATTCTATGTTAGCATACAGCTGTAAAAACAGAGACAGCTCTTGAACCTTTTACTAACTAACTTAAATTAAGTAACGAAAAATTAACTTTAAACGTCTAAAATCGGCCGTTCTGATTTTGAATGAGATTTAACTAAAACTACGTTTAATTTATATTGGTGAAAACCAAAACGATGCTCGGAACTCAGTTTAGCGCGTAAGCTGAGTTTAACTCGAATTGATCGCGTTTATTTTCTATGGTGCAATCAGCCCTTATTCTTTAGCTTTTAAATCAATAATACTTTAAGTATTATTGTTTTAATAAACCTAATAAATATGTGGCCTGGACATATAAATAAATGAATTAGACAACGACACATTCATTTTTCTGAACTCAGGATAAGCAGCAAAAAATTTGTATTATGCAAAACCGAATCAACACCCATGACCCGAGCCAGTAAGAAAACTTCATTCTCTACATAGATCCGGCCAAGCATCAAACCAAAAAGGATCTTGGAGCCGCATTAACATGAAACCGGTATGTAAACTATCCTATCACTAAGTATATAAGGTGTATACTAATTACTGTATTAATTAGGTGTATACTAATTGAATGATTGATTCATTATAGGCTATGCTTACTTAAGGATATTTTTTTATAAAAAAAATTACTAGGACTATATTTTATTATTTTCACTATCGTTAATAATAAGCAATTATTTTTAAGCACCTCTTTACTATAAAAATTATCAAACTATATTTCTATAAAAGTAAGCAAAACCACGAAATTCTGATCAGTAAGTACAACGAACCGAACCGCGGCGAGCACTCCATTTTATTTATTATTATAATAATTTGACAGTCCAAAAACGTTTGTAATGTGATAAAAGTGAAGTTCGTTTTACATACTGAACAGCTGTGCGTAATTTTGGCTACTTTGAATTGAAAATAGTTCGTTTATTTTGATGGTTAATACGTGTGTTTAAAAAAAGATATGCTGCTTAGAAACGACAATGAAAGTTGTGTAATAAAGTCATAGTTATAAAAAATCTTTTTTTTAACAAACAATATATCCCTTTGTGGGCATAGTCAATACATTTGAACCCCAATCACTCCACGAAGTCCTGGCAGGTAAATTACTTACACCTTATATTTAATCTGTGCTGTATGTATGTAGGTAACCTTTGTAATGTCTACGTCTCTCCTTCTTTAAGTAATAATAACCTCTAAGTTTATAATATTTTTTAACCTAACTGCTTAACTTTTTGTGTATTACTATTTTTAATCCTTAATTCTGTACACTGTTGAGTTACACTATATTTCTCTTTTCTTCTCTTTTTTCCCTATTTTCTTTAGTGGAAAAGAACATAGCAACACCGAAATGGCGCTCTAAAGAGAAGGACCCGTAACGGCTGGCGATGAATACCAAATTTCCTTTATACACGAGATCGTGACGAAGATATATGATATACGTTAATGAAACCTACTTCTAAATAACATTGTGATTTTAGTTACTAAATTTGTGCTGGGCTTTGGTGGAATTAGGTGGATACATTTATCATGAAAACAAATTATATAATTAAGTCAACCATTTTGTAAAGAGTTAATATTTTTATACGAAACTGCGGTGGGCGTTTTTTTGTAATGAGCATTTAAGTATGTATTTTCGATTTTGGTAACCATAATTCGATAACTGCTTAATTTTGAATTATAACTCAGGCAGCATTATTCATCGATTGTCAGCTGAAACCTAAACGCACCGAGTAATACAATTATTTAGCTTACCACGAGTTAAAGGATATATTAATAATCTGTTTAGCGAATTGTCAATAATCTTGATGTATATATAAAAGTATTCCCGCTTTTTCCCGTCCTCGAATAAACAACAATACTCGTACAGGAAAATATGGATATTGAAGATGTCAGATCCACTATGACCTATTATTCGTTTATTACGAAATTATCGTTATCCCGATATATTATAACTATGTCGATGTAGTCCCTAAGCATAAAGCTTCGCTAGCACCATATATTGGAGTGGAGCCGATTGGTGGTTTCAAAAATATGTTTCGTTTTTTTTTTTGCTCATTAAATAGAGCCAGTGTTTTTTGGTCATAACTGATTTATTTTTGCAAATTTCAAAATTCGAAAAGAATCGGCTAAGATCTCATAGACTTTTATTGACGCTATGTCAATTTCGTCATTGAAGCTGACCCATGGGAGCTTCGCTCCATCTAGGTCGGTGTAGTCGCTAAGCATAAATATAGAATAGCACACCATATATAGAAGAGCAGCGTAACACAAAAAAAAAATATTAAGTAAATTTTAAAATTCCATAAGAATGAAAACTTTCAAAAAGCGCGCGCTTTTTGTTACTATGGGAAATACCATAGAGCCAGAGTTTTCAAAATTCGGGCTCCGTCACGATCTTATCCTAACCTCTTGTTTCGATTCACTACAAATAATACGAAAATCGGCTAAGAACTCATAGAGTTATGGCGTCACATACATTTTATAATTGAAGCTGATCCATGGGAGCTTAGTTCGCTTCGCTCGCTCCACTCCAATAATACCTACGAAATATAATGATAATTTATAGGCCACTTACGCAGGTTTTTAATAAAAATAGTAGATAATCTTGAATAGAATAGAAATTTTATCCTTTCTCATCAAATTCTTGAATAGCAATTACTTTTCTAGCATATCAGGTTTTTTTCGCAAACAACAACTAATGCCTTATTACATACGGATGAGAAAAACAAAACCTGCAAATAAACAATAATAAATAAATAAATAGGTCAGTTAAACATAAACGCAAATATGCAATCTGAACTGAAAATCGGAGAACCAGCGAACCATTTCTGTACCATACGTTTTTGCACATTTCGCCTGAAAAATTGAAGATTACTTTATTCAAATGCACTTCAAATAAGTTGATTGGACCGTCCAACGTTTTTACCTACCACCCATTCACGACGTCTTTTAACTGACAAAAAGAACGGGCGCAAAAAACTCGTCAGCTTTAACATAAGTTACGACATTTACAATATTATACGTCCTCACCATACATAATCCATAACAAACAATATTAATCTGTTATCACAATAATAGTATTGTTATGATTACATTACATCGTTGATTAAAACAAAGTCAACAAGTATCTGTTTCAAATAGGTATCCTCAAACATTGTAATAGTATACAGACAATAAACGACAAATTTAAGAAAGCAATAGAAAGATATTCGTTCAGTATATGTCAATAATACTGTAGTTTAAAGCAGACCCATCTCCCAAGGCAACATCCGTTCACGAGCATGACGAGTTAAAAATAAATAGGTCTAAGTCAGTAAAGTCTACAATTTTATCCAGCCTAGTTATCTATCTAAAAGGCAAAAAAACTGTTTCTAATCATAAACTATGTCCGATTCTATAGATAGATTGTTTTTAAATACTTTTGTGGATCGTAAAGTTCGAAAAATAAGCCATTATGTGAAAGAAGCCGTGAATTTATTGTGTTAATTAATGATGTTTGTAGGTTTCTTTACTTGTAGTTTTATAGTTCAGTGAGCTATAAAGGTATTGTTGCCTATACGATTCATTTAGTCGTGGCGGAGTTGCAAATACGATTTGATTCCGAAAAAACCGTTCGGTTCCCCACGAATGCGTAATCCTATTTCCGTGGGAAGGAAAAACGAGTGTTATACATGCGGTACCAGATCAACAATGATTGAAATACAGGATTCTGGTTAATATGTGTTTTCAAGATAAATTTCGTTATCACTACATAGTATAAAACAAAGTCGCTTTCTCTGTCCCTATATCCCCATGTATGCTTAAATCTTTAAAACTACGCAACGGATTTTGATGCAATTTTTTTTAATAGATAGAGTAATTCAAGAGGAAGGTTTATATGTATAATACATGCATAATATAGTAGAGCATTGCATCCGTGCGAAGCCGGGGCGGGTCGCTAGTTTGTTATAAGATAAAAAATACGCTTGTAAAAAAACGTCCATGCCTCTTAACCCTCAGGTAGGTTTCGAACCCACGACCTTTCGCTATCCGGACGAGTGCTCTAACCGCAGAGCTACCGAGACGCGTCGAAATTTACAAACGTATATCGAGCATATTTCTTATCTTATAGAAATATTGCATGGTGAATTACAGTTGTTTATTGCTTTTTTAAGAATAACAAACTACAATAAAATATCAAATTATATAAGGATGATAGTCTTATAATTTCAAACTCTAGTTGGTACAGGTAAGTCATGTTGTATGACAAAGGTGGGTATCAACTACAAATAACTTAATAAAGACAATTTCAGCATTAATAAAAAAAATGTTTACTCAAACGACATGTTCAGAAAGCAGTACAGACTCCTATTATACGTCACAATATGATTGGTTATCTTTATAGGTAGGTATTTCGTAGTTCATTTTTTTCGCTTTTTATGAGATACTAGCTGACCCAGCCACACGCTTGAGTAATTAGTTCATTGCAGCGAAACAATGTAACAGGGAATTTTTAAATATATATTGATAAATCGAAAGGGATTTTCTCTATTTTCCAAAATAGAAATCTTTTGAAATAAATTTAAATGTGTTTTCTGCTAAAAATAGAATATATGATAATAATATCGCTAATTATATATTGTGTTATTTCAGAATACTAAAATCAGCTACTATAACGTAGTTCACTGGCAACACTTAAGGCACTGTATTTCTATATATAAATAAAATAGACAAAATTTATATAAACCGAGTAGTTTTAGTAATACTTCAGCAACATATTTTAGCAGGTATTGAGTTAAGAATTTCCGTGGCTAGGCCAAGTAAACAGGAAATTGATCTCCCAAAGTACAGCCACTGCCTAGTTTGGGGACCTCTGTTAATTGTACTGACTGAATATGCATATGCATAGTTTATATTATGTATTTTTAACACCTGTGCTCTGCTTTCTGTTTTAGACAGCAGCGGTTAGGCTGGTTTTCACCATTATTAGGGTTCCGTACCTCGAAAGAAAAAACGGAACCCTTATAGGATCACTTTGTTTTCCGTCCGACCGTCTGTCTGTTTGTCAAGACCCCTTTTCTCAGAAACGCGTGGAGGTATCAAGCTGGAATTTATATCAAATACTCAAGTCTACTGTCCCTTGGAGCTGTGAAAAAATCAAACTTCTAAGCCAACGCAATCAAAAGATACAGCCGTTTATGCCGCAACTTTCCGCAAATTTTCGACACTCGCAAGGGAATCGAAACCTAAAGGATAGTTCCCGTGAACTCAGAATCTTGAAGTTTGGTACAAAGCAACGTCTTATAGCACAGATAAAGGAAAAATTTCGAAAATCGTAAATTTTTAGTTACATTTATAATGAAATATTTTTTAAAAATTGACTTTTACTTATATACCTTCAGGTTTGTACGGAAACCTCGGTGCGCGAGTCCTACTTGCACTTGGCCGGTTTTTATTTAGTTTATTTTTTAATATTTTAATATAATTTAATATTTTAAGTTATTATTATAAAGTTATTATAATTTAATTTAATATTTTAATTTTTTATTTATTTAATATTTTAATATGCTTTTTTTCTTTTTTTTTTTTTTTTGGTGGGTAGCTGTAAAACTGAAAAGTTCAAAATTTGTTAGCTCTTAAAAATTTTTAATAAATAAAATAGAAAAAGTGTATATGACCTCATAGTAAAGTCTCCATTGCCTAAGCTGAGTTCACTACCACTATCACACACATTATCTCCTGCAGCACCATGGACACTACTGCAGAACAGCTTCTTGGAAGTCTGAAGGAACTATCTTCAATGTTTAATGACCGGATGTCTGAATTCGAGAAGAATCTACAGCAGCCGGGAGCCAAGGATTCTGGTAATACAGTTAAGTCTATAGCTGCTGAGTTTTCTTCATTTAAGGGCTTTGTATGGAAAACACTTAGTTTGCTCAAGTCACAAGTCGAACTTCTTTTCCTGGGTTTCGACCGATTAGATACTCACTCTCGCAAAAAAGTCCTTCTGTTGCATGGCATCAAGGAAGATAAGGATGAGGATGTGCTGAAGAAAGCATTATCAACTATAACTGGCAAAATGCAGTTGGCTAATATAACCCCCGATGTGATTGAGTCATGTCATAGGTTGGGTATTAAAAAAAAGGATTCTTCTAGACCCATATTGATTCGCTTCACTTCTATGCAGCACCGTCGCCTGGTATGGAATAAGAAGACATCCCTTAAGGGCAGTAAAGTGACCCTCACTGAATTCCTAACTAAGGCAAGGCAAGATCTTTTTGTAGCGGCACGCAACCACTTCGGAGTGAAAAATTGCTGGCCAACTGAGGGCACTGTTGTCATTTTACTACCGGACCGTACTCGTCGGAAGATTATGTCCGTTTCAACCGCGCGGCCACCTCATAATATTTGATGAAACTTTGCCAGGAATTAGTGCTAATTTGTTACTTTACACACCTCTTTTCGTGAATTTGTTACAAAAAAAACTAAGACGCTATCACAAAAAATAGGTGGCCGCTAGAACCGCCACTTGCCGTAGTCATCGTCCGTGATTACACAGAAACTATATAATGCAGATAGACGAATGATGCATCAAAAGAAAGGTCTTAATTTGTTCAATTTGTTACAAAAATAAAAAACGTGAAAACGTACATAAACAAAAAGTTATGCAATATTTAGTTTTCAGGTTATGAGTAGGTAGGTATGTCACCATAAATATCAAATTAATAGAGGCTAATGTGTATGGATAATTAGTTACTAATTTGTTACAGCGAATAAACGTAAAAAAATACTAGAAAGTGGGTTCAATAATTTGTTAGAGTCGATTTTAGTTGGCCGCTCGGACGGCAATATGCCTAAAATACAATGGCATTTATCTCGTTATTAAAAGTAGGTTTAAGCTTAGTTAGAGTACTAGTCGACGGGTAACGTAACCTAGTTTAGATAAATATGGCGAATATAACTGCAGCATTCATATTTTAGAAAATATTTGCAAAAAACCGTAATATGAAACCGTATTAGAATAGGGTGACTATGAATATATTAGTACAAAGGCATGTTTTTAATGTTGTACTCTGTTTGAAGGAATATGCAGTTTTGCAGCCATATTGATGTCTATTGTTCTTAATTCTTTAAAGTATTTACTGATAAGATTTTCGTTTCATTGACATTCCGCAGGTGTTTTATGATGGCCACGATTCCCGAAAAAGGATCTCTTTTGTTTCCAAATTATTGTTAAAAATATTTGTCGGAAGGGGTTTAAAAAGCGATTATTGTCCGTTGTGAATATTGTCTGTCATTATTGTGCTGGATTTTGAAGTGTGTGCTCGTACGTATTTAATTCCCGTGATTTTCATACTACTAAGTTACAATTATCAGTAAATCCAGAAGTGTCTAAAAGTGCTTAGCTATGAGTTGTGCCCACTTATATGATTTGTTAATATAGAAGTCACCACCAAAAAGTGTATTCCAGAGGGATCCAAATGGACTACGGTAAGTTTGATTTTTACAATTTTATGATGACGTGAATAAAGTTATTACTTTATTGCGACAGCTGTTTTCGTGACGTGTAAGTATATGACATTAAGGCCATTTTGTCATACTTACGTCAATTTAAGTGAAGTTGTGGGTTGGATCTTTACCATGTAAATACGTCCAATTATATGTTCTTGTTAACATATTGGTGCCTTAATAAAAGAAAATTTTACAGTAGCCATGCGATCCAAGCCGATGCCGTTGCGCCGCAACTGGCCCGTGCCCCCACGCGCTCTATGTGATTGTGTGTGGAGTTCTATTCCTTTGGATGCAACTAATCGTAATATTTCTCCTTCAATACCAGCCGGCCGTAAACGCCCGCGTTATTTAAACGTTGGTTGCATATACATATTTGTTTTTCTTTCATTATTTTTTTCTATTTTTTATTCCATGACAATTGAAACATGATGGCTGTGTAACTGTTGTCTACATGTTGAGCTATCAAATGACACCTTTTTAATGCTGATTATTTACATGGGTAGTGGTGGTCGAATTATTTTGAGAGCCCAGGTCTTGGTTATCAAGAAAACAAAATGGCGGCCGTCAGAGCCAAAAATGCCAAATATTTCACATCATTAAAGGCTCCGACACTGGTGACGGGACACATTGTATACATAGGATAGATAGATAATAGCTTAATTTCTTACTCCACTCACACTAACATTATTAACAGAAATACTATAAGCATATTTTAAAGCAAATATCAAAAATGGTAATATAAAGTATGTCTTAACTTAAAATGTATTTATATAAGCACTCTCCCTAAAAAAATAAGATATGAATATCGAAAATTCCAATAATCATAGTCACCCTACTCTCATACGGTTTCATATTACGGTTTTTTGCAAATATTTTCTAAAATATGAATGCTGCAGTTATATTCGCCATATTTATCTAAACTAGGTTACGTTACCCGTCGACTAGTACTCTAACTAAGCTTAAACCTACTTTTAATAACGAGATAAATGCCATTGTATTTTAGGCATATTGCCGTCCGAGCGGCCAACTAAAATCGACTCTAACAAATTATTGAACCCACTTTCTAGTATTTTTTTACGTTTATTCGCTGTAACAAATTAGTAACTAATTATCCATACACATTAGCCTCTATTAATTTGATATTTATGGTGACATACCTACCTACTCATAACCTGAAAACTAAATATTGCATAACTTTTTGTTTATGTACGTTTTCACGTTTTTTATTTTTGTAACAAATTGAACAAATTAAGACCTTTCTTTTGATGCATCATTCGTCTATCTGCATTATATAGTTTCTGTGTAATCACGGACGATGACTACGGCAAGTGGCGGTTCTAGCGGCCACCTATTTTTTGTGATAGCGTCTTATTTTTTTTGTAACAAATTCACGAAAAGAGGTGTGTAAAGTAACAAATTAGCACTTATTCCTGGCAAAGTTTCATCAAATATTATGAGGTGGCCGCGCGGTTGAAACGGACATGGAAGATTTTCTCCAATGCTGAACTCCTTGCTTTCATTTCTCAATACCCTAATACTGCATCAAAAACGCTTCAACGTAGTTAGGTAATAGGTAACCAAAACTTTGTTTGTTGTATACTGTCACTTGAATTTAGCCGGTTTATACTCCAGTAGTTATAGGTATGATGAAATTTATTGTTATTTAGTTTTGGAATTTCAATTATTTGTAGTTTACAACGGTAGATTTATAATTAATTTGTAATCTTAGTTCGTTCTATGTCGCAGACTACCTCTGTATGTATGTCACTGTCACAATGTCATTGTTTTTTTTTTTTTATGAGGGGTTTTGGCTTGGTTACAAAGACCTTTGAGCCATTTCTTCGTATTGTGTAAACTGACAATGTCATTGTGATATTGCCCGAACACAGATTACCAATTTAAAAAAACTGAATGTTACGAGCTTGAATGGAATGATGAACCACTGACCGACTTTCCTGAGCTCTTGGATCTTGATATCTAATATTTAAAATGTGTACGGTTATGATGCGTCTGGCTTAAAAATGTTAATAATGTAATGGTAATAACGTCCTACGGGCGACTGTGTTCTGTCAGTGTGATTCTTCTTTTTGATGCCATTGATTTTCCTCATGTGAAGGAAAATCTAAAGAGGCTCTCTTTTATATCAGCTTGGGAAGGAGGAGTGAATTTAGTAATATTATAATAAGTGTTATATATCATTATATTTATTTGTAACAATATTATATTTATCATATAATTAATTAATTAATATTTATTTTTAATGTTAGATAACATATACTTCTCTTGTTCTTCTGAGGATTATGATAGTGCTGAAAGTGAAGATTCCTTTGTCTCTGACTCTAAACCTCTAGCAGCTAAACTGTCAGAGGCATTTGAAAACAAAAATAATTCTCTCTCCTTGGTGCATATCAATGCGCAGAGTATTGCTGCTCATCACGTTGATCTTCTCACTTCCTTTGGCGACGGCGTGGTCGATGCCATATTGGTCTCTGAAACCTGGTTAAAACCCTCTTTACCTTCTACGTGTTGCTCACTTCCTGGATACCATCTGTTTCGTAACGACAGAACTGGCGCTGGTGGCGGTGGCGTGGGAATTTACCTGCGCAACTGTTTTAATGCAAGGGTCATATCTTGCTCCTCATCTGTCTATACAGGCTCCATTGAATACCTTTTTCTCGAAATAATACTTCACCATAAAAAAATTCTTCTGGGCGCATTGTATAGTCCTAATGACCAGATTGATTATTTCAATAATCTGGAGAACACTCTAGAAGGACTCGTTCCAAATTTTGACTCTGTCATTCTCATGGGAGATCTAAACACATGTCTGTTAAAAAATGATTCTAGAGCTAATAAACTTAATAATCTTCTCTCTTCCCTAAATCTTCATATACTGCCAATGAAGTCTCCAACCCACTATTTTCCTAATTGTAGGCCTTCTCTCCTAGACCTCGTCATTGTCTCTGATCCTAACATCGTTGTGTCTCACGGGCAGATGTCAGCCCCATTCTCTCATCACGATCTAATTTATTTGAGCTACAAAGTGCGTCCTCCAAAAGTTAAACGTAATATTCGTTTTATGCGCAATTTTCGACATATGAACTTGGATTGCCTGAGGGAGGACATGAGGAATGCAGACTGGTCTTTGGTGTTCTCAGCTGACAATATTGACGCTAAGGTTAGTTACTTAACTTCCTTATTGATAATGATTTATGATATACATGCTCCGGTAGGACCTGTACGTATCAAGCATATGCCTGCACCATGGCTTACTGCTGCAATCCGAAAAGTAATGGCAAAGCGTGACAGGGAAAAGAGCCGTAATAAAAAGTCTCCATCGGTTGAGGGACTGCAACGTTACAAAAACCTCCGTAATCTTTGTAACAGGATGTGTAGGGATGCAAAGAGGAAGTACATTCATTCCCAAATTAATATACGGAATCAAAAACAAACTTGGAGTTTTTTGAGATCCCTCGGAGTGGGTAAGCCTAAGGAGATGTTTCAGACTTCCGTGGATATCAATGCTTTAAATAGTCACTTTGCCTCACCTCCACTTGTTTTAGATGCGGTCTGTAAATCAGCCGCTCTCTCTTATCTTGGAAGTCTTGCCCCACCCGACTGTCCACCTTTTTCCTTCAATGCAATATCTGAAGAAGACGTCATGAGGAGCATCAAGTCCATTTCCACTAAAGCTATTGGTAGCGATAACCTAAGTCTTGACATGATTCTTCCTGTACTTGAGGACATTGTGTCTGTTATTACTCACATCATTAATTTCTCCCTGCAACACAATGTCTTTCCTGCTTCATGGAAAAAAGCTCATGTCTTACCCCATCCTAAAGTACCTAATCCATCTTCCTTTTCTCAGTTTCGTCCTATCTCCATTCTCCCGATTCTCTCCAAGGTCCTGGAATCTGTCGTTCAAAAACAGTTATATGCTTTCCTCGTTTCAAATTCACTTCTCTGCCCTCATCAGTCGGGTTTCCGTCCCTCTCATAGCACGGTTAGTGCGCTGCTGAACATTACTGAGGACATTCGTTATGCGATGGACAATACCAAACTCACAGCTTTGGTATTACTGGATTTCAGCAGTGCGTTTAACTGTGTGGACTTCGACATACTGGTTGGTGCTCTTCGTGCGGTTAATGTCTCCATCCCGGCTATTGACTGGTTCAAATCATATCTTCTTGGCCGTCAACAGTGTGTTGCCTATAATGGCTCTTTTTCGAATTGGTCAGATATTTCAGCAGGTGTACCACAAGGTGGCGTGCTGTCACCTCTTCTTTTTTCTATATTTATTAATAACATTTCCTCTGCTATCTCTTCCTCTTTTCACCTTTATGCTGATGACCTTCAACTCTATAGACACTTTTCCCTATCTGAAACTGCTGATGCGATTGATGCCTTTAATCAGGATCTAGCATCAATTAAAGCGTGGTCTGCATCTTTCGGTCTTTTAGTCAATCCTTCTAAATCTCAGGCTATAATAATTGGCAGTGGCAGGCTTAGGAGCCAACTTGATTGGAATCTTATACCTCCCCTTAATTATGACCAGACTCCAATTGCATATAACGACAAGGTAAAAAATCTTGGGCTGTTCATGGATAGCTCTATGTCATGGTCTCCTCACATAGGTGAGGTGAGTAAACGTCTGCATTACTCTTCTCACTCTCTTAGGCGACTCCAATACTTTCTTCCCTTTAAAACTAAAATAATGCTTGCGCAATCTATCCTGCTCCCCATTCTCGACTACGCCGACGTCTGTTATCTGAACTTAACTGAGGATCAGCTGAATAAGCTCGAACGTCTCCAGAATCTAGCCATCCGGTTTATATTTGGGCTGCGAAAATATGATCGGGTGTCAGAGTTTAGAACTCGATTAAAATGGCTGCCAATTCGTATGCGCAGAGACATGCACATTCTTACCACCTTGTTTCAAATCCTAAAAGACCCTAACTCTCCTCCCTATCTCCGTTCCCGGTTCCAGACTCTTCCCCCTCCTTCTCGCCCTAGGCGGGCCTGCATTACTAAGATGCTAGAATTGCCTAAAGCGAACACCAAATTTTTTCACAACTCCTTCTCATTCCGAGCGGCACAACTCTGGAACAAACTTCCTATAGCCATTCAAAACTGTCCGTCCATCACTTCCTTTAAAACTAAACTTAAAGATCACTTTCTAGCACAGTTATCATAGTCTAAACATAACCAACTTACTTACAACCTTTACTATAGTTATCTACTTTATCTATTTACTCTATGTGTAATTTTATTTATTTATTGTATTTATGTAGTATATAGTTAGTTCCTATTTATGTAGTATATTGACATAGTATAATAGATTTTTTCTTTTTTTTTGGATTTTGATTGAGATTATAATTTTTTTTTATTTTTTTTTATTTAATTTTATGAATATTATATGATCTGCGCTCTTAAGTTGTCCCGCTTACCTGTTTAATCACCCACATACCCTTGGTTGGCTGGAAGAGATCTCTTTTAGAGATAAGCCCACCATTGCTCACAAATATATCTAAATGTACTGTTTAATTACTTTATAAGTGCAATAAAGAGTATATATAATATATCTAAATATAATTAATATTATATTATTTTTAAATACGACGCATTGTTAATTGTATACCTACTTTGCAATACATATTACTATAATTTATTATATTTGAGCTCGTTTTTGTTGCAGTTAATTGTTTTTTGTTAATGGGTTTCCTTTTAATCCCAATACAGGATCTACGGTGAAGCGAGCTAACCCAGAAGGTGCCTATTCATCCTGGCTTTGAAAACGGACGGGTAAGGTACTTGGAGTTTCTTTTTATATTCCTTAATTTATGTTTCGCATTAGAATCAATCTAGTTAAATGGTTCTCTGTAACGAAATTTGGACTTTAATACACACTAATATGAACGAATTTTACGCTAACGAAACATTCCATTAATATATATAAATAAAAATATTTGTTTATTAATAAATGCTTGACTTGTCCCAATCCGTCCTCTTTACATTTGCTTCGTTCATTCAAGCATTTTTCTCAGAAAGTACGGTCGGATGGGAACTTGAAGAGACGAGAGCAGGTGCGTCTGTATCATAAGCGTCACAAAATGGACAGATTCACACTCGGCAGGCCACAGCTGTGCCTCAAGCCTAAATTCAACCAACCAAACGAAGTGAGCGTCTCCGTTGTAAATAGAATTAATTATATTTATTTATAAAAAGGCATACTAATAGCGATGCATATTTCACAAACACAACATAAATTTTGATAGTTTTGGTTCAAATATGTTCGCCTGTTATTTATTTCTTTACAATTGCATTACATAGATAGGAGTCAAATAATACTAGATTTAAAAATCTTAAAATCCCACGTTTTTCAGTGACCAAAAAAGAATAAAATAACCTTTACCAACCATCTTTACAAATACTCTCAACATCTATGCATATCATACATCTCATTTCATCTCCATAAGTAACATGCGCCCCCACGTTTTGAGTGGCCCCTCGCTTGGTCCCGCCGGGTTATTTTATTCCTTTTTGGTCACTGACAAACGTGGGATTTTTAGATTTTTAAATCTAGTATTATTATTTTATTCTTTTCAATTATTAACTCAACGAAGTAACCATGTGTTACGCAACAATCGGATAAGCCCCATACAAAAGTGAAAGTTGCCGAAAGTTGACCTGAAAGTGCACCTAGAAAGTTGAAAGTTGTTTAAGCGTGCATTGTCATCGGGTTCTGAGCTACCCTGAAAATTTCAACTCGCTAGGTGGTCGGGAAGTGCCTCAAAATTGAGATACAAGATTCCAACTGGACAGACAAGACGACAGACAAGCAAACAAACTAGAAAGCGACCGAAGAAAACTGGACCTTGATAGGCACCGCAACATTTTTTTTCCGAGAACTTATAACCCGTCCATTTTCAAAGCCAGGGTGAATAGGTACCTTCTGGGTTAGCTCGTTTCAATGTGGATTCTGTCTTGGCCCCCGGGCTTGATTGGGATCAAGAGCTAACCCATCCGAATTTAAAAAAAAAACAAAGAAAAGAGAGGGACATTTTGTTAAAATTTATCTTTAAAATATTCTCTTTGGAGTAAAAGCATTTTGGTATTAAGATCTTTTTTAAAGTATTTATAAAATTATTATATTGTTCTCAGCTTTTAAATATTCTGGTAATTTATTATAAACTTTTATAGACAGTGCATATATCCGAAACTAAAAGTTTCAATTTAGACATTATTTGCACAAGATTATCCTTGTATCGCGGATTATTGTAAGTTTTTCTTGTTTTTCATTGCTTTCAATCCAAATCATGGTTGCCTGAAAGATATTTATTTAGCATTAACACCACGCAAAATTAATAATATTAACCAAAAATGCTTTCGACATCACTTAGATCAAATAATTAATTTTATAATAAGCTTAGTTTCTAAGCAGACGACGTTTTGCGATTTATTTTTCCAAACAAACGAATATACATATTTTTTGAAAAAGGAACATCTCTTCCAAATTTCATCCATTAGATATGTCATTATTATCAGATGGAATGGCAATGATATTGAGAGAAATGACAGTGAGGCATGTGCCTCCATTCCTATAATTCATCCTTAATTGATTGCGCGGCTCAAGGCGTCAATCAAATGGCGTGGTGTAACTGATGTGCTTTGATACTCATGCAAATGGTAAATCCTTTGAATATTCAAATCAATAAACACAACAACACCAAAAGGGGTTGGAAAATACTTTCGAGTATAAATAAACGCAGTTGAATACTTTATTGAGCATCATTTTTGTGTCTTTTTCTTGTTCATCCAAAAATACGTTACAGTTAATTATTTGAATACTTAAAAATTTTGCTGTCATCACTCATTCATCTTAACTACAAAATTACATTTAAATAAAATTCCTTTTATCGGATAAATTGCGAACAATTCATATTTAATCCTGACGGTTCGTCTCCTTCGAGCCGTGATTACAGGATCACTAAGGTAATAGTTGGTAGACATGGGCAACCTTGCAATATGGACACGTTCCTAACTGTTTACACAAAAGTAAACAGTTAGGAACGTGGAACAGTTAAGTTAAAAAAATCAAATTTTGCATTTATATTTAGTTTATTTAATAGTAATTGAATAAAACACCTTTTTACGGATTTTGCGCATATTTTATTTTATATTTAATCCTGACGTTTGAATTAAATTAAATTATTATCTCCAAATACACACATTGCAAGACCTGATGATGTAGTTTTTTATATATTTTATGCATTTTCAATGCGATCTTATAAGATAAATTATTATAATAGAAAAATACTAGAAAATATCGACTCGGGTCAAAAGTGAATTCTCAAGCGGGAATCGAACCCGCAACCTTTGGAAATCCGGTCCAATGCTCTCCCAATTGAGCTACCGAGCCTTGTGAACACTCATCGAAACTTTCTACTAATTTTTATGCTGTAGGCCTGATGATGTGGTTAGCTCTTTTTGCAAATAATAACAGTAAGATGGAGGTCGGTCCCCCTGCCCGAGTTTCTTTCGCCAGTTCTTCTCGGAAGGGCTTCCCAATTTCCGAACTGGTAGACTCAGTAGTATACAATGTAATCGTAGTGAGAATTTACTAACTAAACAAAATGTAAAAATAAAACAATTTGATTTATATAAAAAAAAATAACAATTAGGAACATGCCCGATTAAAATATTGCGAAAGTAGTAGAAAATGCATGACAACCATTATCTTAGTCATCCTGTGATTACGACTCCTGTAAAGGAGTCGAAACGTCAGGATTAAATATAAACTAAAATATGCGTAAAATCCGTAAAAAAGTTTTATTCAAATGTGTAATGTGCGCGGAAGTGTAAGAACTTAATATTATTTCATTGTATCTTCGATTACTGTGAACACTGAGTCTACCAACAGTTTGGAGATTGGATGACCTTTCCGAGAAGAGCTGGTGGAAGAAACTCGGGCAGGGGGACCGACCTCCAACTTAATTGTAACGTGTAATAATAAACGTGTGTCTTTGGAGATATTAATTTATTAATTATGTTATACCAAGCAGATAGAACGCCGAGGATGTTTCCTGATTCCAATTGCCTCAAATCTAGAAACCAATCTTTGTTCTCTAGCGATGAATTCATCCCATTGAAGCAGTTTGATTTAAATATATGATGCGCACAGAAGTGTAAATAAGAAATACATAATTACATTTAAATCAGAAATGAGGAGATCCTTAGGAGAACAAAAACCGCCGACATAGCTCAAAGAATTGCGAAGCTGAAGTGGCAATGGGCAGGACACATAGCAAGGAGAACTGATGGCCGTTGGGGAGGAAAGGTTCTCGAATGGCGACCGCGTGCCGGACGACGCTCAGTGGGTAGGCCCGCTACGAGGTGGACCGACGATCTGGTCAAGGTATCGGGAAAACGCTGGATGCGGGCAGCACAGGACCGATCGTTGTGGAGATCCTTGGGGGTGGCCTATGTCCAGCAGTGGGCGTCGTACGGCTTATATGATGATGATGATATGGTGATTTAACGGTTTACGGAATTCATGCGTAATACATTTAAGTTGTGTGCATTTTTGTGTTATACAATTTTCTATTTGAAAAACCAAGAAAGAAATAAATCATAGATTTTTTTCTGGGGAATGCTTATTCCATCGTTTATCCGAGCGAGTATTCAAATTTAAAACTATTTTTTTTATTTATTAAAAATACGTGTATTTCATTTAAGTTTCGTATGTTTGAATGGTGAATAACCGCTGTATTGTTTACAGTACCCACATCGAATCAGCATAGTTTAGCAAGTTCAATTTGATTCCATAATTTGCCTTCATCCTGTTCCCTGTAAACTTCTCCAATTCCGAATTCCGGATTAAATTACGAATACATATTGTATGGACAGATCCTTGTCTAAATGCATCGTGTTTCTTGGTCCGGAGATGGAGTGAACCACTTTTAGAGTTTAAGTGTGCCGACCGAGCATGAAAGTTTGTTAAGTACTAATAAGTTTCTGAAACTATCTCTGATGGAAATCTGCCATGATAGGATTACGATGAAATTATTTGATTAACAATCCTATGTTATCAGAATAAATATCAGAAACTACTTAACCAATTTTGCTGTTTTTTTTTTATTTTGCTGGTATTGATCCGACAGTTTTAAGTGCATTTGTTACTAACCATAATGGGACATAGTTTCTTGTTTAAACAAATTGATTGATAGAACTCGGGACCACGGAGTGGCTTTACAATGAAAACCTGTGTGCAAGCCATTCGACCACGGAAGTTATTTGATCTGCTGATACTACACTAGTAACGCAATTATAATTCTCATTCCAACAGCCAGACATTAATATTTAGTTATGTCTTTTTGATCACGCTCAACAATGTAATAATGGAGAAATTAACATGCTATTAGGCGCCATTTTGTTAACGATCTTGGTTTGAAATCCATCAGTGTTTGTAAAAAGAATAAATATGTAAATCATCTAGATTACTTTTTTATTTATCAGTGGCAAAATGATCTTAAAATTTTTTTTAACGCACTTACTTTTGCTCTAGTCCAAACAAAATTATAATAACAAGTAAAATTAAAAACTCCAAACGCAAAAAAGAATATTAAAAAGTAAATTTCTTTAAGAAGTTGTATATTTAAGTGTTCCATGATAGCGTATAATTAGGTATGTTTTGTTTACATCTACACTAATATTATAAAGAGGAAAAATTTGTATTTTTCTATATTTGTATGTTTGCAATGAATAAACTCAAAAACTACAAATCCAATTTCAAAAATTCTTTCGCCATTGGAAAGCTACATTCACGCTGAGTAACATAGGCTATATTTTCTACACCTGTGCGAAGCCGGGACGGACCGCTAGTATTTTATAATTTTACTCATTGTATGTAATAACTAATGTTGTTACATCAATATGTACAATCATACTCATTGTATGTAACAAACAACAACCAACCAAGTAATGTTGTATACAAGTGAGAAAGATCAGTTAATTTATATCCATTATGCATCTGAGATCCCTACCGCAGTTAGCACTTATATTTAATGTTGATGTTTAGTAACCGAGCGGTGATTCCTAACCCGACACCCATTAGGTCAAACGACGCAAGGGTACGACGAGGGTCTTTCCAGCAAGCAATGGTTGAGAGTCCTGGACGCACGTTGGCTCACCCCCGGCGTGCGATAATGAATCGAGATTCCCCTCGTTAAAAAAGGGTATTTAAAATAATGAAAACGTGTGGTTTAAAAAAAATAACTAATATTATAAATGTGAACGTCAGTTTGTTTGTTATGCTTTCACGCAAAATCTACTAAACCGACCATCATGAAACTTCGTACATATATTCTTAGAGGCATACGAAGTAACATAGGATACTTTTCATTGAAAAAAGAATTGCGGGCAAAGCCACGGTCAAAAGCTAGTAAATATATATTTTTTAATGGGTTCGCTCTTGATCCCAATCAAGCCCTCTTGGAATTTGTCCACGATGGAACGAGCTAACCCGTAAGGTACCTATTCACCTTGGCTCTGAAACTGGACAGGTTATAAGTATCAGAATAAAACACTTTTTTACGGATTTTTGCGCATGTTTTATTTTATATTTAATCCTGACGTTTCGACTCCTTTACAAGAGCCGTGATCACAGAGTGATGAGCGGAGAGTTATATTCTGATGTGTAATGTGCGCGGAAGTGTAAGAACTAAATAGGTTATAAGTACTCTTAAATATAGACGCAGGGAGGAAGTTCCACTCCTTTGCTGTGCGCATTATGAAAGATGTTGAGAAGCGCTTGGTACGACAGGTTGGAATAGCAACCAAGAAAGGGTTTCTTTATCCGTAAACAATACTATTCTTCAGTGAGTAAATTTTAATTCTTAAATGCTTGCGTTAAATTAAATGTCATTTCAATAGCTAACAAAAAGGTACAGTCGACATAAAATTATACAATCTCGAAACGAAGTAA
Source organism: Calamotropha paludella (assembly GCA_927399485.1). NCBI lineage: Eukaryota > Metazoa > Arthropoda > Insecta > Lepidoptera > Crambidae > Calamotropha > Calamotropha paludella. The sequence continues at coordinate 20,789,755 of OV656818.1, forward strand.
AGAGATTACTTCGTTTCGAGATTGTATAATTGTATAATACGACCGCATTAGGTAGGTCCAAACGTCAAAGTATAAACCGTGATGTAATGTCGACATATCATAAACAACCAAATTAACTGACAACCATTAAATTCACTTCTGTGTATAAAATTAGTGATTAAATAGATATAAGGCAAAATCACATGCATTATTCGGAGAACCCAAGAAGCTAAAGCACTTGTGTTTTGGAATTCAGGAACAACGATGGTGAAGATATCATGTCAATCCCTTTCTTTCGCCAAACGTTTTTATACCTAATATTAAATTTGGTTCTATCCTTAACAGAATCTAGCATGCTTCTTTACAGATATTGACTGTATTCCAAAAAGAACATTAACTATATGTAAAGAAAACCTCTTTCGTGTGTTTGCTTTGCTTATTTTTTTTTTTTGTTATCTGGCTTTTTCCGTTTCTCACAGAAATTTCGCCAATGTCCTGTAGTGAGAGATACACGGAGTACTGCGTTAAAAATATCCAAGGAATTGGTTAACTTTCGATGACTACTTTCTTTCTTGAGTAAACTCTTTCTGGGTCCTAAAAACAACACAATACAACACGTCACAACACAAAGGGTTATTAAAATATGTTTTCTTACGGTTATTAATAAGTGTAGGTACAGTAAAGGGCTATAGGGGATGGGTTAGAGTTTTATGTTATTTTTTTTAACATGTTTACATACACATAAAAAGCCCGATTTGTTAGAAGTGGATAGGAGAGTGTTAAGGTTAACTGGACGGGGAATGTTGGTAGGAAGTTGGTCGTAAAGGGATGGGTATTTCAAGCAGTTAAAAAAGATGTGGTCAGTAGTACCCTCTTCTTGAACGCCACATTCACACAGGGGACTAGTTAAAATACGAATTTTGTACAGGAATACAGGGGTAGTAACATGTCCAAGACGGAGGCGGCAAATGGTCGAAGTAGCTTGCTTTGGTAAGTGGCGGTATTTCCAAAACCATGGTTTCTTAGGTATATGCGTTTGGATTCTGCCATAATGACGACCTATGATTTTGGAATTACGGGACCATCTCGACTGCCATACAGCTTCAAGATCGTTTTTGGCTATTTAGAGGACATCGTTTACATAGTTGTGCAGTCGAGAAGGATTGCCTGTTACCGTAGCGTCCCTAGCCCATGCGTCAACTGCCTCATTGCCTTGTATACCACTATGACCCGGAATCCACGCTAAAATTACACCAATATTACTAGAGTGGCACTGGAAGAGTAGGTTTTTTATTTGATATATTATAGGAGAGGAGGATTTGTATTTAAAAAGATTAGAGGCGAGGGCTTCTAAACAGCTTTTGGAATCCGTGAAAACCACAGTCTTATCAAGTCGGTGGGAGAGTATCAGAACAATAGCCTCTAGTATGGCCACTGCTTCCCCTGTGAAAACGGATGCTATCGCCGGACACTTAAAGTTCAGCACAATATTGAATGTTGGTACCCATACTGCAGCCCTGACATTTCCATCTGGAGAAATTTTTGATGCGTCGGTGAAAATTGGAAGGCAATGCTGCCACTCCTCGCCCAGTATGCTCATGAAATTATTGTTTGCCAAAGGGTCATTTTTTTAAATTCCAAAATCCAATATAATGTTAGGAAAAAAAGTGAGAGCATCGAAATTTGTTCGGAATAAAGGATGGGAGTCAAATTTTACAATAGGGTGTGACAGAGTTGTTAACTTCCTGTAGCTAGTAACTATCCGGGGGAGGGGTCTACGGGACGAATTTGGAGGATCAGGAAATAATTCAGATAAACTCTGAAGGCGTGAGCACAGTGGGTGTGACTCAAGTTGCAAGACTTTAAAGGTAAATCTATCTGAAAGAAATTGTCGCCTCAGGTCTAAAGGAGGGTCCACAGATTCGACCTGTAGTGCAATACCAGGAGAAGATTTCATGGCCCCCAATATGATACGCAGGCATTTTAATTGAATTTTGTCCAGCTTCCTAAGGGATTCTTTGTTGCAGGGTTCCAGCAAAAAGGAGCCGTAGTCCAAAACACTGCGGACTAAGGCATTGTAAACAAGTTTTAAGGAGTACGGATGGGAGCCCCACCATACGCCGGAAAGGTATTTAAGAATGTTAGCGCCTTTTTCACATCTCTGTGCGATTGTATTAATATGAGGTGATCCTGTCAGTCTACTGTCCAAAATAATGCCTAGAAACTTTACTTGGTCAGAGTACGGGATAATTTGGTCATCAATTCTAATTTGAATCGGGGCGATAATTCTTTTCCTTGTAAATATAACTATGTTACTTTTAGGGGCAGAGAGAGAGAGACCATGATCATCAAGCCATTGCTTAAGATAATACAAGGCAGAGTTCAGCCTATTTTCAATTGTTTCGGAATCGGTTCCAGCAGTATATAAACAGATGTCATCTGCATATTGTAGTACATTACAGAAACAAGACACACTCTGTTCAAGGTCATAAGTATACAGGCTGTATAGCAGAGGACTCAAGACAGACCCTTGCTTTGCTTATTGTCTCTTGCCACGTATGTCAAGACATGAGAATTGTGACGTTTGATTTTTGTTAAAAAAGATGGTTTTTTAGTTAATAAATATTTAATTATAATAATGAAACGGAATAGAGGTTTCTCTACATTGTTACAGAAACACAAATTTTGTTTTCTACTCCTCAGAGGAGGACGCCAATATCTTTTTATATCTTTTAAGAATTTGTCACCTTCTTTAGGTAGATAATATTTTGATAATAGCTATAAAAGTTTTGAATAGTATAAAACAGAAGTTTATTGCCAAAATCGACTTAGCTAGTTCACAAATTAAGTAGATGAAACTACTTTAGAGCGATTAAGAAACAGCGTGTAACGAACCTTCTATTTTGCAAGCTTTTGTTATTAATTTACGGACTCTTCACTTGTTATCGAACGATTCAAATAATAAATAATAATATTTCTAACATTCATATCAATCAGTCTAGCTCAAATTAAGCACTGTAAGGCTTGTGTTATGGATACTAGGGTAACGGATAGACATACACATATAAATGATACATAGAAATGTAATATTTTTAGAAATATACATGACTCAGGTACAAACGCTCGTATTCCTCACACAAACATCTGCCCCTTTCGGGATTCGAAGACAGGACCGTCGGTGCGAAGGGCAGGATAGCTTCCGTTGCACCAAATGGTAACAGTCACTCGATCATCAATCATTAAATCTTTGTATCCACTAGCGGCCGGTCCCGGCTTCGCACGGGTGGACAAAATTCTTTATTTTTTTTCTATTATTAAATATTTTTTCGATAGCGCCATCTAGCGTCAGATAAACGAACTACTTGCTGTTAAAGCGTTGCTATGGTAACGCATATACAATGGGAAAAGAGCGGGGAAAAGAGCGGATAGACAAACACACAAACAACTGTGATCTTAAATTATAAATTAACAAAACAAAAATAAGTAGCTTACTTCCGCAAAAATCAAGCAAAGCAAATAAATACAGACATCGACACACCTCGCACCTAACTCTTAACAGTGTTTCGCTCCCAAACGGAGCATCATCAGAGGAGCATCTCGCTTTGTTTTTGCAGAAGTAACCAAGTATTATATTATGTTGTGTGTTATTCAAATGGTAGTTGTTGTTAAAGCGAATTTTGGTGTGTCGTTATCAATAAATTCTTATAAACCAGTATCCAATAATGTTAAAATTATTTAATTACTAGATAAAAAAGTACCTCTGTTGCTTGTCTGCCAAGGCTATTGCGGAAACTGTGTTGGCTAATGCATTGTCGCAGATACTTGTAATTTTGTGTGTAAGAAGCTGTTTGTTTCCCTTAGTAATAAATAAAAATAAACAAAACTAACCTTACAGTAATTAAAGTTATATACGAGATTGTTACCATGTACCTTCTTTTTAGTGAGTTTCCGATATTTCGGCACTGTTGCAAGCGCCATGACGCAATACAAGACTTCGTCGGAGGGTAACAGCCTCCCGCAATAACTTCAGTTGCTCCGTGATCATGGCGCTTGCAACAGTGCCGAAATATCGGAAACTCACTAAAAACAAGGTATGTACATGGTAACAATCCCGTATATAACTTATATTACTATAATGACCATGAAAGTTTAAAACAATATAAAACTAACCTTGATTCTATCAAATATTTTTTTATCCATTACCTTTATTTTAAAACTAGCAGCCCGTCCCGGCTTCGCACGGGTGGACAAAATTCTTTAAACTTTTTCTAGCATTCAATATAGCCTATGACACTCAGCAATAATGTGCCTTTCTATTGGTGAAAGAATTTTTAAAATCGGTTCAGTAGATCCCGAGATTACCCCTTACACTTTAACAAATATACAAACACACAAATTTTACTTCTTATAATATTAGTATAGATTGTGCGCAAAACTATTCGGCCAGAAATATTATGTTAAAACAAATGAAACCTATCACAACACAGAAAAATTCTATACACTATTATTTCTATATTTACCCGACCGGTGATGGAACTGGTATACCATTCCGAGGCTCCAGAAAATCGATCACAAAGGTGATCACAGTGATCGTCAATCAGAAATCCGATTGTATCCGATATACAATCGGTTTTCTTGGTCCCGAGAAAGCAAAGTATTGCTGTTGTTTCTGATATCCATAACACAAATGCTTAGCTTATTTGAAAATATTTGTAGTTATTAGCTATAGCACATGTACATGTGACGACGATTACCTTAGTCACCTTAGATGATCCTGTGATCACGGCTCCCATAAGTCAAAACTTCAGAATTAAATTTAAAAAAATATGCTTGTTAGCTCCTACGCGTGACTGGAGTTTACTCCTTAAAAACGATTATCTTAAAATATATATAAGAGGCAAAGGAAGTAAATGAATTCATCCTAATTTGATATAATATATTACTTAAATTATGGTTGAGGTGAAAACTTCTTTAGCGGCGTTGTAGACTTTTTGGGATGGGTAAAAAATGTTAAACTCGCGTCAGGACACGTGACCTGATCGAAAATTCGTAAGACGGAGGGCAGGGCGCTTGCGCGAGCGTGCGTGTGTTTGTTGTCATATTTGTGTACATTAGCGCAATAAATGAATATTGTATTTTACCACATAAATGACAGTTCTTTTATACTGAAAAAGCAATTCGTTTGAGATTATTCCCTAACCCAGTAAAATATCAAAAATACACAACGTTAATGTTCATGTTTTCACTTCTGACGGCACTCCCGGAGTGCAACCCTTTGTTTTTATTTACGATATTTTACATGTATACTGAATGCTATAGTGAGAAAGAAACAAAGAGAGTATGTACTTGGGACTGAGGAGCAGGGAGCCCTTTAAGATGTGCGAGTATATTACGCAGAGAAAATGTGACCCTTCACTTTTTGTTATCGTTTGATTTTACGACCTATCTATTTTTCATACCGTGCGCTATATATAAAATGACTCTCAAGGAGTTAAACATAAAAAAAATCACGTTGTTTATTCGGTATAAATGGTAATTTTATTTCAATGTGCGACTGGCGCTTGAGGGTTAGAACTAAATATTATTATTTAGTTAAACGATCGTGTCAAACAAAATTAAGATAAATATATTAATCAATCTTCAAACTGGTTCATAACTCGGCTAGAAATCATTTGATCGTTGCATTTTACGTTTGCAGGATTCTAACTCGCCACATAAGACCATACATTATTAATAGTACTAATTCATTAAAAAATAAAAAAAACAAATGAATGTCTAATAAATATTGTCTACGGAACCTAATTCAACATCAAAGAGTTCTCGGTTTAATTTGAAGTCAATCGTAAGCTGGGAATGGATTAAGTGAGTAAATTATGTGAAAAGTATTATCCCTGCCGAGAGAAAAGGAAAGGCGCAGGCGGAACGGTATTCAATTAAATTAATTCATTCAATAAACTTTAAGTAGTGTAGGTTTGAAAAGAAGTTTTGTTTTGGTCAAAGGAGTATATGAATTAATAGGTTTACATTCTTTATGAAAATCGTACGGTTATAGAGGCCACAACCGGAGAGCATAGACAAAAAATAGCTTGCGTGTATTCTATACGCGCGGCAGAAGTAATACTTTTTTATTAAATTTTTTAAATGATCTGAAAGTTAGCCTATTCACTTTAACAGCTAACTTCATAGTGTCGCTTTTTCCAGGCTTTCTATTTGCGCAACTTCCGTTACATGAAAAATTTCACCCACAATGCGCCAAAAGACTTTTTAGCGGGAGCGCGAAGCGTCACTTTAATGGTTTTGGTCTTTTTGCAAAATTTTGTGTTGTGGTTTATATTAATTAATGTGTAACAATGGTGAGTTATTAACCACTGAGTGTTTCTGAGTATGCATGAGTGTTGGCAAGTGAAACAAAACAGAGGAAGGTGTCTTTTCACGCTCTCTCATGAAGGCCACAAGGAGGTTTCAGTAAAACTCCACTTCTTTACTGAAACCTAGGAAATTACTCAAGAACTGGGAATTATACTTACTTGACACTGGCTAAATGCACAAATCGTGCAAGCCACTAATAAAGAAAAAAAAATGCGCTAAAAGAAGTATAAATATCACAAAATATAAATTATTAAGAATTGATTCACGTCTTAAATAACAACCTATTCATCAAAGATCAATGCTCTGAAACTCCATTTATCAATAATAAAAGGTAAAAGAAACATTATAACTCTAATCAATCAAGTGTAAACAAGATTCGTTACAATATAATAATAGACACGAATTACCTAAGGCCGTTAACGTTACCTCTGTTACTAGACCCAAAACCAACCCTCACCCGGAATAAGCCGGTTTTAACCACTATCCAAATCAAACTTCACATATACTTGAGGTTCAAACCTCCTTTAAAAGGTTTTATACCTACGTTATATAGAGTAAACGCTTAAAAGGAAAAAATGGCGACGAATTTTTATTACAAATAAATTACATTTTGCATTGATAAATTTAACCATCGAGTTTCATTAATATTTTGAGTGTACAACCACCATATACTAACATTTTGTTCGATTAGTTAATTGACGTAGATATTTCTAGTGGGTTTTATTTGTAAAATTAACTTTTTTTCCTTATAATACACATTTCTTTTTACTTAAAAAAAAATAAGATTTATGGTCTGTATACGTGTCCTTTAAGCCATGTCTTCATATAAAATAATTCCTTATCTTAATAAGATGATGATAAATGATATAGATCGTCAATTTTTGAACAGTGAAATACCCTTTGCACTAGGTTTCAGTAAAGGTGTGGGTTTTTTGCTGAAACCTTTCTGTGGCCTTCTTGAGAAAACAAAAAAGACGACTCCCAATGCTTTGTGTCACTTGCCAACACTCTTGCATGTTCGCAAACACTAATGGTCAACAATCCACCATTACTACGCAGTTATATCTAATACAACATAAATTTTAACAAGAAAACTAAAACCGCTAAAGTGACGCTCAAGCCAAAAAGTCGACTTCTTTTATTTTAAAACTTCCATTTACACAGATAATTAAACAAAGAATTGGTTATTCATTTGTATAAAATATCGATACTGTTTTGATTGAAATGTCTTTTTTCCAATTGATTCCAATTTTATTGTAGGCAAAGGGTTTTTCGTACGACCTAGTCATAAAATGAAATTTTACATCAAAATAAAAGTCATTTGGCAACATTTAACAAATTGTATCACTTTTAAAGATATTGTACCATGTTTTTTGGTGTAAAAGCTTGTAATCATTATTCTTGACCTGTTTTGTTGTTTATATTATATGTTTGTTGGTATAAAACCTTTGTAAAAGATCTGATTAATATTTTTTATTTTATTGACGTGATAACGTCTTATAAATTGGTTGCGGCTGGGAGTCACTTATGAAAAAGTGTAACGCTCGGTAACGTTACGATGAGTCACCGAACGAGAGAGAGGCCCGCCGAATGCCTTGCGTCTCTCTCCCACTCAACTATGATCGGTCTGCCGCGCGCATTGTGCAATTTAATTAGGTATATTCATATCAATAAATATTCTACCGAGAAAAAGACGTTGTCACGTAAAATCTTCGCCCGTAAAACCGACTTTACAGGCAAAAAAAAAAAAAAAAAAAAAAAAAAAAAAAAAAAAAAAAAAAAAAAAAAAAAAAAAACGACTTTTTTTCAAAACTGATGTATTGTTATAAACATCGTTTAACATTTTAAATTTAGAACGAATCGCGTTCAATCCCCTACGGTACGGTTTCAACGTTTTAATTGTTTATTCATGAAGCGGGGGAAAACTGAAAAATAAACAGAATAATCCAATGTTTCGGTATTTTGTCAATTATTTCAACGTTAACCAAAAGAACCTTAATGCCAGCTATTTTTAGAAGCATCCAGGTTCAGTTCTTGGAAAAGATGGAATTTCTAAAAATATGTAGGTCATATTTACATGATCAGTTGACAAGTTGTTAGTGTCGTTTGACATATTCAAATTGAACGTTTTGCTATGAGTAACAACTATTTACGACTATTTTGTGCAACGGTAGCGATCCTGCGTTTCGAACCTCAATCCTGATGAACAGATGTTTGTGTGATTAATACGAGCATTTATATATGAGTATGGGTGTTCATATATGTATATTTCTATGATTATTGCATGTCTATGTATCATATATATATTTATGTCTATCCGTTACCCTAGTATCCATAACACAAACTTTGGGTTGGGCTAATTAGTATTGATGTAAGAAATATTATTTACTAGCTTTTACCCACAGCTTCGCCCGCAATTTTTTAAAATAAAAAGTATTCTCTGTTACTTCTAATACCTCCAAGAATATATTTAAGAAGTTTCATGATGATCGGTTTAGTAGTTTTTGCGTGAAAGCATAACAAAAAGACTTACATTCACATTTATAATATTAATAGGGATTATTAATATCATAATTTTTGTTTACATTTTTATAATAAAACGAGTGTTAAGAACTATAATCTTGGGCAGAATTCTGATCAAAATAAAAAAAAAACTCAAAGATTTTACCAGTGAGGACAATAAAACAAGATTTAAAAAGTAATAAAGTAAAAAAAGGACCTTCTTACGTTAATAACGTTACGTCTGTCGTAACTAATTATTTTTTTAATTCTTCCTAACATCTTTATCAAGTTATTCTCAGCAATGGTTTTTTCTTTTTGAAGTGGAAAAAATAACATTTCTTTAAAGTAACATCGGTTGTGTTAGAACCACATTTCCTTCAATTCTTTATTGAGTTCGAAATTTTTAGATTTCCATGAAAGACATACATTAGCTGAACTGTGTCAATCATATCACAATTGAATACAGTCTTTGTCGATTAAGAATAATGTGAAAAAAAAAGATTTTTCGACGTTTATAATTTTTTTCAAAGTTTAAATTTTGGCATCGTCAAAGTGATAATTTTCGACCAAATGCAACGGCACCTCAGAAATACAATATGTATTGTTTAAAAATACGTCTTGAAAGGAGAAGTCACGTCGTTCCATATGAATGAAGGTCAATATTTATATTCAATTTGAAACTTCTGCAAAGCATCGGCTAGTTGTAAAATAAATATCGACATAAAAATATTTCTCGACAGCACTCAATAATATTCCTGTGTTAGAATTCGTACAAACGACCACGAGTTTCGCTAGAGCAACCGCCTGAAGGGCAAAATTACGTAGGAAGGAACGGAAGGAATTGTATATCAAAATGTTGGTTTTGAATTACAAATTTCGCTTTGAGTTATCTATACATATATGCCCTTTTTACCTATATAGTATATTAAACTAAAAGTAAACAAGATATGGACGTATTTACTAGGGTTGTTAAATTATTAAGTTAGTGTAGATACTAAATTTGCTTTTAAATGAACCAAGTTTTTTAAAAATATTTGCGCATACATTTTTATTAGAGATTATAAATAGATATATATAATTTTGAATATATATATATATATATATATATATATATATATATATATATATATATATATATATATATATTCAAAATTCTCTAATTTTTTTCCTATTATTAAATATTTTTCCGTTAGCGCCATCTAGCGTCCGCTAGACGAACTACTTGCGGTCAACGCGTTGCTATGGTAACGCATATACAATGGAAAAAGAGCGGGAAAAAGAGCGGACAGACAAACAACAAATTTGTGATCTTAGATTAGATATATATATTAATCATCATGTTATTACATCTAATCTAATGCAAAGTTTTTGATTAAAAATGTTTTATACCTACCTTCTATAAACTAAGTGTTCTCCCCATTTTTCTTTTTAGTTTAAACCTTATACGTATATCAAAGTTCAGACTGTTTCATTAGTTCACTTAAGTCAACTAAGAAACTCTTAATTCAGTTGAAGTATTATCAAGAGAGGGTGAAATTCCTTTGAACCTTGTTTAAGAGTTCAGCATCCAGTCGCTTTTATGTTTTTAAAAATAAGTTTTTACTTTTTTTATTGTCTTTTTTTGTGGTAAACTTGCGAAGAACTCGGCAATCTCGGGCATTATCGTCAAAGTATCTCATGCAACATATAATACATATACGAGTGATTCTGTCTTATTATTTGACATCCCTAGGGCGAAATCCAGCAAAGAGCAAACGTTTGTGTAATGGATAGAAAGAATTGGATTCTTTAATAATGTTTTTGATGTTCTTGTTTGTAAGCCTTCGCGTATTTTTATAAAAAAATATAAATACTTTCCTTAATAAATAAATAGTTTGCATTACTAAGTTGACTCTTGGAAAATGATATAAATTATTTGCATGTATTTATTTGCCATTTAAAAACCGTAAGTGTAAGGACTCAATACATTTATTACAACCACCTTTAAAAATTCCCTGTCACAGTGTTTGACCGCGATGAACTCTGTAACTACTTAAACGATATTGCTGATTTTTTCATTTCGCTGGATTTGTTTTAACTAAGGACATAGGATAGGTTTTATCTTAAACTTTAATCTAAGATCACAGTTGTTTGTGTGTTTGTCTGTCCGCTCTTTTCCATTGTATCAATAACGTTACTTCAACGCGTTAACCGCAAGTAGTTCGCCTAACGGACGCTAGATGGCGCTAACGGAATAATATTTAATAATAAAAAAAATTCAAAGAATTTTGTCCAACCGTGCGAAGCCGGGACGGGCCGCTAGTTTATAATAAAAAAAATTGCATATTATACTTAATAACTAAGCCACAGCAACGATTAGCTAATAATATTATAAAGAAGTCACATTTAGAAGAAATACCTACAAATTATGACCCCTGTCTGGTGTTGCAATATAAAAAAGAAGAAAGGAGGGCGATTTTTCCAATAATAAAAATAATAATTGTTTTAGGCCACGATATAAAAGTATAACAGATGCTGACTTTTATAAGTATGGCAGATAATCATAACGCAGCCACTTAACCTGTTCAAATACAGCTTTTTTGGTGCATTTTGTTACCGTCGAATGGGGTTGCCAGTGTACTAATCAATAGAGAAATGAGGTCATATTTGGTACATAGTATGTTACACAAGATGGCGTTTGATAAGCACTGACCATGAAGCGGACCGTAATTTTCTAACTCAACCTTATTAAATACCTATATAAAAAAACGTCTTAACACATAGATATTAGGCGTGTTTTGTAATAAGTATAAATACTAACGAAGTAAATCGATCGTTTTTACTAAAAGTTTACAAGGTATATATTGTAAGGTATAGATAATATTAAATTAAAGAAACACTGATTATTGGGCCAAAATCTAACAAGATGTAATATTTTTTGTTTGTAAGCTTATTCATTACTTATATAAAATACAAATAACAACTCAATCTGCAATCTGAGGAAAAAAATAATATTTAAAGTTTATAAACCGGTACAATTAAAACTACTAAAATATAAAATTATACTGCTAATTTGGTAGTTTTGATGTCATTGAACACATAGTTCGATTGTAGATGAAATACTGAAAGATTTGACTTACTACTTAAACGTTTACTATCAAACATTCAAACATACTAAATAAATTATTTCTTATTTATATTTTGATGCCAGGGCCATGATAAAAAAACATATTTTGACATTTCGAAGAAAACTTCACTCACTTTTGCTTGCTTTGAGTCGTGCCCATGAAGTTATAGGTACCGCAATGTTGCGTGTGGACTGTATTTATTTACTATTTCCTACTATCACTAGATTCATTTTGGCACCTTACTTAAAAGCAGTGGTGAGGCTGATTTATACTTTTTTATAGATTTTTATTTCAAATATTTCTTTTGTCTTACTTATGTTTTAGTTTTGTTTCATACTTATTTGTTTTTTGTTATTCATTTAAGCATAATAAGTAACCTTACTTTTTCACAATAATTTTCTTAGTTTCCTAATTGACAAAATCAGCAAAGTTTTCAAGAATAATTTACTATCGCACTACCTTTTTAATAAATACTCCTTTTATATTGTTACACTTTCAGCTCAAGATTTTGTTGAAGCCGCACTGTCTCCTTAACCAAACCGAGTGCTTAAGCCTCACTAATTTAATAGTAGGACGTCTGGTTAAGTTTACTTAGAAAATATGAATTTGAAACTTAATTTCTTGTCAGTTTCTCACTGTTTTTTTAAACAAGTAAATTTGATGACAGTTTTGTGCAACGGTAGCGATCCTTCCTTTTGCACCAACAGTCCTGGGTCAAGCCCCGAAAGGATATTTTATCTCTATCCGTTACCCTAGTATCCATAACAAAAGCTTTACAGTGCTTTTTTTGGGCTAGAATAATTGGCGTGAGAGAAATATTATTATTATATACAAAAAAGTATAATTTCACTTTTCCACAGTTTGCCTGTAATGGAAAGATGAAATCTCTCCCAACAGAGCGTTAACGTTGACTTATTAGAGTTGTATACCGGTTTTATATTTAAATCATATCGCTATATTTTGTAAATCTCATTTTATTACATACTTTTTAGAAAAAACACATAAAACTTTACACTTGTTGTGGGAAAACTTTGTAAATTATGTTACAGTGTTATAGCATTCTGTTTCCAACTTTTCTGAGCTTTTTTCTGAATAAGAAGACAACTTTGTTTATAATTCAATCAAATCTTATTGCAGACATTTATAACTTTGTGATATAATTTTTGGTCATTACTTATTGAGTTTAGTATAGTATAAATAATGTCAGGATCCAGGAAAGTTCTTAAGATTTCTGATTCCACAAAGGCGTATGGTAACGCTAATAATGTTATGCAGATTTTTTTATGAAAACAAGTCCTAGTTTACTTACAATAATAAAGCAACGTTAATCAAGTGAATCGATGAGAAATCCCGCCACGCAAACTTCAGAACAATCGGAACGTCCGCGACAACAATCAAAGTCGCCTGAATGGGGGTGTCGCTTTATCTAGACAGCGGAGGTAGGTGTCTATTCACGTGCATTATTGCTAAACAGATGCGACTGGTCTTTGTTTACGCCTGCCATTTTGATAAACAAATGAACAAACGGGGAAAACTCCGCTCTATCCCCAGGACTATAACATACTCGCTTACGGCAACTCAATTTTTCCGCTTCACAACTCCGCGAGTCACTCCAAACTTTTATTGTAAACTTCGACACGCCTCGCGAACTTCATAAAGGACGTCGGAGACCGCACCGTCCGGGTTATTTTTACCTCAAAAGTAAACCCGAACCGTATCGTGCCTGATTTATGGTGGCCTCATAAACGCTGCGCTCCAACATGATTCACGATAGCGCAGAAAGCTTTTAACGATCACGATCCTAACCGTGTTTTTCGATCTGAGTCTCCGATCTTCCGCTTACGCAGAAAATTTAAATCCAGAATCGACACTTAAAAACTCATCGCGGCGCCCGCGGACGTCTGCCAAGTTTCATCGAAAAGTTTCACAAATATCGGAGGTGAACGAACGTGGACTGACCTCCTTTCTGCGTGATGTTGAAGGTGCGGAGTCTGTAGGAGTCTTCGTCGGGTTCTTCCTCTGGTTGATGTGCGGTGCGAGGGACGTCGAGGAAGGCATTGGAGCGACGGGGCTGAGTGTGCTGGCCAGGAGGGGGGCGGCGGCGAGCGGACGCCTGCCTTCGGACTTGAGGAGGCGTTTCAGTCTCCGCCAGCCTTGGTTCGGAACTGTAACGAGCTCTGGTCTCTCGGTCAAGCTGCTGCTGCTGCTGCTGCTGTCGACGCTGGCGGACGGAGCGACCGCCGGTGATCCTGGCGGACTGAGAGCGGGCGGCGGGCCTTCTTCGAGGCGCCGGCGTCGTCTCCATTGGAGCGGCAAGCGCTTCCATACTCGCGGAAGCCGGCGCGCATATCGATTGCGAGCGCTTCGTACGTCCGTTCGTGGCCATGGTCGCGGCGGTACTGCCGCCCGCCCGCCGCCCCGGTCTCTGGGCGGGCGGTTACTTGTTGCATTAAGACCGCTGCTCTTTTAAATGCCACTAATTTGTGCCCCTTTATAAACGGATGGCGGCGTAGCGTTTGCGGCGGGAATTGGGCGGGCGGGTTATAGGATCGTTTCCTTATCTGTGCGAAGGTTACAGTATAATGAGCAATTTATTCCCTTAATAGAGCATTAGTCACTAAACTTTGAAATTTTATTTTCTTTTTATCGATTTAAATTTCATAAAATAGTGTGAATAAACAAGCTTATTTTCATCAGAAGATTCACATTATTCTACTGTTGTTAGAAAACGTTTTTATTCTCATTTATTAAGTAGCTAAACTAATTATATATTATTTTTTTATTACATGAAATAAATTTTAAAAGAGATACCGATCATATCAAACCGTAGATTACTATTCATAATAACAAATTTCACACTCGTGTAAAATTCTAATGTCTTTAATTTATACAATTAATTTCGAACAACGAAAAGTTGTGTAAATCAAAATTCTTTTTAAAATAAAACAATAAGTATTTATTAAAGCTTCATAACGTGACAAACCGTTGCACATTTTATTTTTCTTATCCCAAGCCCTGAATTAAAATGCTAACAAAGAGTTCATCTATCATAATTTATAAAAGAAATTCATAATTTTATTACTCTTCTTTTTAAGCGTAGTTCACAGCTTACAAATATCCAAATGCGTTTTTTGTTTTCTTGTCGCTTTAAACATAGAGTTTGAAATGCTTCAAATTCCCTTCATTAAATAAGTCTCGCAACAGCTTATTAGTTTTAATATCCATGGAACGTGAGCATAATAAGGCCCTTTTACTAAACGATTCTTTTTCCTTGAATCCATATGATTAAGTATCAAAAATAAATCATTTCAACTACTTCATTAATAAGACACCGAGTAGAGTTGCCAAGTGCCATGTTTTCTTAAAGTTTATTCGTAAATATGTAACGTAAATGACATTTTATATATGACATTTTGACTTATAAATCTGCTTTATTATCAAGGTTCATAAAGGTGATTTTGCAACGTAAATGTGGAGTTTGTAATATCGCCGGCAGCTATTTGATTCAATGGAATTAGTCCACGTGGAAAAAATTCTACTGAATATTTTCTTTATGATTTATTTACACAGCCAAGAGTTAAAGTATGGGTTTATAATAAAATATGTGAGTGTCAGCGCCGAAGCACGACTGGAGTTTACTCCTTAAGAACAGTCTTTGAACAGGCACAGAAAATAATAAAACAAAACTCCCAAATGAAAAAAAAGTCGCACGATAGGTTGCGCATAAAAAACATAACGCTGTCATTCGATCACAAAATTTTACTACTTTTTGACGTGACAACGTCTTATAAATTGGTTTGCCGGGTGACACTTCAAGAAACTGCGTTACGCTCCGCTCACGTTATGCGCTTACAATGAGAGCGAGTGAGAGGCACGCGTCCCTTCCACTCGGGCATGGTTAGCCCGCCTAAGAGCGAGAGAGACAGACATAAAAAGTGGAAGGGACGCGTGCCTATAAATTAATGTTTTAAATATAATTCTTTGTATAAATAAATGTTTTAAATTGTTACTATTATTTCATCCTTCTTCCTACTATACGAATGAATATTCACATTAAAATTATTTTACCACTCAAAGTCGTTGTCACGTAAAACTTTCGCCCGTATACCGACTTTACAGGCAACCAACCAGTTTTTTTTATACTGGGCGCCTTATAGGGGAGAGTCTGAGGTATTGTATCGCAGGATAAATCGTACCATCTCCATATTTCCTACGAAACGTTAGTATTTTATACACTGGAAATGTTAGAACATGCAATACTCGCGCCACCTATCACATGTCATTTTATAATGGCGTGTGCCAGATAACTCTTACTCCAGTGATAAAAAAGTAATTGGTTGTTTTATTTCGAAATTTTGCAGTGCATATGTAAGGATCTCTCCTTCATAACAAGAGAGTGAAAATTATAATTTATTAAATATCTATCAGTGTTTTAATTTACTACAAATATATGTGTTTATACTGTCGCATATTTTTGAGGTTATATTTCAAAAACGCTATTTCTAATTTGATGGCTAGTTTGTTGAATTGTACTACTAAACGTTCTTTGTATCGTACTTAAGAGAAAGACGTGATATTACTTATTACAGGTACATACGACAACAACTATTGAATTTTTTATTATTCATATTCGTGAAACAACAGAAATATATTCTATTTTTTGTTGTTTCATGAATATGCGTATTATGTGCCATAATAAAAACTAGATTTGAGATAAAGCCAAGTTACTTATTACTATATACGATAGAGATTGTTTAATTGTTTTAAAACTTTAATAATTAAATTAATCTATTGTTGAAACTTTATATTTCGAATAGAATTTATTGAATTCCTCCTATTTTAGAGATCTTAAACATATTCTATATGTTAGTGGCCCAATTCATCATGCCTATGGTACAATATATCCAACTAGTTCTCTGAATCGTACCATTTGACTGCCTGTAGAAAATCGCAAATTTTTGGCAAAATAATCAGTATCGGGAATTAAATGCCACTGGTTATGATAAAGGACATACCTACTCACCTACTTGTAATTCTGTACTTTTGTAACTTATAGAAAAGAGATAAATTCATTAAAACTGAAAACTGGTACGAAATATCCAACTCTCCTATGAAAATCAATTATTAGGAAGTAAACTCCAAAAAAATGATAAATACAATGAGAACAGAATATTAAGCTAATTTGTGTTCTACTTTGTATTTGTAATCTTTTAAAAATTCTCTTCTAACGACATACTTTCCTATTCTTTCTCTGTGTATGATTGATTCATTTCCAGAGGATATCACCATAATATCGAAAAACAAGCATACGCCCAGTAAGAATATTCGAAATCTAACATTTGGACGCTGATAAGAAATATAATGTCAAGCCACTAATATACTTAATTTTGAGAAAATCTATACTAATATTATAAAGAAGTAAAGTTTGTGTGTTTGTATATTTGTTAAATTGTAAGGGGTAATCTCGGGATCTACTGAACCGATTTTAAAAATTCTTTCACCAATTGAAAGGTACATTATTGCTGAGTGTCATAGGCTATATTGAATGCTAGAAAAAATTTAAAGAATTTCGTCCACCCGTGCGAAGCCGGGACGCGCCGCTAGTAACGTATAAAGATGTCATAGTACTTCATTATTAATTTGTTCAAAAAACTATGTGAAGGCCCATAGGCCTCTTAACTACGGACCACTAATAATTACGGATTTTAATTTTTATGGATTCACCTTTTATTGCTTATCAATGTCTATTTTAGTCTATGGTAGCAGCATCATTGGGCAGTAGTATGGTAGTTAGCTATTTTTAAAGACGGACACTAAATTGTGGTATATTTATTTAGACTTTTTGGCGGAAGCGTTATTAGTTTGAGTTCTTTTTTTAAATTAACCTATTTTTCAAATTAGAAGTCACTTCCTCTCCTCTTCTCATGGCTACAACATAATGTCTTCATTTGTATATTTCGTTTTTACAATTCCGCTCACATCAAACATTTAAATAAAATTACTTTTACTCGATGTTAAAAAAACAAAATTAAATTCACAATTAATTAGATAAAGAGGTTTTATTCCACATTACTGTTTATTTTCTTTCACATATGTTCACGTACTTTTCCTCCTGTATTACACTCATCCCTCTAAGTTGTTTTTATTATTTACTAGCTTTTACCCGCGGCTTCGCCCGCTATTTGAGATTTCTTGACAAACAATTCTTTTTAATAAAAAAAAATCTTCTATAAAAAGTACCCTATGTTACTTCTAATATCTCCAAGAATATATGTATGAAGTGTCATGATGATCGGTTTAGTTGTTTTAGCGTGAGAGCATATCAAACAAACTTACATTCACATTTATAATATTAGTGGGATTTACTGTTCACAATTTGTGATCCTTACATACTTAGTTCTTAACATTTGTTTTATCTCTAATATTCTGCCTTGTAAAATGAATGCCTTTTTTGGAGTTTACTCCTTAAGAATAGATTTTCATATAAGGCGTTAGGTATGAAAAAAATGTGAAAAGCAAAATTTAGTGATCGAATGACAGCGTCACGTTTTTGCGCAACCTGTCGTGCGCACCTTTCACTTTTATTTTGAAGTTTTGTTTATAATTGTCTATGCCTGTTCAAAGACAATCGCTCTTAAGAATTAAACTCCAGTGATGCGTCGGAAATGACATACACTTTTTAATTAACTGTAGCATTCTCAACGGGCCTGCCTATTGGTTACGTTGCGTATCGTGTTACCTTAACACTTACTTTGTGCCCTGCAGTGGGCATAATTAATGGCTGATAAACTTTAATTATAATTAACTAGGTCTGCAATACATGCTGCTGTTTGCAAATACTGAGCGAAGCACTACCTTACCTTCGTTTGTGAGTTCTGGCGCCAAATTTCATCAATGTAATCTCAGCGGTTTGTCTGTGATCAGCTTTTGAATTTTTTTTTCGGTGATTATTCCTCCATAGTAAAGTCTATTTTTTTTTTTTTTACATAGTCGATGTCCGTCCATGTCAAAATTCGTTCGAATCGGTTGAACCGTAAAGTAGCAGGAGGGAGACAAGCGAAATTTGTGAGTTGCCTAAAAGAGAGCTTCGCTCAATAATATTTAAAATTTAATCAGTTTTTTTATTTTACTACATATGGTATGATGCAAAAACCAATATAATTTTTACATACTTAAATAAGGTTTAAAAAAGAAAACTAGCCCTGATAGCGAGGAATGTGCGTTTGAGTCCAGTAAATTTATTTTCTATTATTTTTTTTATATAAAAAAATTAGCAGTTAAATGCTCCTTTGAAGAATATACCTTATAACGTCATTTTTTTTGCTTCTTATATATCTAATGTAACTTACTTTCTGAACTGTACCTAAAAGTGTATAAGCCATTGAATAAATAAATCAAAAATACTTTAATTAGGCTGAAACAAATAAAAAGTTGTAACATATATAGTCAGATCCAGAGCCAGTAAACCAGGGGGTCTACTCTAATTCAACGAAAACGAAGTTTCGTTCGAAACTTCGGACGATTCCTACAACGGTTCCATTCGTTCCGAATATTCGTTCGACGAAAAATGTTTGACATTTAAATTTTCTAAGCTTACTCTGTTTCACGAAAGTTCGGATCGAACATTAGAATTTGACAGTTGATTGTTAGGAATTTTAGTCTCAAATTGACGAAGACAAAAATGTTTCCTTTTGATTTTTGTTATTGAGATTTATACATAACAACCCTGTGATATGGCTGCAAGACATATTTTAATATTAGCTGCTCTTAAATACATGTATGTTACAATCACGGATCTGACAACATGTTACACGAGATTTTTTTCTGCAAAACTATATATAAATTCTATTATCTTATATCCACCAATAAACTATTACGAATATTATATTTTCATTTATGTCCTTTTATCTTTATTTATCCTTTTCACGCAAAGTTGCTGGAAGAGATTGCTGTTTAGCATTAAGGCTGCCTATTTGTGTACTTTTCTTTGATATTTTCTGAGTGTGCAATGCAGTGTAGTTTATTATTATTTAAGTATTATAAAATATATTGATTTTGTACTCAGGCCACTAAGTGTATATTCTTAATAACTTAGTTTCAAAACGAGATACGAGTAATAATATTCTCATTATGCCGAACAAAAGTTTTATAAAATTTAAGAACTTTTCGTAAAGTTTAGGCGCGAAAGGAAGCTCTTTATGTAGTAACATTTTACGCACAACAGACAATCTTTCGGATAATCCATTAGACACTATGGATTCAACCAAGTTACAATGTATACTTTTGAATAATTACTTTTTAATTAAACTTTGTCCGCCGAATGGAATTCAATCGAATGTTTGCACACGACTCAGTTTTGATGAAATAAGAACTGAATGTAAATAATAATAATAATAATAAATATTTCCTACATTCACACCAATTAACCTAGCCCAAAGTAAGCACTTTTAAGGCTTGTGATATGGATACTAGGGTAACGGATAGACATACACATATCATACATAAAAAAGTAATATTTATTGAAATATATACAAACATCCATGACTCAGGTACAAATACTCGTATTCATCATACAAACATCTGCCCCTTCCGGGATTCGAACCCAGGACCGTCGGTGCGAAAGGCAGGATCGCTACCGTTGCACCAAACAGTCGACAAAAAAAAATGTATTATATGTATTATGTAATGTATTTATGTTATTATGTATGTTAATGTATTATATGTCAACTACTAAATTTAATTTAATTATACATACTAGCGGACCGTCCCGGCTTCGCACGGGTGGACAAAATTTTTAAATTTTTTCTATCATTAAATATTTTTTCCGTTAGCGCCATCTAGCGTCCGGTAGACGAACTACTTGCGGTTAACGCGTTGCTATGGTAACGAAATACAAATACAATGGAAAAGAGCGGACAGACAAACAACAAATTTGTGATCTTAGATTATAGATTATAAAAATCGTAATAATATCGTTATACAGTTTTATCGCACACTCCACACAGTGTGTCCCTAAGAACACGAAAGACCAACAAGCGGTGACTGAGCTTCTAATACCTATTTATATTTTGACGACCGTTTGGTGAAACGGCAGCGATCCTGACTTTCATACCGACGGTCCTGGGTTCAAGTCTCGGTAGGGGCAGATGTTTTTATCATTAATACGAACATTTATACCTGAATCATTGGTATTTATATATATTTCAATGAATATAACGTATCATACATGTATGTCTATCCGTTACCTTAGTATCCATAACACAAGCCTTCCAATGTTTTCTTTGGGCTAGGCTAATTCATGTGAATCTAATATTATTATTATATTCCAGATAGGAAGTAGCTATCTACTACGTAAACTAAAAATATAGCCTAGAATAACCCACTTCGGTTATCAGATAATGGATAAGCTATCTAAATTAATATCGAAAAATATTCGAAACCTTATTTAAGTGTGCAAATGAGTCATAAAACTAATTTGGTTGCGTTTGTTCTGTTCTTATTCTTATATTCGCGTGACTTTTGTAGTAAACGCAATCCTAAACAGGATTTACAAATGTTTTCAACCAATTTTTCCTTAAGCCCAATACTTAGAGTTCAATATCCATTGTAATTAGACGTTTCGTGGTGTGAGAATGAGCTGTAAATTGGACAAATCCATTATTCTACGTGGGAAATGTACACAAAAAATATTTATAATTATTTCCTGATTTTTGACACATTCAAGGGTTGTGCTGACAAGAAACGAAGTACGTATCCCGTGAAAATACTAAAATATTTATGACTTAGTGGTTGCGGCGTTTTAAGCAACACGAGAAGCTACAACCAAACTTCTTTTGAACACTCAATAAGTAAGTTTTGCTTACGCTAAAGTAGGCAATTTCTCTGATGTCTCAATCGAAGCGAACAGTGTTTTATCTATACTGATATATAATAATGAATTTTATAAAATAATATTTCTTATATTCACACAAATTAGCATAGCCCAAAGAAAGCACTATAAGGCTTGTTATGGATAGTGGGGTAACGGATAGACATACATATATAATACATAGATATTTATAGAAATAAAGGCTGAAGCTCTGTCTATACATTTTCTTGCAAATTTTATGATAAATATTCGTTTTATGACTCATTAGTACCAACTCTACTATTTTGAAATTTTTGTCTGTCTGTATGTCATTCTATAAGTCAAGAATGGATTGACCGATTTGAATGAAATTTAGTATATCGTAAGACCATATGATTGCGCAAGTTATAAGTTATATATTAAAATAGCAAAAAATCTTATAATCCTAACTAATATTATAAATACGAAAGTTTGTTTATTACACGTTCACACCTTAAAGACTCATTGATCATCAAGAAATTTTGCATACACTTTGCCAGGGGTACTAATAAGTACATAGAGTAGAGTAAATATAACTTAATAGATAGTCTACGGTAACGAGAGCGAAGCTGCGGGTAAAAGCTAGTACAATATTTATATAAAATAATCTATCAAAGCTATACGACCACAGAAAGAAATATGCTATTTTCACGTATAAGGTTTTAAAACATAACCTTCGTAAATAAACGCGCTTATACGAGGTAGGCACTCAAGTACTTGTACTCAAGCAATTATGAATTATGACCCGAAATTTGCCAACAAGATGGCTGACAGGTGTCTTGTCTACCTATCTCACTCGCTCTTATGCACAATAGATATTGAATTTTTCGTTTAACTTGCATCGAAAGGTACTTGTGTCTCATAAAAAAGCACACCCACCTTTTTTCGCAGCAGGAACGACATGAAAACTCATTTTTCATTGCAATCAATATTAGCCCTCCGTTGTTTCTGAATACCAGAACACAAGTGCATTAGCTACTTAATTTGGGCTCAGAACCAGGGATTCAAAAACACCTTTTTAGGGATACATTTTCATAAGGGTTACACATTGAATCTGTTACAGAATTATTCCTGTATCACTTATTTGGGTGTTTCGAACCTGTTTTGCTAATGTTAACCTTATTGACTGTAACAGATATTAACATAACCGGTATTTTCTAAAACAGATTCAAAGTGTTACAGTTTCTTTCTGTTTAACTTTTAAAAGAGAAATTAAAAACAGTGTTCAGAACACTCTATTCGGATACCGCTAAAATACCTGCTCAGAACCATGTTTGTGATGTTGTGTTATTCTTAATAATTTTATTGCATTAAATAATGTATGTCTATTAAAAAGTGTCACGATTCCTTTATTATACACATAAAGTATACAGTGATGGTGGTAAAAAATAATAAAATTGAAAAAACATGGATCCTAACGAGAAATCAGGTGTAGGAAAAAAGAAAGCGCCTGTTATAGACATTTTAATTATTACATTATGATTACGACCGTTTGGTGCAATGGTAGCGATCCTGTTTTTCTCACCGACGGTCCTGGTTTCGAGTTCCGGAAGAGGCAGTTGTTTGTGTCATGAATACAAGCATTTTGTACCTGTATATGACATGGGTATTTATATATTGATATGCATGTTCGTTTTACCGTAATCTTTATCTTAGTTTCCATATCTGAATACCTGTTTGCCTATAAATAGATTTGATTCCATTATTTTGTAACTAATGGAATAAATGGAATTGTTACTCGGAATACTGTTGGTATTCCGAGTAAAATAAATAAAGAAATAAATAAAAATATATCGTATATACTGTCCGTTACGCTAATTTACACAAGTCTTATAGTGCTTGCTTTCTTACTCATCCGCGCACATTACATATTTGAATAAAACACTTTTTTACGGATTAAAATACTGTGAAGTAAGTAGAAAATACATGACAACCATTATCTTAGTCATCCTGTGATCACTGCTCCTGTAAAGGAGTCGAAACGTCAGGGTTAAATATAAAATAAAATATTCGCAAAATCCGTAAAAAATTGTTATATTCAAATATTATCATTAATTTATTAAATTAAATTTTCAGATTTTCATCTTAAAATCCAGCACATAGAGCACAATATTAATTAAGGAATCGTGACACTTCAGTGTCCGTATATGCAAACATACCTAGTTATGGTTAAGCCTCCGTGCGTACGGCCAATAATAACCGCTACTCAAGGCCCTGAGAGGCGATCTCAAAGGGATGGCTTTGTCCGCAAGCTATGTGCCATGCTTGATTACCTCGATTGACGAGATGGGGTTAGTAACTGGCCCCAATCTACCAAATTCCTAATCTATTCGGGTTAAATAACAGTTGACTGATAAAATGTAATTTAATATCTTAAATTACAACGTTTGCGGTTTCATCCATTTTGATTTATGCTCGAGTTAATCTATAATCTAAGATTACAAATTTGTTGTTTGTCTGTCCGCTCTTTTTCCATTGTAATTATAACGGTACCATAGCAACGTGTTAAACGCAAGTAGTTCGTCTGCCGGACGCTAGAATTTAAAGAATTTTGTCCACCCGTGCGAAGCCGGGACGGGCCGCTAGTACAGAAAATAAAGTATGGTAATCATTTATTCAGTGCTTCCATTTTACATTGTCAAAAAAAGAATGAAGTTATTATAACTAAATACAGAAGGGGTCGGTCAGCTCAGCTAGTTATGTAGCCGCTGAACCATTTCTTTTTCTTTAAAAAAGCTTTCCGAGTCTTAAATAAAATCGGATACACGACACATTTATTCTTGCTTTTTAACAACAGTTGACTGATAAAATGTTATTTCATATCTTAGATTACATTTGTGGTTTCGTCCATTTTGATTTGGACGAGTAAATACAAAAATTCTACATTATCTTTAAAAAGTTGTACGAAATTTAAATAATACCACTTTCACTGGCGTTTATTCTTGTTATTTATAATTAATCCTAATGTTGGGATTTCGCCGTGATCACAGGATAACTAAGGTTAACACTTGGGAAAAATTCAACGAGTCTGTTAGAATCTTATTAGCTTAATTAGAAGAGTGAGAGAAGAAGAGAATAAATAGCGAGAGGCAGTGGTTTCGAGTCTCGTCTTACACCTGAGGCGAGTTACTAATAATAATGTCTTTGGATGAAAAAAAACCATTCTAATTTTATATTAATACCAAAATCGTACTGGCTTAATTGTTACATAAAGGCAATTAATTATAAAAAAGACATTCAAAATGAATATTGGACTAACTTTTTCTTTCTCGTTCAAATTATTTATATAACAAAAATCTACATATTTTTAAATTCATTTGAAAGCTTACTTGAGTTCACGTATTCATTCGTTTTCGTTTAATTAATAGAGATATTATTCAAATATAACTAAAATAGAATAACAAAAAGACTTAGTGCATTAAAAGCGCAACTTTAAAATAACCTTTTCATCCCACCACCTCGGAAAGTGTAATTTTGCGCTTCGAAATCTGGCTGGAAAATTCTATTTTATTCGCTTGAGCGGCAAAGTAGATTTGAATTTAGAACATCACATATAATGAGTACTCAATATAATTGTAAATTCAAAACGTCATTAAACCTATTTAATGTAACCTCTATGGTGCCAAATTTATGATAAGAACTTTTTAAATTGTGAAAAAATTTAAATTTGGAACCTTCTTGGTTTCTTTGTTTTATTTGCGTGCTTCGCGCCATTCTAGTTTTTCACGTTTTATTGCTTAATATAATTAACATAACCTAAAAACTGTACAAAAAAATCAACTAAAATGAGTGACATTAGCGACGATGAAGTTTATCTAACGCCAACTGAGTTAACTGAAACAGTTAATAATGCGCAAATGAGCCTTCTCCCTCAGCAATCACGAGAGAAGTATTTGAAACAGTACGATATATTTAACATGTGGCGACTAGCTAAAGGAGCAAAAACTTTCTCCGAAAACGTTTTGCTGGCATATTTTATAGAATTATCTGAGACCAAGAAAGCAAGCACGCTATGGAGTACGTATTCAATGCTAAAATTAACAATTAAGATGAAGAAAGACGTTCATATCGACACCTATCATAAATTAGTGGCATTTTTAAAAAGAGCCTCATCTGGTTATAAGCCAAAAAAATCGAAGGTTTTCACAGCATCTGAAATTGCAAAGTTTATTAATAAAGCACCTGATTCCGTATATTTAGCGGCAAAAGTAAGTCAATACGTGTAATTTTTTGTTGTTGATAAAATTGTACATAGTACTTACAATATTTTTAATTTGATTAATTTATTTACGATTATAAATACTTCTTTTGTTACAGGTTGTTCTTATTATTGGTATAACCGGAGCATGTCGAACAAATGAACTTACACTACTTAATGTCAATAACGTATCAAAATATTCTCATAATTCTGATGAATTGCTATTAATTAATGTACTAAATACCAAGACAAAAAAAGACCGCAACTTCGTTATTCGCAAGGAATATGTAAACATTGTTCAGAAATATCAAGCTTTACGTCCTTCTAACACCCCAATTGAACGATTTTTTCTACAATATCGCAACGGAAAGTGTATCCGACAACCTATGGGTCAGAATAAAATTGGCAGTATTCCACGAGAAATAGCAACTTTTCTCGGACTTTTAGAACCCCCGTTATACACCGGTCACTGTTTTAGAAGAACCTCAGCCACACTTTTGGCCGAATCAGGGGCTGATCTTCTATCGCTTAAGCGCCATGGAGGCTGGAAGTCTAATTCGGTTGTAGAGGGATACATAGAGGATTCAATCCAAAGTAAATCAAAAATTTGTAATAGTATCGTGGAGGCCATAACGCTGAAAGAACCTCTGTCAGATTCTTGGTCTCGCCCTTCTACATCTAAAATGAGCCCCCATAAGATTGGAAACAATAGCCCTCTCTCGCCAACATTTACGCCAATAGAATCCAATGAATCGGCACAACTATTTAAAATTACTGATAGTTTACCACAAAACAGCGCACAATTCACAAACACCAACATAACATTACCTAACAAAAATATTAAACTTAACATAAGTAACTGTAGCAACGTTACATTTAATATTTCCTAATTATTTTCTACTTCTTATTATTTTCTTCAATTTATAGATTATCTTAATGTGTTTTAATTGAAATAAAAATATTTTGTCATTATAAATTGTTTTCTTTTTCATTTTGTCATTTCCTCGCTGAGGTGGGATGAAAAGTTACGTATTGCACTCGAGTGGAAAGATTTTTCACCTTGTGCTCGTTTGTTTCCCTCGCTGACGCTCAGGATTCTAATTTAGAATCACTCGCTGCGCTCGTGATTCAACTTTAGAATCCTTCGCTTGCTCGGTCATCCAAATCGAGCACGCGGTTAAAAAGGAACTTTCCACTCTTGTATAATAAATAACTATTTCGTACCACTTGCTCAAAAAAGTGACATTCTATGCCACAAAAAGCGAACATAACAATAGTCATTTTTAATCTGTTAAAACAGGAAAAGAAAATTGTACTGAATTTCATTCATCCTCTAGGGGGAGAATGTGATTTAAATTTGGAATACTTACCGAAATTTATACTGAACTACATCTGTGTTTACACCATTGAGTTTGTATATAAAACATTACACATCTTTTTGAAAAAGGTATACGCATTTATTATGCAGTTATGATTATTAAATAAAATTACGAAAACCGACGAGGCCGTATGAGCTTGATGCCTTTGCTTTTCCGACAATAAAATATTAGTCTAGGAATTTGCCGCGTTTTTGTTTTCTTCAAATACATAAACGTTAAGTTTATTTTAATTTATTTTTATAAAAAAGTTAATGTTCTAAAAATACGTTACGATGTTAAATCAAAGCGACAGTGATAGTGAATTGTCGGATTCCATCAGTGCAAATGCTGCCGCAATTATAAATAATTTGCTTCCAACAAAACCAAGGAAAATTATTTAAAAACTTATGAAGAATAATTGGACCAATGTTTCGAATGTTAACTTTTACTTTTAAATGTCATTATTTTTAATAAATGCTTATCTTATATTATTATTGTGTTAATTTTTTCGCAAATGGTACGAAAAGTAGAGTATTTACCTAGGTGATAAATCTGTCTTAGTCTTGGGTGAACTTAAATCCTTCGCTACACTCAGGACTCGTCTTAAATCCCTCGCTTCGCTCGTGATTTAAGTTTTTAACACCCTCGCTACGCTCGGGAGTGAACCTAGAGTCCTTCGTTACGCTCGCGATTTAAATCGTCACCCGCGACAGAAGACACTGCTTTATCCCCTTGGATAATAATCTACTATAAAAGCTGTGCTTTTACCGTAATGCTTCTATTAAAGAATGGCATGGCGTATTAGGTTCACGTTCAAGAAGAAAGTTCTTGCTTTTCTTACTGAAAATGTGTTATTACAGAGATATTAAATGATCATTTTATTGTAATGGATTTACTATATATAATGTTTTGGTAGTTTTTTTATTTATTTACTAGCTAACCTTTGCTGTGTTGCTGTGTTAAAAATTAAAATAAAACCTATCCTATGTCCTAAGTTAGAAAAAATCCAGCAAATTAAAAAACATGAAAATCAATTGAGTAGTTTCGGAATTCATCGCGGTCAAACAATATGACAGGGATTTTTAATCATTGTAGGTATATAATAGTTTGATAAATATATAAATTTTATATTTAGTCTCGCTTTTAACAAAGGTTGTTTGATGGAGTGTGCTATTAGCATTAAGTCCGCATATTGTACCAATTTTACATTTATGGTTACAATAAAGCTTTTTTAAATCAATAAATAAAGTTAAATAAAATCACTTATATCGAATGTACAACGCATTTCTTCTAAGAAGAATTCTAGAACAAGCGCATCTTGGGAAAATAAGCGATTGGTATATGAAATAATTATGTAACAGTAAGTTTTCAACCTCAGTATATATTTGTATTTATAGCAATTTTTAGTGAAAAATAAAAAAACATCTGAGACGGAAATCGAATCTGCAACACAATACATATATACAACGAAATATACTAAATAAATAACAATAAGATAATGATCCAATAAGATTTAAAATACGCTTGTAAAGAAATCACTTCTCCGAGCCCTCAAGTAGGGCACTACCTGAGGTACCTGAGGCCATAGGGCAGAGCAGGAGCCTGAGTGCTTAGAGATGTCGTTTTTTTTACAGGCGTTTTTTAATCTAATAAAAATATGGCATAGTCAGAGCTGGATTTGATGGAGGGCAGGCGAGGCTACTGCCTTGGGGCCTCCACAAGAGAGGGGCCCCCACAACAGAGATAAAAAAAAAACAAATTTCGACGAGTTATTTTGACTGTCAAGTTTTGCCAATATTTTTTTTTTTTGTAGAACATAGAAGAACTTTTAACATTTTTATAAAAACTGTATCACTCAAATTAGCAATAAACGATTTTGACTTTTTATTCGAATATAATTAGGGACGTCAGCTACCCCGGGGCCTCCACACGTCCAAATCCGGGCCTGGGCATAGTGATTGCAAAAAATAATATAAACACATGATGATTCGATTTCACTATAATTAAAAAACCTTCAGTAATAAAAACGTGAACTTTTTTCAAACGTGATTTTTTTTCTTTTACTTGTTAATTTATAATAAAATTTAGTTCTAGTGTTGACCGAATGATTATCACAATTCCTAGAAAAATTGTTATAATATTTTTAACACTAACGACCCGCTCCGGCTTCGCACGGATGCAATGCTCTACTATATTATGCATGACTTATACATATAAACCTTCCCCTTGAATTACTCTATCTATCAAAAAAAACAGTATCAAAATCTGTTGCGTAGTTTTAAAGATTTAAGCTTACATAGGGATATAGGGACAGAGAAAGCGACTTTGTTTTATACTATGTAGTGATGATACACACATCTAAAAAAGTTTGAGATCACTAGCAAAAGATGGCATATTTTTTTAAATTTTACTTTTGAAAAGAATGTTGTATAACTTCTTTTTATAAAAAGATACCCCCTACAAAATGATCTCAAACTTTTTTGATGGGTGTATATATCCTTTTTATATCTATACTTTTATATATACTTTTTATTCGAATTAGATCATTGCAAACATTACACCGCTCTCGTTTGCTGCAGAAATGTTTGTCATTTAATCAATTTAACTCTCAACTAGAAGTTTGTACTATTTCCATTGGATGAACGTGTCACAACTCACACAGTTGGGAATCAAAAATTAGTTAAATTACTATAAAAAAAACTTTTCTCAGGTCACGTGCCCACGGGACAAAAACTCACATTTTTTGTTAAATACATTAAGTTACAATGAGTTCACAATCATTTTTGAAAAAAAGCATGTTTTCTATTCACACGTGGAAGAAGTGAAACCTTCAAAAATAATACTAACACGTATACAAAATACCACGGTTGTTGTGATGCCTTCTCTCAAGCTTTGTATTACGCATGCGCACACAAACACGTATTAACACACGTACATAATGCTTCCTATCTCATTTTCTCCTACGTTAAATCTTATGAATTTATGTGTCTGTCTCTTTTTACTGTCGCTTTTTTATAGACTTTCCAATCACAACGATGCTAAGGCGGTTCACACACTAGAGATGCGTCCCGCCGCGGTGCGCGTAGCGACAGAAAACGCGCCCCCGCGCGGAGGCGCAGATCTGCCTTACTTAGCGGTGTAATGTGCTTCCCCGCGCAGATTTTCAATACAAGTTGACCTTACTTCTTCACGCCCCGCGCTCCCGCGCAGAATCTGCGCGCGGGGCGCCTACACGCGCGTTCCCGCGTCGGCAGTGTATTGTCATAGGCGTGTTTTCTATATTAATTGAGATTCTTGCATACAATAATAAAATCTGCGGCCACGCGCTACGCGACGGGGCGCGGTGCAGTGTGTTAACCGCCTAAAGAAGTTTTCACTTCAAAAAATAATTGCAATAATTTCAGTTAAACCGGGTATGCACATGAATATCTGTCGCGGTATTTATGTTACTATTTGGAGTTAAGATAAACATATAAGATGCTTATTATTTAATCAACTATGCCGTGGCTTCGTAGGTCCTACGACGGTAGACCTTGTACCGAGAAGAAGCCGCAAAATACTCGGCAAGTGCAATCTTTTTCTCCCTTTAATGTGTTATTCAAGCGTAGCGCCATCTAGTTTCACATCGTAAACACCGGTCATGATATGAGTGACCAATTTACTATCTCTAGCTTCTTCGTTCAGAAGGGACGTTAAGCCGTTAATCACAGCTGTATCTGCAGTCATTTTCACCCAGTGATCCGTACTGGGCTAGCTTCGTTAGATATGGGCCACTCTCTTTACAATGTTTTCATCCATAGGGAAAGCTAGCTACTGCAGTGATGACATAAAATAAGTAAAGGATTTTTTAAACACATTAGTATATAAGTGTCAGATTATGAAGAAACCCTTGACGAAATTCAACAATCCAGCAAGTTCTCGGTAGCTCAACTGCCGAAGTAATCGCTGAGACGGAAACAAGTAATAGTTTTAAATCCCATCGAACACCTAAAAAAAAGTAGTTTTTTTTTTAAATATTAACTCCTTTTAATTTATTCAAAAATCTAGGTAGGATGTTAGACGAGAAACATAATAATATTTTCATACCATTATTGCAAATTTTTGAATAGCCGAGTTGGCAACACTGAATTTATTTCACGTTACGGTGTGATGCGCACTCTACTCGCTGAACAAATAGGTGTGCATACGAGTTGGAGTAGTAGTTTGCATTCAATTTCGGGCGTAAACCAACAATAAACGGTGTTTGAACTGACAATTAAATGTAAAAGCTTTCGCACACCATGTCCAATAACAACGTATCACCAACTTTTATTCAATAATACATAAACTGGTATACGTACAAGAACTTACTGAACAATGTTGCCAGTAAAAGTAAAAAGTAACATGAGACAGCTCAAAAAGTAACATTACCTTATTTTATATAGAAAACGACCTCAATACTGTAAATCCCGCTAGATTTAACTTATGGGTATTGTTTTGAACCCAAAACAAACTTAGCTTGGACTTTCTTATTATAATAATAATATTTATTACATTCACACCAATTAGCCTAGCCCAAAGAAAGCGATGTAAAGCTTGTGTTATGGATACTAGGGTAACGGATATACATACCTATATGATACATAAATATGTAATAATAATAGAAATATATATAAATAAATACCTATGACTTAGGTACTAATGCTCGTATTCATCACACAAATATCTGCCCCTTCCGGGATTCGAACTCAGGACCCTCGGTGTTAAAGGCAGGATCACTACCATTGCACATGACCAATTGCTTACTCAAATATTTAGTAAGGTACTAATTGTTGTTAGCACACACAAGTCGAAAAAGAACAACTATTTTAAACGAAACATATAAAATATGTTAATAAACTAAACAAAGTTAAAACACAGATACAATTATTTTGTTTACGAATCGCAGTTGGTTTAATTATTTATTTTCTTTATTAATACTTATTTGTTATTAAAAGTTACACAGCCTTTAAGGCTTGTAACATGGAGGTAACATGAGAAGGTCAAAAGAAACGTAAAATGTTACAAAAGTAATATTCTGGCAACGCTTACCAAAGTTACGCTCTCAAGAACAAGGTGAATTAGGTTCTGTCACTAATAGGCCCTTTGCAAAGGTTAGATAATAGCTATCATGACTTTGGTGACCTTTAAGTTCATAGTGTCCATTGTCCAAGAGGCTTCTCGTGTAATACAACACAAACTATTAAAATGTTATAATTGATATTGAACTTTAAACGTTGAACATTATGGTTTAAATTGAATGGAGAAATTTAACAGTTTTATTAAGATTAATTTGCTGACTGTACACCAATTTAGATATAAATAGAATTCCCGTTTTATCGGTAAATAAATTATTTTATTTTTATATATAAACTAGCCGTCACCCTCCCGCTTCATTGGGCGTACATTTTTGAAAAATACATTGAAAAAATGGCTTGACGAATGACAATCAAATCAATTATTCAACAAAACATATACCAATAAAAACAAATAAATATTAGCCCAACGAAACGGGCGGGTGACGGCTAGTCAGCAGTCAACGTAAACTGTCTATACTTAACTGTTGGACTTACATCTTCAGTTTTCTTATTTGACTTTTCACGTTCTTGTTTAATCTTATTTATTTAGGTTAAATACCTGATAATAATGACTTCAACCATTATCATAACAACCCACCGAATAAAATAAATTCGGGACAAAGTTTATAAAATTAAATCGAAAAAATTTGACCCAAGAATAAATAATAAAACAAACGGGGTGAGCTAAATAAAACCGTCTAAAAAGAGGCAAAGGGTCCATCGAATCCAAAAAATAAGTATACTAAAACCATCCAGATTTTCCCGCGTCGCTTGATCATGGTCCCTCCCATACCGATAGATTCAGTAGATTTGACGTAATTGCGTGACAAAGAAAAGCATGTTCATTATATAGCATATATATATAAATTACACCAGTAGCTGAACAAGATGATAACCTGAATTTTAGTATACAGCGTCTCAGAGTATATAGGATACATTTTTTATAAGCTACAATTATACAATTTTCTAATGAATAATTTACTTATTCACTTAAGGAATTTTAATATTAATGACAATATTGATAATTGACTTTTAACAGCGAACCTAAAGTATGTTCTAGTATTGTACGGTGTAGTCATCGGACATTTTCTTGCTTTTTACGCCGTTTGGTACCTAAATATTTCTTCAAAATTTTATTGTTTAAATTAGCCCGCTTTTAATTGATATCTAAATTAGTTTGACTCCTCGTTGAAGGTTGTGTATATGGAGGTAGATATGTGGCGGTTAGGGTCGCAATACCGAATCATTTCAGCAAAGCCGGTATTTTCGATATTGGCTCCAGACCAATACCGATAATCCGGTATTTTCGATATTTCCGGGATTAAGCTAAAGCTAGCAAAGTTAGTATAATAAAGTTAGTTTGCGGAGGAATAGTAAGTAGGTACCTAACCTAAATGAATTTATCTTCTAAATAAAACAAAATATTCATTGACACAAGGTTTATTATTTGATATGTTGGTAATCAATCTGTTAGTTCTTAGCAATAATTTACTAATACTAAATACCAGTTTTTTTTTCTTTATTAAAATAACTTAGGTTAGCTAGTTCAAATACTTTAATAAAATGTTGTGTTTGACTAGGAAGTAGAATTCCTACTAGGAATGAGTTCTTAAAATAAAATGTTTATCAAACTTAAACATCTCACAACAGTCTCAACATAAACAAAACAAACCAAAAAAATGCACTACTAATTAATTCTCATAAAACATAAAATTAACTCTGAGTGTGGTTTACTAATCATCAAATACTATTTTAATTGACAAAATAACAAAAATGCTTAAATTAAATTCTGTCCAAATCAAATTGAGTCATAAAAAGGTAATCAAAATATTATTAAATCTCCATTAAATTTTTGGTTGAGCCTTGTAATGAGATCGTAGAAACAGTAAAGTATCTAAACTTTATCACACAATATTAATCGCAAATGATTACATAAGTAACTCGATGAAGAGAAAGCTCTCTCTGACTCCACACTAGTTGGTGGAATACTTATTAAATTTTTGAAGGCCATACTCAAATATTTTCCTCTAGACCCACCGTTTCCGTAAAGAGCCATTTCTATTTTGATTAAAGTGTCAAAGTCAGGTGCAGTTTCTTTTGATGTGCTGTTCTGATTTAGCATTTGTTTTTTCACTGCCATTTCTAACTGTTTCTTTAGCGGCACTAAAGCTGAAGGGAGATCATCATATGCAGAAACAGTAACATCATGTGTAGATTCCATATTAACATTTTCTTTGGATTTGACAACATCCACAATGTGTTTTCTCATCTCTGTGCGATCTAACCTAAAAAATACATCACAGTATTAATTTTTTTAGATTTTTGGGTTATGTGGATAATTTAAGGTTGAAGCAACCAGCAACCTTCGTTTCTTAACCCTACGTTTCAGAGAAGTTACAAGTTCGCGAGCAACTAACTAATGTTGCATGGCGTCTAATTTTGTGAACATAAACTTCAGAGCAGTATCGGCAGTAATTAGCCTAGCGGTTCTTTTGCACAGTTCTTCGACAGTGGCTATTAGTATTTCAAATACTCTGCTGAGATCAGCCAGACGTCGGTATTCACTTTCTGATAGCTCTTGATTAATTTCTAAATCTATCATTGCCTTCTGGATCGAAACTTTTAGCTTCACAAATCTCTCCAACATATCTGCTAAACTGTTCCGACGTGTTCTACAATCTAAAATCAAATTAGTTTCACCAATCATTTCCCCTTTTACATAATTTTGCAGCAAATCATTTTTTGTTGCCGACTTTCTAAAAACATTCACAATTTTACGGACTTTTTCTATTAATTCTTTGAAAATAAATTCGTTGTTAGGATTAGTCCTTATGATTACATGAAAACCATCATTGCCATCTTCATCATCATTGTCTGAAGCAAAGGTGTTATTACTCTCATCGACTTCTGTTTCAATTACCCGTGTTTGGCAATTTTCTTTATTTTATTTTATTTTAGAGCGGGAAGTTCGGCTACTAGGCTGTCGCCGGATTCATCGGTCTCGGTAGGTCTTGTCGTAAGGTGAAGGAACTCACGCGTGCGTAATTTGAATTAAATGGCGCGTAACTTTTTCTATTTGTATTTATTTTTTATTTATTTTACTAAAACCGAAAATGTCGAATATCCTGGTTTTTGTGAAATGAATACCGGTATTAATTAGACCTAAATTTGGCCCGGTATTCCGGTATTTTCGAAATTCGGTATCCCGGTTTAGGTATCTCTAGTGGCGGTCACTTTAATGAATAATAACTTTAGGCAAGATTTCAATAAGTAGAAGTCAGAGTGTGTAGCATGACTACCCTTAAATACCTAGTACACAGCATAACATAAAATAGTGACAAAGAAAAATAATGATGTAATTATTGTACAATTATTATTACACGAGTAGGTTCCTAAAGTAGGGCAATAGATGCATAATTCACAGAGTAGCACAACATTGTTATCAAGGTGTACAGTTTATTGTGAAAATATACAATTTTATCTCAACAAGGAGTTTTTCTCAATATATAGATCATAGCCAGTAAAGTGGTACAAGATCATACAAGTGTTCTCGCCAGGAGGTTTTTTGTCTGCTTTAAGCCTCTTCACATTGAGGGGTGTGAAAGTATCACTTCGGAGACTTTTTTGTTCACGATGTTCAATGACGAAAAGGTTGAAAGATAGCTACCCACTTCGCCAACAATCCACATCCTTGGAGGAGTTGGTTATCACACTTCTAGCTGCTGGAAAACAATTTTATTTAAGTTTTTGTTTTATATGCATGTTAAAGTATGTCATGCCCATAAAATCTGCTAGATTTTTGTACGGCATTGTTTTATTATTAATTTATGTATTTTTAAAGTTAGTGAAATTAGTAAAACTAGCGGTCCGTCCCGGCTTCGCACGGGTGGACAAATTTCTTAATTTTTTTTCTACTATAAAATATTTTTCAGTTAGCGCCATCTAGCGTCCGGTAGACGAACTACTTGCGGTTAACGCGTTGCTATGGTAACGTAACGTAAGAATAGACCACAAAATGACAAATATTTCTTATTTCAACCGATTCTATAAATAAAACATTTTATTTTTTATAAAAACGAAAGTTGGTTAATCTGCCATTAAGTGGATATTATTGACTATCTCGATTCAGTCTAAGCCTAGTTACTTGATATTATTATTAATGCGAAAGTATGGATATACAT
This sequence comes from Calamotropha paludella, assembly GCA_927399485.1. Lineage (NCBI taxonomy): Eukaryota > Metazoa > Arthropoda > Insecta > Lepidoptera > Crambidae > Calamotropha > Calamotropha paludella. The sequence continues at coordinate 20,826,431 of OV656818.1, forward strand.
AGTTATGGTGTTTGTTAAATTATTTTGGTCGATTATCGGAGCACAGTAAAATTATATTTTTAATTGATGTATAAAGTACCTACATAGCATAAATAAAAATCCAGAGAAAGACCAGAAGCTTCTGTTAGCTTCTATCCTAGCTTATTATATACGAATACACGACATATACCAAAGAAGGATAAAATGCGTAAATATTCTCGTTCACATAGTGATAATGGCATCTGGAAGCCAGTTTACCGCAATTTATACGTTTTTTCTATATTTATACAAGTAAAATTTATACTCTATCTACTGCAAAATAATAATGACTTAAATAATGAATTTCTCATCATTTATATTTTACAATCAACCATCAACTTTTTTTGATTGTGGTAGGTAGTTGACAATTAAAAATATAACCAAAACATGTTTGTGCACATCTTCCTACCGGAGCCATGGAACTAACGGTCATTACCATCAACTTGATCATAATCATAGACGTATAAGTGTTTAGACAGGGACAATGATAATTATTATTTTTCTTAAGACTTTTTTATTTTAATTATGATCTCAAGCCAGAAAAATATGTAATCAAATGTTAAATATACACATACATTCTGAGCCCAAGCAAAGCTCTTATGTAATGGAAATCAGAAACAACGACGATACTTTAACGCCACGATTTATTGCTTCATTCACCAGGCTAGGGATGGAAACTTGGAGTGACTTTATCATATTATTATATGTGATTGCAGATGACCGCTAGCGCCACCGAATTTCGAGACGGCGAAATCCTTTATTGACCCTCAAGCCAAGAGTAGCGATCTACCGCCTCGTATTGTTTATTGTTTTTTGTTTATTTATTAAGTACTACCACATGACTTACATTATCACAATTATATAGATTTAACAAAGGTTGCAAGAATTCTGATGTATGTCACAATAACGGCGTACATAACATTCGCCAAAATTATATTAAATTAAATTAAATAAGCAAAAAAAGAAAAAGAAAAGATGATAACAAAATCAAACCAAACAAATTTTAAATTGATCCAAATATTTTGAAAGAAATTTAGCATTTAATTTAATTACATTGATAAAACGATAATAATAATATTACATTGGGGTACACAAGCAAAGTTAGTACTGAAAACTAAAATATTCATTCAATAAAATAAAATAGAAAAACACAAGAAAATTATAATTTAGGTTACAAGCATAAATCATACCAAACATTAAATATTCTGAAAGAGGCTGACAAGCTTTCGCTTAAAAATATAGAAACTGTCTCCAAATATATCGAGGTCTGATATTTTATTAGAAAAGTAGTTATAATCCCTACAAATTCGTGCTAGGGGAGACTGGCAACCCAGATTTGTCCTGGCAAAAGGCAAAGCAAAAGTCTTGGTTAAACGATGCCTAGGGTAATTAAATGGCACTGCTAGCTTCATTCGGGATAATAAGGGGCCTCGTAGTGGTTTTCTGGATGACACCTCTCCTCAGAGGGAACTGGAACTGACATAGATTCGGTACTGTGCTCCAGCCGCATAAAGCGGTGTCACCAGAAAAAACTGTACGAGGGCGGGTCAAAAAGTTCGCGGAATGAGGGGCATGGAGGGGGGAAAGGTGACTTTTTACTACCTGCACTAGTTGTGCACCTGCACTCATTAAGAGTATAAATACTAAATTTCAAAAAAATTGGTCATAATTACCTGAGCTACACATCAATCAACAAGTCAATCCGAAAGAAAATTTGCAACATGGAGAAAATTGAGTTTCGCGCATTCATGGCTGCTGTTCAAAGAGTGGGCTTCTAAATCTTGGAGCATCCCCCCTATAGCCCAGATTTAGCCCCAAGTGATTATAATTTGTTCCCAAAAATGAAAAAAGAGCTTTGAGAGAAGAAATTTTCCAGCGATGAAAAAGTGAAGAGCGCAATTTCGGTCTATTTTGACGACAAAGAGGAACCATTTTTTTTCGATGGTATTAATAAATTAATTGATAGGTCAAATAAATGTATTAGAGTTAAGGAAATATAGATAAAGAGACTTTTTGATTCCTATATTCCATTACGATTAGAATATTTAAGTAACAAAAATAAAGAGGGTCATGTATAAGTTTATTTATTTATTTATTTATTTATTTAACAATTTTGGGGAAACTTACAGCTAGGTAAAAGTACAGAAACATGAGATAGATACAGAAGGCCACTTACAAGTTTCCACGAGTAAAACTAGTATTCCTATTTGTCATATAAAACAGTGTAGGTTAATTAAACTGCTAAAAAGAAGTCTATTTAATTAGAGAAATAAAGAAAAAAAAATATTGCAAAGTAATCGCTTGAGCCGACAAGAAGAAGTGTTGAAGAGGTCAATGTCATGTTGCTTCGCTAAAGTGTTAAAACACTCGCTTGCTCGAATTAGAAATGAATTGCGCCTGTAATTTGATTTGACCAATGGGACATGGAGCGTTCTTAATTATTGTCCCCTGTCACTCCATGAAAGATGGACAAACAATGCGGTATAAGTTGGAAGCTTCAGAAGGGATCATTTTGGAAACTGTTGGCAAACGCCCGGCAGAAGGCATCGTGATGAACAAAACAAGCGCTGACAAAACTTCTGCATCAGTTGTGTAGTGACTTTATAGTACTGATTATATTTCTAATATGCAGTTGCTTTTAGTGGCTAAGTAAATATTTGAAAAAAAACAAAAATAATCTAAACCTATCTTATAATAATATAGTGTACTTAAATTGTATTTTGTTTTAAATAATATTACATTCTTATGTTCCTATAGGACACCACATGATTATTTTCATTGTGGCATGCAACAAAGAAATTTGTAATCATAACTACTGATCCTTAAACGTCAAATGTTAAGACTAAATGTTATAAAAACAATTAATATATTTAAATTTGACACTTCTACGGTTTTCCTCGTACGCTGTGACTGCGTAAGCGCTAGAACAACTCTTTAAAGATTCAATCTGCTCGCGGCCGTCGTACAGAGCTGTCGTCATGGCCAACAAATTATTATGTTTTCTTACATTCATCGCCTGGTGCGGCGCCCAAAGAGCAGCGCAATACACGGTACCTCCAGCGAAGCTTGAAGCTATTTGGCCGAAAGGACTGAGGGTTTCAATTCCAGGTAAGAATTTACTATTTTAGTTAAAAGAAATCATAATTGCCTTGTTATTGATGTTAACAAACATGTTGACTTAAATGTCAACGGGACAATGAATTCGTAATTTTAAAAGCTGATAAATGTTTAATGTTTTTAGTTTTTCTCGATTATTTTTACTCGGTTTCTTTAAAATATGAATAGTGTAGTTTGAAAATAACGAATTACCCACTATTTCTGTGTTTGAATAATAACAAACTTGATGGTTAGAATGATTCCGTATTACTTAGAATTTTTCACTGTAGCAGTTAATTCTCAAGGCGAGTTTACTGTCACAAATGGGACTTCTATTAATATTTCTATTTAGTGCTTGGTTTTTTCCTGTTTATCGAATTAATTTCTTCATCGTTTAAAAACCTATCGTCGAGATAATAGCGTCGTTATAACATTACATGGTCATACTTTATGATAATAAAAGAGCATAAAGAAATAACTTGTATACAATTTATTACTTTTATATAGCTAGTAGCGATCTTATCTTTCACACTGACGCCCCTGGGTTTGAGTCCGTAAAAGGGCAGATATTTTTGTGATGAATACGAGCATTTGTAGCCAACTTATGGGTATTTATATATATTTCTATAAATATTACATGTCTTTGTATCATATATGTGTGTCCATCTGTTACCCTAATATCCATAACAAGCCTAACAGTGCTTTGGGCTAGGCTAATTGGTGTGAATTTAAGAAATATTATTTATTTATTAGTATGTTCCCAAAGTTTCTATTAGATAGCTGTTTATTTTAAGTGTTCTTTAAGATAAAAGTTTTAATTGTATTTTTAACGATATACGATGCATGTAACGATCATAAATTAATATGTCATCGGCATCTGAATGTTGGTAAAAACACCTTACATTTGAAGTATGCCAAAATAGTGTGTTTATTTATTTACTCACATTTGTTTACACCACAACATTAACAATAAAATACATGCTTAATCAAAATAAAAACAAGTGCAACAAACACTTATATGTAAATACAATAATTAGGAAAAATAAATTAAAGTGAATATTGAAAAAATGAAAAAAATACAGTTAGTCACAAATTACTTCAAATCGGTAAGCGTTTAGGCGTAAGGTAAGGAACGAAGCCTGTTCGGTGAATCAATGAGGATATCTAGTGTAGATTTATATAAAGTTATTGTTTACAATCTGTAGGATCACACGTTACAAAGAACATTTATAAAATCTCGTTGAATAGTTAAGGAGTCTCAGAAATAAAATACATGCTAAAAATAATCCCATTTTAATAAATATTAACGTTTACAATTAGTCAAATTAATTTACAAATAGAATAATAAATACTCTTTTCAGTAACCACAAAAGCTGCATAAAATTAAAACAAATCGTATGCTTTATTGAGCGAAGCTCTCTTTTAGGCAACTCACAAATTTCGCTTGTCTCCCTCCTGCTACTTAACAGTTCAACATATTCGAACGAATTTTGGCATGAACATACATGATTATAACCTGACGGACATAGGCTATGTAAAACAAATATAGACTTTACCATGGAGGGAAAATCACCGAAAGAAAAATTCAAAAGCTGATCACAGCCAAGCCGCTGAGACTACATTGATGAAAATTGGCGCCAAAACTCACATCGTGGTCGTGACTGATGTACAAAAAAAAGTTTTGAAATCGGACATACCATCGAGGAATAATCACTCTTCAAAAATCTAATTGCTTCGCTCAGTATTTGCAAACAGCAGCATGTATTGCAGACCTAGTTATTTATTAAATGCTGACAGGAAACCCTCGTCACGCTGCCTGTCCATCACAAATTTTAAAGAACAAAGAAGTGTAAAAATAACATTATTATTTCAGACAATTTTTAATTTACCACCGCAAAGCAATGTATATGTTACGGTAAATATGATTATTATGGTTATTATTAATAATAACCAGTACCTAATGATTAATACTTACCTCATGTTTGGTTAGGTTAGGTTAGGTTATTGAAGTTTTATTATTAATAATTGTTGGTAATTATTAATATTTTTTAATTAATCACACTTACCGTTACATATACATCTATTATCGTATCGTTACTGATGCAAATCCGAAACGATGCGATGACAGAAGGCTAAGTCAGAATCTTCAAATAAGTCAGCATCGCGTTAGAATCAAAAGTTTAAATTAAGACCTTATTGTCATAGTATTAAGATTTATCGTAAAAAATCAATAGGAACGTTGTCATATTTACTTACTTACATTCAGGTCTCAGTTACTTGTTAGTAGGGTAACACCTTTCGCTTCTCACATCTTCATCTCGAATTTTACGCAGGCACTCATTAAATCATTACCAAAGATACCCGCGATTTTTACGGTTATTTTCCTCAACTTTGAAATTTTTGTAAAACACACTATACTTTGTCCAATGTAGGATGATACTCTTGACAGTTGACACCTATATAGAGGGTATAAAGTTGCTTTTGCAATAAGGAATAAGGTAGTACGTAGCAATAAGGAAGTGACACCTGTCAAAAATATCATCCTACATTGGACAAAGTATAGTGTAATCAAAGTATAATAACGACGTAATATCATTACTATTAATGACATATACAGACTAAAAAACTGAGTCATGAAAAACAGTGTTTTTCTCCAAGTATCGTAGTCGTGTAAAAAAGAAGGTTGTCTGTAAAGTCAGTTTACGAAGGATAATTTTAGTTGATAGCGTCATAAGAAAACATTGATGAAACATAATTTTAAGAATTGGATCGAATTATTATCACTGAATTATCATTATTTTGTATAATACAAAGATTTAATTGAAGTTTTTTTCGATAAATAAACATTAAGTTGTTGTAATCAACAATGGAAACCACATTAACGTTTCACTTCAGGAAGTGGAAGAGAGATAGATGCGCCACAAGTCGAACGCTTAGGCCCATCGTGCCACCCTATCGCTTGTTCCGCGCTCTCACTTGCACGCTCAGCTCAGACGAAACGTTACACTTTTTCGTGCATGCAGCCGGTGTTTATCGATTTATAAGACGTTATCACGTCCAAAAATGTATGAATTTACACAGATCACCACCTAAATACTTAAACAATATTAAAAAAAAAACAAAAATCATGTTTAAATATGTATGTACTCGTTTTAATTTATGTAAACAGTATGCTTGAAAACCATTCGTTCAACATTAGAGATAAAAATATACTGTCTATTTTAAGCTTCAGATTTACCGGATCAATAACAATTTTAATTTTTTTTAACGTCGGAAGGGAATAAAAAGTAGACGCGTTCTTTATCCTTCAAAAGTTATTTTATTACAATTAGCCTAAGCATTTATATCATATAAAAGATAACTGTTCTATCAAATAATTAAGATTGACATTCAAGCTCAGTTTATGTAATCAAACAAGTAACTGTCGTATCAAGTACTTAACAAAAACGAGCGGCGCGGTCAATGGCTTAGCATTTCCATATTTTTAATAACTTTAATCCACTGACAGGCGAACAAAAACGAAGCTAGTAACAGCGTGCGCAAAGAAATCTTTAAAAAATAGACATACGCTAGAAAATGGTACCACATACATTAAATTAAACATAGCTAGGAATTATTAAAAAATAAAATTTATATATTATAAAGACATAATAAAATAACAATAAAAGAAAATAAAAATGGTAAAAACCAGCCTCAGCGATTGATAAAGATGTACAAAAGGCTGGCAACGTTTTCTCGTTTAAAAAATATCTATATTAATGCTTAAATTTCAATAAAATACGTTTTAACATCTGATTTTCTTTAAACTACATTATATTTTTACGTGAGTGTTCCTTGTACTTATATAGGATGTTTTTAAATCAGTTCAAAATGTATGTGGTGTAATGTATTGAAATTTATACAATTATATTCACAAAACCGTACCCCTAATTCATTTTGTATGTCGTTACTAAAGTATGTCATATATCTCACTATATGGCTCTTCTCCAATATGATAGCCTACTTAATGAAATTAAGTACTCGCGACCGAGCAGGTACTTATGTAAAATCTCGCTCTAGATACTTATAATTACCTACCATTACTATTCTTTTTGTAGTGTTAAAAAATTTTGGCTCGCGCTTTTGTCAATGTACTATATTAAGTATGTATGTATTGAATCTGTGCGAAGTGGGTGGAAGGGGTAAAGAAAACGATCGCTGCGCTTGGCACGGCACAAATGTGCAACAAATTGGGCAAGGGAAACATACAAACTTGTAAATGTTGTTTTGAAATTTTTAAAAATGGGTTATTATTGTTTTTGCATCGTAGACTGCAAAAATAACAGCAGAAATAGTCAGTGCAAATTTTGCTTTATCTAAATGTTTAGTCATGTTTTTAGGTTATGAGAGTACTTACGTTACATAAGTACATAGGATATATATCTATACGACCGTCAAGACCGTGAAAAAGCCCTCTCAGTCGTTCAGTAAGTCACTTGTAAAGCGCACTGTATTATACACGCGTCTTCCTAATAAAATATAATTTAACTTTGCAGTTGGTTTTCATTTCGACTCAAATAATATTAGTGACTCCACTAAACGTTTAAACTTGTTTTATAGGGTGTTGAGGTCACCGATGTTAGACGAATGATGGTGGCTCTTATTAAATAACTATTGCCATTAGTTCTTAGTTCTTTTACATTCCTCACATGTTCTGCTAACACCAATTTATTTCCTTTTAGCATAGTTTGGGGCTGGAAACTTATTGTGTGTTTTACACTTTCAAAACCAGTTATTATAATAACGTCCATTTCTCCATAAACAGTTTTTTTTCAAATTGCTTTCAACATACCATTTATTGTCTTTTAAAGTATATTTTATTCACTTTAATCTATAAAAATAAACAAGCTGGTGTTATTTATTTTTTGACATATGCCCCTTAAAGTTGCGTTTGTAGATGGCGCTACTGTCATGCACGTTCCGAATAGTATATTTATTATTATTGAGTACTACCGACTGACATATATAATTTTATTACTGACTTCCCTATCCATCCAAAGGTTGCCTGGAAAATAAAGCTTTCTTGTCTTGTCTCTCCTTGTCTTTATTTTGTCGTATGTGATGTACAATAAAGAGTATTCTGTCCTATAACATTAAGCCTTTGTTTCACAGGGTGCGGTTATCTTCAAATAAACATACTTGACGAATAATACCATATAAATTAATAATAATAATATTTCTTTCATTCACACCATTTAGCCCAGCCCAAAGTAAGCACTGTAAGGCTTGTGTTATGGATACTAGGGTAACGAATAGACATAAATATATGATACATAGATATGTCATATTTATATAAATATATATAAAAAACCCATGACTCAGGTACAAATGCTCGTATCCAAATACACATACATTTGCCCCTTCTGGGACTCAAACCTAAGACCATCGGTGCAAAAGGCAGAATCGCTACCGTTACACCAAACGCTCGTCAAATTCTGTTCCGTTTTCAAATTAAACAAGAAGCTACTGCTTAATTATATAGTCAATAGCTTTGTCTATCTTTTAATATCTTACATTCGCTATGTTTGTAGTGGATTATTGCTTTCCGTGGCCATATCAAATCGCTGCCAGGCAATGAACTGTAATTGCTGTCAATGTACAATAAAATTCGAAACACCCGCCTCTTCGGATCAACTTTTTATACCAGACCAGTTGCTGATCCGTGTAAAAGAAAAAAAGAGTTTGAGGCGAAAAATTTGCATATTTATTGAGTATATTTAGCTGTGTGAAACCAGTCCCATCACAAACTGGATTTGTTGACTTGACCGTGAAGTACCTAGATCATTATATTATAGAAATATTGTGTTTGAAGTCCGATATACAGAAAGATGTCGATCCGACACGTAGGTTCAATTATCACATGTTATTTCTTTAATATTCACTAACATATTTTCCAATAGAAATTATTAAAAAATCAATTTTTCTCATCTGTCAGGCAGGCTTCGCAACCACATCCACGAGACCTACCAGTATAAGATCATCACGACCTCCGTGGTCGAGTGGCTTACATACTGGTTTTCATGTTAACGCTAGTCCGAAGTCCCGGGTTCGAACTCTGGCCGGGTCAATGTTGAAAACGAACATTCCTGGATGTTGTGGTACCTTAGATTCAACGTCGGTTAAGGTCTAGACAGCTCAATTAGAAGAGCACTTGTCCGGATACTAGGAGATGTAAGTTCGAGTCCCGCCTGAGACAAGTTAATATTTTTTGAGTAAGAACTAGCGGCCCGTCCGCACGGTGGACAAAATTCTTTAATTTTTTTCCATTATTAAATATTTTTCCGTTAGCGCCATCTAGCGTCCGGTATACGAACTACTTACGGTTAACGCGTTGCTATTGTAACGTTAATTGATACAATGGAAAAAGAGCGGGAAAAAAAGCGGACAGACAAACAACTAATTTGTGATCTTAGATCATAGATTTAAATCTAGTTCTAAAATGCTTAAATAACAAAATATATAAGACATCATCACTTATATCATTCTAAACACAAGTTTAGTAGCTAAAGCATTTGTGTTATGGAATTCAGAAACAACGACGATACTACAACACCCAGACCCGAGCCAATACAGAAAAGTTCGTTAACAACATTGACCCAGGCTGGAATCGAACCCGGCACCTCGGACTGGCGTTATAATGAAAACCGAGAAAGGAAAAGTCGTCAATATATAATAACTCCATTATTTATTTAAATAACTAGCTGACCAGGCAACGCATTGCTGTGTTATAAATTAAAGTAAACCCTATCCTATAGGATGTACTCAACCGATTTTGATGTTTTTTTTTCATTTTGCTGGTTTTGTTCCCACTTATGATATATCATAAGTGGGAACAAAACCAGCAAAATGAAAAAAAAACATCAAAATCGGTTGAGTACATTCGGAGTTCATCATGCTCAAACGCGTTGCTGTGGCTCAGTTATTATAATTTGCAATATTTTTTTTATAAATTAAAATGTTTCCTATCCTATGTCCTTAGTCGAACCAAATCCAGCAAAATGAAAAAATCACCAAAATCGGTTGAGTAGTTTCGCAGTTCTTTGCGGTCAAACACTGCGATAAGGAATTTTCATTGATATAGATTATATAGATAGATAGATATTCATGATTGATGCAAAGGTTAAGTAATATTCCGCCACACCATACATAATAGCAACATAAATTTGCCTATTTCAGACGATGGCTTCTCCTTATTCGCCTTTCACGGGAAGCTGAACGAAGAAATGGAAGGTTTGGAAGCCGGCCAATGGTCAAGAGACATCACTAAAGCCAAAGAAGGACGGTGGACCTTCAGAGACAAGAATGCCAAGCTCAATATCGGAGACAAGATATACTTCTGGACGTACGTCATCAAGGATGGATTAGGATACAGACAAGACGACGGAGAATGGACTGTAACTGGTGAGAACCACTAACCTCTACGCATTATTTTCTTGAAATTTACTTTTTCTTTCTAAAATATGCCAAGATACGACCTCCCGTCGTAGGACTTATGATGCTCATATTAATTAAAAAGGCTTGTATCTTTATCAACATTATCACAATTTACGAACTTCGGTAATGTTCAAAAATCTTCAATACTCAACTCTTGTTGCGGACAAGCTATTCAAATAGGAGCGGAACTTTTGGCCTCGATGCGTGAAGTAGACCCCTATTTTACCAGTTTTTTAGATGAAACTCTGACAATGTAGAGTAAAACCCTCTCAAAAACCCTAATATAAGCCCTCAAGGTTTTTGGTAATCAGTTCTGTAAAATAAATTGTGAAAAATCCAATAGCAAAAAAAAAAAGATCCTGAAACTTGTAAATAGTTGTTTAAAAACAGTAAAATATTTCAGAATACGTAAACGAGGATGGCACCCCAGCTGACACCAACGTTATTCCGCCTGTAACGCAAAAGCCTCCAGTGACAGGATCCGTAACCAAAAAACCACCAGCGCCTACTCAACCGACTTGCCAAACATCACAGACCGTCGTTCAGGGCCGCAACTCAGTCTGCAAGGGCTCTTTAATCTTCAGCGAGGAGTTTGAGAAGAACAACCTAAAAGACTTGAACAATTGGGATGCGGAAGTCAAATTCCCAGAGCAGCCGGTATATTTTCGACAAGTTTTCTATCATATCTAAACAGAAAAACAATAATCCACCATTTTAAGTCTGTCAAACACATTCGATATGACTTTTTAATTTAAGTTTTTGTGTACAGCATACCGAATCTCATATATTTTGATGTTTTCTTAAATCCTGTCTGGTCTTCTCCGTGTCATTTTATTGGTTGTAGATTTTATGTGAGAAATCATGGAACATGGTATCTCGCTCTGGAACTTGATTGTTAAGCATTTACTTTATATTGGTTATATTCTAAGAGGATTTGCTAATGATATTTTTGCTTAACGATTAATTAATTCATTGCTGTTTAGTATATATTTCTTAATGGTGTTATTAATATTTGAATCACGGTATTCTTACTGGACATGATTTGCTAAAAAGTTCATAGAGGCCAATTACAAACTTCCGTTTAGAATTACACTATTCTTTTATTTGATTATATTTTAAGGTCTTTTTCAAATCAAGGATAAAGACATTTGAGTCATTCGAAATTTAAGAAATTTGTTTTTAACCATTGATACTTACTTGAATGACATTGTTCAAATAAATAGCAATTATTACAGAACGATCGTCAAACAAGTCAAATATACTGATAAGATTGAAATTTTCACATATTTCTTACTTATTAATCTGTGACCTCAAATATCTATAACTTTTTCTTTCAAGGATTATCCTTTCAACGTATACGTGACAGAAGGAACTATCAAATTAGAAGATGGAAGCCTTAACGTCATCCCTCTTCTTCTTGACGAGCAGAAGCATGAAGGCAGTATTAATGAAAACTTGGATCTCAGTAACAGGTAACAAAAAACCCTCAATAGACACCAGATGGAGAGGTAATTAGGTGACCTTATTAGCTTTCTATAATCCCGGGACCAATGAGCCTTGCTTAATTTACATATACCTGTCTCACTTTCATTGAAAAAATATAAGCAAGTGGTCCGAATTTTTTTTTAAACTTTGAACCTTGTTATTCAGCGAATTACAGATCAAATGCTATAATAAGATAACAATAAACGCACGCTAGGCCGCTCTCCTATCATATCTAGTTAAATTCAAACTGAGCAGTCAGAATCAAAACAATACGCTTCGGACACAATACAGTGTAGTGGTGGCGTTCAAGTTGCAACTTGTTCAGTCATGCATTACTTATATTAGTGAAGATTTGCCAAAATAATGTTTGTGTAGGTACCATTCCAACAGTGATAGTAATGTCGGATTACAGAGGGCGCCGGATTAGATAGGGGCCGGATTACCAAGGCTCCACTGTAATGGATATCGTTGCAAAATCGCTCATTTTATTTTTTGGAAACTAAAGTCTAACGATCTGAATATGATATGATATGATGAGATATGATTTTTTGAAAATGTGGCGTGTGGTGTCGGGCAGATTAGAATAACACACATAAAGATATCGTAAAAGACAACTCATGATACTAGAGGCCATCACCATACAGCTCCCGTAAACCAACCTGCCTGCCAAGCGTGGACATTATAGTAAAATCCTCCCATTTTTGGGGAAAGGTCTCTGTCCAACATTGAACGTTTTATTCACTGAATGATGATCACGATGAATGGATAATAATGTCACCAAGTATGCATATAATATAATTTGAATCGAATTGTTTCATTCGAAAATATGTCGACCGCTTAAATGAATGTTCGCCCGCGCGGTACAGCGACAGCGGTACAGCTACAGTACAGGTACAGAGTACGGCGACAAAGGGGATTGATCGCCCCCTCCCCTTTTTTACGTAGCTTCTTTGTCACCGTACCCCGCGCCCCTGTACCGCGCGGGCGCACATTCATTTGAACGGTCGATGTTTATTAAATAGTAGTACCTTCAGCACACCTGTTATTTGTTCTTCAGATGTACCGGTCAATTAGATACAACAGAGTGCAGTCGACATGCCTCAGGTGCACAGATCCTGCCCCCGATCATGACTGGCAAAATTACCACTAAACGCAAATTCAGTTTCAAGTTTGGCAGAGTGGAGATTAGAGCCAAATTGCCAAATGGCGACTGGCTCATACCAGGTACAAACAACCTATACCAAAGCAAAACGATTTATCCTTATCCGGGCAAAAAAGATAAAGCAAATTTATTACTCGACTTTTCCTCGCTCATTAAGATGCTAAGCGAGATCTCCGCATCTATCTTGGAAAAGCAGTAGAAGTTGTCTATGAGCTCTCTAACTTTATTTTAGTTTCTCTCTTCAACAGTAGAACTTGTGTCACGATGTCATGATAGAGTCTGGTAATATTTGAACCACAACTTACTTCATACAACACCTCATTTGCGATTGTTGTAAGTTTCACAACAAAAAAAAACAACGGGTTATGCTGCGGGAGTGCCGGCAGAAATGAAAATATGAACATTAACGTTGTGCATTTTTGATATTTTTCAATGGTCAGGGAATAATTTCGCACGAATTGCTTTAATTATCAGTATAAAAGTATTATCATTTATGTGGTAAAATACGATATTCATTGCGCTATCGTACACAAACTTGACTACAAACACACACGCACACTCGCGCAAGTGCCCTGCGACTCTTAAACGAAACAGCAGGAGCAGGCATACGTTTTCGCCGCGCGGTAGAAAGAGAGGGGGATATTACTTCCTCTCTTACGAATTTTCGATCAGGTCACGTGTCCTGACGCGAGATTAACATTTTTTACCCATCCCAAAAAAGTGCACAACTATCAAAAAATAGATAGTGATGAAATTTTCTAGGGTGAGAAAAAGTGTCAGTAACCTAGTTGTTAATGATTTCAGTCATTATTGCATCTTTAATGTTATGAACAAAAACATTAATATAAAAATATTTTTTTTTTAAAACTACTTCTTCCCCCAGAACTTAACTTAGAGCCTAAAGATAATATATACGGCTCCCGACGCTACGAATCTGGTCTCATGCGGGTGGCATTCGCCCGAGGGAACCCTTCAGAAGCCAAGACTTTATGCGGAGGACCGGTGCTTTCTGATGTCGAGCCGTACAGATCCTTCCTGATGAAGCAAAAGATCGGAATAGAAAATTGGAATAAAGATTTCCACAATTACAGCATGGTTTGGAAACCAAGTAAGTGCAAGTATACTTTTTTATTTATTTATTGGACAACCAACAAGTCCATCACTTATTAATTACATCATTTTATGAGACAAATTTTAAAATGACAGTAATTAAAGGCTGCCTTGACATGCACAAAAACGTGTAGCAAGTTAACATAGAGTTCAAAAAAGAGATTTTAGAACTACTGATTTACACAGTGAAAATATTGTAATCAAAGTGACGTGTACTGATCCAACTTGGAGTCAAGGCAACTTGGAGTCACCTTGGATCGAGTTAAACTCACTAATGCAATTGTCATGGTCTCACAGGATACTTTTAACTTAAGTGATACATATTTACTTCGTTTTGGGATTTGGATCTTAATGTTATTTGTAATTGCGCCATTTTTCTTTGAGCAAAGAGCATTGAAGTATTTTCTTAAAACAACTGCTCTGTATATCCCGAACTTATAATTTTAGAAATTTATGAATACATGTTTTTTCAGATGGTATTGATTTCTTTGTGGACGGTGACCTGTACGGCACTGTTAACCCAGGTTCAGGCTTCTCTGCCAGCGGGAGGGAGCACCTGGTACCACATGCTGCGCTTTGGAATAAAGGCACGATCATGGCTCCTTTAGATGAATTGGTAAGATAGTTTATTACTATTCGGAGGCGGAGAAACGAGCATCTCAGAGAAGATGTTAAGTTGAAGATTTTTTACTAATTGTAATAAGTGCTTTTTCCTCTTTTTTGCATGTAACACAAAGAAAATCTTTACCTAATACAATATTGTACGCGATGACGCTATTATTAGTGTTCAGTGGATTAAATTAATAAATAGACCCTTAAATATAGATACCTTAATCCAAATATTATCTAAGATATGATTTTCAAATTATGTATTTAAATCCAAGATTAAATAAAATAAATTATTATAGTATATGACATGCAAAGTAACACAAATAACAAGACTGTATGTCGTAGAGCAAGTGTATGTGTTTTTATAATTCAGAATGTTCAGTACTGACATTTTGAATATCATTTCCATATCTCTAGATTTCCCCTGTATGGTCTCTTACAACCAAATCTTCATAATAAGGGAAAGATTGGTTTTGTTTTTTAAAACATTTTACAGACTTTGTAACGATAAAAATAAGATAAAATGCTTTTTTAATCACATGACCATTAACAAAGCGTGTGTTAAACGTCAACAGTTATGCCACGGCTTTATAAGTCCTACAACGAGAGACCTTGTTTAGAGAAGAAGCCGCAAGAAAATCCGCAGTCTGTTTATTTTTCTTTGCGATATTTTACATTAGTTATAAAAAAATAAGAAAACTTTCCTCTTACTACTAAGACTGTCATTAAAAAAAAAATACAAAGAAACAAAGCCAGAACTCCTCCACCTTTGTTCATGAATGTATTTTACTAACATTCTTAAATTTTCAAATATTTACAGAATTATATGTTTCTTATATTTTATTTATTATACTTACTTACATAATAATTTTTTTATTAGTTCTACGTTTCGCTCGGGTTGCGTGTCGGTGGTGTACACGACTTCCCTGATACTCCAGACAAGCCTTGGAAGAACAGCGGTAGCAAGGCCATCCTAAATTTCTGGAATGCCCGGTCTTCTTGGCAGCCTACTTGGTACGACGCACGCCTTCTCGTAGACTACGTCAGAATCTACGCTCTGTGATAAAGCTTATAACTGTGATCCTTTTTATAATATATTAAATTGAAAAAAAAAAATGTGTTTTTACTTTTCCCACCTTATATCAATCTTCGTAATTAACACTTTTAGTGCCATACATATAATTTACCAATATATGCTAAAAATGCCAGTAAAAAATGCATTTTTATAGAAATTTATATGAACAAGAGTTATATGAACGATGTTTATCTAAAAAATATGCGATCGAAGAGAGTTAGAATGCAATATAATTAATAAAAATACGAACACGGTAACACGGCCGTGACCTGTGCGCGCGCGCGCGCCAAAAGAGAACTGTCAAAAGGAGCGCTATCGCGACGCTGGCATTTTTCACAACTAGCGAGAGCAGCGCGACGGCGCTCCTTGTCACTAAAACGGTTAATCTATCTCTATCTGTAGAATCGTTGATTTTAGTTTCAGGGATGCTTAATTTCCATGAGGGAGGGATTTATATAGATTTCGAAGTCACAACCATTTTTTACTCCTAAACATTTTTTTTTGCAAGTCTACAATAACTGAGCCACAGTAACGTGTTACCGGGTCCGCTAGTAATAAAATAAATAAATTAGTTTATGCCCCGGAAAAAAATTGTTTGTATTTATCACACAAACTTACGGCTCTACTAAAATTCGACCCTGGGGCCTTTGGCACTGAAGGTAAGATCGCTACTATTGCGCCAAACGGCCATCAATTTAATTCAATTTATCAGGTTTCCAATAAATTGGAATGACTTTTTTTAACTTTATGTTTTTAATTTTTTTTTTGCATTCACAATGCAATATTTCTATAAGATATAAAATACGTGTGCAAAAAATAACTACGCCTCCGAGCCCTCAGATGGGATTCGAACCCACGACCTTTTATATCTTATAGTACGTATTTTACATATTAAACACACGTATTTTATATCTTATAGAAATATTGAATTGTGAATGCAAAAAAAAAATTAAAAAAATAATTATAGCTGGTTCCATCTTAATCGATTGTTTAATATTTGTAAAAATATTACTTTCGATGTTGAAGGTAGTTAGCGTTCAACATTGGTGGAACGATACTAGCTCATAGTAGAAGTTGTAATACGTTTGTAAAATTCGATACGTTTGCCAGCGTCTCGGTAGCTCAGCGGTCAGAGCAGTCGCCCGGATAGCGAAAGGTCGTGGGTTCGAACCCCATCTGAGGGCTCGGAGGCGTAGTTGTTTTTTACACACGTATTTTATATCTTATAATAACACCTACTTTAAATGTGTTATGCTGTCTAGCAGGACCACGGATAATTACCTGAATTATCATGCGGTAAAAAAAAGTGTACTTTATTATAGTTAAGTGTGTAAAAGATGGATATCTCATAGTTTCGCTGTTACAACATGTTGACGGTGCCAGTACTATAGTCCATTTTTTTTAGCATTAGAAATTATGTAAACAATGAAGCAGTGGTGGCTAACCTTGTGCTGGAGTCCACTTTGACCGGCTTCAGGCTCGTCCATTGTTGAACAGATTAAATAACAAATAACAACAAAATTTTTAACAAAAAACTTCAACAAAAACAATAGAAACTTAACAATAAACCAAAGAAAATAGTCAAAACAGATAAATGCAGACTTTGACATTTGTCGCTATTGTTCCAAATGGCAGCCATGTTAAGCGACCATTTTAAAAATCACCTCATATGGTACGTATTACAACATCGGCATGTACTTTTTAATTTTGTCGTGTCAAACTGACCAACGTTTCGTTCCACAAGTTTGCAACTTCTGCTTCTTAAGGTATTTTTAGTGTAAACTTTTCACGATGTTACGTTTTGCTTGTTACATTATGTGTGTACAATAAAGTACCCAAATTTTGTTCTTTCTAATGCTAAAAAAACGGACTATAGGTAGGGACTTTCTGGCAAGGCACGACCACTGTAGATTTCATTTATTTTTTTGCATCTAAATACAGTTTCACTTTCATATAAAAGATGTTATAATATAAAGGATGTGATGGACTGAATACAACCCTGATAGGGTGTTGCTTATTTATAAATATAACTTAAAGGCCAACTATTTAAATTATAAAATTACAAAAGGATATTTTTTAATTTTTAGGTTCATTTATCAATAACAAGATAAAAAAAATATTTTTTGTCCTCAAATTTACTCCATTTTATTGATAATTATAAACAGTCGTAACCCTTTTTAATAGCATTTTACATATGACGTTTTATTTAATAATAATCTACATTAATATAATAAAGAAAAAGATTTGTATTTTTGTATGTTTGCAATGAATAAACTCAAAAACTACTAAGCCGATTTCAAAAATTCTTTCATCATTGGAAAGCTATATTCACGCTGAGTAACATGAGCTATATTTAATGCTAGAAAAAAAATTTAAAAAATTTGCTATTATACTAGGCGATGCAGTCGCTAAGCATAAAGCTACGCTAGCACCATATATTGGAGCGGAACGTAATACCTAAAAAAGAAAAAAAAATTTTTTTTCGAATTTCAAAATTCGGGCTCCGTCAGCATCTGGTCCTAAACCTGTTGATTTGATTCGCCATAAAAAATATTAAAATCGGTTAAGAACTCTGGAAGTTATGGCGTAACAGACATTGCGCCATTGAAGCTGATCCATGGGAGCTTCGCTTCGCTCCGCTCCAATTAAATGGAAAGGTGCAATCTGTTTTTAAATTATTAGGCTAAAGAGGCTAATTATATAAGTTTCATAGACATAATCATTACATACATCAATTAAAATGTATAATTGCTTCAACAACAAGTTTGAATTTGAGCTTTGCCACGATAGATTCTTCTTGTGCTCTGGATCAGCTATCAGTAATTACTTACCAAGTACATCGTTTCTCGCGGCAGCATTGAATAACTGGATTTGGATATGGATCCATGAAAACGAGTAAAAGTAAGTAGGTGGAAAGGTTTATCACAGTGAAATAAAACAACGCAGACCGGCTAAATATACCTACTGTGAGCTGTGTGAGCGCTAGCATTTAAGCACCTTCAACAATGAGCACCTTCAACTTACACTTTTTCATCTAAAAAGTTTGTAGTACTAGGATATTAAGTCCCGCCTGGGGAGAATATGTAGGTACTATGGGCATCAAAAATTAGGTAAACATTCATATAGTAAAAACATCCAAAATTCTCATATTTTTATTATTATGTTTAGCTGCTTGATTTTTATATCCAAAGAAACTACCGAGAAAGTCTCGGTAGCTCAAATGCCATTATCTCCACGCTTGCCAGGGGGGTTGGTGCAGTAAAATACAATGATTCGGAAAACGCTGCTTCTCGTTTTGTAGTTTACGGTAGATGTATGATGATTATCAACTCTCTTAACCCCTTGACAATGTAAAAAATTGTTAAGTGAACGAGGGGCATTATATAATGTTTTGAAACAGAACACCGCTGATGTCGGCATATTACAGAGCATCCTAGCTGAACCTTGCTCGAGTTCAGCTATGATGCTCTATACTTTAGCCTCTAAGTATAGGTTAAGTTAGCTAAATAATATAGTTTGGTAAGTAGTTTATAAGGTTCGATGGAGCTGGCATATTTTAAAAAAAAATAAAAGTTCCTTAAAATAAATAGAAAAAAAACCCCTTGACGCCCAGCTATGTGTTAAATGTGTGCGTTCTCTCTCTATCAGGGAAAATATCATTCAATCAAAAAGAACCATTACCAAAGCCGTAATAAGGATTAAATCAGACTGCGCGCTATAGAGCATTATATAATGCTCGCGGATTTTAGGTATCGTTGTCGCGCACATGATATAATGCTCTCGGGCTTTAAGGGGTTAAGTGTGAATGGTTAATTATATTCTACACTATGAAAAAAGCTAAAATAAAATAACTTTGTCATGTTAGCTGCTGTCATACCTGCTGCTACAGTTTCTAGATTAAAAACACTTTAGAAAGTTTCAAACTTACATTTGTGTCATAGTAAGCCGAAACAGGGCTCCATCATTTTGTGGTTATTACAAAGTATATTTATTTTGGTAAATTGTTGTGCTTTTTTCATAACTTAATATTCTCGCCGAA
Organism: Calamotropha paludella; assembly: GCA_927399485.1. NCBI lineage: Eukaryota > Metazoa > Arthropoda > Insecta > Lepidoptera > Crambidae > Calamotropha > Calamotropha paludella. The sequence continues at coordinate 20,846,498 of OV656818.1, forward strand.
CCTACATACGAAGCATATATATATACAAAATATCACACTCGATTATATCAACATCTTTATTTTTATTTGACGAGCTAAGCTTATGTACAAATAAGTTTATAATCTTAAGACGATCAATTTTTCTATTATATAAAATGTTAATTATTGAATCTTAATTTTTATTTCTGGCTAACGGCAAACGATCATAAATTCCTGACCTTTTCAGACTTAAAGAAAGATGAAATACACCATTTTTACGAAAACCGAAAACGCGTCAATTTTAATATTTTATTATATAATCCTGCCGTTCCTACTCCTTTTCAGGGGTCGGGTAGTGTGTGTACAAAGGATGACCAATGTTCAGTGTCCATGAAAAGTGTTTCTTTTCAATGAGTCAGCTCAAAAGATTAAGAATTACATATCGAAAATATTTCAGTATTTTCAAACAATCACTTGAAACTAAACTGTATTAAATATATAATTAGAATTTCCAAGTAGCGCTTCTATCGTTTTCCTTGTACGTTGCTCATGCGTAAGCAATCGCAAAAGAACCAGTCTGTCTGCGGGCGTGGGCAGACGTCATGGACAGCCAAGTAATGATATGTTTGTGTATAATATTTATCGCCTGGTGCGGCGCTCAGAGTACACCACAATACATACTGCCTCCAACTAATCTTGAAGCTATCTGGCCAAAAGGTTTAAGGGTATCTATCACAGGTAAGCTTAGTCATTAATTTTGAATACACATCTTATCTAATTACATTGTGGGACATTTAAAATAAACAAAGTTGATCATGACATTTCAACAAGAGGGTTGAGTGTAAGTTGTAAAATACCCAAATGATATGAGGGTTTTAGTTAATCTTTTAAATTAAGACCTTATTTTTATAGCGTTAAGGGCCTCCCCATAAATAGATTGAAAATTTATATACTCAAGCCTCAAGAAAGTAAGCCAATAGATATCGAAACTTAAGTACGATACGAACGTTTTTGACAACTGTAGAGACTTTGTTCTTTAAATTTTGTCAAGATACTCTTGTATTTTCACATTGTTTAAGAAAATATATTTAAACAAGGCACTTATCGGAAGCTAAGATATATTCAAATGCTACTAGGCGATGCAGTGGCTAAGCATAAAGCTACGCTAGCACCATATATTGGAGCGGAGCGTAATATAAAAAAGAAGAAAAAAAAAATTTTTTTTCGATGGGATTTTTTGCGATATTCAAAATTAGGGCCCCGTCACAATCTGGTCCTAAACCTATTGATTCGATTCCACACAAAAAATATTAAATCGGTTAAGACCTCAGGAAGTTATGGCGTAACAGACATTGCGCCATTGAAGCTGATCCATGGGATACTAAACAATGCAGTCGCTAAGCATAAAGCTACGCTAGCACCTTATATTGGAGCGGAGCGTATAACCTAAAGAAAGTTGAAAAAAAAATCCATGGGAATTTTTGCAAATTTCAAAATTCGGGCTCCGTCACAATCTGGTCCTAAACCTGATGATTCGATTCACACAAAAAATATTAAAATCAGTTAAGAACTCGGGAAGTTATGGCGTAACAGACATTGCGCCATTGAAGCTGATCCATGGGAGCTACGCTCCAACTAGGTGATGCAGTCGCTAAGCATAAAGCTACGCTAGCACCATATATTGGAGCGGAACGTAATACCTAAAAAAGAAAAATTTTCTTTTTGCGAATTTCAAAATTCGGGCTCCGTCACCATCTGGTCCTAAACCTGTTGATTTGATTCACCATAAAAAATATTAAAATCGGTTAAGAACTCTGGAAGTTATGGCGTAACAGACATTGCGCCATTGAAGCTGATCCATGGGAGCTTCGTTTCGCTCCGCTCCAATAAAAATCCAATAAAATAAAAAAAAGTCATGGTCACACACATTAGTATTATTGAAAGTGAAAGGCCTCAAAATAGACCTTATTTTCGACCATATTTAGTCATATCAAGTATATCATAGGGGTTTACAATGAAAATATTGATTTTACTCTTTTTATTAACTTCATTTCATATAAATCTAATTGTATTTTATTCATATGCAGGCGATATCCAAACCATAAGACCTAATATCCCTTATTATAATGAATATTTATATTATAATGTAATAAATATTTATTCATATGCAGGCGATATCCAAACCATAAGACCTAATATCCCTTATTATAATGAATATTTATATTATAATGTAATAAATACTTCTACCAATTACAGATGACGAGTTCTCTTTACTTGCCTTTTACGGCAAGTTGCACGGAGAAATGGAGGGCTAAGTAAATGGTCAATGGTCAAGAGACAGTAAAATACCCAAGAAAGGAAGGTGGATCTACATCGACAGGAATGCCAAGCTCAATATTGGAGACACAATATACTACTGGACGTATGTTGTCAAGGATCACTTGTGGTACAAACAAGACGGAGAGTAGACTGTCACTAATAAGATTAGCACATGGATCGAAATACTTCTATAGTTAATAGGAGCAGCTGCAAGGAAAAAAAACAGGAATTAAGATAAATCTCATAGCTGTGAAAAACAATAAGACAGAAAAAAATATTGACATTAGTAATTCTACTAGCTGTTGTAGAGTTCCATGAAGTAGTCCTGACTTATCCGGCAGACCTATTCCTAATAAAAATTCTGTCTAGATATCGCCTAAACTATAAAACCATGAAAATTCGTAATGTTTTTATATATACTTAGTATCCATAAATTCGTAAAGCTCAACGTTGAAGTGAAGAGAGCTTACCTCGACATTACATAAGAACAACTAACACTGTAAAGATAGTTGTTTGTGAACAGTGCTAATAGTTTTCGGTTACAGTAAGCATGGGCGAAAAACCAATCGTGGTTGGTTGGCTTTTATCAGAATATCACGATAAACTTGTTCATCTTTTAACGCATCCTTTCTTCGAGCACAATAACTGTTGGTTGTCAGTCATCGTGGTGTCAGTGATACTGTTCATCTAATCGTTAGATGTTTATTCTCAATCTACCGCTAGATCAACTGTCCTTCACTGTTTTATATGCTTTTTTCCATTTTCCCTTCTTTATTAGATCATAAGTAGGCAATTTTACTGGATCATCATCAACTTTTTAACATGTACAATGCAATTCCCTCGCATAATGCGTGCTAATGACTGTAGATGCCTAAGGTTTTATTAAAAGCTAGGATACATTTCGGAGAGTGTGCAGCAGAATTGCACAGCCTTGTTCCGCCGTCCCCTTATTTTCATCGGACAACCAGACTTACAAATAGGTGCCACCGTTATATAGTTGATATACCAAAGAGCCACACTACGTGTTATGGTTCAAGTTTTGTGATCCGTACCGCTAAAGAGTGGAACTGTTTGCCTGAGTCTGCGTTTCCTGATAAAGACAATTTAGGGGTCTTCAAGTCACTTCTTGAGTACTATTGAGTTAATAGGTGTCTTTTAGGCAAGCGCGTCACATCCTAAATTGCAAAGTCGCTTACCATCAGTCAAAATAGCGGTCAAGCGCTTACCTATTTACGAAAAAAATATATAAAAAAACATGCCTTCAGAAAAGCGAAGGAACTGAAGTTGGTTGGTTATATTATTGTTGTTTTTGGAAATATAATAATTTTAAAACTCAAATAGAACTATGTGTTCTAAATATTCTTTAAGCTAGCAAACAGCATCTGGTCCAGCAGAAAGAATGTACATTCAGATCCTATCTAAGATGGGAGTGTAGTATATCTATTTTTAATCTTTGGTAAAGGATTTTTAAAATCATACGTTATCTACTTTTTACCTATACCTTTCAGACTACGTGCACGAGAATGGCACTAAAATTGAATTGCCTGTCACGCAAAATCCTATAGAATCCGTTTCTGAACCGTCGACTTGCATATACTCGGAAACCGTTGTCCAAGGCAGTAACTCCAAGAGGCTCTCTACTCTTCGCTGAGGATTTCGAGAACAACTCTCTAACTGATTTGAAAAATTGGGATGCAGAAGTTATATTTCCGCAAGGTCCGGTAAGTCTTTCCAGTCTTTTCGAATCGCTATATAGCAAACGTTTTATCAATATGTGTCCATCGTCTGCTGCAAAAACAAGTTTTAGAACTATACTACATTGTGCGATTACGTGTCAACTATACCTGCGATTTGCAGAAAAGGCAACACGGACTATGGACCACATTCCTCAGTGGTAATCATGCAAGTATTCAGTAAACTAGGTAATTCAGAAACGGCGAAAGGACATTCCGTTATGTATAATTCCTAAATTTAAAGCCGTAGAACAGTGTTTGGCATCAGGCGTCAGAGTATGTTATTAGATATATAAACGATAGAGTATGTTATCCTTTTTATAAGCAATTGAAGTACTTCTTGTTGGAGAAAAGGCTTCTATGAAATTAATGAATTTATATCTACATATTTGAATTAGTTATCATGTAAATTTATTGTGTTAATTTCATTACAGTTTGACATCAATTAGGTATTTCCTATTTTGGCATCAATTTGTATTTGCTATAACTAAGTTTATTTGTAGTTGTATTTGCTATAACTAAGTTATTTATATTTACTTGGATTAATCAATTAAAAATGAATTTCGAAATGATGAATATTGATTCCCAATATACAATAGCAACTGTTTCGAAATAAATAATTTATAAATAAATAAATAATAATAAGCAGCGCCAGATTTCGACGCATTGGGTTCCTCTCCGTTCTGCGCTGTCGAAGTTCGTCGAATAATATTTAGGTATATTGAAAACACATAATCTAAGGATACCCCTAAGTTCTAAGGATTACCCCTTCAACGTGTATATGACGGAAGGAACTCTCAGTATAGAAGATGGAAACCTCAACGTAATTCCACTTCTTCTTGACGAACAGAGACACGAAGGCAGTATCTTTGAAAGCTTAGATCTCGGTAACAGGTAGGTATTTAACCAAACTTACAAGTATTATACGTGTATTGTACTTGACTTTGTTGTGATACTCATAGATGATGAAGTCAAGTCAGTGATTTTTGCCTATTTTGAAGCCCAAGACGTGTCATTTTTCTTTTACGCTATTAAAATAAACTATATGATAGATCTAACAAATGTATTAAAGTTTATAGAAAATATATTTAAAAAAAGAAATAATAATTTCATATTTAATTTCCTATGTCTTCCCTGTCTCTCCGCGAACTTTTCGACCTCCTGTACCATCGCAAGAACAAAATTGAACGTTTGCATTTGATCCTCAGTTGCACCGGTCAACGAAATACATTGGAGTGCAAGCTAGAAGCATCAGGACCTCTGATTCTGCCTCCGATTATGACTGGAAAGATCACGACTAAAAACAAATTTAATTTCAAATTTGGTAGAATCGAGATCAGAGCGAGGCTACCTACAGGCGACTGGCTTATACCAGGTACCTAGATATCCTACTAAGATCCTGCTACTGCCTCCAAAGACAAAATCATGACCATCATTGTTTTTTAACGGAAGACAGGTGTTGAGGTGCAGGAATTTCCCCAGTGCCGTATACAATTAGCGTCATTTTCACTGGTCCATAGGAATAGCATTCGGGATGTTGAAAAGTTCTCTGCAGAAGACATAATGCAGAGGGTTCCCGCAAAAAGCTAATGTATTAATCAAGTTATCGACCAGTAAAAGTGCAGCACTGCTTTAGGTTACCATTTAAGTTCCGATATATTGACCGATAACGGTCTTAATATATAATACAAAAATCTTTTGTTGGTGTCATTTGCTTTTTTTTCGTACAAATTCTGTGTTTCTGGCATCTTTTTTCAAAGCCCGATCTTAGGAAATACAAGAAGACTATGCTAAAAGAAAAATGTATTTAGAAGTACGTGTTTTTTATGATTATTCCATCGTCGCGTTGCCGCTATTAATTAATAACATCTGCCACTCCTTCGTTTGAAAATGTAGCAAAACCTGCAGAGCTGTTAAAAACAAAGTTTTTATGATATTTCTACAGAGTTACTTTTTCCTAGAACTCAACCTAGAACCGAAAGACAAAGTCTACGGCTCCAAACACTACGAATCTGGTCTCATACGCCTTCGCACAAGGCAACCCTTCGGAAGCCAAGAACCTGTTTGGAGGACTTGTGCTCTACGAGGATGAGCCATATAGATCCTATCTGATGAAGCAGAACATTGGGATAAATAGCTGGAATAAAGATTTTCACAATTACACCTTGGTTTGGAAACTTAGTAAGTTGAAGTTTTGTTAAAGTTACTATTGGAAAACTGACAAAACGTAAATTTTGTGACCAAATAAATTAATAATTTCGCCATAAAGCGAGAACCTCGCAATAATTTAACTGTTTTATATGTGACTGCACTGAATCTTATCATTTCAGACCAGACCTTTTCTTTACTTTTCACTTTACTTACTACTACTTACTTTTCAGTTCTCATTTAATTCACTCATTCAGAAATCCGACAATACTTACGATTCGTGTCTTTCGAGTAAGGTACCGCAGATTTTGAAGCTGTCGAGTTTTTTGAGCTACACAGTACACAAAATCAAAGGGTAGTAATGACTAATGGGGTAGGGAAAATGGGCAGTTTACACGACTAATGCTTAATGTGAATTGGACTGTGGGTGAAAGGAATTTTTAGAGTTATCAATGTTTACAAGCACAAAGACACGCGGAAATCCTCAGAAGATTTATTCAATATTTTTTGTGGCAGCCTGTCCCAATCTAAAATGACAGATGATCTCTGACAGGGTTTCTGGGAAGTGAAATCTTCCTCCGGATTAAAAGATCTTTTAGTTTGGAAAGAGCCTATGTTCGATACATGATAACACTATTCACACACGGCATGGTATCAAACTATCACGATGTAGCGATATTAATTGCGCCGGTGTTATGTGCGGTAACTCTCTGTAATACATGCGGGAATCACATGATTACCAGTAACAATTAATTATCGATCTATGTTTGTATTAATAATATTCTATTGATATAGAATATTAATTTTTGAAGCATATTATTCGATTGACGAATATATCACTGACAAAGTGTAAAATGATTAATCAATATAATAGTTTGCATGTACAATTCATTAAATGAAATTTTATTTTTATTAAAAAATTTAATTTTATAATGTCATTTACATGGAAAACCTAAAATTCTCCAAAATCTGCGGGCGCCAATTTAAACGGCTTGTCAAAGAGGCGTCACTAAAATCATTAACAAATGAAAGCAGATTTTAATGCTGTGTTAATGTACTGTTTTTTTTCACACAGTATAGATATTTGCGACTTTTTGGTAAGCTTGGGTAATTTTGATACTTTTGCATTTTGTTTACATTGTGTTCAAGTTTACACTACACTGTCAATTAAACAGAGAAATGCATTTGTATTCAAATTAAACAAAAGATTATGTAATGGTTTAGATTATAATAATAATTTGCTAAATAAAATACACAGATATTTACAGCTAGACTAACAAAAATATAAAAGTCGGTTTACTTCAATTTCCTTCCTTTAGGCTTTAGTCGGTTGTCTATGACTCTCTGTTTCTCTGCTTCTTCAGCTTTCAGAATATTATGATACCTCTCTTTGGCAAAATCAATTTCTGCAGAATACTCTACAATTTTTGATGCAAACTCTCTCTGTTTCAGAATCCTAAACTTCTGTTTGTGCTGTAAAAAATAATTTTAATTGAATATAATATTTCTATTGCAATACTTTTTATAACAACAAAGAAATAGATTTTAAATAAAATAAAATTATATGGTGGTTTATGATTTTTGTATTTCATAAGTTATATATCTACACATTGATAGTGCCTAGGGATGTAGGTAATTTTTTTATTAAATAATAAATATAATATTTTTCTTTGTAAACGGACGTGTGCCTAGTATCTCGGAATATTTTATTCTTATTTTAATTTAAATAAGTGGTGCCACAGGGCTTTGCCCCTTCACGTGAAGTGTTCGCCGACCAGTCTGCGGAGCCCCTAGTGAAGTTAAGGTAGAAAAAACCTAACTTTTATTTCTACTGCTCGTGGGATTGAATTCGTGCCCGCCGCGCTAACACCGAGCGGGCGTACCATTAGTCCACGGCCGCTGGGAGCGATGCACGCAAAATTTCCAACCAGTATCTACGCACATTACGGATGAAAGACACATTGCTCCTGTTTTTCTTGTAGGAATTTCATGTTGCCTAACATTCGAAGACACATTGCTATCGGATTTCTGTAGGCGCTTTATTGCCACCGACGTGAGCTTGAGCATTTTGCATATATTTCTTGTAGCTTCTTAGTGTGGATGGCTACTGCTACACAATAACAACACTGTTCACAGTTTAATTACATATAATTGCCATTCACTACATAAGACATAAAACAATGTTTTCTGAGTATTACCACTAGACTTTATTAAGATTAACTATTTGAATTGTTAACAAGCCCACAATTAATCGAGAATCAATATTGATTCTCGATTAATTGTGGGCTGAACAGTGTTGTTATTGTGTAGCAGTAGCCATCCACATTGGTGACCCCGAATAGAAACAAGCAACCTTCAAGGATACCAAATAAGGATCTAACACGCCATGATGTCAAAAGGTACCGAATCTGGAACGCCTACCGAAAATATTTTATTTGACCCGCAACAGTTTGGCACTCCGACAGCCATTGAGAGACAAAATGTTACAACACAAAATTTTGATAAATCGAGTGAGCTTTTTAAGGTTGGTGTTAGAATACCACCATTTTGGCCAGATCGTCCTGCCCTTTGGTTTGCGCAAATTGAAGGTCAATTTATACTATCAGGTATAAATTCAGATACCACAAAATTCTATTATGTGTGCGGTAATCTAGACCATCAATATGCTTTAGAAGTCGAAGATATTATTCAGAACCCACCAAAAGAAAATAAATATCAGACGTTGAAAAACACCTTAATTAACAGAATTTCTGCTTCTCAGGAGCAAAAAATTAAGCAGCTGTTAGATTACGAAGAGCTTGGCAACAGAAAGCCATCACAATTCTTACGTCACTTGCGTCACCTGGCGGGACCGAAGACACCGGATGAATTCATCAGATCTATTTGGTCGAGTAGACTGCCCACAAGCATTCAACCCATCATAGCCTCGCATTCGGACATGGCGCTGGATAAATTGGCGGAATTGGCTGATAAGATTCATGCTATTGCATCGCACACTCCAAACGTGTCAGAGGTAACTCCATCCACTTCTTTTTCACCCTCTTCACAGTCGCTTGCTTTAGAAGCAATGGCGTTGCAAATAGCGGAGCTAACAAAACAAGTAGCTGCATTGTCTGTTCGCCAAGCGAGACCACAGTACCGAGGGCGTCACAATTATAGATCTCGTTCTCGTTCTAAGTCTAGAAGCGATGGCGTTTGCTGGTACCACAACAAATTTGGAGTCAAAGCTACCCGGTGCACTCGGCCATGTACCTTCAAGTCGGAAAACAGCAACGGCAGCCACTAGTGGCGGCTAACGACTGCCTTGCTTGTAATGGCCGCCTCTTTATCACGGACAGGAGCACAAAGCTACAATTTCTTATCGATACAGGATCAGACTTGTGTGTTTTCCCTCGAAATGCAATAAAGGAGAGACGAGCCAAAACCAAATACGAGTTATATGCAGCCAATAACACTGTCATTCCAACGTATGGTTATATAACACTGAAATTAAACCTTGGTTTACGTCGTGATTACATATGGAACTTCGTGGTTGCAGATGTAACGAAGCCCATTATTGGAGTCGATTTTTTAAGTCACTACGATTTATTAGTCGATTGTCGCCAACATCGCCTCATTGATAATCTCACTACACTTTCAGTTTCAGCAATTCATTACACTGGCTCTGACCCAGAAATCATAGCCATCAAAGCTGTAACGGGAGAAACAGCTTACCACGAGTTACTGCGTCAATATCCTCAGATCACCCGGCCTTCAGGTGCACCATCCGAACCAAAGCACAATACAAAGCATTTTATTCGCACCACTCCAGGTCCTCCAGTCGCAGCCCGTCCACGTCGTTTAGCGCCTGATCGATTAAAAATAGCTCGTAAGGAGTTCGAAGATATGCTCAACGTCGGCACGGCTAGAAGGTCAGACAGCCCATGGTCCTCTCCTCTTCATCTCGTCCGTAAAAAAGATGATGGCTGGCGTCCTTGCGGTGACTATAGAGCTTTGAACGCAAGAACCATACCAGACAGGTATCCCATCAGGCACCTGCAGGACTTCGCTTATCAACTTGCTGGCTCGAAAGTCTTCACAAAAATAGACCTTATCAAGGCTTATAATCAGCTGCCTGTAAATGAGGAGGATATTTGTAAAACCGCAATAACGACACCGTTTGGACTCTTTGAGTTTCCATACATGACGTTTGGATTGAGAAATGCGGCTCAAACCTTCCAACGTTTCATAGATGAAGTGCTGCAAGGACTTGATTTTACATATGGTTATTGTGATGACATACTGGTATTTTCTCCATCAGAGGAAGAAAACTTACAACAGCTGAAAATTGTTTTTGAACGCTTCAAAAAATATGGCTTGTTAATAAACACTTCAAAATGTATTTGGGGTGCAAAAGAAGTAACTTTTCTCGGCTATGACGTTTCACCCGAAGGTACCCGTCCACGTCAAGAGAAAGTGGCAGCTATTCAAGACTACCCCTTTCCCAAAACTGCTAAGGACTTACGACGATTCTTAGGAATGTTAAATTATTATCGTCGCTTCATACCTCGCGCAGCGGAAGTCCAAGGCCCACTAAATTCTGCATTATCTGGTAAGGCAAAAAGCTCAGCACCTATAGAGAAAACTGAGGGATTATCGCAATGTTTTGACGAGTGTAAAAGAAGCCTGTCAGAAGCTACTCTACTCTCCCATCCAGATTGTGGCGCAGAGCTTGCCCTATTTACTGATGCATCAGATCAGGCTATAGGCGCTGTTCTCCAACAGAAGCAACAAGACTCTTGGGTACCATTGGGGTTCTTCTCAAGGAAACTTTCATCTTCCCAGAAAAAGTACAGCCCCTACGACCGTGAACTTCTAGCGATTTATGAAGGCATAAAGTATTTTCGTTATATGGTCGAGGCAAGGATCTTCTCCGTTTTCACTGACCATAAACCCATTACCTTCGCATTTCAAACCAAGCGTGATAAGTGCTCTCCTCGCCAGTTCCGATACTTAGATTTTATTGCCCAGCATACCACTGATTTGAGATACATTTCTGGGCAAAATAACATCGTAGCCGACGCGCTTTCCAGGGTGGACGCAATAACTCAAGGAATCGACTATCACCAGCTGTCCCGTGACCAGTGCAGAGATCCTGAATTACAAAGTCTTCTCCAAAACGGGTCAAGTCTAAAACTACAGAAAGTACCGCCATATAACCTGTACTGTGATGTATCAACTAGCAACCCTCGTCCTTTTGTAACACCGGATTACAGGCGGCAGGTTTTCGCTAGTCTTCATAATCTCAGCCATCCTGGATCAAGCGCCACTGCAAGACTCGTGGCCGAAAGATTTGTCTGGCCTGGAATGAGAAGGGACTGCAAAAATTGGGTTCAACAATGCGAAGATTGCCAACGCAACAAAATAACCCGACACTCTTCTTCTCCTCTGGTCCATTTTCCTGTTCCCTCCACTAGATTCTCCCATGTTCACCTCGACATAATCGGCCCTTTGCCATACTCATTTGGTTTCAGGTACTGTCTCACGGCCGTCGACCGATTCACGAGATGGCCCGAAGCATTTCCCTTAGTTGATATTACCGCAGAGTCATGTGCTGCTGCTTTCATATCTGGTTGGGTATCGCGCTACGGATGCCCTCAGACCATCACTACAGATCGAGGTCTTCAGTTCCAGTCGCACCTATTCCAGACCATCTGTAAGTTAATAGGCGCTAACCACAACTCGACAACTGCGTACCACCCTCAATCCAATGGTATGGTCGAGAGAATGCACCGTCAACTCAAAGCTGCAATCACTTGCCATGGTGATACTCAGTGGACCGAATCTCTTCCCATCGTACTCCTAGGTATGAGGACTGCCTGGAAAGATGATATCAAAAGCTCTGCTGCGGAACTAGTTTATGGACAACCTCTTAGATTGCCAGGTGAATTCTTCAATCCAGTTTTAGACGTTACCATTGACACAGCTGATTTTGCAAATCGTCTTCGAAGACACTTTGAGCGGTTATCACCATCTTCGGCATCATGTCATAGCAGGAAGTCGTTTTACTTACCCAAAGATATCCACTCAGCTGAGTACGTCTTTTTGCGCCGTGGTCCAGCGAAGAAAACCTTCGAGTCTCCTTACACTGGTCCGTACAAGGTTGTATCACGAGACAAGAACTGCAAAACTATAAAAATAGAAATGCAAGGGAAGTTAATTACTGTATCCATTGATCGTGTAAAACCGGCTCACCTGATACGTTCGCCTGACACAGCTGCACCTCCAGCCACTCCGGATTCACCTCCTCCAGTTGAGATCCAACCTAGAAAAACTAAAAGTGGAAGAACAGTACACTACCCGAACTACTATCGACCGTGAAACGGTCTCGGCAGGGGAGTATTGTGGCAGCTGCACCTAGAACTCAAATAAATAATAAATATAAGTTTAAAATTTCAGCCTTTCTAAACATTAATTACGTTACTTAGCCCGCGTTGCATCGGTGCAATCAAACTGCTAACCGGTTTCTTGTGTTAGTGATTCAGCGATAACGGCTTTGCGACTTACCTTCCGCGGCGAGCGTGATCACTAACCAGTCATTAGCAAAACGCGTTTGAGTGACATCGATGTACAATTGTTATATGCGCTTCCCGCCAATATTGATTCTCGATTAATTGTGGGCTTGTTAACAATTCAAATAGTTAATCTTAATAAAGTCTAGTGGTAATACTCAGAAAACATTGTTTTATGTCTTATGTAGTGAATGGCAATTATATGTAATTAAACTGTGAACAGTGTTGTTATTGTGTAGCAGTAGCCATCCACATTAGCATACACTTACCATGTCCTGTAATGGCTGTTTCACCGATGTTAAAACCTGCAAACAACTAAAATGCAGGGCTTGCAAGTCTTCTTTCTGCTTATCTTGCCTTAATATCACACCTGGAAAAAAGTCTCAAAATATGGACTCCGTCGATCCAATTAAGTGCCCTGTCTGCGCGAACATAACTCGGCGTAGAATCTCTGAAAATACACCGGTACGAATGACATCAGAAAAATCAAAGCTGCATAGCGACTCCATGAATATGTCATGTGATAACTATGCTATGGATACATCCTTGAGTACTCAAAAACCTACCAGTATAACTTTGGAGAAAATAAGTGAACTGTTGGACGATAAATTGGCTCCAACGTCTAGTTTTATGGTGAATCTACGTGCCGTGTGGGCTGAGGACGTGAGAGCCATGATATCAACCGAGATAGACATTGTGGTGCAAAAACTGAGAGACGAACTCACTGAAACTACCGATTTCATTATCAATGATCAAAAAGATATTAAGCTGGCAATTGCGAATAAAGAAAAATATATTAAAGATCTAGAATCGGATACTACTCGTCTGCAGCAGGAAATACGCTCCATTAATAGTCGGTTGTCTGCTATTGAAAAATTCTCAAGGGATCACAATGTGGAGCTTCAGGCAGTCCCGGAGGCCAGAAATGAAAACACCCTTACGATTTTTAAAAATATCTGCACTACCTTAAGCCTGAAACTATCGGACAGTGATGTCCATGCATGCCGCCGCGTAGCTAAAATGGACCCCGCCTCCGATAGACCAAGGAATATCCTGGTCACCGTTTCTTCTCCTCGTGTTCGTGATGGGATTTTATCTGCGGCTCATCGATTCAATAAAGCCCATCCTGCTTCAAAACTCAACTCATCTCATGCGGGTATTGAAGGAGAAACCCGCGGTATATACGTCTGTGAACATCTTTCGGCGGAGACCAAACAGATTTTTGCGGCGGCCAGGAAATTTATTAGAGAGAATGCGTATAAGTATGCTTGGGTGAGATTCGGCAGAGTCTATGTACGCAAATCAGATAACTCAAACGCGGTCCATGTAAAAAGTGCCGAAACGCTCAAGGGTTTGTTGTAGCTATGCTTAATTTAATTTTTATACTGATTAGTCATTACGTATTTTATTCAGTGCTCCGTTTGTTTCTATTATGGTGAAAATTTTTTACCAAAATGTAAACAGAATCCGCTCGAAACTTACCGCTCTTAATCTTAATGTACTGTTATGCAATTTTGATATAATATGTTTAACTGAAACTAATTTAAATGAAAATGTATTTGATAGTGAGCTTCTCGATGCAAGGTACAATATCTTTCGAAGGGATAGATCTAGCACGTCGGTTTATTCCCGTAAGACTGATGGCGGTGGTGTTATGATTGCCGTTAAGAAAACCATTGATGTATTCCGCCAATCCCACTGGGAGAGCAGAATGGAGGATATTTGGTTGACTATTGGCGCAGGCGAGTACAATTTGTCTAAATTACACATTTGTTTATGCTATCTGCCTCCTGATTTACCTATCGCTGATATTAATGATTTTTATTTTAATTGCCAAAATGTCATTCTTGACGGTGCGGCGGACGCATTTCTGATCTTGGGTGATTTTAACGTTCCTGATATTGTTTGGACTAACGCTGATAATTCCTACTCTTTCCTACCGGTTGTCGGCGATGCCATTGACAACAAATGTCGTGCTTTATTAGATACCATTGCTCTGTGTGAACTGTCTCAATATAATAATGTATTTAATGAAAATAACCGTATTCTGGACTTAGTTCTTGCTTCAGGTATAAATAAAATACAAGTAAGCGATACAGACCCGCTAAGTAAGCAAGATAAACATCACCCTTCTCTTGCGATTAATATATCTGGCATGTCTGTTATGCGCAACCTGAAAAATAAGCCCAATACTCATTTTAACTTCAACAAATGTAATTATGAAATGGTCCGGTCGGATTTGGTAAATGTTGATTGGTTTGAGGTTCTATCTTGCGATGATGTTGATGTACAGGTGGATAAATTTTATGATATATTGATGAAAATAATTACAAGTCACACTCCTTATACAAGGATAAATAAAAATTCACATCCCAAATGGTTTTCGAAGGGACTGATTCGTTGCCTGACCGAAAAAAGGAGATATCATGCGTTATACAAAAAATATGCGAATCCAAGAGACTATGACGCATATTCAGTGCTTCGTACTCGTTGCAAGCGACTTATAAAAGAGTGTTATGATAATTACTTGGCTCAGGTGGAGATTGGATTGAAAAACGACACTAAAACTTTTTGGAGATTTATCAGAAGTAAAAAGTCTAACCCAGATATTCCAGATACCATCACATATGACGGTCAGGTTTCCTCGGATGGTCTTCAAATCTCCGAACTATTTTCTTCTTACTTTGGTTCTGTTTTTGTTGATCATCTCGGTTACGCTGTCGATAATGGGTCCATACCTTCTCGCACGAGTAATGTTATATCTTCTATAACTATTGACACTCAGAGTATTGAAGTAAAAATTAAAAAGTTGGACCCTAATAAGAGTGCCGGTCCGGACGGAATTCCACCTAAATTCCTAATCAACTGCTGCAAGGAATTGTCGATACCTCTTTCTATTTTGTTTAACAACTCTCTTTGTTCGGCAACGTTTCCCTCTTACTGGAAAACAGCTCATATCGTACCCATTCACAAGTCTGGCGATAGGTCGAAGTGCGAAAACTATAGGCCCATCAGCAAATTATCTGCCATCGCCAAGTTGTTTGAAGCTTTAATTTATGACCATATTTATTTCCATATCTCTCCTTTGTTATCCGATAAGCAGCACGGTTTTGTTAGAGGTAGATCTACTGTTTATAATTTACTAGTTTATAAGGACTATCTTTGTAGAGAGTTTGCTAAGCGGGGTCAAACCGATACCATTTACACCGACTTCAGCAAGGCCTTTGACAGGGTTGACCACAGACTGCTCCGTTGCAAATTATCGTCATATGGCATTCACGGCCAGTTACTTCGTTGGATATGTTCTTACCTAGAGAACAGAAGTCAATTGGTTACCGTTAAAGGATTCTTATCATCACCTATTACAGTAACATCAGGCGTCCCACAGGGGTCACACTTAGGTCCTCTGTTCTTCATTCTGTTCATCAACGATCTGGTTGAATCCTTGGTATGTCCTTCTCTTTTATACGCGGACGATCTTAAGATATTCTCCCCTGTGCACAATGACGCCGACTGTGAATGCCTTCAAAATGACTTAACCACTGTTGCTAATTGGTGCTCCCGTAATCACATGCAGCTTAATGTGGGCAAATGTTTTGTTATTTCTTTCACAAATAATACAAAACGCAAAATTATTTACACATATAGGATAAATAGTCTGTCCCTGGAACGTAAATCTGTTGTAACGGATCTGGGAGTTATGTTCGACGAAGGTTTGACCTTTCGTCAACACTATGACCATATTACAACTCGTTGCAGTAAAGTTTTGGGGTTTATTTTGAGAAATACTAAGGACTTCAATAAACCTGACAGTGTAATATATCTTTTTAACACTTTGGTAAAAAGTATTTTAGAATATTGCTGTTCCATCTGGTCTCCCCATTACGCTGTACACACCGCAAACATCGAGCGCGTCCAGAATAAATTCTTGAAATCATTGTGCTTTCGCCTTGGAGTCAGTCGCAGATTCAGTAATTATGCCGAGCGTTTAACCAGATTCAAAGTGAACAGTCTAGAAGTTCGACGTAAAAAGATATGATCTCCTCCTGTTGCATAAAATAGTCCACTCCAAAATTGATTGCTCGAGTTTGTTGTTCCAAATTAATTTTAACATTAATTACAGATTTCGTCGACCTAAACTCTTCAGATTGGAGGTTTTTAAAAATAACACCTCATTTTACAATCCTCTGGTCAGAATGTGCCGCATGTACGATGAATTATCGTCGCGAAATCCGGAAGTCGACATTTTCCAGCGCAATTTGTACTCGTTTCGCCGTAGTATAGATAAAGCACTGTGCCTTTTTTAGTTTAATATATTATGTTTAATATTTCAGTATATGTTTAATATTATATTTTAACGGTACTTCAGTATTCCCAGTAATTTAATAATCTAATTATTTTGTTTTTTTTTTCTATCATTTTCAATTTTTATTATATATTTTCAATTTTTATTATTTATTTGATTTTAAAATCAATATAAATTGTAGCAATGAATTTAATCTTAAACAAATAGCGCATATTTTGTTTTAAATCTTATTGTAATTTTAATTTTATTCCGTAATTTTAAATGTACATATTTAAGTTTATGTGGTTCAACTTGGTAACTCATCCGTTCATGCCTGCTATGTACACTGTTAAGGGTTAGAGTCTAGTACTTATCTAATTTAATTTATTATCATTTTAATGGAATAATAAACTGTAACCTGTTTGTGTACTAAATAAATAAAAAAATAAAAATAAAAAAAATAAGGTTTATTTATTTTAAAAAAGTGGGTGTCAGTTCCGAGCTATGACTGGAGTTTACTCCAGAACAATTGTCTTTGAACAGACAGAAAATAATAAAACAAAACTTCCATTTTGAAAGACAAATGAAAGGTTGCGCACAAAAATCATAATGCTATCATTCATTCACTAATTTTACTCTTCAAATTCATACAGGGCACCTTATATCAAAATTTATTCTTAAGAAGTAAACTGCAAAAACAGTTGTATATTTGAAGTAGTATAGCAGAGACGAGAGTGGCAAGACACAGATCTATGATAGATACTGTAATAGAAAATATTGTGTTTATAATCCAAGATTCATGATTACATTAATAGGATGTTCCTGTGTAACCAGCTTATTTAACGAGCCCCCCATTTAGGAATCAATATGAGGAACCAAGAATTTTGTTGCACAATTACAAGCAGTGTCACTAACATTAAATACCCTCTTAATATGGAATATTGCAGAGCAAACTTAAACCTTAAAAGCTTATGTTTAAAGCCTGTAGTAAATTGCTATAATATGTGGGCACTGTTTATATGTTATAAGGGGCAACAATGGAATGAGGCTGGAACAATCATATTTATATGATTTTTTTCCCAACCAATTGTCTCTTGCTATGCACACAATCTTTTCTTTCATATAAGAAGGAATTTTACATTATCTCGACATTAGGATTGTCTTGTCTGATGCTAACACATTTGTAATTAGAGGGACAGGCATTACATTTTTTTTTAAATTAATATGCAAATAATAACTGCATGTTACTTGTTTTGAGGAAGTAACCTATTTTTTTTTCTCCCTGTATCGTATTATACAGTTTACGAGATGAGTGAAAGAAGATTTTGTAAGGGAAGGTTAATGCACGAAACAAACCCAATGATAGTCGTTCTAACACTGTCTTTATTACTGTACGGAATGTACGGAATTTAGGTATAAATATGCGAATATAACAATAAATTAATTATTATTTGATGTGACCTAAATAGCAAGTCATTGACATAACATGTGCAACATATTATTATTGTTCGGTAACCCGTACACTCCCAAACAAAAACTTTATTTTTCTTTAAAAATATTGTAAACTTAGACACAAAATAAAACTACTTTGGCATAAATTTTAATAGTAGAAAAGCACTGTTAAAACATTGATTTGGCTCACAAGTCACAATTCTCACACAAGACATGAACCGGCAACTTTCAAATCCTTTCATTAGTGAAACAACACTGATATACAGTGTAAAGAATAAATAGCACTAGAAAATTTTGTAGGGTGTTCACAAGGCTCAGTGGCTCAATTGGGAAGGCTGTAGTCGAGCTTGAGAATAACTTGTGAGATGAATAATTTGTTTTAGTATTTCTATATTAAAATTAACTATATCAGAAAGTAAATAGAAAAAATCATAAAACCACTTTACTAGAAGGGGTGTTGGTCTTCCATCTAAGAACGTGTAGTCCGGCCCATCCAGGAGTATGCCTTCTGCATTACGATTGACAGATAGGCCTTTAGATAATCGCCATTCCTTAGTGTTCACAATTGAGGAGCAGCTGAAAGCCCTATACAGAACTGTAAAAATTGTATTATTTAATTACTCATGCGCCAAAATAAAAATAAATCTTTGTTAATGTATCTGTTGTAAAATAATTTTCGCTAAAAATATAAAAAAAGAACATATTTAGATATATCATAATAAAAGAAGTTTAAATTGTGTGATGGGCGCGAAAGTGTAAGAATATTAAAAAAATATATGAAAAAAAACTTCTTTATTATTAGTCTATTAACCCCACCAATATTTTATTTATTCATAACATATAATTTCTCTAACGATTTGAATTTATATTGTTGTTGCTTCTGAAAAAAACAATAATTACCATTTCCTTGGATATTACGTAAGCTGTTAAATAACAGACTCATTTTAAGAATTATTATTATATTAGAACTTTTTCAAATCTTTAGGTTATAAAAAATTATTACTACGCTGTAGTTTTTTTTTTGTTAAGTTTTACCCTTAAGGGAAGACAAAGGATACAAAGATCATACAGCCTTATCTTCAGTAATTTTTTCTTCGTCTATTTAGATGATAATAGTGACGTATTAATGAGCTGATTTATGAATGATAGAAAAATTAAATAACCTCCTTAAGTACGTTACAGTCAAGATGTGTGGATTTACTGAAATCTCCGTGGACTTCTTGAGAAAGCTGAATGATGAGAATGAAAAGATGATGAATGAATAACGATTTTCAGAAGAAAAACAAAACCACAATCGATTCTTCGGTACAGATATTAGTTTCGGCAAAAACCGAAACTTATTTAGATATTATTATTTCTTTTGGTATATTCTAATTGACATAGTGTATTTTTTATAAACAAAATAAAAAACAAGTTACTCGTCTTAAATAATAAAATCACGCCTTTTCCCTGTAAGGGTAGGCAGAGCTCACAGATATCCACTTTCTTCGATCCTAAGATACATTTTTCGCTTTTTCAACAATCATCACATTATACTTTTTATACGAGCTATTCAGTTAAAGGAGCTTTTGACCTTGGCTTTTTCAGGCCTCTTTTATTCGGTCCCAGAAAGTTTGCCACGGTCTGCCTTTACCGAACTGCCAAAGTGTATTTGCCTCATAAACTTGTCTAGTCAATCGTGTGGACTTCAAGAAAAATTAAGCCAGGATTTTTGACGTGATAATGTCTTATAAATCGATGAACGCCGGCTGCACGCACGATAAGTGTAACGTTCCGCCTGAGTCGAGCGTGCAAGCGAGAACGCAGAACAAGCGACGATCGGCCTAAGCGTTCGACTTGTGACGCATCTATCTGTCACCCACTTCATGAAGTGAAAAGTTAATGTTAATTTAACGAAAAAATAATAATTTTCAATAAACTCCTTCTTTGTATTATACAAAATAAGGATAGTTCAGTGATAATAATTCAATTCAATTGATAAAAGTATACAATTTTTCATCCATGTTTTCTTATGACGCTATCACGTAAAATTATCGTCCGTACACTGACTGCACAGACAACCCAATTTTTATTATTCAAAACGTCATACTCACTAAATACCGATACATAATAGAAATTTTAATTCCTCATACACAAGCCGCATTGACGACTCTTGGCAAAAATAAATTTTCATGGACGATGTAGAAGCGAATGTCTAGATGTCAAAATTTGTCGTTTGGGTTGGCCAGCTCGAAAACTCGACTTAAATCCTATTGAGTATATTTGAACGTCTTGAAGCGCCAAATATGATCAATGTTTAATATGTAATTATATATCCATTATCTTTCCAGTTTGACTTTTTTTACAGATTTCACCATAAACAAACATTACTCGAAACTACCATTTTTGTGTGAGTGTGGACGTGGAATATAATGTTTATGTATTTTATTTCTAATGTATATTATATAAAAAAATATATTTTTAAACTGCTTCTGCACTTCTTCTTTACTGTGTCAATTTTTTATTTTACTCCTCTCCGCGTTATTTTCTTTAAAATAGTTTTTATTTCATGTATTAAAATATAAATAATCTTACCTAAAATCAACCAAATTAAATAGCAATAAAATTTATTCTTTGCCTAGGTACCCATTTTTGCATAAGTTTATAGCTAAGCGATTTATCATAAATAACAGAACATATTTTACTAGGCGATGCAGTTGCTGAGCATAAAGCTACGCTAGCACCATATATTCAAGTAGAGCGTTATACCTAAAAAAATAAAAAATAAATAACTTCCCGCTAAGAAAATCGAAGATTTTCGAAAAATCGGGAAGTTATTGTTTTTACCTGTATGTCTTTACCTGTATGTTTTTGACGTGATAACGTCTTATAAATTGGTTGCGGCTGGGAGTCACTTATGAAAAAGTGTAACGCTCGGTAACGTTACGATGAGTCACCGAACGAGAGAGAGGCCCGCCGAATGCCTTGCGTCTCTCTCCCACTCAACTATGATCGGTCTGCCGCGCGCATTGTGCAATTTAATTATATTCATATCAATAAATATTCTACCGAGAAAAAGACGTTGTCACGTAAAATCTTCGCCCGTAAAACCGACTTTACAGGCAAAAAAAAAAAAAAAAAAAAAAAAACCGACTTTTTTACCTGTATGTCTGTATGTATGTATGTGTGTGTATGTGTATGTAAACCTCTTATAACTTTTGAACGGTTTGACCGAATCGAACCAAACCAAATGCGTTCCAAAGAGTTACATCAAACTTAGATTTCCTGAAAATTTGAACCGATTCGTACGGGTAGATTTTGAAAAAACTAAAAAAAAATCGAAAAGAAACTTTTTAAATGTTTTTTGACGTGATAACGTCTTATAAATTGGTTGCGGCTGGGAGTCACTTATGAAAAAGTGTAACGCTCGTTAACGTTACGATGAGTCACCGAACGAGAGAGAGGCCCGCCGAATGCCTTGCGTCTCTCTCCCACTCAACTATGATCGGTCTGCCGCGCGCATTGTGCAATTTAATTATATTCATATCAATAAATATTCTACCGAGAAAAAGACGTTGTCACGTAAAATCTTCGCCCGTAAAACCGACTTTACAGGCAAAAAAAAAAAAAAAAAAAAAAAAAAAAAAAAAAAAAAAAAAAAAAAAAAAAAAACGACTTTTTTTTATAACTTTTGAACAGCTTTACCGATCAATTCCAAAAACTAATCAGCTCTTCACCTCAAAAACCACGTCGATCGCGCCCAAGTGCGTCAAAATCAGTTGATTCGCTCGTGAGATATCGTTGACGAAAAATCAAAAAAAGTGTTTTTTTTGCAATAACTCCGAAATTTTTCATCTGATAATTTTTTTTTGTTCCAAATTTTTTTTGAAGGTTGAAAATCTACATCAATTGCCGGCAACCGCGTAAAAATCGGTTGATTCATTCAAAAGTTATGGCAGTTTGAAAATTTCCAAAATCGTGTTTCATTTAAACAAACTTTTATTGGCCTTTTAAGCTCGAAGAGCTCAAAATCATAGAATAGCTCGGAGAGCTCAAAATAACACATAAATTATATTTTTAGCTCGAAGAGTTCAAAAACATTGTATTGAGTGGAATTTTGAGCGCAAAAGCATAGAATTAGCGGGAAGTTATAGGGATGGTCTTTAGGGTCAACCGTTTTTCAATTTTTTTTTGTTTCTATGGGAATTTTTGCTAATTTCAAAATCCGTCACCATCTGGTCCTAAACCTGTTGATTTGATTCCATACAAAAAATATTAAAATCGGTAAAGAACTCTGGAAGTTATGGCGTAACAGACATTGCGCCATTGAAGCTGATCCATGGAAGCTTCGCTCGCTCCGCTCCAATCAAGTCAGGGTAACAAATACAAGAAAAACGACCTCGCCCGAAGTTTAGGACCACCCGAATTTTCGGTTCATTTTTAGCTAACACGAAACGGATCTAAACCTAACTTCCGAAAAAAAAGTAAAGAAGTAATCTGAAAATGAAAAGTAACTATAATAAAAATATTGAAGATGGTGACGAAGTTAAAGATATATAAGAAGTATTTAATGTTGACGAATGAGTGTCTAACGTTTAGAATTAGGTAAAGTAATTTCATTAATTCAAGACTTATTATTGTGTAATAGATTATTTATTATTTTTTATATTTATTGTTGCTGTAATTAAAAACGTAATAGTACCGTACTTTAATCGTTGTCGTGTTACATAGACCTTGTCTATATACCGAGCTTTTAAGAAAAAATATCGAATTTGATACTTAGAAACAAATATTCACTACAACCAAAATTTTCTAGTAATCGTTATGTATATCGACTAATATCTGAAAAATATAGCTATATTATAATATCGATATTTTTTACTTAATAACCTAACTGACTGCAGAACTGCAGACTGACAGACACGTAGTGATTATATACTCTTTGTGACAGACAGTGAAACGACTCTAATCGCAGTTTATCACTAATCTTCGGTCTGTTTGATTCTGAGTAGAATTTGACGACTTCTTTTGCGTATTTAGTGAAATTTAATTTAGTGGTGAACCAAAAAGTGTGCAATATACACGCAGGTAAGAACTTCGCTACAGAAGTGCAGCTATTATTTTTTTTCTATTGTATTCATAACAGATCGATCATTTATTGCGCCATATATCTAGCACATTCCATCGAACTTTCCTTACCTTTCGTCAGGTTTTTCTCATTCGAAGATAATATGTAATGTACGAATTAAAATCAAAATGTGTTAGCGTTACTCTTAAAGTGCACAAGTGAAAGTGAATGTGACTTGTTACAACTTACGATGTTACGATACAAACGTTATAAATATGTTGCATTCCTTTACGTATCGAAAGGAAGTTTCGGCACGCTTTTAATCGTATTAAATCGATGAAATTTACTCAGTTTTTGTTTTTATTCCGTTGTTTGTAAGAAAAATTATAATGTTTTGTCTTCTATGCAAAAGTATTGCCTTATGATGACACTAAATATTTAAGTTACGGTAGCATTGCCTTTTTAATACTGCACGTAGACAATGAGTCATATTCATGATGAATGACCTTGTCTTGAGCCTGCCGAATATTAATAGTTTAATTTCACAACTCCATATGTGAAATATATTTGTTTCTCTTTCCAGCTTCCGCTTATATGTGACAGTGTGTAAGTGTTTCTATAAAAACGGCCACCGAAAAACTAAATTCATCTGATCAGCCGAACTACAACACAATGTGTATGTATTAATTGTTTATTATATATCTAATTTTAATATATTTTTCTACAGTGAATAGCTGAACATGTGGCAGAATCCAGGAGTTTTTCCAGGAGGTTTATATTTTATTACTAAAATATATGTTTCCTTTGTGTTGTGATGATTTTAAGTAAATAAAGACTTCTCTTTCTCATACTGACTTAAAAAACTATGTTGAGTTTGAGTTAAAGATTAGAATCTTTAAAAAAATGGTATTTATTATTCTTATATATTTCATGTAAGCACAAGGATTTTTGATGTTCAATTATTATTCTTTCTAGTTAGGTTATGAATAATTTTTTATGGAAGTCTTTATTTACCTGAAATTCTATGCCTTTTTTACCAGCACGTGCTATATACTTCCACCATACCCAACCTTAAAAATATTGTCTTATTCACCTACACTAGACAATATACTAAGAGGCTTTTCACTACCCACCTTTAAGTATATTTTCTGTTTAGAACCAAATAATGCTAGGTCTCTGAAGCTAATACCTGTCCTATAAATCATTGAATCTTAACCATTTTCAACTTAAATTTATTTCTATAGAGATTAGAGTTCTATAAAAGGCATAATAATATAATAGTTATAAAAATATATCTCTAAACAATAAGTAATATCTTTTGTTCAGTAGATACTTATCTACTGAACTTTGTAGGGAATGAATCACCTTGTCTATCTATACAATATCTTATTTATTCAATGATTTAGGTAAAGTACCTATATCAGGCGTAAGTGTTATAATAACAAATTTTATTGACTTGTACAACACCAGAGGCCTTAGTGTACTTTTATAAATGTGCATATCTTACTATCGCTATTCTGTCAATATTTGTATGATTGTCTTTATTGCTTAATAAAATGAGGTCTGAAAGCATCACTCAAATGCAATAGTAATGTTTGAATTTTGAAAACCTATCAGACCTCAGAAATCTTTCAAATATTGCTTGTAATGCTCTGTTTAAATGCTGTGTAGCTTTGTATAAGGCAGTTCAGTCATATCATAACACAAAGGTCTTTATTTCTCTTACAACTAGCCAATACAGCTACAGACATATTGAATGCTTCAATTTCCTTATGGTATTTCCCCTTGACTCGCGTCATCTTCAGAGAAATGACACATTATTTGTTTACTATATTGTTCTTGTTATCAGCACCAAAGTTTCATCATAAAGTACTGTTAAAAATAAATTATTTCTCAGAGCATCATCTCCATAAATCTTTTAATGATGTTGCATTAACAAAAAATGGTATTGTGCAATAAATTGGAATAGTTTTCTTGTTTTTTTATAAACTTGTCATTAGTATAACAGGTTCTTCCATTAGTTAAGTAATTAAAAGCCCTTTCGGTCTGAACCGGTTTAAAGATAATTATAACAAATTGTCACCACTTAACCAATATCATTAAGACTACACTACTTAAATATTGGTTAAATAAATTATGTATTAATTTGTTATGTTAATAACATATTATATGTGCAACCTTATCTGTGAGCATCCATGTCTTGTTCATGTGAAATTAGCTTAGCACTTGTGAAGACAATTTATTATTATCACAAATACATTATGAAACAAATTACTAGAGCTACTAAGACACGTAAATACAGTTGAGAACACATCAGACACAACACTTTTACGTTTGAACTTACCTAATGCCGATGTAATAAAAGTCACTTTTCAAGCTTGATCTACTATCGATTTTATCACAATTTAGCGAATAAATTTACACAAGCAAAATATATTCAGATACAAATATTTGATCTGTTGCGGGATTTATCCTGCAGTCTAGATAATCTAAAGATTTTTTAAGAAGCGTTATGTAAATTGACTTATTCATCAAACTTTAAATAAAAACATTAATCCCCATTGTAGTTTCTGCAAATAACCAGGACAGAAAAGTCGCTTGGGTACACGATAAACAAAGACGCGGACTTTAATTTTTCTTAAGTATGGATTGAGAAACGAATTTCGGTCAAACCTGGACACTTAAAAAATTATAATTTCAGATATATTTTTTATAGTAAATCATAGGTTTTTTAACTACATATTTTTAATTGTACTGTACATAAATGAAAACTGATGAAAAAATAAAAAAGAACGACGTTATCAGATGTATATCCAACCAACGCCTTCGTTATAACGGCAAATACTTTTTGCCGGTTATTTGCAGAAACTACAGTGGTGGTACGTTTGGTAAAATTGGTGCTTATTTTGATAATAACATCACAAAAAATCATTAGAAGTAAACATTCAAACTTGAGTTACAAACATTCTCTTTCTTACAACGTTTAAAATGGTGACCTGTAATTTTCGGTTTCAACAGTTACATTATTCAGTATTATAATTATACTAGCTTGTACCCTCGGCTTCGCTTGCGTTAACGTAGATCACAGGTTAAAAATTATATTTCTATCTATCAGGGATGGTACTATTTTCTGGATGAAAGACACCCTTTAACCTTTTCTAAACCCCTGACAAAGTGTTTGCAAAGTTTCATGATAATCGGTATAGCAATTAAGGCGTGAAAGTATAACAAACACGTAAATTCTCGTATTTATAATAAATAAATAAATATTTCCTACATTCACACCAATTAATCTAACCCAAAGTAAGCACTTTAAGGCTTGTGTTATGGATACTAGGGTAACGGATATACATACATATATCATACATAAATAAGTTATATTCATAGAAATATATACAAACATCCATGACTCAAATAGAAATGCTCGTATTCATCATACAAACATCTGCCCCTTCCGGGATTCGAACCCAGGACCGTCGGTGCGAAAGGCAGGATCGCTACCGTTGCACCAATCGGTCGTATTATATATTAGTTAAGACACAAACAGACCAGAAATATGACAATTTTATTGTGGGGAAATAATGATTATTTCACTTGTTACAACAGCCTTTGAGCTATCCAGTCCACACATGACTAAAATACCTTTACAAGCCTAAATTGCGGGATCGCGGAAGACGTAATGTCTAGCGGTAGTGATCTAATTTGCAACGCTGGATTTTATTAACACACATCTGAAAATAGCACGTTTTATGTTCTTGCACGTTATTTTGTGCAAGTTACCTTATAATATAAAAGAACAATGTAAAGCATAAATTAATTATAATTAATCTACATATCGTATCTACATTTTGACGATCGTTTGGTGCAACGGTAGCGATCCTGCCTTTCGCACCGATGGTCCTGGGTTCGAATCCCGGTAGGGGCAGATATTTGTATGATGAATACGAGTATTTGTACCTGAGTCATGGGTGTTTATATATATTTCTATAAATATTACATATCTATGTATCATATATGTATGTCTATCCGTTACCCTAGTATCCATAACACAAGCCTTACTGTGCTTACTTTGGGCTAGGCTAATTGGTGTGAATGTAAGAAATATTTATTATTTATTATTATTTTATTATCTCTTCCCGTGTTTCACACGCAGTTATACACACAACATAAAATGCAATCAACTCTTTTACATCTTCATACACCTTTTATAACTCATCGTACATGTTTCGTTACACTCACACATACACGCACACACATCCACACACGCACACACATCCACACACGCACACACATCCACGCACGCGCACACACACACACAAACACACACATGCACACTTTTCTCCACGACACACATTCAACCAAACTTTCCAACATAATTTACACCACCTTATCGAGAACACCGAACACTATTTACACTCATTGTATATAAACAATCACCACAAAATCTGTTTTATTTTTATTTTATTTTTATTTTATTTTATTTTTTTGTTTTGTATTCATTCACTCATTAAGTAAGAAATGGTTATTAAAACAACATGTATCTTTTGTAATTTTATAAGAAGCGGGGCCCTCTAACACAGGTTTAATACTTAAAAGAGGACACCAGCCACTAGTTATGTACGTTTTTTTTTTAAAAGATACTGAATAAATATTTTTTCATTTTTTTCATTTTTTTTTTTCATTTTGCGATACAAGTAAAAACGTTGCAAATTTAAATGCATCATGCGCACACATGCTAATTTGTTTAACAGTTCTTTTTCTCTTAAGTAAAAGGGCTGGTTATCCAAATTAGGAGGTCGCAACGAGGCCGCATACCAATGAATAACGACCCATCCCGGCTCAGCTGGGGTTAATCATTTATCCTACTATTACGAATTAGTATTTTGTACCTAAATGTCCTACATTTTGAGAGGTGATTTCCTCATCATTTGATAGGATCAGGTGTTACTTGGTGGAAGTCTATATCCATTAATAAAACAAAAATATAAAAAATAATAAATATAATAATAATTTATTTATGTATAATAATGGTTTACAACACAAAATAACGTTAACAACTACATTAGTCAAAGACTGTGTCGCAGTTGTTAGCGCCCACCTCGAACCTATACAATTAACAACAATTATACATCAAAGAAAATAAATTGACTGAATCTAAACGGTATAGAATTCAAAAATGAATGTGTGTGTGTGTGCGTGTGTGTGTGTGTGTGTGTTTCGGTTTGTCTTCAATTGGTTATAACAGAGACTCAAAAAAAAGGTAGCTTTATTCCGCAAAGAACGAACAAAATGCACCGCCCGCCTAACGCAAATAAATTCAGACAACGACTCACCTTGCACCTTAACCAACTACTATACAATGTGTCCCGTCACCAGTGTCGGAGCCTTTAATGGTGTGCAATATGGAATTTTTTTCGACAAATTGCCCCTCAAATTTTGTTTTTCTCTTACGGGCCTGGGCTCTCATACTAATTCGACCACCACTACTCATGTAAATGTCCTATCAACATTAAAAAGGTGTCATTTGATAGCTAAACATGTAGACAACAGTTACACAGCCATCATATTTCAATTGTCATGGAATAAAAAATAGAAAAAATAATTAAAGAAAAACAAATAGATTCTTTTTGTGTGTTTTTTAATTATTGGCTTTTTGAGAACTGGTGACGGGACACATTGTATACGTGTTTCGCCCCTTCATGGAGCATCATCAGGAGCTGTTAGACCGTGCAATATCGAGCACTTAGTATGGTTTGCTGAAGTATGTAGATTATTTTTTGTATTATCAATGAATTTACTAATTATATATTTTTAAATCGTTACGAGAATAAAAACTTGCCATGCTTAAAGAAATTTGTAAAACTAGAAAAACACGTAAATAAATGCTTAAATGTCGTTTCAATTTGTATAAAAATAGGTATACTTTTTGACATTGTTACATTTTGTTTACTACAAATGAAGCGTTGTTGGCTCATAGTCAAATAAAAATCAATACGAAATACGTAGCAGAACGAATTGTAAGGAGAAATTACGACAAATGAGAGTCATAGTCTTATATAAAGTATAAGAAAAGTATGATAGATATACATATAAAAAATATACTTATATACATTTTAATCTTATGTACATTCGAATCATATAACTTAGTAAAAAATATTCTTTCAAAACTGTTTACACAGTTTGTCTGCAGATCAATTATCAAAATAACATACATATTTTGTCAAAGTTATACTTATTTAGTTAATCACTTTTTAATGGATGAAAAAAAAATTACGGGCCATTTTTTTTTAATTTTTTTTTATTTGATTATCTTTTAAATAATAACACCAAATAGCATCGAAAAATAGTATATAGAGGCCTTAGTTTAAGTTTCTTTAATGTGCCACTTTCTAGTTTCTTTGAGTTAATATTTGTATGATAGATCTTAATGCTATTAAAATAAGGTCTTAATTTAAAATCTTTAATCTAACGAAGTACAATCAGGCTTTTTAATAGTTTTTACAGTATTAACGTAATGATAACGAAACTGATTGATAAACTCTGCTATTTATTTTTATTTTGACATTTTAGACATAAAAAATTTTTTTTTTTTATAACTTCTATCACTTATGATTTTTTTCGTGTCTAAACTTGTTCTTTACTCAAAATGGAAACGTAGTTCTCCATTCTCCAGTTCTGTGGATACAGGAACTGAAGTTACTAATATTTTTTTATCTATTAATTTAAATAATACCTCAGTAATACTATGTATACGAGTTTTAAAGAAGAATAACGAATGGGTTCACGTCATTTAATAAAAAAAAAACTTAACGTTTCAAAATCTTGCTTTGTGAAATAGGTCATAATCTTTGCCGAAAAAACTCTAATCTGCCAAACCATTTTACAATAACAAAACGCTTTGTTTTTAATATTCCATGGTCATTAACATTACTATTAATTATAACAGTATGATTATAGGAAAGGTATCATATTTGATGTTGCAGATAACAGTACGTAAAACATGAAGCTAGTGTCAGTTTAAGAAATACTTGGAA
This sequence comes from Calamotropha paludella, assembly GCA_927399485.1. Taxonomy (NCBI): domain Eukaryota; kingdom Metazoa; phylum Arthropoda; class Insecta; order Lepidoptera; family Crambidae; genus Calamotropha; species Calamotropha paludella. The sequence continues at coordinate 20,877,025 of OV656818.1, forward strand.
AAATTCGGAGTCTTACAATTAGGGTTGCCAACCGTACTATAATCTATAGTATTGTACTATATTTTGGGTCTTCGTACTATATACTGTTAAAGAAATATATAGTACGTAAAAATACTATGCTTTTCAACACCGAAATATAAGAGGTTACGGGCATTTTTTTATCTACTTATAAGTAAAAAAAAAAATGCATGATTATTCATCCATGAATATTCTTACCTTTAACTAGAGTATATTGTATGTGTATCCGATCGTACTAGATATATGCGCATTCCGAACTTGTCAATGTCAAAGGAACAAATCAATGGTCACATCACTGGTTTGCGTGCGTTGTTTTTGTTTTTTTTTTTTAATATATAACAGTTTTTATTTTAGAATTTTTCCATAAAATACTATTTTTTTATGAAGTGTACTATATTTTTATACCTTAGTTTGAAAAATACTATATTTCGTCGAAGAAATGTTGGCAACCCTACTTACAATGTCTCCGTAACTCAATTGGAGGTTCTCGCCCGGATATCAAAAGGGATGTGGGTTCGAATCCTGCCTGAGACAAGTTCTAGTAATAAAAATTCTTGAAATCCTTAATATTTTATCATACTATTAGTTATGTAGTTACTATGAGCCCATTTAAATGTACCTCGATGTAGTAATTGCATATTTATCGAATCTTTTTCTTTATCGTTATCAATAATTCACCAATAATGAATGATTATCCTCATATTGATAGGTGCTTACTTAATTTTGTATTAAGGAAATCAAACGATTGTATGCGCCTAACAAAACCATATTATGGAATATAGATAAAAGCGGTAGCGAATAGGAGGTACACCATCCTCAAAAGTCTTAAGTTCACCCGTAACAAATCTGAAATTAAACTTAATATTGAAGTAATTAAAGTTGGAATTTGATAATTATGGCAATTCAAAGTATGCTTTATCATTAGAATAAAACACTTTTTTACTAATTTTTTTGCGCATCTTTTATTTTATATTTAATCCTGACGTTTCGACTCCTTTACAGGAGCCGTGATCACAGGATGACTAAGGTGATGGTTGTCGACAACCATCATCGAAACGTCAGGATTAAATATAAAATAAAACATGCGCAAAAAAATCTGTAAAAAAGTGTTTTATTCTAATGTGTAATGTGCGCGGAAGTATAAGAACTAAATATGCTTTATCAGTTTAGGACAAAAAAGTTATGCGAGAGCCTCTTTATTTAAGATCAAGCTCTCCCCTAACCAAAACCCTGGATCCGCTATTGAACAGTATTAAGGATGTATTTATATGCCCGTAAAAAACAACCACACCTCCGTGTCCTCAGGTGGGATCCCATCACCATTTTATATCTAACAGTATAAAGGACTACAGTAAAGATAACTTTCTCCTGAATCGGAGCTCTCGTGTACATATAATGAAACAAGTTAGATTGCTCAATATCGTAAGGCTGCGGTTCCAGTGAGGCGTAGCGAAGCAGAGCGGAGACGAGCTGTGCCGCGATTCACCAATAACATGGCTTGAAATCCACATCTCTTCTCCACTCCGCTTCAAAGGAAACAACATTGGCGGAGAGAAGCGGAATTGTTTAAAATATCGGGAAAACAGGCTAGATTAGGCTAGCGCCGAGAGAGGAGCGACGTGGAGCGGAGAGGGCCGGGTTTGTGGGATACACAAATACCTACCTACAAATGCAATGAAACAAAGGATGCAGCGTGGGAGATTCCTTTATTTTTCTTAACCGACAACATGACGTGTGTTCTGACTGAGAAAACACGTGTCACTGGGCACTCCGCTCCGCCTCAGTGGAACCGCAGCCTAAGTAAATACCATGTATTAGAGAGTCGCAAAAAGACAGTAGTAGACGGCCAGTCAGACGGCCATGACGGCAGTGAGTATGGGGTACTACCCGCTTGACAGCCAAAACAAGTTAATATTTTTTAAGCCCCGACGCAAAATGACGACTGTTTAGAGCAAAGCTAGCGATCCTGTCTTTCGCACTGACAGTCCTGGGGTCTCGTAAAGGGCAGATGTTTGAATACAAGTATTTGTACTTGAGTCATGGGTATTTATATACAAACTAGTGGACCCGACAGACGTTGTCCTGCCTGTTATTTTTGCAGTATAGATAAATAACCTAGATACCGTCTGCAGCGCCATCTGCCGGGCTGATTTGTGAATCTAAACCATTCTCAGATCCCCTTGAACACACACAAAAAAAAATATCATTCAAATCGGTCCAGCCGTTTAGGAGGAGTTCAGTGACATACACACTCACAGAAGAATTATATATATAAAGATATTACATGTTTATGTATCATATATGTATGTATATCCGTTACCCTAGTATCCATAACACAAGCCTTACAGGTGCTTTCTTTGAGCTAGGCTTATTGGTGTGAATGTAAGAAACGTTATTATAATTGTGATAAGTTTGACTGCTGTTTATGTGTCTGTCTGTAACACCGTAACTCCTAAACGGGTGAACCGATTTTGATGCGAATTTTTAGCAGCAGGTTTTCTAAAACTAGTTCCTAGACTTATTTTTATTAAATATTAAAAGTTGTTTTGTTAGCTGCGGTAAGGATCTTAGACGCATAATGGGTATAAATTAACTGATCTTCCTCACTTATACACGACTACAAACCATGTAAGGTTTTGTCCAATAAAATAACACAATATTAATGATGGCTTTCCTTTTTTGCGTTGAGTTTTTATTTATCATAATTTTATAATATTTTTTATAGATATAAAAATGTAACAGTTTAATCCGTAGATAAGATAAGTATAATGTCAAAATAATATACTTATTCAACAATTTATTGTACTTTTTTCTTTAGTATTTCGATATCGTATGGTATTATATATTATTGCAATTGGAAAGAGAAATGACAATCGATGACACCAAGGTCAAGGTCAGCGCCTTCGAAAACCTTCTACCTTATGATTACTATTTATGAATTGTTTTTAGATTGACTGTTTACATACACGAATATCATATTAACTTTCCATAGTTTACGAACTTCTCCAATTACGTCGTGATGGTGTGCCACTTAGTGCTCACTATCGGCTGAACTAAGACGAATGTTCTTTGACACTCATTCTCAATTTTAGTTTGTCTTGAAGCCTAGGCTACAAGTTCCTACATTCTACGACCACTGACTTTTCGATTTGTTGCAATACAACGTCTGCGTCGTCGTTTCTTCGGTCGCCGTGAAAGTAGTTAATATGCAATTAAATTGTCTGAAGAGCTCGGCGGCGTACCGGCTAGCACTTTTCTTTTTCTATACGGGCGATTTCCGCAATTCGACGTCTTTTGCGCATGTTTTGCGTCTGGAGGGTATTCCGCATGTTTTACTCAGCCACCCCAGCTCTGCCAGGAACGCTCCAAGCGCCTTCACTTTGGTGACGTGGTCTTGCCCGGTAGGCTAGCGCTTGGTTTGACTTATGATTTCGGAATTTATAACCAAGTTTCCCAATAGCTAGTTAGGTTGAGTGACCAAAAGTAAATTTTTCCGTCTCTCCGTACTTCGGAATACAAGTTAGACTCTTGGTCCCAACTGACTGATAGACCAACTTTGTACGGCGACCAGCACATAAGCTATATACTCTTTATATAAAATTAACTCTATTTCAACGATAAAAAAAATAAATAAATAAATAAATTGAGTATTTGACAGGTTATACAAAAATATCTCAAATAGTTCTTTAGAGCATAAAACATTTGCCATTTGATTAAATTCTTGTTAATTTTTCTGTTTAGATAACATGAAAATTACAATCTAAGTTTAAATGAAGAAAAAATCGGCCAAAACGCTGAAAGCCCTTTTATACAGGTTACGTGATAAGTTTTAGCTGCCAAATCGTTATGCGTAAAGCTTAGACAGACATTTACTGTAAACAAGCATGTAACGTCACTCCGTTAGTCAGCCAAATCCTTGCATTTTTAATCACTTGGTCGATTATGAAATTGTAATTATTTTATTAATAATTTCTCACAAAAATCATATAAATCTTATAATTGGGCGAAATTACTTTAATAAATGTTATGTTAAGTTAATAATTGTGTGCTATCATCTTGTCTTACTGTACTTCTACGAAGTGATTGATATCTCGAGATTCAAATATCCGTTTTGCTTGACTTAAGTTACAGTGTTGTGTGGTTTTAAGGTTTGTTTTAGTATAACAGCAATATGGCATATATTACTTAAGATAAATTGACCAAAATCAGAAAACCGAATGTGACACCGGTCTCGTTCACTGTCGTACTTATGTGCAAATTCCCATAGGCCATTGTCGATGTAATACCTGCCTCGTAATAACAATTAACAATGCATGGCTCATTAAAGTGGCTTATTGCAAAATTCTATAGTTATTCATGTAATTTTTTACCGATGACATTGGCATTTTTGACGCCAAATTCGACCAGATTATAAAACATTTAAATAGTAAATATAATATTTTTTTACCCCTATCTTAATCTTAAAAAAATCTGGAAAACGGTTGACCCTAAAGGCCATCCCTGTAACTTCCCGCTAATTCTATGCTTTTGCGCTCAAAATTCCACTCAATACAATGTTTCTGAGCTCTTCTAGCTCAAAAGGCCAATAAAAGTTTGTTTAAATGAAACAAGATTTTTAAAATTTTCAAACTGCCATAACTTTTAAATGAATCAACCGATTTTTACGCGGTCTGCGGCAATTGATGTAGATTTTCAAACTTAGAAAAAATTTGGAACAAAAAAAATTTATCAGATGAAAAATTTCGGAGTTATTACAAAAAAACACTTTTTTCGATTTTTTTCGTCAACGATATCTCGATCGACGTGGTTTTTTGAGGTTGAGAGCTGATTAGTTTTTGGAATTGATCGATAAAGCCGTTCAAAAGTTATTTAAAATATAACACATTTAAAAAGTTTCTTTTCGATACATACGATACATACAGACACCTTCGCGGGAAGGGTCAGGGAAGATTCCTAAGGCCTCAAAACGTCGAGATCTGTTGAAAACTCGATTTTTGCAAAACGGGGTAAAAACAGTAACTTTTCGATTTTCTTAGCGGGAAGTTAAAAACGATATTTACCAATTGTGTTTGCTTTTGGTGCAACAGTAGCGATTCTGCCTTTCATACCGATGGTCCTGGGTTCGAATCCCGGAAGGGACAAATGTTTGTATGATGTATACGAGCATTTGTACCTGAGCCATGGGTATTTATATAGTATATTTCTTTGTATATTAGTTATTTATGTATCATATATCTATCCGTTACCCAAGTATACATAACACAAACCTTACAGTGCTTACTTTGGTCTAGGAATTAGTGTGAATGCGTGAATTTTCGATGTTGAAGGTAGTTAGTGTTCGACATTGGTGGAACGATACTAGCTCATAGTAAAGTTAAAATACGTTTCTAAATTTCGACGCGTCTGCCAGCGTCTCGGTAGCTCAGCAATCAGAGCACTCTCCCGGATTGCGAAAGGTCGTGGGTTCGAATCCTACCTGAGGGTTCGGAGGCGTGGTCGTTTTTTACATCTTATTGAAAAATGGCATTGTGAATACAAAAATAAAATTAAAAACAATATTATTTTTATCATTTTTAATAAAAAGGTGTTCCAATAGCAAAAAAATATAAAGTATATATTTTTATAGACGTGTCTGATGATTAGGTAACGTAACAATTTGTGTTTTATTTAAACAGGTTAATAAATATCGTCTTATATATGTTCATATTTTACTGCTATTTAATTGCTAGAATTTTCTATCCAAAGAAAAATTAACTAGAAAAAAAACACGTTGTCAGACGTATTCAACGGTCAAATTAAAATAATACTCAGATAAAAATAAAATGTTAAACAATTCACAGTGACTGGATGTTTTTAAATACATTTAATACAAATTTGCAATAAACACAAATTAATTTTTAGTTTTTTTATATTTAATGCATTTGAATGCTATCTTATAAGATAAATTATATAATAGATAAATACTAGAAAAATTCAGCTCTGCTCACAACACAAATTAGAAAGGTACTAGAAAATTTTGACGAGTGTTCACAAGGCTCGGTATTGTCCCTGGCAAATAAGTTGAACATGATTTTGAAATCACGTGACATGCGCAGTAGTGAATAATGTACCTAAAGTTGCTACTGTGCATGTCACGTGATTTCAAAATCATGTTCAACTTATTTGCCGGAGACTATAGCTGAATTGGTAGAGCATTGGACCGGACTTCCAAAGGTTGCGTGTTCGATTCCCACCTGAGAATTCACTTTTAAGACGAGTTGTTTTTCTAGTATTTTTCTATTAAATAACAAATTTATTTGTTGTATCTGTAAAAGCTGTTACATTCTTAACTGTAATTCAAAGGATGTTTAGATCTTCTGGAGTATTTTAACGATATGATTAGACAATACCACTACAAAAACAAAGTCAGTGTTGATAAAAATTAATACATCGATCGATAGTGATAGCGGAAAGTGTGAGCTTAGTAATAAAGTGATCCAAAAATAATGTTAGTAAGAAAAGCAAAACTATCCAGAAAATAACATAAAAAAACGGCAATAAAAATTCTGTGCACTTTTCTCACAACACAATATACACTCACAACCCGGCATTTGTTGTACCTGTAAATCCAGCTTTGTGTAAATACAATTTTCGCATGTTCCAATGAGGCCGTCCACTATTTCATTTGCTTCCGCGTGTATAATTTTATTTTTTTTCACAATTATGTATGTATAAAAAATGTGTCATAGTTATTTACGCATATTACGTACGAAACACAGGACGGTCTCAATCATAGTTTAAAAGAAAATTATATTAACCAAGACTCTTTTCGGTCATACAGATCAAAACCAGGGCGGGTACCCGCAAGGGGGATACCCGCAAGGAGGATACCCGCAAGGAGGCTACCCACAAGGGGGATACCCGCAAGGAGGCGTTCCCCAAGGAGGGTACCCTCAAGGCGGGTATCCGCAAGGAGGTTATGCGCAGCCGCCTCAGCCAGGTTTCCAGCCAGCAGGATATGGAGGAGCGGGGTATGCTGAGGTAAGAAGTGGAAAATTACTTAAAGATATATCACTTACCCCACCCTTTCATTGTGGCATACACCTTTTTAATCTTTAGCCAATGTCAACTAAAAAATTTAAAACATTTATTAATACAAAGAATTATATTTAAAACATTAATTTATAGGCACGCGTCCCTTCCACTTTTTATGTCTGTCTCTCTCGCTCTTAGGCGGGCTAACCATGCCCGAGTGGAAGGGACGCGTGCCTCTCACTCGCTCTCATTGTAAGCGCATAACGTGAGCGGAGCGTAACGCAGTTTCTTGAAGTGTCACCCGGCAAACCAATTTATAAGACGTTGTCACGTCAAAAAAACAAATTATAACCCTAATAGTTTAAAAAAAGTTATAAACAGAACACGCTACAAATGTTTCTAAAATATATTATACTAGCTGCCCCGGCCACGCGTTGCTGTGTTATAAATTAAAATCAAATCTATCCTATCTTTTAAGTTAGATCAAATAATAGATATTTACGAAGTTTGATCTAAATCGGTTGAGTAGTTTAGGAGTCCATCGCGGACAAACAACGTGACACGTAATTTATATATATTAAGATAAAGAAATAATTATCTATTATACGATTCTCTTAGTTAACGTGAAGCTCTGATCTAGAGGGCTTTAATTAATGGCGGTCGGTAGATGACGTTTGAAACACGTCAAATAATTAATTGAAATAATGCTATTTGTGAAAAAATGTCTTCAAAGTGAAAATAGTATTTTTTATATTAGCATCACGGTAATTGTTAGATAATGGAGTTAATGTTGATGCCTATGACGAGGGTGGTAAGTTACAAATTTACTTGAAACCAACATAATGGAACATATCGTAGGGAAATCACTCACCCACTGTTCCCAATGCGGATTGGTGAGTACATATGTAGCCGGGACCAATCGCTTAGGATTTGGTATTTGATAGAATCAGGTGTCACTAAGCAGAAGACCATATCCATTTATAAAACAAAAATATATGATAAATGATTATAATAGAAATATACTTAAAATAATTGCAATTACTCAAGCGGGATTTAACCGAGTGGATTTTTTATATTTTTTTATTAAAATAATTTATCATATCGACGTTGCGCGTGCAAAAATCGCTGTGTTATTTTCGGTTTTTTTATGCAGTGTTGATCGTTATTTCTATGCACACCTACTGTAAAAACAACTATGTAATAAATTTAATATTTAAATAGTTTCGGAATGTAGCTATGTGACATTCATACTACGAAAGTTCCATATATACACGTTGTGTTATAATTCACAGGGCTAAAACAAATTTATAAAAAAACACATAGCGACTCTTTCACGCGCTACGACGATATGAGGTCCATCCAAGCGGAATCGAACTCTAATACCTTTAACAATAAACTCAAAGTGTATTTGTTACATAACAGTTTGTATAGTGAGAAAGAATTTTTTGGAAAAATAGTAAAGTATATGCATTTGCAGTACTTAATTTAATTACTAACTTGTAATATTTATTGTATTTTTTTTCAACCATAGTAATTATTATATTATTATGCAATTTAAAATCCAAGCTTAAAGGTATTTTAGTAATTTTTAACTTATAATTAGTTGCTTGAAGGGTCATGCTTGCTTCTCCTTTATATTTATAACATCAAGTTTATGAACTTGAATTTTCTTTGTCTTGCATTATACACTGATAAATTAGTTATTTTAGATATGGCAAATTAAAAGGTATTCTGAAATGGAATGGCAAGGAGTTTGGAATTGACGAATATATTTTTGAGGCTTAAAAATTTGCCCGAAATTAAATACATCTCTTTCCCTTGATATAAAAGGAACAGGAGACAAAGTTCACTGAAAGAAAAATTAAAAATATACTACACATTTCCTTAACAGTCATTAAATTTCAATGATATTAGATTTTCCATCGTTATTGTAATTCTTTACAAAGACCGAGTCAGTGTATGTGAATTTAACCTAAATGGCCTTGCCTTGACGATTCAAGGTCGCCTATTTCTATGAGTATGCTTATATAAACTAGTATATTTAATAAATAAAAACACTAGATTTATTTTTATCTATATTGAAAAAAGATTCATGATGAAGGCGAAACATCTAAGGCTATTAGATTGTCAATAGTATTTCAACCAATAATATTAAGATATATTTTCGAAAGTACTTTGTATTTTCGACTGTGTAAAGCATTCTATATTATTAAGAAAGGCCGCTGAACATGGATTACGAGGTAAAGCAGGTGATTGGCTAACCAGCTATTTAGAAAATCGTCAACAATGCACGGAAATCTCAAAAGTAGAAAACGATGTCAAAGTTATCGCTAAATCTGCTTACAAAAGCATAAAAAACGGTGTACCGCAGGGGAGTATTTTGGGGCCATTGCTGTTCCTAATCTATATAAATGACCTGCCAGACGCAATTGACACTGAATGCATTCTGTTCGCTGATGACTGCACCCTATTATTTCGTAAAGACATAACAAAACTTCAAACTGACATTAATACTACTATAGGCAATATTTCTAAATGGATGATTAATAATAATTTACAAATAAACATTAATAAAACTAAAGCTATACAATTAAGAACCTCTAAAAGAAATAAAATAAAACGACATTAAGTATAATAATATTGACATTGAAGTGGTAGAATCAACAACTTTTTTAGGAATTACCGTGGATGAGCACTGCTCTTGGAAAACCATATAGACACTATATGCAAAAAAGTGAATAAATTTGTATTTGCCCTTGGTAGAATCAGGAGAGTAACTTCTTTTACCGTTGCATTAGAAGCATACCACGGATATGTCGCCTCAATGTTTCGCTATGGCATAATAATCTGGGGAAATAGCGTTGATTTTGAACGAGCGTTCAGAGCCCAAAAACGTTGTCTTAGAGCACTATGTGGCATCAGAAGTTGGGAATCATGCCAGCCATTATTTAAACATCATAAAATTTTAACCTTGCCATGCATGTATATAGTAGAGCTATGCCTTTTTATTAAACGTTTTCCCGAATACACAGAGACACATTATTAAAGGAACCCGAATGCGAGAAATTGTAGAAAAAATAAACTAATCGTTCCTAAAGGTAATCTAACCTTATATAGTAAAAATGTGTTTTGCATGGCTGTCAAAATATTTAACAAACTACCAAAAACTTTAAGAGATTTACCTCTAGGCAAAAATAGGTTTAGAAATTCCCTATACAGCTGGCTTGTCGAACGCAACTACTACTCTATAAAGCAGTTTCTTGATGACAAAAACATGCTGTCGTCTTAAATCAATGTAATGACATTAATAATAGTGATATTGTGAAATTCTTATTTATAAAATATCGAAATACTTGTTTTTTTTTTCATTATTATTTAACACTGATTAATTAAAAGATAATGATTGGTTTATTTGTATTCATGACATTTAATTATTGACTTGCTTTTCTCTCTAATCTTGTGACATTGTAACTTAAAAAAAAAATGTATTAAAAACTCAATTTTATGTATCGTATTTGCATGCCTACTACTATATGGCGAATACTGTTGATTCACAAAATCGATGTAACACCCCGTCTCATTGTAACACACGGTATTAGCAAATAAATATTCTTATTCTTATGAAAGGTCTGCGTGATATAAAATTAAATGTTGGATATTCTTACATTTCTTCCATCTCACCAATTAGCTTAGGACAATGGTTACACTGTAAGGCTTGTGCTATGAATACTATTATAACAGATTGACGTACATATATGATACATAGCTATTAATATTTATATATACCCATGACTCAGGTACAAATGCTCGTATTTATCACACTAACATCTGCCCTTACCAGAACTCAAACCCAGGACCGTCCATACGAAAGGCAGGAACACCTTTTGCACCAAATGATCGTTAATTAAATTAAGTTTTAACAAGTAAAGTTGTTCACTTCTTAAATATTTGAGTAAAAATTGGCTAAATCTAAAAAAAATAATTTATTTATAAATAATAATAAATTTATATATTTATATATATATATTGGCCAACATAAAGGTGTCAAATAACACTTTTTCTTATAGAAAAAATTGTAATTTAATTAAGCTGTGAACTCTACGATTACTGAATGACAAGTGATTTTTAATACTAAAAAAGTAGCAATGTGAAATGTTGCTGTAAATATATATTAGGCGCATATGCAATTATGCTTGAATAATATGTCGCACATGCGATGCTATAACGTCACTTATGTAATTTCAGACAAAACTGAACTGAGTATGAGAAAATACTCCTACCTCTACTCTACCTCTTTACTTTGCTTGCTTTTACTCTAAAATGAAGTTCAAAGTTGTAGCTTAATTATTTTATTTGTTTAGCCGAGAAAAACTATATATGTTGTAAGGATGTTCAATTTTTAAATGCACCTCCTGAAATATTACACCATTTGCATAAGTGACGTTATAGCACCGTATGTGCGATGTATTTTACTTGAAAATATTAGAGCTTTATAATGCTCACAACAAAGGAGTGGAACTCCCTCGGTGAGTGTTTCCGAGTACTTATAACCCGTCCATTTTTAAAACCAGGGTGAATAGGCATCTTCTGGGTTAGCTCGAACTAACGTGGATACTGTCTTGGCCCCCGGGCTTGGAATCAAAAGTGAACCAATAAAAAATAAAAAAGGCCCACAAATTGGAATAAAAAAGAAATAATAACTTCTTATTTATATTATATTATTATCAGTGGTTGCATATCAATTTTGCGTTGGTTAAGGTTTCATACGGTTATAATGTATCTGACCCGAGACATTTCAGAAATAGTTACTATGTTATAAGGTTTATGTATTAAAACCGACTTCAAAATTAGGAACTTCTCAATTCGATTGTATTTTCTTTTATTTAGTACCTCATAGAATTATTCGAATAATATTATTTTAATAATTATTAAAAAATAGTCCTTAAAAAATTATAAATTCATAATTCATTGCGAGCCACATGTACATAAGCAAGATGTTATATAATATAAAAGATCATAGCGAATGGGTTAATTTAATAGACTTACCTCATTCTAAATTGCACAAAGTCAACACTGGGACCATATGTCTTAAAAATATATAATAAAATCCCAAATTATATTAAAAGTAAAAAAAATATATTATATTTTAGAGGAAGTTGAGTTTTGTTGAACAATGTTTTTATTAAAGGATTTATTGATTAGATTTAGATTTATGTATAATTAATATGTTACCTTTTGCTGTCATAACACCTTTGCACTGTTGTAGATAATTTACCAAAATTTAAAATTGTAGGTATTGTTTAGTTATTAAGAGGTGCAACACCCTTATATGGCTCATGTTGCGTGCTATTTTCTAGATATAGACCCACTATATGTAACCAATATGACTATTAACGCGTTGCTTACATACAAAAAGACGTTACGATGCAGCTGCTAAGAAAACTTCAGTCACAGCACTAATTTTGCTATGCTATCGCTGAACCGTATAAGTGAGAGAAAATCCCAATGGAGGCGTACATACGCATTGTTTTTGCCTCCGACTCATTACAAATACGGTTGGGGTCTTCATTTAGACACTAGTTCGAATACAGGTAGCTAGTTGCTAGTTATATCTGTGCGAAATCAGTTTTTTTTTTTAATTCAAGTGTTTTAGGCAAATTTTAAGTCTTTTGGCCATTTTTAAATATTCAGGGTCGTTTTGATATCGACTGGTGAACCTGTTATCAGTTTATCTGAACTTATCGCATTGTCGGCCATATTGGGAGCCGGCTAAACAATATTTATCACAGTGCATGCCGTGATTACTGTTAAACATCATGTCCCAAGCTCAGGTAATTTTTACGTTATATTCTATTTTATGAATTAAAGTTATTATATTATATGATAAGGGTAGCCAACATTTCTTCAGCGAATTGTAGTACAATACAATACAATACAATACAAAACACTTTATTGATAACACCACATTGAAATAATAAGATAACAAGAGAAAACTTAAAATAGTGTTACAATGGGCGGTCTTATCGCTCAGAGCGATCTCTTCCAGACAACCTTTAGTAGTATTTCAGAAGTAGCTATAAAAATGTAGTACGCTTAAAAAAGTAATAGTATTTTACGGAATACGTAAATAGTAGACGAAATTATATTTGTTACTTATTTGTTTTTATAAAAAAAATCCACCTTTTGCATTTTTTAACAATTTTTTGTCTAAATTAAAAGTGTCATATTATGTTTTATGACATTTAATTTTAAATTCATGTAAATCACAAACTTATTATTTACTATTAATAAAGATATTACATTTGTTTCTTTCTTCTCGCCAATTCGAATTCATAACTGAAACATACCATACCGGTCATAATACCGGACATATTATGATATGTCTGACCTTTATGGCGTATTCGTAAAAACGTATTCTAGTATAGAAGACGTTTTTTTTGTCAAACTCTTTTTCATTGATAGTCCGCTTTCATACTTTTCAATTAAGTGAAATAGTAATACAAATTGTAACGACCTAAAACTGTGTTGTGGGTCAGTATTTTAAATTTTAAGGGCACAAAAGAAGCAGAAATATAAAGTGATTAAAGTTTCAAGAAATTTCTTTAGTGCAATAGAACTCTGAATTATCGACTGTTAGTGACAGCTTTCAATTTATACGCAATTTCATTGTTACGTGCTATAACGCTAAGTTATTGCAAATAATAGGTGTATTTTTTTCTATTTGATTAAATACTTGAAAATATTTAATGTTATATATATATATATATATATATATATATATATATATATATTTAATCTGTATGAAAGTTCAGGTGGTACAGACATTTTAATGCTTACCTCGAACAACAGTTCTCCTACAAAATTTTATTACTAAACCATAACGTAAGTTTAATGTTAGCTTATGCCAAAGTACTTTCTGTTTCAGTTTTGTGGAAGAAAAAATATTTTAAACATATTTGTGATTGTTTCATCTATTTGAAATTTATTGAACATTCCTAATGATTTGTAGACAAAATATGTATAATAAAAAGTAATTTATGAACTCCCGCTCTGGTATATCTACATAAAAGTTTCACCATAGTATCTTCAGACAGTTATTCTTTTGAAAGTAGTTTGTTTTAAGTTAGATCATAATATCATCTGCTCAATTTACATAACCCAAATCCATCTCATTTTTTTATTGCCAGCGTAAATAATAATTAATTAAGACCGATTATCTTCCTGTTCTTTCTCATTCAGGGCAAAAACAATTGATAGCTAGACGGAATCTCTTTTTCTGCTTATTATTTAAAGTTTAGTAGCACTGGAATGTTATATTATAAAAATACTACAAAGCTACCCTATGAATGTGGGTTCGGAGATCTCTGCAGTAGAACATGGATATTGGTTTTCGATAATATCGAAAAATCGGAATATCGGACTAAAAGTCCATATCGAAAATCCTGTATTCAATTTGATTATGTCAGTTTTTTTTTATATTAACCTTCTGCAATTGCATCAAGTTGACCCTTTGAGCAAGGTATTTTGAATATACTTGTTTCTGATATAAATATAAATAATTTAATACGTTTAAATTGTTTTTATATTGATTAAGAATTAACAAAAACTTAAGACACATATACCAGATAATTTCTATTAGTGTTTTGCTAAAAATAAATTTAATTTATAATATGTGAATTTTAATAAACAATATTTATATCTTCTGAAATAGATATATTTTAAAACCCTATTAGAAATACTTGTTTTTATTCTGTCAATAGCAAAAAAGATATCGAAATATCGATTTTCCGATATTCAAAATTATAATATCGAACCAATACCGGTATTACAAAATCCTTCCTATATTTCATGCCCTATTCTGCAGTCCATCTGTCAATAGCAAAAAAAATATCGAAATATCGATTTTCCGATATTCAAAATTATAATATCGAACCAATACCGGTATTACAAAATCCTTCCTATATTTCATGCTCTACTCTGCAGTCCATCTGTCAAACCACTACAGTGGCTCGCTACTCTCATCTAAGAATTTAGCCTCCCCAAAACCCGGTGAAGCTGTGGCGATCATCTGCGGTCAACAGCAATCAGATATCAAAAAATATCCAAATACATTTGCTACCACGTGCATCTGGACAGCAAGCGGCTGCAAAAACACGTCGCATCCACAATTAAAAATCCTATTAAAAAAAATTCCATTTATTAAGTATCATGGGATATGAATGAGATTATATTAAAATTATTTTTCCAGTGTTTAGTACATTAAAATTACTTCAGCATTTTAAATACAATGCACACAAGTTTTTGTGTAGGAAAACTTGAAATCTAGTAAATTAATTCGATAATTTTACTTCTAAGGGTGCGATATATGTGAACCAAGCCTTAGGAATTCATTCTTCCTGTATGATTGAATTGTTAACGCGATTCAAATGCGATTATTAATATGATCCAATATTTTTAGCACGTTCGGATAATTATTATGAAAATTAAGCAAATTTCTCAAGAGACAGTCATGGATGTGACCAACAATATTTTATTACGATCTCCAACCCATCTGCTAATAGTGGAGATGATGGCAAAATTCTCCCTTTTTTTGGGGAGTGTTCCGTCCAGCAGTGATTGTTTTATTCTTGGCTAAGATGTATATTGTTTATAATCATTGTTCTTACTTTCAGCCTCCAGGCTACTTTCCGCCGGGCGCCGGCGAAGATGGCGAAGTCAAGGGCTTCGACTTCACCGAGCAGTCCATCAGAAAGTCATTCATACGAAAGGTATTTATAACAAAATCTATATATTTTTATATTGTAATATAGTAACAAGTTCAGTGACGATGAATAAAACAATATTCACTTAGATAAAAAATACGGGTGTCAAAAACAACTACGCCTCCGAGCTCTCAGATGGGATTCGAACCTACAACTTTTCGCTATCCGGGCGACTGCTCTGACCGCTGAGCTACCGAGACGCTGGCAAACGTGTCGAATTTTACAAACGTATTTCAACTTCTACTATGAGCTGGTATTTTACACACGTATTTTATAGAAATATTGCATTGTGAATGCAAAAAATTAAATTAAAAACATAATATTCACTTAGGTCAATTTTCGGATATTGACTACAAAAATGTAGATCTTCCAGCTTGCTAACAATACTCTGAGGCTATTAAACTTTTTTGTACCTATATTGATCATTCATGCTGTTTGTCAGAAAAAAAATTTTAGCTCAAATCTGGGTGTTGTTTATTGTCATAATTTATGAATTCTATAACATAAGTACTTAAGCTACTTAACTTGGGTTCAGTAAGCAAATAGCGTTACTCTGTTGCTAATATTTTTCTTTTGAAATCAATGAAATTGTTACATTGACAGTTTCAGAGTGGTCTTACAGAGGCACTCTGCACTAAGGAACCGAAACTGTCAAATCGTTACAAAAGTAACTGTAATTATGGATGAACATTGATGTAGTAACATTGATTTCAAACAAGTATTATTAGCATGCAGAACAAAGTAGACAAAGTTGACCAATTTTTATTTATATTTAAATTTTTCACCATATGAGTTTAGATCATAAACTTCGGGGAATGTCTACTCGCGACAATCGAAAATTAAATACGGCCTGTTTATCTTATACGACCTCATACATAATTTCATTCTAACCATTAGCCATAACAATTCTCTTAAACTGCAATCGTTAGCACAGTATCAGATTGCTCACTCTTCTGTTAATTCTTTGAAATTCATCACTGTGGGACAGATAGATTCATATTACTCACGATATTGAATATAATCTATATTAATAAACTAGCTGACCCAGCCACGCGTTGCTGTGTTATAAATTGAAACCTATCCTATCCTGGATCAAACTGTACACGGTGTACAAATTTGATTAAAATCGGTTAAGTAGTTTAGGAGTCCATCGCGGACAAACAACGTGACACGTAATATATATATTAAGATAAACATCTATGTGTGTTCCTTATGCGTTCGAAAAAATCATTTATCAGATTTTGATGAAACTTTGTTACGTTTTTATATGCAATGCCAGGGAAGATTTATTATCTATAGTCAACAAAAAAACTACCAGAATGCCGCGTGCAACCACTATAATATAAAAATAATCATATTTCTTAAATTCAAACCACTTTCCCTACCCAAAAGGAAGCACTGAAAGGCTTGAAGGACAGGAAACGGATAGACATACGACATATACATATGATAAATAGACATGTAATATGAATAGAAATATATTAAAACTCCCATGACTCAAGTGCAAATGCTAGTTGTCATAACACAAACATCTGCCTCATTCGGGACTTGAACCCAGGACCGTCGGTGCGAAACACTATCGTTGCACGAAACGGTCGTCGAATAAGGTAGCAAGAAAAACGTATATATTGTAATAATATTAACCGATTCGTTGCTACATACAATTACAGAAACGAAGGTCGTAGAACTTGATTTACGTGAAAAATTAAGATAGTTTTATTCTGGGTTGATTTTCCTAAAACTTGATTTGAAGGAGTTATCATCGGTTTAAAAATGACACAGTTTCAGTGGCTAACGCCACACGCAAAAAAAAGTGTTGACACGACAGGCGTGTCATCAGCAACGAACCGGTTAATAAAATCAACAAACAATATTAATATCTACAACAGGTGTAGTCCCAAACAAAGCCGAAACATCTTACACCTTAAACAAAACCTAATAAATAGTAGAAAGCCGCTAGATTATAAACATGCCGAATATCAATAGAAATTATAAGCAGAAAAAAACTTATAGATGGCGCTGATGTCAACTTAAGAAATATGGAAAAATTCGAAGGGTCTGTTAAGATCTCGGTAGCTTAAGGTCTCAGCATATGGGACGTGTTTTTTGTCATCCCTTAAGAAACGGGACGAATTCTTAACATCGTTGCATGCAAAAATATAGCAACAAAATACACGTACCGAGAAACACACGTACCGAGAAACACACATGTTTCCCGACGCGTAAACACATTACCTTCGCTTATGCCGAAGTGTTATGAATTGTTTTGTTTCGCGTGCCATTCATCCATGACGCCATCATAAATCCTCCTTATAAAGACTTCGTTTCGTCACAAGAGGAAACACGTCGCGTATATTGAGACCTTTAATTGGAACTCGGATAGCGAGGGAAGAGAGGAAGAGGATACAGAGAGTTGAAATACTTTTGTTAATTTCGACGCGTCTACCAGCGTCTCGGTTTCTTAGCGCTCAGAGGTCATAAGTCCAAATCCTACCTGAGTGCTCGAAGATACGATTGCTTTTTGCAGACGTATTTTAAATCTTATGATAAAGGTTTAAATCGGGCTATTAATTAAAATAAGACTTAATTTCTAATTGCAGGTGTACTCCATTCTTATGTGCCAGCTGCTTCTGACAACGGGCTTCATATGTCTGTTCGTATTCCACCAGCCGACCAAAATATGGGTTCATCAAAATCGGTTCCTCTTGTAAGTGTGATACATTTTATAGTTTACTACTTATTATTGGAGGTAAAAGCCTATCAATAAAAGAAAGAGAAAAAAAATTTGAAGCTGCAGTTAAGTGCCACAAAAACATCATTTATACCATAAAACTGTTGCAAAATTCTAAAGTAAAACTTATGTAGCGGTAACTCTTTTGCTTATAGAAAAGGCTGAAAGCGTTTTTTTATGTGCTTATTGTTTAAACTCAAAATCTTTATTAAGATGGCTCTCTGAAAACTATTATAGCCTTAAGAGCGTCAGTTCCTCATCACTATTCATACATTATAGTCCAAATACTTTAGAATAAGGAAACTGATTCTGTTCTTGCACTTTCGTAATAATCGAACATTCAAATAAGGCCTTTGCCATATCAACGATGTGTTTTTTTTTTTATTTAATTCTTATATATAGACTTCTTTACAGGAGCCGTGATCACAGGATGATAAACTGGGATCACTTGATGACCTTACCTTAGTGGTCGGAACGTCAGGTCTAAATAAAAATAAAAAAACTAAACGCGCGCATAAAAAATAAACCACTTGTATCCGATTCACCATGCGTTTATTATATATATATAAAATAAACGCATCAATGTCTATATCAATATCTTAAACAAAGACACGCACTGCTAGACCTTGTGATAAAGTGAGCTCTTTTTATAAACAATAAAAATAATAAATGCAAGATGAAGGTCGGTCCTGTCCGAGTTTCTATCGCCAATTCTTCTCGGAAGTACAAAAACTAATTATATAACCCATGTATCTTGTAATTGATTAATTCCAGAGCAAATAAATGCGATTCATATAAAAAGTTATTTTTTGCCTCATACTTTCAGGGAATGACTCAGCCAAATGTTGTCATAAGATTACTTGAATAAATGCATTTTTATTACTTAACATTGTAGCGCATATTACCTTACATATAGTATAGCAATGTTTCCACAATATTAGAAGAATTATTTTATTATTATATAAAATATAAAGTATATTTTTCTACTAACTTTGTAAAACTTATACTTTACTTTGGAACCTAGTCACCTCAGTCAGTCACCGGGCAGGACGCATTAATGCGTCAGGCGTAAACAATATCGGGTACAGGTAGGACATATGAATACTTCCTCGACAATTATGTTGCGCTCTGGAACGGGCGGAATAAATAAGAAATGACGGTCTCCGGGCGCGACGTATTGATATGTCCTAGTGAAAGAGGACACGCCCATCACATGTAGCATATTTAGAAAATGAACTACCCGGTTGACAGGTTAAGATAACTAGCTGACCCGGCCACGTGTCGCCGTGGCTCAATTATATAATTAGCACAATTTTATTTGGTTATGAATTAAAATGAAACCTTTCCTATGTCCTAAGTTAAAACAAATCCAGCAAAATGAAACACAATTCATCAAAATCAGTTGAGTAGTTCCAAAATCATCGCAATTAAACACTGCAACAAAGAATTTTATTAATAAAGAAGATAGAGAAATTAATAAATAATCAATCAAATGGCAAACGTTTTAAAATACCGTATTATTTGTTGCAGCTGGATCGCTCTGGTGGTTGTTTTCGTGTGTTTGATCGCCATGGCGTGCTGCGAAACCGTCCGTCGGACTGCGCCCATGAATTTCATATTCCTCGGCATCTTTACAGTCGCCGAAAGCTTCCTGCTCGGCGTCTCGTCCAGCGTCTACGACAGCTCTGCTGTGAGTCACCTTTCTATACTGAATCTGTTTATCTATAACATTATTAAACTCTATATAAGCATAACGACCAATTTTAAAGAAATTCAACGTAAGAAATCACCTTTGTATACTAACTATAGTTATCTATATATAACATTATTAAAGTCGGCTAAAAAGCTTCACGACCAATTTCAAAGAAGTTCAACATAAAAAGTCACCTTGTTATACTAAAGATGTTTATCTATGTATAACATTATTAAAGTCGGCTAAAAAGCTTCACGACCAATTTCAAAGAAGTTCAACATAAAAAGTCACCTTGTTATACTAAAGATGTTTATCTATGTATAACATTATTAAAGTCGGCTAAAAAGCTTCACGACCAATTTCAAAGAAGTTCAACATAAAAAGTCACCTTGTTATACTAAAGATGTTTATCTATGTGTAAAATTATTAAAGTCGGCTAAAAAGCTTCACGACCAATTTCAAAGAAGTTCACATTAAAAGTCACCTTGTTATACTAAAGATGTTTATCTATGTATAACATTATTAAAGTCGGCTAAAAAGCTTCACGACCAATTTCAAAGAAGTTCAACATAAAAAGGTCACCTTGTTATACTAAAGATGTTTATCTATGTATAACATTATTAAAGTCGGCTAAAAAGCTTCACGACCAATTTCAAAGAAGTTCACATTAAAAGTCACCTTGTTATACTAAAGATGTTTATCTATGTATAACATTATTAAAGTCGGCTAAAAAGCTTCACGACCAATTTCAAAGAAGTTCAACATAAAAAGGTCACCTTGTTATACTAAAGATGTTTATCTATGTATAACATTATTAAAGTCGGCTAAAAAGCTTCACGACCAATTTCAAAGAAGTTCAACATAAAAAGTCACCTTGCTATACTATATTTGTTTATCTGTATAACATAATTAAAGTCTGCTAAAAAGGTTCACAACCTATGAGCGATTTCCATTTAGAAAAAAAGTCAACACAGTGTCGATTATTTTTCTAAATGGAAAACGCTCTATATCAAAGAAGGTGAACATAAAAAGTCACCTTTGCATACTTAATATGTATATCCACTATCGTCTAAGGTACGAATTGAAGAAGTACTTTTTTAGGACTTTAGAATGCCCTAGTTGACTCCTTTTAAAAGAGTTGATCGATTTGAATTTATTTTGTGTATGTTATATAACAGAATGCACAATTTTTCACTGTTAATAAATATGATTTAACAATAAAATTTGTCAGATTTTAATTTAGTAACATTTAATATGTAGTAATATATGTTTAAGTTTACTGTGCCCAAACCGGGTTTATATATGACTCTAGCATAATCTACACTCTATCTATAAAAAACTGTGGGTTCTGTCCTGTACTTTAATTTTTTATTGACAAATGTTATGCTAATTATTCGTTTTATGACCCAATTATACCAATTCTTCTATTTTTTTTTTAAATGTCTGTCTGTTCGTCCTTCTATCAGTCAAGAACGGGTTGACTGATTTCTATAAAATTTAGTATATGGTAAGAATATGTAATTGCGCCAATTATAGGCTATATAATACCAGTTAAAATCTTATAGTCCTAACTAATATTATAAATACAAAATTGAGTTTGTAACACTTTCACGCCTTAACTACTCAATTGATTATCATGAAATTTTGTATATGCTTTGCCAGGGGTACTGAAAAGTACATAAGTTATCTTTTATCCAGAAAAAAGTACTGTTCCCTGAGGGATAGAAATATAACTTCTAATTGGTGGTTTACATTAAGGCGAGTGAAGCCGCGGGTAAAATCTAGTCCAGTGTAAGACCTTTGTGTTATACATTATTGTAGCAATAAATGGTTTATAATTTATTTTATTTATTTATTTTATTATATTTCATTCTTACTTATTATGAACTATACTATGAAAGAATATTGTAATTTGTTATTTTTGACGAGATA
Organism: Calamotropha paludella; assembly: GCA_927399485.1. NCBI lineage: Eukaryota > Metazoa > Arthropoda > Insecta > Lepidoptera > Crambidae > Calamotropha > Calamotropha paludella. The sequence goes on from OV656818.1 coordinate 20,899,175, forward strand.
ACGTCTTATAAATCGATGAACACTGGCTGCATGCACGAAAAAGTGTAACGTTCCGCCTGAGTCGAGCGTCCAAGCGAAAGCGCGGTTCAAGCGATAGAGGGGCACGATCGGTCTTAGCGTTTGACTTGTGGCGCATCTTAAAAAGTTGTTAATGTGATCTCCATTGTTTATAACAACAACTTAATGTTTAATTTATCGAAAAAAGTTAAAAAAATAAAAATTTTGAATTAACTCCTTTGTGTTATACAAAATAATGATAATTCAGTGATAATAATTCAATTCATAAAAGTATGCAATTTTTCTTAAATGTTTTCTTATTACGCTATTACGTGAAATTATCGTCCGTAAACTGACTTTACAGACAACCTATTTTTATATACCAATTTATTGCTTTGATTTGCATGTAGGACCTTTGGCAAAATATGCTGAGCTACTGTATTTTAAATGATATCTTTGTAATTTGATCATATTTCAGGCAATAAAATATCTTTATCCAAATGTGTGTTTGGTTCAGGTGTTGATGGCGATCGGCATAACAGCAGCGGTGTGCTTGGCCATCACCCTGTTCGCTTTCCAGACCAAGTGGGACTTCACAACCATGGGTGGAGTGTTGCTCTGTGCTACAGTCATATTCTTGCTTTTCGGTAAGTTTTTTCATATAAATGAGTTTACTTTGCACAATCTTGTTCCGCCGTCCCCATTTTTTCATCGGACAATCAGACTTACAAATTGGCGACACCGTTATATGGTGGATATACCAAAGAGTCGCACTAAGCGTTTTGGTTTCAATTTTATGATACGTACCGCTAAGGAGTGGAACTCTTTGCCTGAGTCTGTGTTTCCTGACAATTTAGGGGTCTTCAAGTCACGAGTGAATAGGCATATTCTAGGCAAGAGCGTCACATCCTAGATCGCATCGACGCTTACCATCAGGCGAGATAGTGGTCAAGCGCATGCCTATTTTCTATAAAAATAAAAAAAAACTTTCGAGTTCTATTTTTAACAATTAACTTGGTGTTTAACGCGTGAAAAATGGTAATTAGGTAAATTTTAGAGCTACAATCGCCTTAAATATTTATAACTATTTATGTATATTATTTGTATATTGTGAATTGGCAACAGGTCTGATCGCGATCTTCTTACCACGTGACCGGATCTTAACCCTGGTATACGCATCGCTCGGCGCTCTCCTATTTTCGTTCTACCTCCTCTACGACACGCAACTGATGATGGGCGGCAAACACAAGTACTCCATCTCCCCCGAGGAGTACATCTTCGCCGCCCTCAACTTGTATCTGGACATCATCAACATATTCCTCTACATCCTCACCATCATTGGCGCATCAAGAGATTAGGAAACCCGTTAAGGGCTTCGGTCTAGTCTACCATTCCTTATTACGAAGCCTTGAGTCTTCTAATAGATGCGTTATAATCGATTTAATACACCTTTTGACCTTTTATTATAAGATTGCTTTGCAATAATATAGATTTTAATGTAATAATAATAGAGTCCAAAATAATTTATTCGGTTTCGGCATATTTAAAGTACTTATGAACGCTTAGAAACTCATTAATATGTGGCGAAAACTCTATAAAAAAGTTGCATCGCTATGTTATTTTATTCAGAGCAGTTACAAAAAAAATTTTGCTGCAGATAAACTAAGTTTACATACGCATCTATTAGAGAGAATTTTACTATTGGTATTTGGCAAAGATTCTTACGAAGGATAGATCGATTATTTGTTTCATATGGGTCACATTTTTAAGAGAATGAGACACATAACGTGGCTGTCTCTATCTCGCTTTGTGTTGCCAAATATCACCCAGAGGAGCTTCTCGTGCAGCAATTCTGTTCTACTTATGGTATTGCCATGTGTAATATTTAATATTAAAGTAGTAGTTCTTTACTATTTGGTTGGTCCTTATTTTTATTGGTTAAGTGGTGTTGTGTTGGTAGTATTATCGTGCTTTAAAATAAAATAATTAAATTGGCGTCACATCTTTTGTTTCGTATGCTATTAGAAAATTTTAATTTTGTGAATTATTTTATCGAATGTGTAATAATTTATATATTTTTTTCAGGCATGTTGCATTTATTTAAAATTTGTATTGTAAGACCGATGCCCTTATTAACAGAGACTATAATTACGAATTAACGCTTAACTTAGCCGTTACAAAAGTTCGTCATCACATCTCTCATTATGAGTAGTTGATATTAATCTTAGATCTATAGTGTTTAACCAAATTTAAAAAAAAAACCTTAATTGTAATTTTTCTTAGTCTATGGCTTAACCAGAGAGTTATGAGAAGACGTCAGTCTTATCTGTTATTACGGCAAATTAGAAATATAAGGTAAAGATATGAAAATAGTTATATGTTAGTGAGAAATAAATCTACCTTTTTGAAAAATAAGTTGAATATTATTTCGTTTCAAAACGTTAGCTTTTGTAGTATTTTTAAACATAACAAAAATAAAGTCTTCAAAGAAAAATGGCCAATCTTACAATGAGATCATTTTTTTACGTTTACCACGTTTACAGATAGCACAAATGTTCGTCTATCGAATAAACATTTTGATCAATTTTGAACTCTGAATTCACAAAGTTTGAATTGATTTAGGAAGCGAAGTGAAAAATTCAGATGCTATAAATTGGTCGTTACCAAATCAGATTCGCCCAAAATTTTACTCAATTTTCTTAGATTCTACTTAACCTATAACTATAATATATATTAACGATATTTTTCTTATAGAAATATACTAGAAAAAAATTGACTTGTTGTTCTCAGAATTTTTCTATAAAATACTGTATTAAAAAAATAGCATTGCAATATATAAAAATCATAAACCTTTACTATAATTACTAAAAACAACCTGGTAACATTAGGTTTGGATCTGTGAGCAGCAAAGTTAAACAAAATTTTGGATGATTTAAATTTGAATGTTATTTATCGAAATTCTCACTATATATGAAGAAGTGAATTGAAAGTAAATAATTCTACATATAATCTTTGTCCCATCACATAAATATCATCATTAAATAAATTAAAAAAAAAAACTTACAAATCACTTCTTTACAAAATTCTATTATTTTTATTTGTATACCATTATATTCCTAATTTGGTGATACAATGTATGCCGATAATATTGACTGAAAATAACATTCCATTGTCTCTGGTTGAATTATTAGGCAAGGATTTAAAGGAGTTTTCGACTAGGTAATGTGTATTGGAGTTTTCTCCTTAAGAATTGATTTTTATATAAGGCATCCGGAATGATAAAAAGTATGAAGTATCTTTCACTTTAATTTTGAAGTTTTTTTTTTTTTTTATCTTCTGTGCCTGTTCAAAGACAGTCGTTATTAAGGAGTTAACTCCGTGCGTCGAAGCTAACACAAACTTTTTTTTACCTAGTGTTAAAATAACATGTTTCTTAGATTTGTTTATTTTGATTCAAACACATTTGCGAACACGAACTGATTCTATTACTTTAAAATATATTAAGTTATTATTATAATTAAAATAATAACATCGTATTAAAAAGATATGATTGTTTAAGCTAGAAGTACAGCGAACAGCAGCTCGACCTGAATAATAATGGCTAATTATTTTTGATTTTCAACTTAAATGTCTAACATACAGTGTTTATTTTTAAATAAGAAAATCTGATATTTTGTACAACAATAATTTATTTACTGTATTGATACAAACTACTTTTAAAGTAGAACCATTTTTTCTTTCTTTTAAATATAACAGCTGTTCCAAATAAAACGTTTTGTTTAAGAAACAAATATAGTTTAAATACTTATATATCTCCTTCGATATTAAATTAATGTACAAAATCTTCAGGATACTAACAATTTTAAATGAAAAAAAATTATAATGTGGTGACTTAGTCATTTAAAAATTATGTTGTGAGCAAGAGATATAATGTTAGTATCCTTTATTAAAAAAAAATTAAACATCTCTTGTCTGTGTATGTGAGATGCTTTTAAAATATTATGATCTATTAGCTATAGCTCGACGGCTCAAAGGAGTTTTCACCTGCGCGGTACAGGCAAAGAGTTCTATAGATAGAGTAGACAAGGGGTCTACCAAGCAATCCTTGTGTTTGGCAGAAAAAAGCGCTTGCGAGAGCTTACCAGCGCTGAAAAACAAACTACACAGTTTTCGGCCAGAACACGTTTGCTAACTTCAGTTGCGCTGACACAATCCGCCATTTTGCTTTTTATCGCTTAGCGATCGCCATTTATCTTACAAGCGCTCGCAAGCGCTTTTTTCTGCCAAACACAAGGAATGTATAGCGCGCGATACTTTTAGGATTACCTCTCCTTCTCAATTTTAAATTGCTCTCTCACTAGCACGGTCTCCCCATGTCCACCGAAATTTTTACTTTCACGGAGTTGTGAAAATGAAATAGGCGTGCTTTTAAAAGTTTTAATGGACAAACAAAGGAATTTAAAAAATATATTAAATAGCAAAGATTCATTAAAAAACTAAATTTTATTAAAAATAATTAACAATTTATATAATTTATTTACACTAACGGCCCGTCCCGGTTTCGCACGGGTGGACAAATTTTTTCTACTATGAAATATTTTTTCGTCATCGCTATCTAGCGACCGGTAGACGAACTACTTACGGTTAACGCGTTGCTATGGTAACGTTATTGATACAATGGAAAAAAAACGGGAAAAAGAGCGGACAGACAAACACACAAACCACTGTGATCTTAGATTATAGATTTACCTTATTTGCTTTTTTTACCACTATTGTTATCATTAATTCTTTTGGCTTCGTGACATAATCTTACATTTAAGTCGGAGGAGAAATGAAGGGGTAATAGTGCGAGCGAGAAATCACACTTTGTGGGAGAAGGACTGATGATCCGTCAAGTAATTCGATGGAGGCTGAGTAGTCTACTCTATATATAGTGCGCCCCCTTTTTCGGTACCCCCTTTAGTCGCCGTGCCCCCGCACCCCTGTACCGCGCGGGCGAACACTCATTTAAGCTGTCGACCTATAAATGGATTACTGGTATGCTTAATCTGACAATATGCGTGATGGAATTTATGGAATATTAGTAAATCGTTAGCAATATATATAATTAAAATGGACTTATATATTGTCTTATACTTTAATGATAATTATAAACGGGATTTTCACTATTTATTTTTTTCTTCTATTGTAACGGCAGTACAAAGAAATGTCAATATTATTATAATTTCAACATAGATATTGTTATTACAATCAGGCCATAAGGAAAATAACGCCCAGATCAAACTCGCCCAAAATTTTAATTATTTTTTGCAAATCACTGTTCAAATCTAACCTCACAAATTAAATTTTATTTCAATATCATTGTGTTCATCGACATATACCAATGAACGTACCCGTATAACGTACAGTAATTTCTTGGTTTGAGAAGAGTGACGAAAATGGCATATGCTTTCGGACTAACGCTCTTTCCTTATGGGCAATTGGCTTATTTTCATGACATATATTTTGAGAGAGATAAAGATAGTCGAAACTTAGTTTTGTCTCTTTCTTTCGTAGTAACAGTTCTCACCGCTAGGACATTTCCGTTAGTATATGTCGATGATTGTTTTTCTATTATGACTAAAAATAAGTAAGGTTAGGTTAGGTTACCAGTAAGAAATTAACAAAACTTTGGACTTTTTGATTTGGGCGTTGTCTACCACCATAGATTTCGTTACCTTTATAATTTGTTACGTAACATTAATCAACCAAATATAATATATAGCTGAACGTTATTTAGTGCATCCCAAGTATTTAATTCGTTGTTGTCACCGCTTCACACTATAGATGTAAGATACCAATTAAATAATGATTACTTTAATGTGTCATGTTTAAATTTTCCCACGTTTTTCTTAGGTCGCTTTCTTGTCTGTTTGCTTGTCTGTCGTCTTGTCTGTCCGGTTGGAATCTTGTATTTCAATTTTGAGGCACTTCCCGACCACCTAGCGATTTGAAACTTTCAGGGTAGCTCAGAACCCGATGACAATGCACGCTTAAACAACTTTCAACTTTCTAGGTGCACTTTCAGGTCAACTTTCGGCAACTTTCACTTTTGTATGGGGCTTATCCGATTGTTGCGTAACACATGGTTACTTCGTTGAGTTAATAATAAAAAAATAATAATAATAATACTAGATTTAAAAATCTAAAAATCCCACGTTTTTCAGTGACCAAAAAAAAAAAATATCCCGGCGGGGCCAAGCGAGGGGCCACTCAAAACGTGGGGGCGCATCTTTACAAATACTCTCAACATCTATGCATATCATACATCTCATTACATCTCCATAAGTAACATGCGCCCCCACGTTTTGAGTGGCCCCTCGCTTGGCCCCGCCGGGTTATTTTATTCTTTTTTGGTCACTGAAAAACGTGGGATTTTTAGATTTTTAAATCTAGTATTATTTTTATGTTCACAATTTTTTGACCTCACTCTTAGCGACCATCAATAACGTCAATAGATTGACTTGCGAGGTGTTAAATATTGTAAGTATTCGACGTCACCGTTATTAATCTAGTATACTAGTCATATTAAGGCAGTTGAACCTTCTTTATAATGTGTTATGTACAAAATACAGTCATCAAGTATTACTCAAGCACTCCTCTCCCCACGTAACTGTATATTGTTCAACGAAGGGTGGAATTGACCGATTACCAAAGAAGGCGCCACTCGAAATTAGGAATCGCACTTTCTGTTAAGTAATGGATAGTTTTTTACAATGTGTCCTGTCACCAGTGTCGGAGCCTTTAATGGTTTGAAATATGGCATTTTTACCGACAAAATGGCCGATTATAAAATGGCCGCCATTTTGTTTTCGTGGTAACCAAGACCTGGGCTCTCATACTAATCCGACCACCACTACTCATGTAAATGTCCTATCAACTTTAAAAAGGTGTCATTTGATAGCTAAACATGTAGACAACAGTGACAGAGCCATCATGTTTCAATTGTCATGGAATAAAAAATAGAAAAAAATTATTAAAGAAAAACAGATTCTTTTTTGTGTATTTTTTAATTAATGGACTTTTTGAGAAAAACCAAATTTGAGGGGCAATTTGTTGATAAAAAATGCCATATTTCACACCATTAAAGGCTCCGACACTGGTGACGGGACACAATGTATACTAGACCTACAAGGAAATTAAAAAAAATATTTTTTCTATTTTATATGGAAATAAAGACGCATTTCTCTCCCTTTTCAATTGAATTTGTGATAAATACTTTTTCGTATTTACTTCTAGACTTTTCTGAAAGTAAATTCTCAATGACTGCTTGGGCTGCAACTGAAATCATAAATGTATTTTTGAATACCAAAATCTAAATACCTAATTGGCTTTTGTTTATAGAAATATAGTCTTGATTCCAAAATTACAAAAAATTAATAACTTTTGTCTTACAGTACCTAAGTAGTAATACCTACCTACGTAAAGGCCCAAGATAAGTAATCAGTGGGTAATGAATGATTCATGATATGGATTCAATATATGAATAATTCGACAAAAATAGAAATAAAATCAATGTAAAAAAAAACTTTTAAAAAAAGCTTTTATTTCAATGCGCTAAAAAGAATAAAATAAACTTTTAATCTGGAACCTTTATTCACAATTTATACAAGCCATAAGATACCTACATAAAATATTAACTTTTTACTCTAAGCAACTGATGTGACATAAAAGCTTGTCGCGAATTACGATAGCTAGAATGCTTACTAGATAGATCTCGATCTCTAGATTTATCCTAATAATACTAATTAGTACAGTTTATGAATATTTGTATTTGAAATTGAATTCGGTAGTTTAACATATCATTGGTAGAATACAGTAGTGGAACATTATAAAATGAATTGTTCTGAGATAATTCTCAGTACTACAACCATGTAGGTTAGAGAGAAGGAGAACGATCGCTACGTGCCAAAGCATTAGCCCACCTGTCCCTGAAATTTTTTAAGAATTTATAGTTCCTTTTTCAGCCACCAGCCGCGCTGCCGTCGGTAAGTAGTATGTGCGAAGTTAGCTGTTTGTGAGTACAAGTAGATGAAGTTAGTTAAATAATGTACACATTTAACAACAGCTTTTATTGAGATAACTTAGCGATCACAGCGCCTCACTTATTTTGTCCATATTTCTGGGACACTATTTTCTACAGCGATCGTTCTTCTTCTCTCTAACCTCCTTGACTACAACTATAGTATGTGCACAGAGCAGAAGTGAAACTTGTATTTTAAAATTGCTCCTATTCGGAGTTTGACTTGTTCTGATACTGAACTAAAATATGTACATTACTGAAATTGCATTGTGGCACACCTAAAAAATTTAAAAACACGATGTTCCGACCATCGACATATTCTAATGGAATTGTCGTAGTCGTACAACGTGCAGTAAGTTCTTGGTTTGAGAAGAGTGACGAAGATGGGATATGCTTTCGGACTAACGCTATCTCTTTCCTTATAGGCGATAGGCTCTCAATTCATGACAGGTACGGCATATATTTTGAGAGAGATAAAGATAGTCCGAAACTTAGTTTTATCTCTTTCTTTCATCGTGCCACCATTCTCACCGCAAGGGCATGTCCATTATCATATATCGATGGTTCCGACAGACGACATCAATTTCTTTTATATAAATATATCAATTTCAGATTCAGATTTACGGTGTGCGTCAATATTTTTCTTTTAATACCTTTTTATTCTACTTAAATAAAAATCGTGGTAAACTAAACGCTTTGGTTACGAGTGCGTGGCTGAATGTACTATGCAACCGCAACTGAAATGAGTTTATATTTAGAATTATATTCTTATTTTAATAGTGTTAGCGTCTATTACACAACTAATGAACTCAAAAGCGACGGTAATTATTGCATATATGAAAATATGTGCTGTAAGGGGCCACCGGTTTTTTATAATGGCAACTTTACAATTTTAGACGATGACTGTATCACAAATCTATAATATTGCTAATAACGAATAAAGTTTCAAAGCGGGGAAAGTAAGGGCTTTAGAGGAATATAATTTCATTTCACAAAAAAGAACAATCTATTTTTGTTTGTCCAAACTATAAAAATTAGAAAAAAGTGTATTGGGCAACTATTATCTAGATTAATGAGCTCTATCTGTTTGCATTAGCAAAAATGTCATAAGAGAAATAGGTCTCTAACTCATCCAAATTGCATTTTCGACCCACTACATTGGCCAATTCTGGCAGAACTGCAACTAATTGCGTAAGTTCATAGCATTATTCGATAGTAGACTACACAAGCTATATGGAGAAAAAGTTTCAAAGGAACATCTGCTATTGCTAGGCAAGAATGTAATTTTATTTGTTCCGCTCCATACAAAAAATAACAAACTATTATTTTTCGTCCTAACTATAAGGATTAGAAAAAAGCGTCCATATCAACAATAATTAAGGTCAATGAGCTCTATACATCTGCATTAACTTTGGACCCTAAGTCACACAAATTGCTGTTTGGACCCACAGTGCGACGGCGCATTCAAAAAACGTGGTATGAAAAGTTCTTCAAGAAACAGACAAACTCCAAACGAAAATTTTGGTAATTTATTATGACTGGTATATAAAATTTTAATTACCTACATCTTCACTAGCACAACTTTTACACTTTCGTCACATTTTCATCCGTAATTAGCAATATTATAGATTTGTGATACAGTCATCGTCTAAAATTGTAAAGTTGCCATTATAAAAAACCGGTGGCCCCTTACAGCACATATTTTCATATATGCAATAATTACCGTCGCTTTTGAGTTCATTAGTTGTGTAATAGACGCTAACACTATTAAAATAAGAATATAATTCTAAATATAAACTCATTTCAGTTGCGGTTGCATAGTACATTCAGCCACGCACTCGTAACCAAAGCGTTTAGTTTACCACGATTTTTATTTAAGTAGAACAAAAAGGTATTAAAAGAAAAATATTGACGCACACCGTAAATCTGAATCTGAAATTGATATATTTATATAAAAGAAATTGATGTCGTCTGTCGGAACCATCGATATATGATAATGGACATGCCCTTGCGGTGAGAATGGTGGCACGATGAAAGAAAGAGATAAAACTAAGTTTCGGACTATCTTTATCTCTCTCAAAATATATGCCGTACCTGTCATGAATTGAGAGCCTATCGCCTATAAGGAAAGAGATAGCGTTAGTCCGAAAGCATATCCCATCTTCGTCACTCTTCTCAAACCAAGAACTTACTGCACGTTGTACGACTACGACAATTCCATTAGAATATGTCGATGGTCGGAACATCGTGTTTTTAAATTTTTTAGGTGTGCCACAATGCAATTTCAGTAATGTACATATTTTAGTTCAGTATCAGAACAAGTCAAACTCCGAATAGGAGCAATTTTAAAATACAAGTTTCACTTCTGCTCTGTGCACATACTATAGTTGTAGTCAAGGAGGTTAGAGAGAAGAAGAACGATCGCTGTAGAAAATAGTGTCCCAGAAATATGGACAAAATAAGTGAGGCGCTGTGATCGCTAAGTTATCTCAATAAAAGCTGTTGTTAAATGTGTACATTATTTAACTAACTTCATCTACTTGTACTCATAAACAGCTAACTTCGCACATACTACTTACCGACGGCAGCGCGGCTGGTGGCTGAAAAAGGAACTATAAATTCTTAAAAAATTTCAGGGACAGGCGGGCTAATGCTTTGGCACGTAGCGATCGTTCTCCTTCTCTCTAACCTACATGGTTGTAGTACTGAGAATTATCTCAGAACAATTCATTTTATAATGTTCCACTACTGTATTCTACCAATGATATGTTAAACTACCGAATTCAATTTCAAATACAAATATTCATAAACTGTACTAATTAGTATTATTAGGATAAAATAAAGCTTTGACACAATAAATTTCTGATACTGTTAGAAGCTAGTTTCTATTGATTTTATTTTTACAATTTACTTTGACCCTAAATTAATCTTTACTTCAAATAAAGGAATGCGATTCTTTTTTATGGGTTTAAGATTATGGTCTATCATAACTTTATAATACAGTAAGAAAACTAAATATTTGTTTCACGTCGTTCTTTTTTTCTATTTTTGACGAATTATTCATATATTGAATCCATATCATGAATCATTCATTACCCACTGATTACTTATCTTGGGCCTTTACGTAGGTAGGTATTACTACTTAGGTACTGTAAGACAAAAGTTATTAATTTTTTGTAATTTTGGAATCAAGACTATATTTCTATAAACAAAAGCCAATTAGGTATTTAGATTTTGGTATTCAAAAATACATTTATGATTTCACTTAGGTAATGATACTTACTTTTAATATCAATAAGTTATCCCTTTCTCTCCTTTTTCTAGACGAGCTTAGATAATTACTTAGGAAACACAAAATGTCTTATGAAAATGAAAATAACTTTATTCAAATGCACTTAAAATAAGTTGTTGAATCGTCCAACATTTTTACCTACCGGTACGTCTGGACGTCTTTTAACTGACAAGAAGAATGGGAGCAAGAAACTCGTCAGCTTTAACAGAAGTAACGACATGGATTCTGCCCTCGCTTGTGTTGGTTAATACACGTGTTCAAAGGATCCCCTTTTTTGTTAGACATTAAATCAGTGTCCCTTTACGTAGGAATAGGAAACAGTGTTGTGATTGTCCGATTTACCTAAGCAGGTGTTGGTAAGTGTTTATTTTTGTGTTTCCCTGTCCTTTCCATTGATTACATTGTAATCAATGGAAAGGACTCCACCTGACCCCCCGGATCCTCCGGACCGGGTCTCCACGCCTCTCCCGTCAATGGACTTGTCGCCTATTGTGTTTACACAATCTGGGACTAAACGACGTAGCGAACCCGAAATTACAGAAGCCCCTACTAAAAGAACACATACAGTAATTGACCAATCAGACGACACTCCGGCTTCTCCGGGATTGTACACCCATCCATCTTTAACTCAGGCTAGTAAACAATATTTAGATAGTGATAAAGGTCCTTATATAATCCATGTTTCCAAAATTGAGACTGACCCTGCATCTGGTACCTCAATTCATCCAATCAAATTTGGCCAATTCCTGGTGAAAAATAAAGTTAAAAACATAACTTGTGATGGCATAAAAAAAATCGGGCGCAACAGAATTTCAGTGGAATTTAAAACCAGCAACGATGCCAACAAATTTCTGAGTAACCCATTCCTTCCATTGTACAAATATACAGCCAATATCCCCAATTATAACATTACTCGCATGGGGATAGTCAAAGGTATCCCGTCTGACCTCTCAATGGAAGAATTTGTAAGTTCATTGGAAGTGCCGACAGACTGTGGTCTTATCCTAAAAGCTAGACGACTCAATAGGAAAACAGTAACAGATAGCCAGGTCACTTGGGTTCCAACTCAAACTGTGGTTCTCACATTCCAAGGACAGGTTCTACCCCAAAGGGTATTTGTTTATCATACATCCCTACCGGTAGAAACATACCATCTGCCGACAATCCAATGTCTAAACTGTTGTAGGTTTGGACATATTAAAGCTCAATGCCGGTCCAAACCCAGGTGCTTCCGCTGTGCACAGCCCCACTATGGTGGATCCTGTAATGTTACTGAGGACAAAGCAACCTGCTTATTCTGTTCGAGTGATCATTTTGCCTCAAATAAGACTTGCCCAGAACATTCAAGGCAAAAGTCAATTAAAATAGTAATGTCACAGGACAACATCTCCTACCAAGAGGCTTCTGAAAGGTTTGCCCCTGTCAGAAGATCCTATGCAAACGTTGCCCAAACACCAATATCCCACCCCCCCAATAATCTGCATAGTTTTCCAGCCCCACAGACTCCTTTATCCCAATGTTCATACAGGAAAACAACAGTTACATCGCCAAAACCCAGAAAGCCCCTCAATCCAGGTTACGACAGGCAAGCTCACAATGATATCATTGGTAGCCTTCAACCCACTCAACCAAATGGGTGCGCTCTTGGAAACTTGCCGATCTCATCTGACATCAGCCCAAATGACAATCTATTAGATGTTCTTTGGTGCTTTATTTTTAACTTTTTAAATAGATTTGATGATGTCCCTGTACCGCCCAACGTTGCTGAAAGAATTAATCAACTTACAAAATTTATCTCAACTAAAAATGGCGAAGATAATCCAATGGAACAGTAGTAGTATTAATAATAAATCATATGAATTACAATACCTCATAAACCAGTACTCTCCCTCAGTCCTTGCCGTCTCGGAGACATGGCTGTTGCCTGGTAACTATTTTAGTGTTGCCAGGTACTCTTGTCTCCGGGACGACAGGAAAGATGGCTATGGAGGGAGTGCTCTGCTTGTCAGTTACTCCCTTACTTTTAAAAAACTTGTTCTTCCAGCACACAGTGAGAACATAAATGCTGTTGCTGCACGGATCTCAAACATTACATATCTGTCAGTGTATATACCACCACGCTCAAACCCTACTAACACTATTCAAGATCTAAATTCTATTATTTCGTCCCTTCCTCTACCAATAATTATTATGGGTGACTTTAATGCGCACCATGCCTCATGGGGTGCTTATCATAATGACTGCCTTGGGTCCAGCATTCTAGATCTGATAGATGAAAAGAACTTGTGTATTATGAATGATGGCAGACCTACTAGGAGGTCCCGCCCTGACCAGAACCCATCTGCTGTGGACTTAACTATCTGCTCTTCTTCACTGGCATCCACCATTCACTGGGACGTCCTAAGGACCACATTAGGTAGCGACCATTCTCCGATTCTCATCTCTTTTCTGGACAACACCCCATCAATCAACAGACCTCCAGCTTTATTAAAATTTCGCTTAAATAACGCTGACTGGATTTCCTACTCAAAAGACCTAGATAGAAATCCCGAATCTCTTCCTTCAATCTCATTTGAAAACAGCATCCTGGCATATGACACTTTGGTGAAATCCATTATGTCAGCCGCTAGCTCCCATATCCCTAGAAAAATCACTTCCAAAAAAAAACTTTCTCCACCCTGGTGGGATTCAGAATGCTCAAAGGCCATTAAAAATCGCAAGGAGTCCGAAAAAAAATACAACGCTTCCATGACAATGAGTAATTACCTTGCATACCAACGAACTGCCGCCCAAACCAAAAAATTCCTTAAGCAGAAAAAAAAAGCTGGTTGGTATAAATTCTGTGAGAACCTGGCACCAGGTTCGCCATCAGCGATAGTCTGGAACCAATTAAAAAGGTTCCGTAGAGCCTGCAGTCGTGCCAACCTTACATGCAATGACACTTCAAGCTGGATTGAGGCCTTTGCAGATAAACTTGCTCCCCCATCCGCCCCCAATATTGATTGTATTCCTCTACACCCCCATGAAATCCTACCCCCGGCTAATTATCTGGATGGCTCATTTGCTTTTGAAGAATTACAAAAGGCTCTTACAGGTTTGACTGACTCTTCCCCGGGACTTGATGGCATCCCCTACTCTTTCCTCATCAAGGCTCCTGACAGAATAAAACATTATTTCTTGGACTTGGTTAACATCTTTTACGACCATGGTACCATCCCAGAGTCATGGACTAAACAAATCGTTATCCCTATTCTAAAACCAGGCAAAGATCCTTCTGATCATACTTCATATCGCCCTATAGCACTTGCTTCGGTTTTATTCAAAATTGTTGAACATATGGTAAAAAACCGATTAGAATGGATCGTGGAAAACCGAAATGTCCTCGCAAAAACACAATTTGGATTTAGAAAAGGTTTTAGTACATTAGATAGTTTAGCCATCTTAACGTCAGAAATACGTTCAGCCTTTGTAAATCGAGAATATCTTGTAAGTGTGTTCCTGGACATAGCGTCTGCATATGATAACGTGCTTATTCCGGTACTCAGGCAGAAAATGCAACAGCTGAGCATCCCCGAGAAATTAATCCGCTTCATTTGTGACTCTATCTCTCCTAGAACCATCGAAATTAGGTCCCAAAACGTAACTCGAACTAGAACAGTTTGGAAAGGTCTACCCCAGGGTTCAGTCCTAAGCCCCATCCTATACAACATATATACCTATGATATGGAACTCGTGGTTAACTCTTTCTGTCAGATCCTACAATATGCGGACGATGTGGCCTTATACGTTCGGGAGAAATGTATCCTGGAAGCCACATCACGCCTTAACACTGCCTTATCGCACCTTGAAGAATGGCTGATTGACCATGGTTTAGCAATATCCGTTCCAAAATGCTCTACAGTCACCTTCACTAAAAAAAAGAATATCCCTTCGGCAGTCATAAAACTTCAGGAGAAAACTATTGAAGCTAAAGAGTCTGTTAGGTTTTTGGGACTGACATTAGATCGCAGACTCAACGGCGTAGCTCATTTTAATAACGTTGCTAATAAAGCAGAAAAGGGAGTTAACGTCCTTCGAGCTCTCTCTGGCGTCTGGTGGGGTGCTCACCCAGAAACCCAAAAGCTTATCTATAACGCCACTGTACGTAGTCATTTCGACTATGGTGCATTTCTTTTAGACCCTTGCAACAAAGCAGCTCTAGAGAAAATAAATAAGGTACAGTCGAAATGTCTCCGCATAATTTTAGGGGCAATGAAATCCTCTCCAATCAATGCATTACAAATAGAATCCTACGACCCGCCGCTTTTCCTACGCCGACAATACCTATGCGACAGATTTTTCCTCAAAGTCCTCCTTAATTCATCACATCCCCTATTACCGACCCTCCAAAGATTAAGCCAGGATTCAAATTCTGCTTCTCAAGCGCAGGCAAAAGCCCCATGCATCTTGCATAGCTATTCCAAATTTTGCCGCCTACCCGTCCCTATGGAAAAGTTCACTCAGAATCCTTTGTTCCTAAATAGCTTTGATTCACTGATCTTTAACCCTCCTGTTCAATTGAGCCTCGGTGTAGAGAAAAACTCTCCAAGCGCGAACCAAGATTTTAACGATGTCATGCATAATAACTGGCAGGAATGGCTCCCTATATATACTGACGCATCAAAGCTTACTGACTCTGGCAGTGTAGGTGCGGCTGTGTGGATACCTCGGTTTAAAATTATTTTGAGCTTCAAAATTCCTCCACCATCTTCGGTATTCACTGGAGAAACAATAGCTATTTTAGAGGCCATCCTATATGCAGAATCACATGGCCTTAATAAGACTATAATTTTGTCAGATT
This sequence comes from Calamotropha paludella, assembly GCA_927399485.1. NCBI lineage: Eukaryota > Metazoa > Arthropoda > Insecta > Lepidoptera > Crambidae > Calamotropha > Calamotropha paludella. Next base: position 20,915,366 of record OV656818.1, read on the forward strand.
CGCAGAGTTGCCTTCAAGCAATCTCTTCTAACCCTTTTCGGTCTAAATCCCGATCTCCCCTTATTTTAAAAATCAGAGAAGCGCTACTGAGATGCAGTCTTAAGGGTATTGAGCTAAATATAAGTTGGATTCCAGGCCACAGTGGTATAATCGGCAACGAATCAGCGGACTCGTGTGCCCGGGTTGCCGTCACTAATGGTTCCATCAGTTACCCCGATGTCCCCCTCCAAGATCTCCTTCCCTTAGCCCATTCTCATTTGTTACAGTCGTGGGAAACACACTGGCAAAATACCAGAAGAAAGTCCGGTAGACAGTATTTTGACGTACAACCAACCATCCCAAATAGACCCTGGTTCTCTGTTCAGGATAATGTCCCCAAACAAGTTGTGTCAGTCCTGTGCCGCTTGAGACTTGGCCACTCGAGTACACCAATCCATTTGGCTAAAATTAGGGTTAAGGATGATTCCCTATGCGAGTGCGGCCTAGATGAAGGATCCGCCGAACACATGATTTTTGCCTGCCCCAGGCTCCTCTACTCTCTTTATGATGTTCTGCCCCATACTATAGCCCGACCCCTAAATGTGAATTGCATCCTACGCTTAGTTAACACCCCACTTCTCAAAACTATTAAAAAATTCATAACTGATAATAAAATAAAATTGTAATTCCATATATGTGGTTCCATATGTGTCTATGTTTGTATATCCCCTACCTTAAATGCCCGCTTTGTCCACAGTGCTATGTATGCTTTGTGTGTAGTTGTGTTTGTCCAAATATGTGTCATTTTGTTCCAGAATCTGTCTTGTGCCATAAAAAGGGATAGTGCTTTCCAAATTCTTTGGTTATTACTAGGAACCCTTACCGTGTAATGGCAAACCACGCGAAATTGGCAGAATTGTACGAAAAGTGCAACTGAGCCATTGTAAAAAAAAGAAGAAGAAGTAACGACATTTACAATATAATACGTCGCCACCATACATAATCTACAAAAAACAAAAATAAAAAATATAACCAAAATTATTTTGTTATATCAATACTAATAGTGTTATGATATCATTATATCGTGGATTACAACAAAGTCAACAAGTATCTCTTTTAAGTAAGTATCCCTGAACATTACAATAACATACAGGGAATAAACGACAAATTTAAGAAAACAACAAGATATATGTTTATCTTTATAGCGAAAGACCTTGTTAACAAGTTACTAAAAGTGTAAAATAAACAAGTTGATAATAAAAACAATAAAATATTCACAGGTAAACACCTGTTATTTCAATTTATTCCTTACATATATTTGTCCACTACCACAGAAAGTTTCATTAACATAATAACCGATCAATGTACAGCGAACGTCTGAATTAAATTAACGACTAATTTAATTATCTACCTACCTACTTTAATTTTATCAACACAGACAACATTTGTCACTTTCTACAGTCCTTATCACAAGCTATACGATTTATCACAATTATTATCTAGTTGTTACGTTTAGTCTGTTACAAACAGAGTTCTGCCGGCAACAATGTACGAATTACTATGTCTCATCGGTTTAATTACATTTTTATACATATATTTTAAACGTAAAGATCCAAAGCCTATATTTGGTGTGTATTCGGTGCCGGGAAAGTGGTATTATTTGAAATATGTGGTATTCGCGTGTATATACTATTACAGAAAGGTAAGCTTCATTGTTTGATTATGATAATATTCTTATTTTTAAAGTAGTTTAAAGAAACGATAAGTCTTCCTGTATGTTAGAAACATGCCAACCATGTGATGTGGATCAGTAAAAGTATAGTGACTGAAGAATATACCCTACCAATTTTATTTTTCCGCTTGTTTACGGTTATAAATACCTTTACTCTTCCATATTACTACTAATAAGTCGTAGGAAGTTTCACCACCATCAGTTTAAATATATTCACTGTATAATAATACGTGTTATAAGTAAATTCAAATTGTTTTATTACCGTAAACATGGTAAATACAGGTATTAGTGATTGTTTTTTAAGAGCACATAATATATTTCGCTTAATTTGACACTCAAATCGCTCGGAATTATAACAAAACAAAACTCACATAGTTTACTTACATGGTCAAATTTATTCTTATTATAATATATTTATTTTTGAATATAATTTAAAAATAATTCCAAAATAAAGCCGTCACGAATTATTCAGCACAGACCTGTCTTATGATTGGAATCACCACCCTGTGTTATGGAATTGATTGACCATAGTAATTCTACTATGCTCACCCACCTGGGACCATCGTGGATTGGGGCACGGCTTCCTTTAGATATTCTTCTTGATATGCATGTGTAAAACACTTAAATTTTTTCTGTTAACAAACCTCAGAACTTCAATTATAGTGTCATTTTATTTTACCCATTTAAAAAACGAGTAGGTACAAAAAAAAAATTATTAACACACGAGATTCTGTATCAATTAAAGCATTTGTAACTTTAATAAAACCAGTTATCTAATTATTTACGTAAATATCTTAAAATATATTTTGTTCTCACACTTCTGCGCAGATTTACGACGCATTCATTCCTTTTCCTTTCCTTTTTTTCATATATTTAGTTTTAACTTTCAAATCTTTTACAGGATTCGCGTTAACAAAAACTATGGTAGTTATTTAAAAGTGCCTACCAAAATTTTTATCGAGTACCTTCCGAACTATAAAATAGTAGTTCGTTAATGTTAAAAAGCAAAAAAATATATTTAATTATGTTATTTTATTATATATACGTAGCTAAAAGTACTGAGTCTTCCACCAGTCCGGAAATTGAGAGGCCTTTCCGAAAAGAACTGACTAAAGAAACTGTGACAGGTGGACCGACCTTCATTTGACATTTATTATTTACAAGACGAGCTCACTACATCACTATAAATCTCGTGTGATATCGAAACATCAATCATAATGGTTTGCAGATTCCTTAAGGGGCCATTCATTTATTACGTAAGAGTATTTTCGCTAGTTTTTGACCCCCTCCCCCCCTATTATAAGAAAAAATAAGAATAGGCCGACCCCCTCCCCCCTGTTTAATATTAATTACGTAAGAATCTAAAGGCAAAAATGAATACATGTTTGGTTTGCTTTAATGTTTATCGTTCAAAGTAACAATTTTTAGTAATGTTTAATTGTACTTACAAAGGTACTAATAATTTTTATTTTTTTGATAGAATAAACTTTGATTTTAATTATTTATCTTTACCTACATAAGATTTTCAGTCCAGGGGCTCAAAACTCACTCGGAAAGTGGATCTAACACTGGAACATATCTAATAATAGGTGTTGCTTCTAGTTGGTTATTCAGGATTGCGAAATCGTCAACGTTCACCCATTTCACATCAGCTCCGATGCGGCACAAAACTTTTTTGCCTCACCTTGAATATATGGCTAAAGCTTTTTATTTTTCTATAATAGGTCTTTACCTAAAAGACCTATTATTTAGAATTTAGAAATTGCCGTTCTGCCGTACTGGCCATTTCAAATCATATTTTTTTTTTTGGCTTTCATATTAATTTTATTTTAAAAACTTGGAATTATTTTTTGGAAAATCGTCATTTGTTTAATAGTAAGTGTTTTGTTTTCAATGCATTCGAACATTTTTCGTCGCCATGGTTTAGTTAAAAATTCGAGTAATTATGGAGTATGAGTACCGTCGTGGCAGCAAAGCGGCACAAGCGGCACGCAACATCAACGACGTTTACGGAGCGAACACTGCAAACGATCGCACCACCCGTTATTGGATTGCCCGCTTCCGTTCTGGAAATTTTGACCCGAAAAATGAACCCCGTGGTCGTCCGAAAAGTTTGGTCGACAATGACGAATTAAAGGCGATTGTGGAAGCTGATGAAACTCAATCTACAGCTGAATTAGCAGCAGCTTTCGACGTTAGCATCAAAACAATATTGTTCCAATTGCGTCCAATTGGCAAGGTATAAAAGCTTGACAAATGGGTACCCCACGAACTCAATGATCGCCAGCGCGAAGTACGCATCGAGATGTGCCTTGCACTGCTCAACAGGCATACAAAGGAAGGAATTCTGAACCACATTGTTACTTGTGATGAGAAATGGATCCTGTTCGACAATCGTCAGCGCTCAGTAAGTTGGTTGGACCCTGGTTCAGCACCCGAACAATGCCCTAAACGAAAATTTACCCCTAGAAAAGTGATGGTCACTGTTTGGTGGCCTAACGCGGGTGTAATTCATCACAGCTTCTTACCAAACGGGACGAGCATTACTGCAGATGTGTACTGTGAAGAACTGAACACAATGATGGAGAAGCTCGCACGTCTCCAACCAGCTTTGGTCAATCGTTCGGCACCACTGCTCCTGCACGACAATGTGCGACCTCATACTACACAGCAGACGGTCTCCAAGCTACAAGAGCTGGGGTTGGAAGTTCTCCGGCATCCGCCGTTCTCACCAGACCTTGCGCCTACAGACTTCTACTTTTTCCAGAATTTGGATAACTTCTTGGCGGGAAAAAAATTCAATACCCGAGACGCAGTACAAAATGCCTTTGAAGAATTTGTTGCCTCCCGTCCAGCTGATTTCTTCAAAAAGGGCATCAATAAGCTACCAATGCGTTGGCAAAGACGCATTAATTGCATGGGCGATTACTTTGATTAATAGAAATAAAAAATATAGAAAAAAAAAACAACGGGTTGCACTCCGGGAGTGCCGGCAGAAGTGAAAACTTGAATATTAACGTTGTGCATTTCTGATATTTTGAAATGGTTAAGGAATAATTTCGCACGAATTGCTTTAATGATCAGTATAAAAGTGCTATCATTTATGTGGTAAAATACAATATTCATTTATTGCGCTATCGTATACAAACATGTCAACAAACACACCAAGTCGTGTTCGTTGCATTTTTTTGTGCGCATGTGCAGGATTTTGCACATGCGCAATGAATAAAATCAGTTGAACGCATGCGTTCTCATGACATTACCTGCCATTTTAAAATTTCAAAATGACAGTTTTAAAAAAAAAAATAATGTAACTGTCACTATGAAGTTTAAAAATGACACGACTATACGCACATCACGCAAGCGCCCTACGCCGTCTTACGAATTTTCGATCAGGTCACGTGTCCTGACGCGAGTTTAGAAATTTTTACCCATTCCAAAAAAAGTACACAGCGCCGCTAAAGAAGTTTTCACTTCAAAAATACGTTTCATTTATTTCATGAAAAACGGCAATTTCATAGGTAATGGCCTAATATTTAAAATACGCCTATGAAGTTTTTAGGTTTTTTATCCATTTGCATAAACTTTAAACCATACAATATGTTGGCGTATGGTAATTCATACTAATAATATTTACGCATAATATTATTATTCATAACAAATTTAGTATAATTGTTTAAATCATAAATACAATCAGCATAATCATATTTTAGCATAAAATTCACAATCATTACTTTATAAAAGCATAATGGTATCAAACCATAATGAATATAATCATAATGATCTTACGCAGAATAAGTAACTGCAAAGATTATAGACACACATCAATAGCTTTTAACATAAACATTGCTCTAACCTAACCTAACCTTACCTAAACCTACTTTGACACTATATAATAAAGGAAATACTGGTCAGAGTACCTTTTTTATTTTTCAGATTCAAACAAGCATTAACAAAATAAAAGTTTATTATGAAAGACTATTATGCGACTATATACTATGCCTAAAAATAATGTGCAAATTATAATTATGCATAAATATATTAGACCTAACTATAATTATGCCACAGTACATATGCTGCTAAAAATCAATAATGACAAAGTAATATTATGCAAAAACAAAATATGCCAAACTATTTTAGGAATAAATACCTTATGTCAACAAAAAGAGATCCCGAAGTTTTTACCTATACGCATCCGAGCGAACCTCAGCACTTGCGCAGTTGCCCGCACTTTTTCAAAGTATAATTTTAACTTTGCGCATTTTTGTGATCTTACGTAAGAACTATTGAGACGCCCTCCCACCCCCTTGTAAGAAAAAATAAAACATGGTCGACCCCCCCTCCCCCCCTAAATCGTCTTACGTAATAAATGAACGGCCCCTAAGCTGATTTTAACAAAATCAGTTGTACAATTAGTAAATATAAAACATTTTGAATGTGGTAACTTATATCATTGTACAGTCAATTTCATTGTTCTACTCTAAATAATCTTAGCTTAAAATTGTGCGCTTAGGCAAAGTTAGGTACAGGTCGCGCCATGTAACTTGACTCAAACTTAAAACTTGCGCAAAAATTGAATAATGTACCTAAACTTACTACTGCGCATGTCACCTGATTTGAAAACCAGGTTCATCTATGCCGGGGACTATAATAATATTTAACAGTCTTCCGTTTTTATAACCATTGTAGAATATATTAAGATTTTTGTATTCACAATGCTATTTTTAAAATATACTATGCAAATAGTTAGGTACTTATTGCTAAGGATGAGTATCGAAACACTATAATATTATAACCACACAAAAGAGTGCGCGTGCGCATAATCCGTTAAATAAAAAACAAGGTGAATATTATTTTTATGCTGTTGGATCAACTAAGTGAGATTCTCACTCTTTTTATTCACAACCGTTTGCTGCAACGGTAGCGGTCCTGCCATTCGGACAGACGGTCCTGAGTTCGAATCCCGGAAGGGGCAGATGTTTGTGTGATGAATACGAGCATTTGTACCTTAGCCATGGGCATTTATATCGATACCTCCCACGTAAGTTGTTGTATCTCCAAAACTGCAAATTTACAGTAGAGCGTTTCAAAGATTCAAAGTGAACCAAAATCTGCATTTATTGTTGTATCTTTTTGAAATTTGGTATTTAAATGTAATACAATAGTCGTCTTAACTTCGTTACAAGATATTTTAAGTAATATATTTATTTTCGGAGATATTGTTCATACAACATTTTACTCCGGAGTACAAGCTATGCCAGTTGTTGCATCTTATGCTAACAACATTATACCGCGGCGTCCAGATAACGCCACTTGTGGTATATGATAGTTACAACTGTATACGTTGAAAAACATAAGTCTCACTCTGTTGTATGTGGTCACAATATTTATATTAGTTACAAAATTCAATTGTACAATTTGAACGTGATAAATTTTTTAGATTTTATAAATAAAAAAGAAGTTAAATTTATTTATTAGACACAACATAAGTGCTTAAAGATAATCAGAAAATCTTTAAAAATAAAATAATGATCTTTAAAAACATAATTAAATAACTTCTTCTATTGCTGCGTAATCAAAAACGTTTCAACAGAAAACAATCATTCTAATACAATTATACAATATTATAGAATCAAAGCATGACCTATGCTTATAATAATATTTTTGTAGGTAACGTTAGAAACTCTTCTTAAGAACTAATCAAATAGAATTACAAAAATCAACATCATTATAAAAAAATAAAATTATGAACTTACTAAATCATTTATATGAGATCAGTTTAAAATCAAAGCAGTAATTTGGTATCCATTTATAATTTTTGGCATTGTACTCATTGGTTTAATACGATAACATTGTTAATGTATGTATAATAATGATAAAAAAATGAAAAATAAAAACAATAGTGTTATTGTCAACCTTACAAACCTAAAATTATGGGAGCCTTAAAACAACATAAATCAAAAAATATTATTTTTATGAGATCAATAATAAAACCTGAGATGCTTAATCAAAAGCAATATAAAAAAAAGAAAATTTAAACATAATATTTGGAAAAGACTAATGTCTATTCTGAATCAGAAAATTCAGCGTCATTATTAACGCCAGCAGCAAAAGATAAATGCCTGAAAAAGTCGTGATATGTAGCTGGAATAATTCCACTATGACACAGGCTCATTAAGTCTTTATATTTTGCCTTAGAAGACGGTTAGAATACAAGGGGCAAGCTCAGCCATACTATTCCTTTAGCGTCTACGGGTATTGGTATTGAGAGCGATTGTCATAGCATTACTGTCTGCCAAATCGTACCGATACATAATTTTAAAAGGATCTTCTGCACATACACTTACTTCTTTTATTTTATTCAATCTAACTGCGTTCCCATTTACATTTTTTGACCAATTACGTCCATTCAAAAGTGTTTTATAGTTTAAAAAATCTGTATGCTTCATTTCGATGACGTTATATGGTTTGCCCTCCTGTTTAGCCCATCTAACTAAACTAAACCATTCAAAGGGTGTATATATAAGTTTATATTTAGACGAACGTTCTATCAGAGCATGTACGCTATAACCTTCTGCCTGGGTGTGACCTTGTGAGACAGCCTGATACCTCATTAGAACCACGTTTGGCTTCTCCCTCGTGCCACATATAACAATGACCCTCTTTATTTGCTAGGTCAAATATAGTAAAATTAAAGACGGACAGCTTCCGTTTGTAATATAAAATACTCAATTGGCCATGGGGTGCATTAAGAATCTTATGAAAATCAAAAGTACCAGCAATTATTTTCCCTTGAGAAGATTTGCTTTCCTCTTTATCAGACTTCGTTCGGATGTTCGGATTTAGCTTTCTCTTCATATGTATTAGACTGAAAATAATTTAACTTTCAAATAATTTATGTAAATTTAAATCTTCATCCAAATATAACTTATTTGACCTTTGCCTAGTAAAATGTGACTCAACAGGCTGCAAACTCTTAATATGGTCACACACACTGGTTATAACAGACTCTGTCTTTTTTTAGGGTGATTTGAGTGTTTTCCTCTTTGATCTGGAATTAGTACTCCAGTAGTCATATCCATCTTTTCTAGGGCCTTATTAATAACCTGATCACTGACGAAAATAGTGCTCAAAAATGTTTTTTGCATACCTCCACATAATTGTCTTAACCATGATTTAGTGGCAATGAGTACTTTAACGTGTACTTACGCCTTGAAGTGGTATCTGTGTAGACTCTGCGTTTAATTTTTTTTTTTACTAAGCTGGCTATATACATCCATTGTTTTTCTTGATTTCCCAAACTCCAAAAACTCTCAAATATCTTCTGTCTTTCTCCTTCACTAAATTTATCAAAACACTTCTTGCGGCAGTGACATGGCGGGCCCATCTTTCTATTTGCTTGAATTTTACCATTTCTTGACATGTACTCTTTTCCCATATTATGTAAATTCTTTCTCTTAGTGTCTATCCATTCATTAAAATGACTTTTTCTTCTATTACCTTTATCTTTCCTTGGTTGACGACGGCGACCGCTTGTTCTAGGACTATTATTCGAAATATCTGACAGCGGACTATAGTTGCTTATTGTTGTATATGTTGAGCAGCTAGACAGATAACCTGGTGAGGGTACAGGTAAAATATGAAAAGTTGATAAGTTTTCCTTTTGTATATAAAAAGAGCAAAAATCATTATCACAGTCGTAGTCTAAGTGGTTGGTACTACAAGAAGGTGAAGGGTGCGGTGTTTTGAGATTTGCAATATCAGAATCTGAAGCAACTTCTGGGTTATTATCAAAGAAATCTGTATCAATTATGTTTGCTAGCTCATTAATTTCCGACTCATTAAAGCTTATTGGTAATGGAGACTCTGAAACAATAATAATGTTTTGTATAATAAATGATCAGCAGATTCGGGGAATGGAACCTGAGACCTCGGCGTGCTAATACAATGCACTAGGTACGCATCTAGCTATTGAGGCAGTCGTACTTACAATTTAAATATCGACTTTTCAATTGACGACTTGACTTACAACGTAAATTTTAAGTTAAAAAAAAAAGTAAATCCAACGTAAAATATAGCATTTCACTATACAACAGCATTTTAATGAACGATTTCCGAATTAAAATGTTGTATTTATTACATACAACAAAATGTTTAACTTCAACGAAAACGTAAAATATTGTATGTATCACATACAACATTTTTAATGAACGCTCACCGGCGAATATTGTCGTAAGTAATCTATACAATATTTTAGGTTGGTGCCACCATAAAAAGTGTTAGTAACCTAATTCATGCTACTGGAATAATACTAAAATAAATTTACCATTAATAATTATAAGCACTTGCAACGTGCATGCGCCGGTTGAAAGTCCGGCGTAGTCTGTTGTTTGTAACCAATACGATGCGCGAGCGCGTGATTCTACCCGCCCCGCGCCCCGCGTACACAAATGTATAGGCATATACATTGGTGTAATCCGTTCGCGTTTCAAAATTACAACATTATGCGTCTGACAAATCCTTTAAAAATTGTGTTTTTGTTGTTTTTTCACATTGAATGGGTGTAATGATTCATATTAGGACATTTTTCAACAAAAAAGCAAAATAGCAATTTTGTGGCATACAACAATTTACGTGGGAGGTATCGATATATATTTCTATAAATATTACATATCTATGTATCATATGTGTATGTCTATCCGTTACCCTAGTATCCATAACACAACCCCTACAGTGCTTACTTTGGCCAAGGCTAACTGGTGTGAATGTAAGATATATTATTATTATACACACACACACACAAAAGAACGCATAATCCGTTCAATAAAAAACAAGATTAATATTAACTTTTTGTTTTTTTGCATTTTTTCAATTGTTTTTTTGCATTTTCTTTTCTTGCGGGAATTTCCTCCTGGGAATTCATTTGTGAGCAGAGTCGATTGTTTGTAGTATTTTTCTATTAAAATAATTTAAGGATAATATTAATTTTATTGTAATGCTATTGGATCAACTAAATAAGATTCTTACTCTTTTTATTCAAATCTATGGAAAGATAGATTGTCTTTGTTTTATCGAAACAGTAATCAGGACCTTTGTTCAGGCACGGTCGATTCAGAAAATAAGGACAGATAAATATTCGTTGCTAAGAGATAATTAAGGGAGATTACGATTGTCTACTGTAATTTTATCTGGCAGGTGTCAGGATTGACTTTAATTAGTAAATGAAAAGTCATCATTGATTAAGATAAGGAACTAGCTTAAGTAAATAAAAAACAATACATTTATTTCTAATTATAATATTACCGTTGTGTTTTTTCACCACTAGTGCGCATAACTCCTGTAGGACTCCTGTAGAATAGGAACTTCATTTTATGTATTTAGTTTTCCAGAGCATATCTTTAATGTATATTTTAACAAACAAAATTGTTATTGTAATTTGTTGATATTGAAAAATACACAAAAGTTTGTTTTAATACATAAAAAATTATCATGCAATCATAAATCATGATTGCATGATAAATTGATAGTAGGTATTGTTAAAACCGACTCACAAAGTTTTTACTCCTGTAATAAGCAGAGCTGGATTTGGGGGAGGGCAAGCGGGGCTACTGACCTGGGGCCTCCACAAGAGAGGGGCCCCCACAACAGTGATAAAAGAAATACAAATTTCGACGATTAAGTTTTGCCAATAATTTTTTTTTTTTGTAGAATTTAAAAGAACTTAACATAGTGATAAAAACAGTATTACTCATATTCGCAGTAAACGATTTTGATTTTTTATTCGAATACTAGCTAACCCAGCAAACGTTGTTTTGCCATGTATATTACTTCTAGGAAAAGTTCTTAATTAATTAATAAAAAATAGGGGTTGATGGTAGAGGGGTGAAAATTTAGGGTTGTATGTATTTTTGTATGTTGTATCATAAAAACATAGAAACTAAAAATTTTGTCTAAAATATAAATAAAAAAATTTAGGGGTGGACTACCCCTAACATTTAGGGGGATGAAAAATAGATGTTGGCTGATTCTCAGACCTACTCAATACGCTCACAAAATTTCATGAGAATCGGTCAAGCCGTTTCGGAGGAGTATGGGAACGAAAACTGTGACACGAGAATTTTATATAAGATAATTAGGGCCATCTGTTGCCCGAGGGAAAATTCTAAATTCGGGCCTGGTAATAAGTGCCTGGATAATTAATGGAAAGAAGGATAATAGAAAGTTTTAAATAACCTCCATAGTCGAGTGCCTCGTATATCAGTTTTCATAGTAACGCCACTCCGAGGTTCGATTCCCGGCCAGATCAATATAAAAACGAACGTTTCTATATTGTATCGGTCAGTATTATGGTATTGTTGTTTCTGAAATCCATAACACAAGTGCTTTAACAATATAGGTACTTATTATAATAATAATGTTTATTTCGGAACAGGTCCATATCATTTGTTAGTTACAATTAAACTTAAAATGCTAGTGTTAGTAAAAATAATACAAGGAACTACTATAAAACTAATATAAGGCCGCATGCAAACTTGTGCAGCGGCGCAGTATCAAACAGTCCCATCTGGCAGCTATGGTAGACAGGATGCTGTTCGAGCTAACCCTCAGTCTTGAGAGCATAGAGTTTAGAGAAAAATTGTTTACTCGCGCCGATGCAAACATACTGGAGGCACTGCATGACCGTGACAGTCCGAACAGCACCCTGAATCCATTATTATACTGGACACGAAGTGCTTAAGTTATGTTGTCTATGCGTTTGTTCCGTATGCGTTCCGAAAACATTGATAAGGTTATGATGAAACTTAGTCAAATTGTTGTATGCATGTCTGAGGTTTATATGAATGGTCAGCAAAACAGAGCATTGCAAATCATGCCGTGTGCAGCGAGTATATTTTAAATACAATATCATTAATCACAAAAAAAGCATCATTGATTGAAAAAATAGTTATTCAAGATATAATTATAGGTACAAAACTTTGTGAAGAGGGATAATGGGATTAGGGATAAGAAAAACTTTTTAGAAAATATCAATATAAATCGTCACTGCTATGGCGTGCACCTATTAGACTATCTACCTACTTAGACACGAAACTTTTTGAATAGAATTTCTTTATTTAAGGACAGTTTTCAAAACACACTCATACACAAATAAATCGCAAGATCGACTAAAAAATAATTCGTAATGTAGCTTTCTTTATACACTGCCACGATAAGGATCACAAGAAGCAGTATAAATAGTGTTTAGAAGTAACTGAGAATAAATGTATCTCATGAAAATGGTACTGCCAATCATACTACGTAATTAAATGAGGATACTTCTGAAACAGAATTTCCCACAAGCTGCTCTTAAATTCAGTGCATTTGGAGTTCATAGTATCCAATATATATTTACGGCAGAATACAAAAAAATGCTTGTTAATATTTTCCTTAAACTAGAATAAATAACATCTACCGAAAAGGACTCCACTCAGCATCTGTTGCAAACATTCATTTGCAACGCTGATCTTCCGTGAAGCAAACACATAGCCGAAATGATATAATATAGTATATATATTCATAAATAAAATAAATTATATACGTATATGGAAACAAATAGTAAATATGTATTGTTTCTCATAATTTATGTCGTTAGTGGCTTAGACTTTAATTAAGATGGTATGATGAGGATGATATGATCTAGATTTAAAATGGTCACGGTAACTATTATTTAAAATGGCTGCTAAACAAAAAAATAATAATACTTATTCATCTACATAACCAGAAACGTTGATTATAAGTGCCTTTGTCGCATTAATGGCAATATTATTTACAATCGAATTCAATGTTTACAGTATTCAAGTAAATATTCTGCGGCGGGTGCAAAAGGGCGAGCGGGGCAGGGCGTCAAAGCTATAAACGACCCTTTTTATATGGATCGTGCGCAACCGTTCAGCGATCATGCAAAGGTAAACATTGTTGTTAGATCAAAACTTGACAGACAGACGGACAGTAAAGTGATTGTATGAGAGGTTCGTATTTTCTTTTAATATACGGAACCCTAAATTAGATAAATTGTATTTATTCATTTAATCTTCACAAATTTGTAACAGTATTACATAATATACAGGATTTTTGTGGTTACAGATCTTTTTCATGTTATAAATTCACCTTTTCAAGGTATTGAGATATAAAGGCCTATAAACTTATCGCACATACGATGCTATAACGTCACTTATTTACTTTACTGAGAATGAGGAAATACAACAAATCTACCTCTTTACTATGTTTGCTTTTACTTTAAAATGAATTTCAAAGTTGTAGTTTAATTATTACTAGCTGAACCGGCCACGCATTAATCTATAATCTAAGATCACAGTTGTTTGTGTGTTTGTCTGTCCGCTCTTTTTCGGTTTTTTTCCATTGTATCAATAACGTTACCAAAGCAACGCGTTAACCGCAAGTAGTTCGTCTACCGAACGCTAGATGGCGCTAACGGAAAAATATTTAATAATAGAAAAAAATTAAAGAATTTTGTCCACCCGTGCGAAGCCGGGACGGGCCGCTAGTGTATTATAAAAAATTATAAAAACTGTTATTCTTAGGCTTATGGTAACTATATAATTATGGTAACAAACACACACACAAAGTATTGTCATAATATAATTAGGATCATTTCAATTGTTTAGTAGAGAAGAACTTTACTGTTTATTGTAATAGGATGTTGAATTTTCAAATGCTTCCATTTGCATAAGAGACGCTCTAGCACCGTATGTGCGTTATGATAAATAAATATTATACTTTGTCCAATGTACGATGATACTTTTGACAGGGGTCACTTCCTTATTGCTACGTACTAAGGTTGCGTTTGTTTCCTTATGTTTGGCTTGACATTGCAATAGCACCTTTATACCCTCTATATAGGTGTCAACTGTCAAAAGTATCATCCTACATTGGACAAAATTTTACCAAATATTGTAACCTAAAAAATATATTATTAAGAATTAATTAATATTTGCCAAATATATTCTTAATTGAAAATGCGAGAAATGCATTGTTACAATTATTAACATTTGAAATATTTCATATTGTAAAAAGATTTGGATATTAATTTACTTTTCAGTTTATTTCCAAATGTCTTGGAGGGCTTTGAGATCATTAGGTAGCAGTGGCGACGCGTGCATATAACACGATTCCCATCGGGTTGCCTTGGCGATCACTAATAATTTTTTTATTATTTTCAATAATAGCTTACCCCGCTTTGTAATGTAAGCCGAAGTTCAACGGCTTTCGGATTGCAAACGCCATAATTACATTGCGCGCTTTGTAAAAATATTCTTCTATATCCCGTATACAAGATACGCAATGTATTTGAAATAGCAAACGCACACAAACACAGTTTACAATCATATGACGAGACAAGTGCGACGCGCTCCTCCGCTCCGGCAACCCGATCAAAATATTGGGAATTTACAAATGCCAAATGTATGCAAATCACTCACACATACATAAACAAATACATGCAAAAGCCTCGTAATAATTGTTTATAGATAACTCGATCTCGGATAGCCTACCAATCTTTATTTGTCTCACGTTAAGGTTTCGTTTCGCTTGAGCGTCTAGTTTCGCGCGACCTCGACCTTGAGGCTGACACTCGCTTGATTGATCACAGATCACTCATTACGCGGTCACGGTCAGCACGGGTAATTTATGCTATAAATTAGCATTTATGTGAATTATTGTTTATGTGAATGAATAGATGTGAAAAATAAGTGAAATTTTACTTGCCGAGTGTTGTGTTAGTCTGTAATAAATAGTTTGTTTCGTTTCCTCGTAAAGGTTTTGTCTTTATAGTTTATTTAACTTTGTTATTTGTCGTGACGCGGTTAGACGAGAAATGGCGGCATTGATACAAATTGACTGTTGTCTTACAGATTACTTATTAAATGACTTAACTTCGTTCTCCAATCAATCTTTCGAAAATAAAAAATATATCATAAAAAATGGACGGGCTTGTCCCGATATAAAAATTGATTATAGGCGTAAAGACGGATTTTTCAAACATTTTCACAGTTCTATGTATGATAAATACAATTGGTTAACGGGCAGTTGCAAATTAAATAAATTATTTTGTTTTCCATGTTTGTTGTTTTCCGATACAAACAGTGCTTGGAATAAAACGGGTTTTTCAGACATTAATAATTTGACAAATTCGGCTAGGAAACATACTCAAACTGAAAAACATTTACGCAGTTGTTTATTATTACACGATTTTGGAAATAATAGAATAGAAACATTTTTCGGTAATAGTTATGAAGCCCATAATCGAAAAGTGGAGCGTAATCGAAGGTAATAGGTAGGTGGTTTTATACTTAAATAGCCATAAAATATGAATTTTTAAATAAGGTTAGACCTAATGCAGGTTCAATTTCGTCCATTCTTATATTACAAAAACGAAAGAGTAACCCCGTTACCGTTGTATTCATGTTGACACAGCTGAATCGATTTTGATAAAATTTGGCACGAAGATTACTTGAAGATATGTGATTTTTTCCCGCCTGTACCTGGCCTATACCTGTTTAAATGATTGTTGCAGGCTTTCGATGCAGTTTTCTTTATCTCAGCGTCGAGAAATGAAGACGATAAAGGCATTTACATCATATCCGGATGCGAAAGGCGGCCCATGGGCATGTGCAATGGGTTATTCTATATAGGGGTGAGTAGCAAAGAACAGTTTTTCATCAACACCAGTATTAAGGGTCAAAACCATCATGCTTTCTTTCGAAATTAAATTTGATAAGAGAGTTGTCAATATTATAATCTATCAAGCCAGTCAGCGAATTGGCGAGAGTTAACGCATGGCAATCAGCTTGATGGCGACATATAATTGCGAAAGTTAAGCAACACTCGCAAGGGTCAAATTTTGGATGGGTGTCCAACAATTTACTAACAATGGATATGGTCCGGATTATGATTAGGAAGGACGTCTCAGGAGTTTTAGTGTGCGCAATGGCAGGGGGGTCCGACAATTCCTAATTCAAAAATAAGTCGTGATGGGTTGTGACCCAGTCACCCTACGGTGTTTGGTTCATAGTGACAGCCTGTGCACTACCAGTAGGGGCATTAATACGCTGATCATGTTGACGCTCGTCTAGTAATACAACCAGGAACAACGTAGTGCCTTCAAAAACACGGAATATCTCGAGATAATTTATTTTTAGAGAGAGAAACATTTTTTCTTAACCCTAAAGATCACACAAAACATAACAATGGTAGATAAAACATATAACAAAAACAATGAAGTGTAAACAAAACATTCAAACAGCAAAACACATTAAAAAAAGGCCTTAAGGTCAATAATTTTTAATCGCTAATGCGATAGCCGGTCTCTATGGAAGTTGTTTGACATAGCAATTGTAAAACGTAGGTACAATAACCGCGAAATCAAGCACGGCATTTAATAATCACACCTAATTCTATTTACGATCTATAAACGTAGTCGTAAGTAGTCGTAGTCTTCTCTTTAACACATTTAAAGGTCTGAAGAATGAGCTGATTAATTTATATATTGGCATTCAACTTGGAACAGTCGAAAGGACATCAAGATCAGACTCCTCTTTCCCACTGGGCACTCTGGGCAAATGCCAGATCACTAAAGAAATGCCCACATTTATTACTGAAAAATTTATTTAATTAGAGTAAATCGAACCTCAATTAGGGACTATATTATCGATTTGCTTATGAGCTTGCATGCGCGAAGCTAACTACTCTACTCCCGCCCAAAAAAAGGGCTATCCAATTTCAGCACGCTTAGATAATTTAAAATATGTGTGAATCGCCCCATTGCAATCAAAGATTATCTATTCTACTATTGACTGTCAATAAATAATCTGAAACCTTGTTTATCTACTTTCTTTGTCTATTCTAGTAATAAAAAATTGTTCTGTCAAAGTCATAGGGGCCCCATTATTCTTATATGCCCAGGGCTTCCAATAGGTTAAAGACGGTCTGAAGCAGTGAAAAGTTTTAAACTATGAATAATTTCGTGAATGAATGGCAAGTCGCGTCTCGGTAGCTCAGCGGTCAGAGCACTCGCCCGGATTGCGAAAGGTCGTGGGTTCGAATCCCACCTGAGGGCTCGGAGGCGTAGTTGTTTTTTACACACGTATTTTATATCTTATAGAAATATTGCATTGTGAATGCAAAAAATAAATTAAAAACATAATTATAGCTGGTTCCATCTTAATAGATTGTTTAATATTTGTAAAAATATTACTTTCGCTGTTGAAGGTAGTTAGCGTTCAACATTGGTGGAACGATACTAGCTCATAGTAGAAGTTGAAATACGTTTGTAAAATTCGACACGTTTGCCAGCGTCTCGGTAGCTCAGCGGTCAGAGCACTCGCCCGGATTGCGAAAGGTCGTGGGTTCGAATCCCACCTGAGGGCTCGGAGGCGTAGTTGTTTTTTACACACGTATTTTATATCTTATAGAAATATTGCATTGTGAATGCAAAAAATAAATTAAAAACATAATTATAGCTGGTTCCATCTTAATAGATTGTTTAATATTTGTAAAAATATTACTTTCGCTGTTGAAGGTAGTTAGCGTTCAACATTGGTGGAACGATACTAGCTCATAGTAGAAGTTGAAATACGTTTGTAAAATTCGACACGTTTGCCAGCGTCTCGGTAGCTCAGCGGTCAGAGCACTCGCCCGGATTGCGAAAGGTCGTGGGTTCGAATCCCACCTGAGGGCTCGGAGGCGTAGTTGTTTTTTACACACGTATTTTATATCTTATGTAGGATAGTACTAATAGATAGCAAGTATTGCCATAAATAAGGTGAAAAAATTCCACTGCACAATCCGAAATTATTTGTGACATTTTTTTTAATTTCTAGTTACCAGGCAAAGGGCTTCTTTGCAGTAAAAAGCTACCTGATACTGTTCTATTTGGCGCACCAATCTATGAGTTTGGAGCTGAAGGCATCAAAATGATACCGGTGGAGCCGATGACCAAGTGGAATCTTAGCTACAAAGGACAGATGTGGTGGGAATTCAATTATGAATCATCAATTCGATATCTTATCATTTGATCGACGACTTTATTATATCAACTAATTATGTCTAAAGGTTTAATATCTCGCTTCTTATCAGACTGATAGGTTAATACTAGGGTTGCTAACTGTACTTTTTAATAATCTATAATCTAAAAACACAAATTTATTACTGAAAAACTTATTTATACTCTAAAAACACAAATTTGTTGTTTTTGTGTTTGTCTGTCCGCTCTTTTTCCATTGTATCAATTAACGTTACCATAGCAACGCGTTACCGAGTCAGCTAGTTTTCTTACATTCACACCAATTAGCCTAGCCCAAAGTAAGCAACGTAAAGCTCGCTCTAATAGCTACTGGGGTAACGGATACGTATACATATGAGTTAGGTACAAATATAACTAGGCGATGCAGTCGCTAAGCATAAAGCTACGCTAGCACCATATATTGGAGCGGAGCGTAATACCTCAAAAAGAAACAAAAAATTTTTGTTTTGATGCGAATTTCAAAATTCGGGCTCCGTCACAATCTGGTCCTAACCCTGTTGATTCGATTCCACACAAAAAATGTAAATATCTGTTAAAAACTCGGGAAGTTATGGCGTATCAGACATTGCGTCATTGAAGCTGATCCAAGGGAGCTACGTTCCAACTAGGCGATGCATTCGCTAAGCATAAAGCTACGCCAGCATGTCGCGGATATTGGAGCGGAGCGTATAACCTAAAATAGAAAAAAACATTTTTTTTTGCTTCGAAGGGAATTTTGCGAATTTCAAAATTCGGGCTCCGTCACAATCTGGTCCAAAACCAGTTTATTCGATTCCACACAAAAAATATTAAAATCGGTTAAGAACTCGGGAAGTTATGGCGTAACAGACATTGTGCCATTGAAGCTGATCCATGGGAGCTTCGCTCGCTCCGTTCCAATAAGATTAGACAACATCACATGCATAAAGCACTTGAGTTATGAAATTCAGATACAATGACGGTATCACAAGACCCAGACTCGAGACAATACAAATTAGTTCGTTTTCTACATTGATCGACAAATGTTTGTATTCATCACACAAACATCTGCCCCTTCTGTCACTCGAACCAAGGACCGTCAGTGCGAAAGGCACCGTTACCATTGCACCAAACGGTCGTGTTTCAACGTTCACCAAAGCTACTCGAAATTATTTTAGGAAATCTTCCAGTCTTTTTCTCACTGTACTTAATTTTTCATTCAAAAATAGAAATCTTTTATCGCAGGCTTCAGAATGACCCGTCAAAGATTGTGGAAGTAGACTTCCAAGGGGAATGGCAAGCTACCAGCAAGTTTTTTGACTATGACTGCGATCTGCACCCACAAGCCGTCATCCGATCCATAGCAAGAGAGAAGTGGAGTAAGACCTACTTTGAAAACTTGAAAACGTAAGAGCTTTTCATAATTATTCCAGACTCTTGTATTTCTCTTTATTCCCTTCCATGTTTAAATGCCTAGTATGTTGTTTTCAACCCTGTCGCCATCTTTGAGTTGTGAACACAGGTATGTATGTATGAGATCCCCTATGATACGAGTCATATGTAAAGGACGCCAATATCCTAAATTCCGTTCCGATTCTGTGTCACATCATATCAAAGAGAGCTGTTTTGTCAGCAACATGCAATAGAAATAAGCAAGGAGAGAGCATTATTCAACTGTTTTCTCCTTAGCGTATTCACATAAAATTGCTTCAAGTGTTAAAACATCCCATTCTACTGGCGTTTTTATTTTTATTCCTTGTTATACTGTTTTAATTTGTATAATTGGTGTACAATAAAGTATTTATGTATTGAAAAAAAAAGGCGGACTTTTTCAACATAAGTATTTCATCTTTCATATTTCAATCCTTTTTCTCATCATTAAAGACATCATTTTGCAAAAATTTAAGCAGATATATACTTATTACTTATCTGAAGCACAACTTTCATTGAGAATTCCATAGCTCTTTCCTACTCTAAAAAATCTGCTATTCCAGCCACTACACTCGTGTAGCCCTTTTTTATTCCTCATAAAATTGGGCGTCTTAAAATCCTTTTTTTTCAAACAAAATATGTATTTGGCGTCCCTTGATACTGCTGCGGGGCAAGTGACCTGACCTGGTATGCCCCAAAATGGGCCATTGCCTACGACTAACGTGTCTTCCGAAGCACAGAGTTGCTTAAGATAAAATTTTTGGTTACCCGTTTGGTGGAAATATCAGCTTATGGAAATTGCTTAAGCTACGCATTAAAAGCCGAACGCTCTAAGAGCTCCCCATAACCGTAAACAGCGTGCATGACATAGAAATTCTCTGATTCGCTGTTACTATAGCCGTTTTTGGTTACAGAGCGCACCAGTCTCATTACGAACAATTTGGTGTTCTTAAATGCAAATTCACGATTGACAACGAAGCGTTCGAGTATACACTGCCTTCGTTCAGAGATCACAGTTTTGGTGAGTTTAATTTTTTAATGCCTGAAATAAAGAAACCCAACAAAAAAGTATCATGGCGAACCGAAACTTTTAAGCGAAGCTTCTATAGGGGTTCGAGCATGCTAGCCGTGCGGCCACTCTATCTGTGCCAAGCGTCAGTTTTATCGTTACACGAGAGCGTCAGATTTAGTACTGTTACACGATATATATAGTAGCTAGCTGCCTCGCCACCTCAGTGTGAGTGGCCTTTTGTCTCGCTTTCACTCATTTCAGTGTGCGTGGCTTTCTATCTCTATTTCTACTCTTTGCATCCACGCCTGTTACTTTTCGATCCGTTGCGATCAGCTGGCTCGTTTAAACTTAAGTGACGCTTAGTTCCTACGCTTTATACTATAAAGTTTCGTTTCTTTTTTTGTTTCGTTTCTTTATTAATAATATCGAAATAAATATTCTTTTATTAATTTACCAGCTGTATACAAACGCTAAAGTTCAAATTTCGACAAAATGTGACTCTCTTATAACCTTTCCCAAACAGCATGTTGAACCATTACTTTTTTGAAAACATCAGCTAGTAGAAGTATCACTGATTATATTTACAAGTGTATTATCCAAATTAAATAAATATAAAGTTTGCCAAACTCTTTTTACATGGTTATAATGTACATATAAATCCATAAGTCAGCTATTCCCTGACAGTTCTTTTTCTTTATAGAAGAAGATATTTCAAGAAGTAATGTATTCGTAGGAGGTACAGGTACCTGTATCTATTGCCGTGTGTTAATCTTGCAAGTAGTTTATGTATTGCAAGGAGACTTTGGCAAGTTGTTGTACGCATGCCGATACAACAAAAACAGGCATTGCAAGCACGCCAGGCACAGCTAGTTCTTAAATACATTAGGAATATATAAAATGGGTCCTAACACAATACCTTGTGGAACTATCAAATGTAACACAACAACTGCGTATTTGTAGGTCATAAACGCGACTGGAGCCTGATGCACCGTTATGCATTCCACCATATCTTCCTTCAAAACGGCATCAGCATCAGTGTCGGGGTAATTTGCCAGCCGTCAACTGCTTCAGTGTAAGTTTTATGTTCTAGCTTATTAAAGAAACTCCATGGCTTTGAATGGATTAAGCCTTTGTCCATCTAGAAGAATCTACAGTCAACGTATACAAAACTGTCTATATATCCATTTGATTTATTGCTCAAAGTCCAACACACAGAGTTTAATATGAATTGTGAAAATTTGACAGTGAGTGGCAGGGCTGTAGCTAGAGTCTAATTTGAGGTAGGGCAGCATTGGTTACAGGTAGGGCGGAAGTAGTTTTATCATAATTGATCTGCCCTCGAAGCACAGGCTCCTAAATCAAACACTATGTTTATCACTGACCTCTAGGTCAGGCATTGGACCGGTTTTCCAAAGGTTGCAGGTTCGATACCCGCCTAAGAATTCACTTGTGACCCGAGTCGATTTTTTCTACACTGCTGGAAAAATTAAAAGATCAAAAAAAAAATCCAAATTTTTTGGGCCATTTTCAACAGGCCGTAACTTCGAGAGAAATGGTCGTACAGGAAATCAAAAAAAGGAAATTGTAGCTCCAAGTGTCTAGTTTTTGGATTAAAACTTTAAAATTTAGAATCCTCCGCGGTTTTTGAGTAATCTTAGAAAAATCAGCAACAAAAAAATATCATTTTTTTTTAGTTTTGGTTTTTAGTCTACGGGCGTAGAAAAAAGTTGTTTTGCTTACCCACTATAAGGATCAGACACTTTGTTTATTTAGATTTAATTTATTTTTTTATACACCTTGATACATCCACTTCTCGCCGAGATATCGGTCTTCAAATGGAAAAGGATATCGATATCTCAGCAACCAATGATCGCACAGAAAGATAAAGGTGGGTTTCAAGAACTTGAACGAATTCTCTTTAACGACTAGCCATTGCTTTTCTGAAAAAAAACTGTTTTATTATTGTCACATGAATTTGAAAATGCAACAAAATAAGGGCTGTTGGTGATTTTTTGGAAAATCAAGCGCTGGATCGAAATATTGAAGAAACCACTAATGTTAAGTGTGCCTTTTACAGTTCAATATTTCCACAAAAACCCTACAAAGAACCAAAAAATAATCAAGCCAGCCATTTATTTGCTTCACTTGATCGAATTTTTTGCACTGAAAAGGCCATAATTTTTAAAAATTAGAAAAGAAAATGTTTTTCCGAGCTTTTTCCAGATTTTTGTTCCAGAAAATGCTTAAATTTCATTGACGAAAGGTTGTCGTCGAACTTCTCTAATAATTGCCGATCATCGCGGGCATTAGTGATTCGATGGCGACCTTGTCCGGAGCGACGATTGTATTGGTTCGTCTCTTGGTATCTGGCATAAGCTAGAGATACGGATTGACTTACACCCATCCGGACGGCAACTGCATGTTGACTGTAACCTTCGTCAATAAGAGTCACGAACCGAGCAACTTCTACCTCCGATAAATGTCGTCTAATCATGATTAAAAATAGAAAAAGTAAGAAATTTTCAATTTTAACCGAAAAATTAAAAAAAAAATCTTCTAGCGCAAAGGGATTAATTAAAAAAAACAGTTAAGGATCATTATTAAGGATCTGCTAGGAAAAGCGTATGAAAAAGATTGAAATTCGATTGGGGGTATCAACTTTTTTTTATTTAATTAAAAGGAAATTAGTAGAATCAAGGAATGCAGCGGTGGAAACGCGTTAAAAACGATTGGGCGATAGTTTCTTGAATTTCCTTAAATTTCTGTAACAAAAATGTGGAAAAAGCGCGAAAATACATATTTTTTCATTTTTAAAAATTATAAGCTTTTCAGATCAAAAAACGTGATCCTTTAATATTTTCAAAAATTCGATCAAGTGAAACAGAAAACCGGCTGGCTAGATTAATTTAGTTCTTTGTAGGGTTTTTGTTGACATATTGAACTGTAAAAGGCACACTTAACATTAGCCGTTTCCTCAATATTTTCGATCCAGCGCTTGATTTTCCAAAAAACCATCAACATCCATTATTTAGTTGCATTTTCAAATTCATGTGACAAAAAGAAAAAAACTTTTTTGGGATAAGCAATGGCTAGTCGTTAAAGAGAATTCATTCAAGTTCTTGTAACCCACCTTTAACTTTCTCTGCGATCATTGGTTGCTGAGATATCGATAATCAAAGACAAAAGGATCCGTTTCCATTTGAAGACCGATATCTCGGCGAGAAGTGGATGTATCAAGGTGTATAAAAAATAAAATAAAAGCTAAATGAACAAAGTATACGATCCTTATAGTGGTTAAGCAAAATAAAAATTTTCCACGCCCAAAATTTTAAAGTTCTAATTCAAAAACTAGACACTTGGAGCTACAATTTACTTTTTTTTTGATGTCCTGTACGACCATTTTTCTCGAAGTTACGGCCTGTTGAAAATTGCCAAAAATTTGGATTTTTTTTTTGCTCCCTTAATTTTTTCCAGTACTGTAGTATTTTTCTAATTTATCTTATAAGATCGCATTGAAAAGTGCATAAAATATATAAAAATTATAAAACATTTCTACTAATTTATCTTAGTTTTTGGTATTTTTAAGGTAGGGCATTGTGATTTCAAGGCAGGGCATTGCCCCACAATGCCCCCCCCTAGCTACGGCCTTGGTGAGTGGTAAGCTGATGTGCTCTTGTCCGTACTATTCAAATGGTTAAATAATTTTTAATTTAAACTATTCAGCGGTTTTAGAGATTACGCTATTTAGAGTTACTAAATAAGTAATGTTGGAGGTTATTTTTTAAAATTAGTTTCTAATCAATGTGATTTGACTAAGAATAACCAGTTTGATAGTTCTTTTTTGGGTGCGAAATCCAACCATATGTTATGAAATCTCACCCACCATACATTTAAAATTTCATTATAAATAGTATATTCTGAATATTATTTATTTTTGTTGTTTTTATGATTTAAGGAACTAAAATAATTTAATAAAACCAAAACAGTGTATTAAAGTATTAATTTAAATAAGAATAAAATATAACTTCTCAAGACTATAATGACGATTCAGAACAATTTTCTTTGAATTGAAAGGTTCTAATTGTTAAATACTTTTGCAAGCTAGCGGATAAAAAGCAATTTTCTACGCAGAAATTGAATGACAAACCAAACTTTTCCAAGCGCGTGAGGTGAAAAAGTTATTTTTTGTCCAGTTTCGAGGTGGGCACAATCTCTCTGCCCAACGGACAAATATTGCCTATCAAGTGGGTGGAGCTGAAGTTGTACCAACACGGCGAAGGTGGTGAGGCGCCTAAAGATTACGCTTTCAGGTTTCAAGCTGGCAAAGAAATCTACACTGTCCAGGTATGGTTCCATTCGCATAAGTAGGCCTTCTTTGGTCAACTAGGCACAATATGCCTGTTCTCACACTTACATTATACTTTAATTTCTAAAGAAAGAATTATACTTTGTAAAAAACAACAACCAACATCCTATCTGAGTATTCGGAGACGTGGTTGTTTTTATAGGCATGTTCTATATTTGAATAACAATATAAATAAAAAAATAGTAAAAATACTTATTGGTTGGTACTTTATTTTTAAATGTTGGAAATTGTGTCTTTCCTTCACTAAAAAAATTGACTAAAGACACTTTGTTAAAAAAATGGTCATAACTGTATCTCTACTCTCTCTCTCTCTCTCTTACTCTTTATGTAATTGTCTTTCTTTTTAAGTACAGGAGTCTTGGAGTCTTGATGTACAGGTATTTCCTAGTTTAGGCTCCAGTCCACCCAAATGTTTAAACTATTGAATCCATGGTTATGCGCTATTTATTTGTTTAGTTTGGTGGAAAATAAATATTTTTTTTCATTTCATCTTGTTTCCATAGGTGTCCGTAGAATACGAATCCGTCCACTTCGTATCGGAAGAGTGGGAGGCGCGTATGGTAGAGCGCTTCTGCAAGTTTGTAGTGAACGACGTCCCTGGCCGCGGTGTTTCAGAGTTCCACTACCGACACACAGACGGACGGCCCGAGACGTTCGCCGTGCACGACCCGGAGTGGTATAGGAAAATGTGCCATAAGATATAGATTTCAGAGTTCTATTTTGTTTACATTATTGTATATTTATAATAATAAAATATTCTTTTTTGAACTGTTTATCTGTATATTTTTCCTTTATATATCTTTATATAGGTCAAGAATCTTATAGAATATTTACTAAACAGCCATTCCTGAACTGGCATATGTTATTATCTGTGTTAGATCTTAGTTTTATATTTGTACTAAAAATTTAACAACATCGCTGAATTAAAATTCGTGGATGATGTAGTTTGTTACACATTTATAATTGGAGTTGTATTAATAACTATATGTATCTTTAAGTACATAATGTGTAACTGTTTTTCGTCCCAAATAAAATAAAAAATAAAAATAAAATAGGTAGCCCAAAGAAAAGGTAGTGTTTGGGGACTTTACAGTAGAAAAATAGGAGGTTAGGCACAAATATTAATGGAGTCAAATTTTATTGGAGTGGGTGGGTATTCAATGATGACGCAAGATTGGCGGTCAAATTGTACAGATTATATTTTGTACCCGTAGGTACAATCGATGACATTATTTGCTAATGAAAAACTAACTTGCGAAGTAAGTGAAAACATCTTAATATTTCGAGCTGAAGTCAGTAAAAGAAAACATATGTTTTTTTTTTCAAAGTGGCGTAGAATACATTTGTCATTTCTTTTTTACGGTGTTAAGTTTTGTAAGATTTTTTATTATAAGAAAATTGGCATTTCTCAATCATAGTTCACCTAGCAAACCAAACAAACGTATTAGTTTGGTTTGCTTAATAAAATAAATACCAAATCTGGCCATGACAAAATCTATCAAGGTTCGTGTTGCAACGATGTTTCCTTCCAACGTAGTGTACATTGATGCTTATTCCTTACACTCCCGCAATGTCATTCATGAAAAACTGTCGATGTATGATGAACTATCTGATGGATGTGCTCCCGACCTTGATCGTTGTCCTTTCGCCGCGCTGCTCCAATTATGCCTCTAATCGAATTGACTGACTGCGCTCGACCAATGAGATAATTGTGCACGCGCATCCCATTTGAACATATTGGATGATTTATTTCAAACAAATATTTGATAAATGAAAAGAAGTTTTCCTCTAAATAAGGCACAAGTTTTAACCAGAAAGAATGCTACAACTACCATGCTTTGATTGGTTTTATTAAAAAGTAAGAATATACAATAAAATAACGTTTACTCTTAAACAACACAAGCTGACCCGGCTACGCGTTGCCGTGGTTTAGTTATTATAATATGCAAAAAAAAATATAAATTAAAATAATATCACTTCTATGTCCTAAGTCGGATCAAATACAGCAAAACAAAAAAAAAACTAAATGTGTTGAGTAGTTTCGGAGTTCAAATACTATGACGGATTTATAACAAAAATAAATAATTGTAAACCTAAACAAAAATATAAGACAAAAGAGAAATATTGTACAATTACTAAAAAGCCATGATAATCAGCCTCACCGGTAGGTACTGTTGAGGAAGGTGGACAAAATCCCCATAGCTAGTTTGGTGCGCTTATGTGTTTTTTAGCAGGCGCTTTCTAGCAGACAAGTGTGAGAAATCCCTGGGTTGGCAGAATTATTTTCTACATACTATAGAGGGCTTGCTTTGATGAACGTCCGACTACCTAAGTATCAGTGAATTCTACCGCAACCCGTTTTTAATGGATAAGCCTCCAATCCTTGATCGAGCAATAGGCCATATGGGGGAATGGAGGAGATTACCACGTAACTATTTTCGTTTAGTAACGAAAGAGTATGCGGTAATGCATTTTCCACTCGTAAATATAAGTGCGCAACCTACAGCGTTTACTCGTTGAATAGAACTTATACGTTGGCCGAAGAAGTTGCCAATTCTTTTTTCCAGTCGGTTTCATTAACCGGTAAGACATTTTTTTGACAAAGACACCGGAAAGAACAAAAATGGAACTGTTGAAAATACATTATTATTTTAGCAGAACGGAAATGATCGCCTGGAATGATTTCAAATTAGTAGCTATGAAATTTCGTGGCCATGATTGGAAGTTTGTGGTCAAATTATAAAGAAAGAGTTTAGGTGTATTACGGTCAATATACTAATTGATTTAGGAATACAATGATTCATATGAAAGGAAACTTAGGGGATAGTGTGTAATATGACAAAACATTTAGGTATAAGTATTTAGGATTAAGCACTTAATACGACAGATAATTTCTGTAGTGGCTAATATGACCAATAAGATAACTTAGCGATATAGTTGTTAATATAACGAAAAATTTAAAGGAAGATGATATCTCAAATAAAGGAATAGGAAAAACTAATAGAAGTTTAAGAAATGACATTGGGAGAATGACTTTATCGAATACAATTTTCAATGTACATGTGGACTTTTCAACAAATTATGTAAAAGAATATTTTAATTTAACATGATTGCAAAGTTAACAATCACATCTTACCTTTTTTATTCTCTGCCATTAGAATTTCAAAAGTAAATCCAAGCAGGATGAATAGAAACATTCGGAATACTCTGAAAGTTTAAACAGTTGTTGTACTACTTGATTTATTATTTCGTTTTGTAACCTCCTGTATAAATCCCGGTAGAGTTTAGGGTCCGTTCAATAGATACGCTACTTGTTTTCCAGAACCACAGTCGCCCGCAGCCAGTGGGAACAATCAGGTTGCCGAGTTCCATGCAATCAATAACATATTAGGTAAGAACTGATTAGTTTACTTTTAATTATATTACTTCTTAATTTGAAATCAGTATATTTATTAGATCCAGTCATTAAAATGAAACAAATAAATAAAAACATTAAAGGAAACGAGTTTTCGATATTAGACTTTGGAAAATGTACTCAGGAGCTGCATAAACTCATACCACTATCCTACTTCTTCCATCGGACAGCCAGACGCTTTTTTTGGTTGCTATTCCTAACTGCCGCAGCAAGCGCTATTCAACATCTTTTATAATGAGCACAGGAAAGGAGTGGGACTCCATCCCTGCGTCTATAATCCCGAGTACTTGTAACCCGTCTGTTTTCAAAGCCAGGGTGAATAGGCACCTTTTGAGTTAGCTCGCTACATCGAGCATACTGTCTGTACTGAAGAGCGAACCCATTTTAAATAGAGAAAACAGCAATTTATATATACTTTCTAAATGCAACAATACTTTTCGACAAAGCATCGACAGGTCCTATTTATCTGCTGTTGTAATTTAAATTTAGTACATATGTAGATATGAATACTCTTTTTGTTTTTCAAAAGCCCTTAATTCCTATCTACCAGTTAATGTGGAAAACATTTCCTGAGCTAAGTCATAATTATGGACAACAGTGTGCGCCCACCACAAACTAACTATCACCTACCAAAAACAGTAAATTCTCAAGTTATATTTGAAACCAATTAGGGCAAAATTTGAAATAGATGCTGCCTACGTCTTTCTTTTCGCAAGGAAAAGTTATTATATTACTGTTAAACCATATGGGAGGCTTGTGTTGGGGCTTAAAACTAGAAATCGAATGGAAAAACTATATAATTTAGTAAATGTAAATGTTGTGTTGATTGTACACACTTCAAGATATTAATTTCCGCCCCAAACTATGAGACTGAAATGAGTGTGTGCTGTATATATTTTTTTAGCGCTTGCTGTTTCTTCTTTATTGTTTGATACTTGTAAAAATATAAAAATCAATGTTGTAGGTACCTAGAATATGAAAAGATGGCGCTGATATTCTGCTAAGAAACATTAGGGTAAATTCGAAGTCTGTTAAGGTCTCGATAGCTCAATTGTAAGAGCACTAGCCCGCATAACGAGTATCGAGAGGATATGGGTTCTAGTCCTTGTCAGACAAGTTTAATGATTCTAGTAATATTTCTTTACATTTAAAAATTACCGTTAATAATCGTTTTATTTGTTTATAATGCAGCCTCGAACTGGACTTGTCATAAATATTTGCCTGACTGTTGGCAATATTTAGCAATTAGTAGTAAAGTACCCTGTTACTACAGTTTATCTGTTCCTTTAAAACAGTCAGCAACATGGATTTCGACGCCATCCTTGAGGATGTTGGAGAGTTTGGACACTATCAGAAGCTAGTGATATACCTTGTCCTACTCCCTGCCGTGATTCCCTGTGGCTTCCATGCATACGCGCAGCTCTTCATGGCGGCTGGCGTCACACATTGGTGCCGTGTGCCCGAGCTTGAACACTTATCAAATGTGGAATTGATCAAGAACTTAAGGTACCTGTTTTTGTAACGAAATATTGATCACACAGCTATTTGCCGTACCCCATCGGCGGAGATGGCGGAGATGGCCAAGGAGTATTGTCCCCGGCAAATAAGTTGAACATGATTTTGAAGTCACGTGACATGCGCAGTAGTGAATAATGTACCTAAACTTGCAACTGCGCATGTCACGTGATTTCAAAATCATGTTCAACTTGTTTGCCGGAGACTATACTACGTCCGCATCGACATATACATGTATGACATGACCTAGCGGTGAGAATTGTGGCATTATGAAAGACAAATATATAACTAAGTTTCGGACTATCTTTATCTCTTTCAAAACACCTGTACCTGTCATGAAAATTGAAAGTCAAGCGCATATAAGGAAAGAGATAGCATTAGTCCGAAAGCATATGCCATCTTCGTCACTCTTCTCAAACCAAGAAATTACTGTACGTTATTAGTATATGTCGATGTACGTCCGTACCACTCGTAACTATAGGAAAAGCTTACAACGAGAGATTAACGGAAATATTAATGCGTATGAAGCAATGTTAATATTCTTTTTAATAAATACTAGATGGGGCTGTAGCGCGTAGAAACACGCTATCGATTTGTTTTTGTGGGAGTACGTAAGGGCAAGTTTAGTTTTACAATGATTGTTTTTAGGATAGCGAGACAATTTGGTAACAAACACACACACACAAAGTATTGTCATAACATAATTAGGATATTAGTAGTGAATAAAGAATTAAGAAATGCGTCTTACCGGTGTCGCGTATTTAGGCTCTCGTTTTGTTTTCATATGAGTTTAATCGTTAATTGTTTCTTATGAATTACAGAAGCTACAAAAACAACCATACAAAAATGTAAAACTTACTTAACCATAGAACGTGTATTAATTTCTCCTTATGTGACTTGGCCTCACATTTCGTTAAATCATTAAACCATCAAACTACACATCTTTTTATTAAAATTCACACCAGGTATGAATTTATTTACAAAATAAAAAAACGTGCTTTTAGCAAACCAGGTCAATCATTTAACTTTCCCATCTTGGCGATTTTATTAAACACTTTATGATTTTGCCTTATCCAAGTCAGCCTTAAATATGTTATATACCAATTTGAAATTCCAAAAAGGTTTCGTTAAGAGTCGATAACAAAAATCAAAAATTCTGAACTTTTACAAATAGAGCGTTCCGCATATTTATTACAGATAGATAATAAAAATTAAATGAAAAGCATTTTTTTGGTTTAAAATGATTATGATCGTTATTATTATTAATTAGACTGTATTGTGTCCCACTACTGGGCAAAGGCTTGCCCACTACCTTGCTATTCATGACGGTCTTATGAAGTAATCCCTTCTGAAAGGCAGTGGCGTAAATAGGGGGGGGGGCAGAGGGTGCAAATGCCCCGGGCAGTAAAAAGATAAGGCACGTGGTATCCACCGGAAGAACGTTCCAAGGGGCGGCGCAGCCCTCTGACAGGGGCGGCAACATTGGTAAACTGCCCCGGGCGGCGATTGATCTATTTACGCCACTGCTGAAAGGTTTTCAAAACGGCGTACGGACTTTAGGTACTAAAAATACAAAAGAAGCAAAATTTTATAAAATGTAACGACTTTCACTATGTTTTAACTATAATTTTACATCCGAGTTTTCTAACGAAATCTTGAAGCGAAAACTATTATCACAAATGTATTTTGCTGTCCACAGTATACCGCTTGAAGACAAAAATGGTAATTTAGAATACTCCCAATGCAGTATGTACAATCTTAACTACAGCGATATTTTGAAGAACTACGAGAGCCTCGATGAGGCTACAACGAGAGGATTATCGGCCGATATTGTACCATGTAAAAATGGTTGGTCGTATGATAAAAATATCTACAAGAATACTGTGGTAACGGAGGTGAGTTTGCACGAACTTAGTGCATAATTGTTTTGCTTTAATAAATAAATAAAATATTAGACAGTATATATATCGCAGCCAACTGGTTAAAATAGCCGTTCAATCAAACAGCTAGCCCTTTGACCGAACAACGCCATTCAACCGCACGTCTAGCTTTTTAATTGCATATTTAAGACGCTCAAAACGTTCAACACTACAGCTGATTTAAAAGCCGCCGTCTAATTGAATTAGTTCAGCACTCACCACGGCGGCGCTAGGTGCGTTTTGTTTTCAATATGGCGTCAACTGGCCGGTGTTTGTGATTGTTTCAAGATATTTTTCGAAAAGAAAGTAGTAAATATACGTTACTAATGTTATTAAAGAGACAGAAATTATGGAGGCACTTACGAGTGATACGAGTGAAGTTGATTAAGTTAGGTTAGGTTAAACTTAAAAAAAAAGGTTAGGTTAAACTTAATCCAAGAATAATCTCCCAAGAAATTCTATTCTCTCAAATTACATACTGAACTAATGGTCACCTTAGTTAATTTGCCATTAACCAGTTGGCTAAGCGTCGTCTAGCTGTAGTATAACGACGTATAGCGTGTGATTGAATGGCGTTGTTCAGTCAAAGGGCTAGCTGTTTGATTGAATGGCTATTTTAACCAGTTGGCTGCGACATATACATACATTTTTCTGAACCCTAATTAAGTAGCTAAAGCACTTGGGTTATGGAAATCAGAAACAATGACGTCACCACAACACACAGATCAGAACCAATATAGAAGATTGTTTCCTACTTTGACCCGGCCGGGAACCAAACCCTGGACCTCGGAGTATCGTTACCATGAAACCAGGTATGCGAGTTACTCCTTAAAACTAAATATACCACTAAAACTTATTTAATATCTCAATAGAACTTCAATTATAATATTTCTTATATTCGCAGAAATTAGCACAAAGTAAGCACTGTTAGGCTTATAACACAAGGTTACTTTGCTTACTTTGGGCTAATTGTTAATAGGGTAACGGTTAGACATACAAAATTCATAGATAAGTTTATCTATGCTATTAAAATACTACTACTTATTTTACTATGCTGTAAAAAAAAATCTATAGATATAGCTATTCCAGAAAAACCTGCTGAAATAGGTTACTGGTACGTAAACATACCTAAAAAACAGTTGAAATTATATAATGAAGTTTCCATTTTTATGAATTTTCCTGTTAACAGTGGAATCTTGTTTGCAACGATGACTTCTTACCAACTCTTGGCCTGGTACTTCTTGCTGCTGGAGGTATCATTGGTAACTATATCTTCGGCTACCTTCAAGACACGATAGGAAGGAAACCCTCCTTCTTTATATATCTGCTCATAGAGTGCGTCTTCGGTGTGGCGACCGCCTTCGCACAAAATTATATCGTGTGGATGGTGTACAGAATTGGAGTAGGATTTACCGTTCCTGCTATTATGGCTACGCCGTATGTTTTGGGTAAGTGTATATAGATAACCCTAAATAATATAAAAATAATCTCAAACTATATAATATTGTGTTCAAAATTTTATTATATTTCATAAAAAATAATATTCTTTTTTAGTTGATGTTTTTTTGATATAAATGATTTTTTAAATTAGATTATACATAGAATTTACCTATATTAATTCATTAAAAAAATGTGTGTCTTTTTTTATGCTAATGAATGAACAGAATAAAAATTGTTTTATGAACGATATAAACCGCTTTTTCAAAGTCAGATTTGATTTTTGTATTTTATCGACAAGACCGGAATTTGAACATACTTATTTTTTATTTTTTTGCTCTTTTTGTCTAAAAGACTAGTCTGCCATGGTATTACTATAATGCCATTAACTACCAATTAGGATTTGGTGATTCACGACCTTATAGTTATAATCATAAGGTATTAATTGGTCCAATTAGAAGTTGGTAGTTAACGGCATTATAGTTATACGACGGCAGTAGTGTTCTACCAAAAAGTTTTTATACCAAAGAGCCTACCATGATCTCTTAGCGCGATGCAAGTTCGATTGTCAAAGTGAGACAGCGCTATACGTTATATACATATAGTGGCGTCTCTCTTCAACAGCTTAACTTGAATCGCGATAAGAGGTAATGGTACGGCCTCAGGTAGGACTAATACTTGAGATTTTATTATTATTTATTTTCAGCTATTGAACTAGTGGGACCTCGATGCCGGACACTTTGTACCATATTGTCTAATATTGCGTACTCCTTGGGTTTGATTTTGTTGGCTGGAGTGGTATACTTAGTTCGGGATTGGCGACACTTGGCATTGGCAACCACCCTGCCGTTCGTCTGCTTCTTCCTGTATCTCTGGCCTATGCCAGAAAGCCCTAGATGGCTGCTAGCGCGAGGGCAGTTCGAAAAAGCTGAAGTTATTTTAAAAAACATGGCTAGGTTTGTATTTTTTATTTATCTTTAATTTATTATAATTGAATTATGTATTTCTAAAAATCTAACAGTTATATACTTAAATACCAAAAATACCTAAATTGAATAAAAAATCGAGATGACAACACCGACAGATTGCCTATTATAAGTATTTCAGGAAAATAATGTCAACACCAAATCAATTCAGCTGTACGATAGATAAATGCATTTATTTTGTATTTTAAAAACGTTATAGGTAAACATCATCACCCTTTCAATATCCCTAGTGCTGGGACACACGCCAAGAGAAGGATCAAAAAGTCGTGATAACCACACTGTAAGGGTATGGATCAGAAACCCGCATAACTTCGTCTCCGCCGTTGGAGTATGAATATTTTCCCGGGTATAGAAACAAAGTAACTCGCCATAACACTGCAGTTACTGCTGCATGAACCAAAGGCGACTCCGAAACACTGAGCAGCTCAAGTATTTTTTTTTACTCATCAGTTGAGAGCTCTTGCTTAAATTCCGTAATGTTTGGCCAAACGCTCTAACGACAGCCTTCGAGCGCGCTTCGGCTCAATAAAAGACATAAACAAAATCTAAAACATATTTCTTGTCGCTAATTACGAAGGTCGCAGCCGCAGGTCTTAAAAAAAACCGAAATAATTTTATAAACTAATTTAATTAAAGAAAAATTACAATATAATTATTAGAACTAACTAAGACTAATTGACCCGATCGATGTTAGATACGAAGTGAGTGGTGATGGCGTCCAGACGGATGGCCTAGATGATGGCACGAGGCGACAGCACTCACGTTCCGCAGCGTTGACATTTCCATTACGTTGCATCATTTAGGTATGGCCTTAGTGCAAGGGCGGCGTCAGCGGTCTTCGTATAGCCAACATACGTAATTTCTCCCCCCTCAGCTCAGCAACTATTTGAGAATTTTGAGAGCAAATGTTGCTGGCATGTCTTGACCTTCAGGTTGTCCGGCTTTTCTTGGTTCCGGCGGATGAGGCTGTGAGTACTGGTGATAGGCTGAGTCGGTTGGATCGACAACTTCAATTTTCTTAGGGTTCCGCAGCTCGTAGCGTCGTAGCATGACTACGATTGTAAGTACAGTTGCACCGAATAGTACGCCGTAGAAGGGTATTGTAGTATGGTATAATATTCCGGTTGGTTGTTCTAGGGTTTCAACAGGAATTTGTAGCGATATTTTATCTTGGATGCTGTGGAGGCTTCTTAGGTCGATCGAATGTAGATTGATGTGCATAGGTTCCTTGTCTTGCATATCCAAATCAGATATCTTCATTATCTTAAGCGGCTGACCTTGCACTTCATCGTTGTCATCGGTGATAGTGAACGCAGGTGTACGCAAGATGCATTTCATCGGGATGGTGACTAAGTAACTTCCGTGAAGCTGGGTGTAATCTTCTCTTCCACATGAGAGCTGTACCCTTGTTTCTTGCGGTAGGGATATGGTATAATGCTGGTCGTCCAGTTTCTCCATAGCTTCTTTGTGTAGGGTGATGGATGACAATCTGCAGGTTTTCTCCAGAGTATGATCTGAGATGAGATGCTGGATGCAGTCAGGTACTGTGCGAATTTGATGGTTTACGTCTTGTTCACAGAGGTAGCCGTTACTTAACTTCGGGCATTCAGCCTCTATGTATACGAATGCGGACTCGCTAGTTGCCAAAAAAGGATAGGAAGGGATGATGGATTGGTGGTTCCTATTGGGTACTACAGATAACTTATATAGATTGTAATTTACATCGCTTATGATCGGGATTCTAAAAACTAACATTATATCCTTAGCAGTGTAATAAAAAGCGGGTTTTATAACATTATAAAATTCCCGTAACTCGATATCTAAAATATGTTAACTACTGTATAAACTGTATATATTTTTAACCTATCTATCATATTACGATATATATTTATATTAAGCATAGCATGATGAGTACTCGATGTACGTATGAATGCTAATATATTTACAATATTAATTAACTCGTTGCAAGTGTCGTCTACATTTTCACTAATAATAGTTAGTAATTGAGCAAATTTCGCATATTTAATAAGGCTAGAGTTACGAAGATAATCTTTATCTAATAATGAATGTAGTGTATTATTTATAAGGATTTGATTTTCAACTATCTGAGAGATGATACCAAAGTGCTTTGTCATCCATTCTTGACTATAACTTATATGATTATTTAATTCAAATGCTAATTTATCTTCGTTACTATGAAGGGTCTTTATCGCGTGATCATATTTTAACGCGTCATCGTAATCTAAGTTACCGGTTATGCTCTTTATTACAGTTCCAAATGTATTTATTAGACCTCGTTTAGCACGGCTTGGTTCTAAACTAGCTAATTGCTGAAATGATTTTTCTATCTTATTGTTAGTGTAATTAATTTGGAATTCGTATAACTGATAAGTATCGTTAGGAAGTCGAGTCTTAAAGGTCTGTATTTGTGCCTGTAACTTGATTATTTTATTTTCAATGTCACTTAATTGAATTCGCTGTAGGAAGGTATGGTAATGCGTAATAAGTCTAGTCGGCCCTAACTTGAACGGTAAAAGTCCAGGTCCGTCGTCGAGTCTCTCAAGTCTTATCTCCTGCGGGCTTGTTGTCTGGGCCAGGAGCATTAGAATCCTGCAACAATTTAACGTTTTTGGGCACACGTTTCAATCTAGACTTAGCTACGGGGCCGCGTTTCGTTGAGGTATATATATGTATAGGTAAATCTGCTAAAACGGTATCCTGGGTATATCTAGGGGCAACTTTTTGTCTACTGGCTATTGGGTTCTTAATAAAAATCTGTTGTTGCGGGGTATATTCTATCTCAGGTTCCCGGGTTTTATGCCTATTCTCTATCAATAATGTGCGATTTTCTAAACTTGACTGATTAATTAGTTCATAAACTGTTTGCATTTGGGCCTTATGATTCTGGGTATACTGCTGCAATAAATGTGGAACAGGGTCAATATCTATGGGGTCTCTGGGGTCGAAATGACCTGTAATTAAATCGAAGGGTTTACACTTAGTAAAACTATGTATAGAAGAGTTGTAAGCGATTATTGCGTAAGGTATCAAATTAACAATGGGTTCGTCCTTATGCTGTAACTTTAATATGCGAAGGTGTTCGAGTAAAGTCGAGTGAAATCGCTCGATATTACCGTTATCGTTTGGTGAATGTGCTAAAATTCTGTGATGGTTAACCTTGTGGAGTCGGATAAATTCAGAGAATAACTGATTTGTAAATTCGGTTCCGTTATCGGTAACTATAGTGTAGGGGATGCCATGATGCGTAGTAAATAGTAACAATGCTTGTAAAATACTAACTGCTGTACCGTCTCTTAATAAGTACGCTTGACCGTACTTAGAGAAAACATCTATAAACGTCAAATACTTTTCATTTTGGGCGGTAAATAAGTCCATATGTATAGTCTCAAAAGGTCTAGTTGCTGGAGGTACTATGTTGAACTGTGGTCCTACTGGGTTTCTGTCATATTTTTTTTCATTTTTGGCCAAAAGTGTTTCTTTGAAAGGGCTAAGTAACATTCGTTAATACCTCGATGGTTTGTTTTTCCATCGTGATAATTACGAATTATTTCTTGTTGTCTAAGATATTCTTTAACGTTTTCTATTTCTGATTTAGTTAAGACGAGGTTCATAGATGAACTTTTAAAATTTTCTTGAATGATAGGGATGATAGAGTACATGGCAAGGGGTGGATTTATAAGCAGACCTGTTTTAACCTTCGGGCTAACATACTCCTTTATAGCATAAACTACGTCACTCTCTAAGATATTTTGACTTACTTGTAATGAAATACGAGTATGCGTATCGAATGGTTTCGTTGTTACGGCCCTACGTTTTACGTCTGGTACGATAGTGATGTGCAGCTGTCGATGGAATTTATTTAATGGCTCGTCAGTTATTGGAACTTCTGAAATAGGATTTTCGTGGCTAGTATGGACAGTAACAGTTTCTGAGTTTGATAACAAGGATGGTGGTTTATCTGAACAATTCGCGACTATTGAACCAATTTCTTCATTATGTATTTCGATTCTAGAAAGAGCGTCGGCGTTCGTATGATCCGTCCGTAAGCGCGATAAAACGTCGCGTGCGTATGACGCAGGCGGCGGCCCGGTGCTAGTGCACTCGATAGTCAATACCTGCGCTTGCGCTGGCCGGTCTAGAGAAAATATTATGTCATTGTCGGACAAATTATATATTTCTAATATTCCACGACTATTTCTTACGGATGTGACGCATTCCTGAATAAGACAATTACAAATAACCTGTTCTTCTACTAATACATCGCCATCCGGGGCGTTTATTGGGATACGAACTAATTTAGAGGAATGAGCCGGTATAATATCTTCGTAAAGATTAACATTACTTGAATTATATAACTGAATAGGGTTGACCGCGTATTGTGTGTTAAGCAACTGATTCTTTAAGTCTATTTTCGCTTCCCATTTCGTGAGTAAATCTAGTCCAATAAGTCCGTCGAAATAATCATGAAAACGGTATACGAATAATTTAATAGACTCATGATTTTTAAATTCAGAAAAACATGGAAGTGTAATGGAATACTCATTGCGACTTGTGCCGTGAACATTAGTTACCTACTTCAAACGGATCGTAATCTAAAGAATAACTATGAAAGTATCTGTTTACGCATTCCGGACTAATAAATGATTGATTAGCGCCCGTGTCTATTAATAACTTTTATCTACTCTAATACTATAATACAAAGATTCTAAAACTGAAAACAAAATGCTTATGACAAACATTACGTACAGGCCAAAAATAATTAAAAAAAAGTTTCATTACGATACAGGTCTTGTATGGACACCTGTAACATAATATAACTTTTTTATCATAACGATACACCTATACAACCTCCATCTGGACCAAGGAGGTTGAACCTCTACTTTAAAAAGGTTTCAATGAACGAGTCCGTGACGACGCAACACGCATGCGCAATCGATATTTGCACCTTGGCGCCAACATTTGACATTTAAAAATTTGTTGTTATATTCAGCGTTTTATTTGCAATATTGTTTTACGTATTATAGTATGAAAGTAGATAAAGTAGTGTATGACACTATACATAACTTGGTCTTATAACACTCGTGTGATACTATAAAAAAACTCGCCTACGGCTCGTTTTTTTAAAACACACTCGTGTTATAAGAACCCTTATTATGCAACAGTATCATAAACTACTATAAAGGTGGGTTTGTAATCTGAATATAAGGTAACTGTCTTTGCGTTTGCAAATTGAGTTCTATTTTAATTTGTTTGATGGGCACGGTTTCTGAAAATCCGAATCTGTATTGGAACATGACGCTTGCGGTTCGTCATTCGACTCTGCGCTCGTAGCATTCTCGTAAAACTGAACTCTATCGTCATAGTCATACGTCGAGTCACAGTAGTTAAAGTCACTAACGTCATTGTAATAATCTACGTCATAATAATTGTCTTGGTAATAAGAGTCATCATAGTATGAGCACTCGTCTAAATTAACTTCACGGGTTTTAAAATAGTTATTTGGTTGCGGGTTCCCGAATCTACGCCAATCGTGTCCCGATAAAGTAGGGGGTAGAGCTTTTGGTGTAAAATGCTGTACTCCACTCATAGGTCTAGGGTTCGAGAATTGGGGTTGATTCCTAGGTGGTAACCTGAAGTTATTACTTTGGGGGTTATAGCGCGGTGGCGGTGCACTAAACATTTGCTGTGTGCGAGATGGCATTCGCTGTTGGAAGTTATTATTAGGCGTATTAAATTTAAAGGGTTGCGATTGCGGCTGAACGTACCTTTGTGCTGCTGGCGGTTGCGGCGCGAATCGCTGCATGGGCTGCAAACTTTGCATTGGTACATTAAAATTAATAGGTCTTATGGGTGAGAAACCTATAGGTGCGGAAGGCGGGCGTAGTCCCATTTGAGGTCTAGGTAGATTATCGCTACGTTGTTGCTGATAAAGTATATTTAATTCTTCCTGCACATACTCTAATGCTTTCTCTATACTCTCTGGCCTCATGCATCTGCTACGAGATCCAAGTGGTTCCTTTAAACCTCGTACAAACGCCTGCATGGTCAACTTTTTATACAATGTTCGCTTAGCTTCAATAGTGGTACCTATTGTCTCATGGAGTGTGACATAGGTCATTATCGTGCTAAGAAGCGTTTGGCATTGATCGTAAAATTCTTGAGGACTACTGTTACCTTGCCTAGCTAAAGATAGGTCATTGTAAAGGGCGGTTTCATCCCTTTGATCAGCAAAATTATTAATCAAAGTATTTCTAATGCCGATCCAACTATCAGGTATTCCACTTGAATTTATAATAGTAGCGGCTGGGCCGGTAATTTTATTAAGTATGCCATTTAATAAAAATAAATTAAGTAACTGATTATTTGGATCATCACTCAGAAATTCATTACATAACTGATCACAAATTCTTATAAATCTTGTCAGTACATTCGCGTTACCGTCAAAGTCGGGAACAAGGCGTAAGGCCTTGTGGATAAGGTCTGGGCTCTTTTCCATTTTTTCTGGGATACTTTCTAAACTAGATCTATT
Source organism: Calamotropha paludella (assembly GCA_927399485.1). NCBI lineage: Eukaryota > Metazoa > Arthropoda > Insecta > Lepidoptera > Crambidae > Calamotropha > Calamotropha paludella. The sequence goes on from OV656818.1 coordinate 20,956,746, forward strand.
ACTATCAACTAATTCTCTCCTGCGAGCCTGCTGATGTGAAGCAGACACGCTGGACCTAATTTTCTTAGGATGAAAAATGGTGAAGAAAAAAAAAATTAAGGTAAGGTTCTTAAACTAGGGATAGGAGGCAACACGAGAACGATTCAAGTGTACTCACATGAACATTTCGGCTCTGGCGTATCGATGTCTGGATACTGGACCCTTTGGCTGCTCCTCCTGGTTCGGATACTCGTAGCGCGACTTGATAGCCACTCGGGCGGCTCGTGCAATTACGGAAATCTTCCTGGATGTAGAGCGAAACCGACCGCGAATATCCTACCGACTGCGCCAATTACGAAGGTCGCAGCCGCAGGTCTTAAAAAAAAACTAAATAATTTTATAAACTAATTTAATTAAAGAAAAATTACAATATAATTATTAGAACTAACTAAGACTAATTGACCCGATCGATGTTAGATACGAAGTGAGTGGTGATGGCGTCCAGACGGATGGCCTAGATGATGGCACGAGGCGACAGCACTCACGTTCCGCAGCGTTGACATTTCCATCACGTTGCAACATTTAGGTATGGCCTAATTGCAAGGGCCGCGTCAGCGGTCTTCGTATAGCCAACATACGTAATTCGCTTTTCAAATCACTTACGGATTCCATTATCTTTATAAATAAAAACAAACAAATCTTTATTTTCCTGTGCCAAATAGTCTATTAGATATTTAAAATTCAAACTGCTGCTGCTTTCCTTAAATAAGTAGAACATATGAAAAATAATAATTTTTTTTTGTCTTTCAGAATAAATGGCAAATCTTTACCGGCCAACTATATGGTACACTTGCGTCGAAAATACGAATCAGACAAACTGAAGCAAGACATAGAGAAAGAAAAGTCTCGAAAGTACGGAATACTAGATTTGTTCAGAACACCAAATTTGAGGAAGAAGACCATAATCATCACATTCATATGGTTCACGAATACTAGTGTGTATGTCGGTCTGTCGTACTACGCTCCAGTGTTAGGTGGTGATGAGTTCTTGAATTTCTTTCTGGCGGGAGTAGTTGAACTGCCCACTTACTTATTCCTTTGGCCATCGATGGAGAGATTGGGGAGGAGGTGGACTCTCTGCATGAGTATGGTTGTTGGCGGAGTTGCTTGCTTGACCACATTTTTAGTACAACACGGTCAGTATATACAGCTGATTTTCTTTCTTAACTAGATGTAACAGATTTTGGATCAACTGCTCGATGACCAGTTTTTGGCTTTTAAATACACTGTGACAGCGTGTTTTGAATTATGATAGTCTTTTATCGCGTTCACCAACCCACCTGGCGGTGGAATTATGGCAAACATTTTTAGGAAGAAGTTGTCATCCAGCAGTAGACGCGTGTTGGCCGACAGTAGATACATCTTTCCAATAATATGCACATGCATTTTAAACAAGGTATCTATTTGATATCCTGGCTGGCATTAATGAACGCAGAACACATATACTCTCAGAGTTAATAAAATACGTTTTATAATGCATTTGTTTTTCTTCTTTCAGAAACTTATGTCACACTAGCGCTATACTGTGTGGGCAAAATGGGCATATCTTCGTCATTCGTAGTATTGCCACTAATGGCGTCCGAATTGTACCCTACTGTTGTGAGAGGACTCGGCATGAGTTTGAGCTCCGTGTTGGGTATGCTTGGTCCGATTTTCATACCCCTCGTCAATTATTTGGTAAGTTTTTTCGCGTTAACAGACTACAGCGAATATTCGTGAATATTTATTTTTTAACGGATTTTATACAAATCAAATTTAACAGTTAGGAACGCGATCAAAATATTGTGAAGGAAATAGAACATGCATGACGACTATTGCCTTAGTCATCCTGTGATCACGGTAATGATCAAATATAAAATATGCGCAAGTATCCATTTAAACGTGTTTTATTTATCGAAATTAGTGTTACGCCTACATTTAGATATTGATAATCTTCAGAAACAGCAATATTCTTTATACATTCCAGGGTTCTGACATAATGGTTCTACCCCTAATCATCATGGGTGCTCTCCTGGTAGCTGGAGGGATCGCCAGCTTACTTCTACCGGAAACTTTAAACCAACATCTTCCACAAACTTTAGAAGACGGTGAAAAAATGGGACTCGATACTGATTTTTGCTGTAATCCACCAGTAAAGGAAACCAAACATAAAAAAACGGAAACAAAAGAAATTACAGTAGACCAACAAAATTGCAATATGTGCAACAATTTGTGCACATGTCAGCTGGTAAATGTGCCGTTGGTTGAAAGTGTTGCAGCTATCATCGAGAAAGACAGTGATAAAGTAGAATTCATTATTGTAAAATAAAGTACCTGTGTAAAAAAACGCCTATTATATTTTCAAAAATCATGTTTAGTTCATTTTTGCCACCTCAAAGATAATTTGTACCGGACGACCGTTAAGTGCAACAATAGACTGGAGGCCATCCGCACCAACGATCCTGGATTCGAATCCCTGGCATTTGTACCCGAGTCATGGGTCATATAGACTTCTATGAATATTAAATATCATCTATCATTCATGGATCAGCTTTCATCATCATTTAGCATCATCTAATGAACAAAAATATAACTGAAGACTATGCTGTATGATTTTTGTACCCTTTGCCTTCCTTTATGAAAAAACAACAAATAAAACAATCGCTGTCAAATAAACGTCACGGTCATATGTTCGGCTTGCTTGTTCAGTTTACTTTTCAAGCCGATTATGAAATAAATATTTGCCTTTTGTCGTTATTCTTAACATAATTTAATAATGGCATTATCGTTTTTTCGCACTCGTGTAATTGCTCGACATGTGAAGAAACAGTTTTACCAAAGCAAACGCAATGCTGGATACGTCGTATTGTGAGTACAATTTATTGATTTTCTTTACACTAAATATTTACATTAAGATATCCTATAAAAATCGTGATTGATATTTATATTAATATCAATTATGGTTAATGTTATATTTTGTCTCATAACATTGGCTATTTACAACTTATTTTTAGGTTACAGATAAAAAAATCGAACTATTTAATTACAGGATCCCAGAAATAGGTGAAGATGCAGATAAGAACATACTACTATCCGAAAATGGTTTGCCAGAATTTGATCACATTACAATCGAAAAATGTATAGCTGCAATAAGCAAACAAACCCTAGAATATGAAAATGGTGTCAGTCAAATTGAACAGTCTTCACAGAATTGTAAGAATGCATTTGTAGAGATATTTCAACCATTGGAGCATATCGATGGGCCATTAGAATTGACATGGGGTATGGCTAAAACTTTATATTTGGGTAATAGTTCTCTCATGCCCACAAAATCTTACATACAAATTCATGAAAGAGCACACAAGGCGAGGTCCACTAAGTTTAACAGTATTCCTATCTTTCAAGCAGCCGTTAATGAGAAGAACCGTTTAAAAAAAAATACTGATGAAGAACAAAGGCTATTAGATAAGTACATTTTAGAAGGCAAACTCAATGGGCTTGATATTAAAGGCACAAAGAGGGAACGTCTTAACAATGTCCTGATATCTTTGCAGAAAGAGAGGCAAATATTCCGTGATAAAGTCAATGTTGCAACCAAGTTGTTTTCAAACACTATAAATGATGGCCAAATAATGAGAGAATTCCCTGAAAGTCTAGTCAAAGATATGTCTGTACCTAATGACCCTCATAAAGGCCCATGGAAAGTAACATTGGAACCTCACATCTATGAGCCGTTTATGCAATACTGTCCAAATCGGGAGCTTCGTTGGAACACATGGCAAGCATATATTCAGAGATGTTCTACATATGTAAATAAAGAAATAGAAACAAGTACAAATTTAGAGAAAATCCGCAGTCTACGACATGAACAAGCCAATATCTTGGGTTTTGAATCATTTGTGGACATGAGTATGGAAACTAAAATGGCAGGATCAATTGAAAATGTTTATAATATCATTGATAGTTTGCTAGAAAGTGCTAAACCAATGCAAGAGGTGGAAATTGAACTCCTACAAAGGTTTGCTAAGGAAAGAGGTTTTAATGACAAATTAGCACATTGGGATATTCCATATTGGCAAAGAAAGCAGAAGTGGTCATTATATAATTTTGAAGATGACAAAATACGGGAATTCTTTCCACTACCTAGGGTTATAAATAGTTTATTCAATCTTTGCAGTACTCTTTTTAAAATACAAATTGTGGAGAGAACTGGTGTTAACACATGGCACAAGGATGTCAAATTTTATGATATATATGATGAATCAAATAATAATCCTATAGGTGGTCTTTACTTAGACCCTTATGCACGTCAGGATGAAAAGATTCGCATTTATGATGATGCCGGTTGGCACATTTCAATTCGTAACAAATCTACTTTCACATCTTCATCTCCATTGTCAGCACTTATATTCAATTTCCAGGCACCAGCTGATGGAAAACCCTCTCTATTGTCCTTCAATGAAGTTGGTATTTTGTTCCGGAGATTTGGACATTCATTACGGCATTTGCTTACAAAAACTAATTACTCTGAGGTTGCTGGTTTGTCAAATGTGGAGTGGGATGCAGCAGAAGTTTGTGGACATGTCATGACCCATTGGCTTTATGATCCTAACACGATCAAAGCTGTGAGCAGCCATTACAAAACAGATGAACCACTGCCAGAAGAAATAGTAAAAAATCTTAGTAATGTTAGAGGTCACATGTCGGGATACCAATTGTGCAATGAATTATATATTTCTAGGCTTGATTTGGAACTGCATTCTAAGAAAACCTTCTGGAGAGATATTGTGCGAGAATTATGGCCCAAATACCATCTTTTGCCTTTTGACAAATACAATTCACATCCATTGTCTTTCACAAAAATTATATCTGAAGAGTGGGGTGCCGCCTACTACTGCCACTTATGGTCTAAAATGATAGCGGCTGATATTTATAGTGCATTTGAGGAAGCAAAGCAGGGTGGTCAAGACGTTTTGTCTGTGGGAAAGAGATATAGAGATACTTTTTTGGCATATGGTGGAAGCTGTCACCCCAGTGAAGTTTTCAGAAGGTTTCGTGGTAGGGACCCTTCTCCTCATGCTTTACTTAATAACCTTGGGCTACCGATAAAAATTGTAGAAGAATGATTTAAGGATGTTTTGTTTGGCTATATTGTAATTTCTATTATTTAATATAAAATTTAATTACAAATTTTTCTGTTACTTAAGATTGGTTTTCTTTTGCCAATGCTATGTTATGTATATTATAAATGTCTAGCAGATTATGGGAATGTGTAAGAGGAACAGCATTTTTCGGAGTAATGTATTTGTTCCGTGTTGTTTTGGGTAGTTTTCTACTTGCACAAAATTAAAAAAAATTACCTACACAGCCACGGGCGAGGGTAGAACGCGAAAAATTTTAAAGTTAAACTGTAATGCAATCTAATCTCATGTGATAATTTCACAGAGTAGCAGAATAGTGAATACTGGCGTAAACGCATGCAAAATAAAAAGTAGCTGACAGGAAAAATAATTTAATCAGTATTCAAGAGCCTTTCGAGAGCGATTTAGCTATAGACAGTGCTCCACATTTAAAACATACTTTATCCGGGGAACACTACTTCAATCAGAATCTGGATTCTGTTCCCAGGCCCGCTCCATATCGTAGATGTCTTTCTTGATATTTTCATCGTCGGGTAATATCTTGGCTGCAGCCTTCATTTCCCCGATAGCTTTGTTCAGGTAGCCGAGCCGCGCTAGCGCAGCTGCACGCCGCGCGATACACTTGCCCCGACTTCGACGGTTACCCTCGCAAGCTGGCACCATCAACTCTAATGCCGTTGAGCAGTCGTTTAGCTATATAAGAATAAATTTATAAATTTTAGATGACGTACCTATTCGTGTTAAGTCAGTATAGATAGCAAGTAACTTTAGATACATTACTGAAGTACCTATCTATCTACCACTCAAATGGTGGCACCTTGATCTTAGTATAAATAGGTAAGAAGGCGTTACTCACGCATTTGTTAAAGTTGCCGAGAGCGAAATGTGTGGCAGCTCTATTTGCGAACAGACTAGGCAACTTGTCTGACAACATTATCCCATGTGTGTAAGCACTTATCGCGCCCAAGAAGTTCCCGTTACGGAAGAACTCGTCGCCTTTCTCCTTGCACCACTGAGGGTCTTGCTCCTCCGGACGTAGATCCTCGGATACAAAACCTGAGAGCATAATATTAATAAAGTACGTTATAAAACAAATTATCATTTAATCTATTAAAGAATGCTTAGTTAACATTCCCTCACCTGACCGACCTTTTCACCGTTTTGTCGAGGAAAGTGAACGTTACGAATTTATGGAGTATGGTGGACAATCGGAAGAATGTATTGAGGCAGTCTTATACATATATAGTCAAAGTACCTAACAAAAATGGTATTTATTTTCGTTCATTGAAATACGATATGTTTATAAAACGCCTGTAAATAAACCAACAGGAGAAAAAAGGCGATAAGTTTTGATTGAATTCACCAAGTCTAAGTAATTTAGTAATGTAGCGGTTATGGCGTCCGTTGGCGCTCGTTGGAATCATCGACATATACTAATGGACATGCCCTAGCAGTGAAAATTATGGCACTACGAAAGAAAGAGATAAAACGAAGTTTCGGACTATCTTAATCTCTCTCAAAATATATGCCATACCTGTCATGAAAATTGAAAGCCAATCGCCTATAAGTAAAGAGATAGCGTTAGTCAGAAAGCATATGCCATCTTCGTCATTTTTCTCAAACCAAGAAATTACTGCACGTTATACGGGTACGGTATGTCCATTAGTAGGTACATATATGTCGGTGGTTGGAATCCCTCTGAAGTTTTTTTTTACGCATTATTAATATTTCCGCTATCTTTAAAGACAATTATAATAAAAGTTAATTATAATTTCATTCTCTTCATCACATCATCATAATCTTAATATGGTTCAAATATTCCAACCTGGTTAACTATGTCTCATTTGACAAACCTGTTGCTCTTCTGGCCAAAGTGATATTTTTTATCCATGCCTCTTCCTCTCGTGCTGTAGATTCCCTACTGGGCGTGGGAAAAGATCGGGGCGTATGTTTAATTTCCAGCTCTGTGGTTTGCCTTAATTTAGGCAATATTCTGGCGTTTACTTCTTTTTTCTTCTTCTCTACATAATCAGACTTGACCAATTTCTTCGTTGACCGATTTTGATTACCAGCCTTTTTTAAACTTAACTTTGTGTCTAGTAGAGGCTTGTGTATTTCTTTGGATTTTTTATCGCTTTCCTCGTCGGACGAAGGCAATTCAACAATTTTAACTCCTGAACCAATCTTAGAACTTCTAATCATATTTATTTGATCTGAGGCACCATTTACATTTTGTTCGTTTACTGAATTATTAAGGCGCCATTCTTCAAGGGCATCCATCGCCTTCTTTCTTTGTTCGTCTCTCCTGGAATCCATAATATTGTGTTGTAATGTATCTAATTCCATAGCTTTTTCAACTGTAAATCTAACCAGTTGACTCTTCTTCACTCTCTTATCTTCAGACTCTTGTTTTGCTTTTTCTTGGCACTTCTCCAAAATATCTTGCTTAATTTTCAATTTCTCAGATTTGGACAACTCCTTTTCCAACGAATCCCAATCAATATCTTCCTTTTTAACTAAATCGAATAAGATAAGATCTTGCTTCACTGTGCACTTGCTTTTACAGTTGTGTACATCATGTAAAAGGAATACTTCGAATAAAAACGGATTATAGTTTGCTTTTAAATATGAATCAGTTGTGAAAATATCTACCTTCTCATGTTTAACTGGGCTTATCGGTACCTTAATGTGTATCGTTTTATCTGTTTGTGACCACGTGAAATCTTTAACCAATAAAGGCATTTTCGTATTTAAACGCGAAAGTAAACTGTTCAACAATATATTTATTTTATTAAATGTGATTTTCACCTATTCTCTTTAACTTCAATGCAATTATATTGTAATCTCTGCTTCTATGTTATCATAACTGTTTATTTATAACCATGGTGATTTAACATCACAGAATAGAGATTTTTATCACGGCCAGTCATGGTTAAATATAGCAGAGATAAATACTCAGAACAATAACTAAAGCTTTAGTTATTGTTCTGAGGATAAATACAATAAGGCTTACTCTGAGAATAAGGCGCAACGATTAAGATATGCTAACTAGTTAAAAAAAAATTAGACGGCCGAAGAGTACCATCGACCGTGTAGTGTTTGGTTCATGAAGGTTACACTGCAGTTTGCAATATATTGCGTTGCGTTTAGTTTACATATATGAAACATTATCTAATCTCTTATATATTATCCGCCGAACGAACTCCTCCATTCTGCGATTTCTTCCCCGCAGTTATGTATAATCCCTCTTATTCCTCCATGGACTATCTGTTAATAACCGATTTGTCTAGGTTATAATTTCGCATAAACGTATTATTGTTTCGTTAAAAACAAAAACTAAGATAAACTATTATAATAGAAATAACTAAAAAAAATCCAAGCTACAAAGCTCGGGAGCTCAATTGGGAGAGCATTGGACAGGACTTCCAAAGGTTGCGGATTCGATTCCCGCCTGAGAATTCACTTGTGACCCGATTCAATTTTTTTTTGTATTTTTCTGTTATTATAATTTATTCTTATAAGATAGCATTGAAAAAATGCATAAAATATATAAAAAAATATAAAACAAAAAATCTAATTTTAATTATTCTATCTATGTATATGGAAATTTGAAAAATAAACCAAATGGTAAGTTGAATGATCATTTCTGTTGAGAATTATTGTGGCCAATTTGTGTTAAAAGGGGAACATGGGATAAGGGTCATTCCCTACTGGACACTTGGTAAACTTGATTTTAAGTTTTAACAAATGTGATACATTTTTTAAGCCAGCAACACTAATTCAATCATTCATAACTTTACTTTCTATCTTTCGCACTTTGACGAATGTCGGTAGTTTGCAAATGTTGGACGGTTAAATATTTGCTTCGTGTTATGTTTAATATTCGGTAAGTTTTAGCTGGATTTATTAAATGAAATATGAAGGACATGCTCTTAATAAGTATTTTTCCCACGTTTTTCTTAGGTCGCTTTCTTGTCTGTCCGGTTGGAATCTTGTATCTCAATTTAGAGGCACTTCTCGACCACCTAGCGATTTGAAACTTTCAGGGTAGCTCAGAACCCGATGACAATGCACGCTTAAACAACTTTCTAGGTGCACTTTCACTTTTGTATGGGGCTTATCCGATTGTTGCGTAACACATGGTTTCTTCGTTGAGTTAATAAATTAAAAAGATTAAAATAATAATACTTGATTTAAAAATCTAAAAATCCCACGTTTTTCAGGGACCAAAAAAGAATAAAATAACCCGGCGGGGCCAAGCGAGGGGCCACTCAAAACGTGGGGGCCATGATCCCCAGATTATGTGTACCCTAGAGAGATCAAGTCTAGCCTGTCAGCTGACCAAACGTTTCATAGAGCTATCATAATTATGTTTATCATTTTTTTAGGATATCACGCCGCAAAAGTGTAAGACAAAAAAAAAAGAACACTAGTTTTCTAGTTTTTCTTAGTCGCGAAAATTTTAAAAGTAAACTTAAAATAATATGTTATGACACTAAAATAAGACTAAAAGAATTGAATAAATACAGTATGAACCTTACTAAAAGAGATGACACGTATTATCAGAAAAAGAAGAAGAGTTGAAATACTGCAAAAAAATATAGTCCAAAAAGAAAAGGGATCAACCTTCCAGCCCGCCTAGCATACGCACCTCGACAAAATTTTGTCTACCCATTTTCTCGTGTTTTAGTCATTTGTCGTCAGTCGTTTCTAACATGGCTGCGCTTAGAAGTCGATTTCTTATGTCAAACGTGTTTTTTTACTTAGCCGCGGATTTTTGTCCTCAAACTCTAACATGGCAATTGCGTTTTGTCGACATTTTAACCGATATTGTCGACATATATCTCGTCTTTGTGTCAGTACGTAGAGAAGAGACGACAAGTGGTTTGTGTGCTATTTCGATTGGAGCGATGGCGGTGTTTTATTACAATTATGTACTCAAAGTAAATTAAGGGCGAACAAAACGTAAAAATATGTTTTATAGTTATATATTTTATTTATGCACATATAAATATATTGGCAAAGGTAAATTTCTATAAGTATAAATATATTCCTATAATTATAAGTAGATATGTATTTATACATATATTATTTATACATATATATATATATATATATATATGTATAGTAGATATATATATATATATGTATAGTAGATATATATTTATACATATATGTAATATGTATATATACTATATATGTAAAAATATGTTTTATAGTTATATACTTATATATTTTATTTATGCCCATATAATTATGAGTATATAATTTTATATATATATACTTTTATAGGCATAGATAAAATATATAATTATAATACGTTTACGTTTCGTTCACCCTTAATACACTTTGAGTACAAAATTATAATATAGATGTAGGAAAGTCGGGCCAGCGCAATCGCAATTGCGCATCTACGGCAAGCGTAGGTACCAGTGGCTACCCAGTTTCGTTAATAAGTTTCTCTACTTATTGACCATCTACCTATCAAAATCAATTTCAACCTAATAATATTAAAACTATAACAATATTTTATATATCAATCTTAATTTATCAATCTACTTGTAAAACTGGTTGCACTTTTTACAAATCTTAGTCGCTTAGTAAATTGCGTCAACTAAATGTACTCGTTTATACTTTTTTGAATTTTAGATTGTAAAAAGAATAAACTTATAGCAAAGAATAAACAGCAAAAACTTTCGGCGATTAAAAAAAAAACAAACACCGTTGACTTAGCGAGAAACTTAGCGTGAAACGATCAACCACAGATCATGTGAGACAACATATTTAGTTCTTACACTTCCGCGCACATTACACATCAGAATAAAACACTTTTTTACGGATTATTGCGCATGAATCCGTAAAAAAGTGTTTTATTCTCATGTGAGACAACGTCAAAATTGATGTAATCCACATTTCCAAAAAGTAAATATATGGTAAAACACGCAACACAAATTAAATGAACGATCTCGGTGTTGCTATGTTATAAAATAAAGTAGTTAATAATCATATATCAAGAGGCAACATCCGTTTGTCCACAACGAGATATTATGTCGATGTCGACAAACTTCTCTTCAATCGTGCGCGAGATAGCTCGAGTAGCGTATGTTAGGCGGGCAGGCTCCCAAACCGTTCTAGGCTTACAAAAGAAGTTTCACATGAAGGCATTCTATTCAATAATCATAAATTGGTTTTAAAATCTTTTCTTAGAAATAATTGAATAACAAAGTAGCTTATTTGTTAGTGACACTGTTTAATCTACGACAAGGGTCTAGGTTCGAGTCTTGGTCAAGGTCAATTTATTTGATTAATCCAATTGTCTTGTTGTTTGTAGACGTATCAAAATATCTTACAGTCTACGCGAACGAAGTCACAGCTAGATTTATAATCTGCCCCGAAAAATATGTGTTTGGAGACGTATAATAAAACTAGCAACATATAACAAAACAAAAGGACATTATCTGAAAGAATTGATTTTGGAATAAAGACATTATGAGCATGAAACTGTCTATGTAGGTATGCTGTTTTTTAGGAAAATCAAAAATATGACAGAAGATATTTTTTTAAGATCTTTTTCTTCGAATTGATTGATAAAAATTGAGGCTACATAATTTTATCTATCGGTGAACTTGCACTGAGGCAAAGATTATTATGTGATCAAGTAAACACAAAAATGTTGTTTTTATTTATTTTTTTGCATTCACAACGCAATATTTGTATCAGGTATAAAATACGCGTATCAAAAAACAACTACGCCTCCGTATATTGTGTGTTAAAATATTATTATTGTTATTAAAATCCTTATATAAAAAGTTATTTTAATAAATCAAAATAAATGACTGGAGGGAAAAAAATATCAATGAGATTATTCCTTGTTCATGATATTTTTATAAATACGGATTCGTGAAATGCCCTAGTAGCAGAATATCCCATTCCTAAAATGTCTGAATTGCACAATGTAAAAACTAAAGTATTCCGTTTTTTAAGAGTAAAAGTGAAATGTTTTCTGAACTCTCAATAGATTTGTGAAAGGCAGTATCTTGGTAAAGCCTGACCAGAAATATAAAAAACCTGTCAGGAGCTCGCTTTCGTGTTTTAATTGTCAATCTTCTATCAAAATGCATGACGAAAATTAGTTCTTATTAGACAAAAATTCCGCAATATGGAAAGGTTTTTTATTTTTCTGGTCAGGCTTTATAATATAAGAACATTATTTTTATCATCTGTTTATTTACATTTTAATTATTTTACATAAATATTTGACGTATAGTACAAAATTATAGTTCTCGGTTTAACTTTGACTAATACAAGTGCAATTCCAGTATAAAAAAATAATTTCATTACTCTTAAAAAAAACAAGTCTTCTGATAGAAATTAAAAATATTTGCCCGACAAACACAATATAACAAATCTATCACTTTTATAAACTATCAAGAAGAGTACGAGAAACTTTTATGACCCGATAAGTGTAAGTCAAAGACATTATACTATTATAATATTAAGAAATAATTAAATTCGTTAAGAAATTCTGTAATAGGAAAAATTTACTTTCTCTGCTATACAAGATCTTCCTACACTAATGTAATTTTCGATTATCAATAATGCCCGGTATACACTTTTTAGTGATTAATGCGAGACATTTTTTAGAGATTAATGCGAGACTTTTTTTAGTGTTAAAAAAAATTTTGGGCAGGTCCGTTAAGTGTTCAGTACTTAGTACAGTATTTAGCTCTGCGTTCTTTCATTCTGCCAATAATTTCTCCCACACTTCACCTTTCATTTGCAAACAAAGAAAATTAGCAGAATTGGTGAAGACTAGCTATTATATAAATGTTTAGTTCATATCAATAAAGCTTCTTATTTCTATCTGTATAGTAAAATTTTTAAATAAACCTTAAAAAAAATATCCGTAGACTTTTTTTACTGCTCCGACAAGGGCAAAAGCAAACAATTATTCTGCTGAACAGTCTAAAATATTTGCAAAAAGTTATAAACCACCAAAAACAAAAATATACCGGTTACTCTATTTCTACTTTATTTTCAAAAGAAACAAAACTAGTTTGAATAAAGAACAACGTTAGCGCGTTCAGCCACGTTTTCAAAGCAATATGCGCAAGATATGGTCTTCGGATAGGCGACCAAAATTCAAAAATTAGCTTAATTAATCACGAGATTTGCATTAAATATGGTAAATATAGACAACACACAGGATAAAAACATGTTATGCCATAGTTTAAATTGTTATTGTAAATAACATCACTTAGTAGGTATGGAGAATTAAAAACAACATGTTTTACTATAATTTGGCATGCAAGATTACATAATTTGATACAATTTCTGCAGCTGATATCGCTAGCACGCCTCAATGCCCATTGGGGACACAAATACGGTGGTATTGATAACAATGACAATTAAATGTTAATATTTTTCTCATCTTTTATCGTCATACCTCGGCTAGAAAATGGATTAAACACCGTATACTAAACAGTATACGGCGTAGTGATTAAGTGTATGTGCCTAAGTGTTTTATTTATATTTGTCACTAAGGCAAGGCAATTATTATTGTTGCATTTATTTTTTTGTTAGTTGTGATTTTTCTAATAGGTCCAGTTGAAAATCAGCGTTGTGGCTCAGAGGCGACACGAGCTGAGCTGGACAGCCCTTCTGTATTTAGATTAAGAATTTTATGGTAACTGTTACATTTATTGGAAGCACTGAATAAATGATTACTTTACCACGCACTAAACATTCAAAAATTCATTAATCAAAGCGTGTACCTGGCATTATGCATTCTAAATGCTCATATTGAATTAAAAGTATTTTATAATTATCTAATGTACTAATTATATAATGTCTTTAATCAAAACAAGAAGTAACATTTTGTCAGAGTGTAAAAACTTGTTTTAATGGATATGTTATCGATGCTGGCGCCACCTACACCGAGTCAAATAAGTTTGTCGCACTTTTAATAGCACTAGTGGAACAAAAGCGTTCAACACAATCCTTTAATAAATATAGCAAATTTTAATTGTAATTATTGCTGCCAAATAACAAAATATTATTAAAGAGTATATAAACACAACGATGTGACTTACAGTTATAAAAATATATAATTTCCTAGAAGGGAAGACATATTATTATGGGAACAACATGCCACATTTTCCAAGAGCGCTAAAGTTCACACAGTCTCGTATACCCTTAACTTGATTGGCTTGCATACCACCATTTATGGCAATTCCACTCCGAGGTCCGTGGTTCAATCCCCAACCAAGTCATCATAGAAAATTAACTTTTCTTTATTGGCTTTTTGGGTGTTGATTGTAAATAAATAAATTAATAAATTTACAATCGTTGTGTCTGAATTCCATAAGACAATTGCTTTAGCTACTTAACTTGGTATCAGGACAATCTGTGCGATGTGATACAAAATATTTAATATTTATACCCTGGGAATCACTGAATAAACAAGCATTATATTATCAACACAACTAAGTCAGTTTATTTTAATATACTCAATCAAATATACAGAAAATGTGTTAGAAAATTCATCTGTGGTTCGGATTAAAATTATTTGATTACGGCAAACCGACCCAAATACTGTAACCAATAGGCGACTAAGGTTCACATCCACCTTGGCTAATTTCTATTTACTCTCTTTTTGTTGCTTTATATAAATCTAATAAACTACGTCATGAAGTCCGATCTTAAAATCATTGCAGACATTCTGAGAAATCGATGTGCAATACAATTATTTTTTACTTTTAGCGTTAAAACGGAGATATATCTTAATATAATTTTATAATACATTTTTGCGTTTATAACGATCACTACATAAATTAATATTAAGCGATAAAAACTGTCTCAAGAGTGTATGAAACTCACTCCATCCACTATCTGACTGACTGACCATGATTGGCCATGACGCTACTTGCTTCTTTTATTATTATCTTATCAAATTCGATTGAAAGAGACGGCTAATAAAATTATATTGAAATAATTCATTGAAGAAGTGTAATGTTTTCTTATTATATACATGAGACAGCTACATTATAGGTTCTATTTGCCTTTCCCAAACAGACTTAAAATGCTTGACTTGGAAATAAAATGAAGTTTCAAACATACAGTATCATCTGGCATCACCAAAGCTGCACAGGCGGTTGCAGCCAGAGATGTCAGAGACCATAATATCAAAATCGTCTCCGACAGTGCATCCGTACTTCAAGCTCTGCAAAGCAACACCATAACATCTGTCCTAGTACTGGAATGTCACAACACACTCCAGTCCATTGCAAACACAAATAGTGTAACTTTGCAATGGATCAAAGGACATAGCAACTCATTAGGCAACGACGCGGCAGATGAACTAGCCAAAAGGGGTTCAAATAGAACGGTGTATGGACCGGAACCATTACTGCCTATACCCATGGCACAAGTTAGAACATGGCTGCGTAAAAAAACAGAGGAAAACCACCAAACAGAATGGAACAATAGTGTAGGCTGTAGGCAAACGAAGAATGCCATTCCGGTGGCTTCGAAAAAGCTTGCCCGCAACCTCACCAGACTAAACAGGGACGAAATCCGTAAAGTACTAGGTACTATAACCGGACACAGTCCTCTGAATAAACACCTATTTACCATAGGTGTGACAGACAGCCCGCTATGCAGAGGCTGCATGGAGGCGGAGGAAACGCCACATCACGTGCTCTTGGAGTGCAGGAGTGTGGCTGATCAACGGGCGCACTTTCTCCAGTCTCCAAAATCACTACCAGAAGCTTGTAGTAACCTGAAAAGGCTACTCGCTTTCTGGGATGGACTAGGATGGCTGGAGTAAAAGAAGAATACTCAATCACGTACAATGGCCCAATCAGGAGGCTAAGTGCGGAAAATGCCCCGTAAAACTAACTAACTAACAGTATCATCTGTCAAATAGTCTCACAAACCATTGATAATAACAAATGGATATAAAAAATTTCTTGAAACTGCTATGTGAAGGAGTTCATGTACATTCAACCACAAGCTTTGATATTCATCTGGGCAAGTGCACACAATGCTTTTTTGTCAAAATAATTTTTTGTTGGACCATCCCAAAAGTAAACAGCGATGAGACTGCATATTTCAAAAAAAGGAGGAATGAGGAAAATGCACAATAAGTTCATTTTTAACTCTAGCAATACTCACTTGTACCATTTGCTTCCTTTTTGTTATGTTATTAACTATGTAGTTTTAAACAAAGAACTCTTAGTTTAAGAACTTAATTAGAAGGAATATTTTGAGCTTTAATATGGGTCTTAAAAATAAAAGATATATGAATAAATGAGTATGACTCCATAAATTACACCTGGTTCTTTAAGTCTCATTTTAGTACCAAAATCAACTATATTTTTTGAACTGGCAACACTTTTATCCACTAGTACTATATGTCAACAGTTATTTCACAATCACTAGTCTTCGAGGTCCAAGTTTTGTAGTTCTTCATCTAAATCTTCGTCAAGGAAGAGGTTTTCGTTGATGGGGACCGCAGGCTCCGAGTTATCATCGGGAGCTTCATCTTCTTTGTGGTCACCATTCTCGAGCCCTTTACCAAGTTGCTCAAGACGGTCATCGGACGCTTTCGTGCCAGTGTCATCAGCCTGCAAATGTATATTAATTAATTAATTTATTTACTCATAAGGTACACCAACAGCATAATATACATTACACTTTAGTTTTATATAACAAATGAAGAATTCTTGTATATAAGCCAATAATAGATATACACAACATTGGCCGACTATGTGAAAAATAATGTATAAATTAATGCTAAATATGGGGCTTAAGAAATTCAATTACTTAGTAGCTCATTTTTAAGATGTATTGCATTTTATAATAAGATGCCACACTTTGTAACCGAACTGCCTTTAGAGATAATTAAAAAAGTTGTTAAAAATCCTTATGAGCTATTACAAAATTGATGATTTTATTTGAAGAACAAAAAGGCGTGGAGTTAATGGTCTCTACTTTAATAACTATATGTATGTCTAATTAATATATTGTAAAGTTAATATTACTTATGCACTTTACTAGGTCTAGAAATGTTTCCTTAATTCAAAAAGATCTGTAACACATTTAAGGGAATAAAATGAGAGCTATAGCTATATAATCTGTTTTTTCATTTTTTTTTTGTATTTATATAAGTATATATATATTGTAAGAATAAGATTTTAAAACTATTGAACCTTTATTTGTAATGCTGTGCATATCTATTATAGTTATAAGTACTAGGTATGTAATGTGGAATGATATATATATTTTAATGTACTGTGGGGTATTTAAGGTCTGGAGGGACCTTTTTATCATGCATCACCTTTAACCCTGACTGACGGTTGCTCCTTCGACCTCTTCCCGGGTCGGCCCTATGGGCCCGTCCCCTTTTAAACCTCATCTAACCTACAATGTCTATTAAATTATACCGAGTGATTATTGTGCCAAATGATATTAGGACCATAAAATTTGTATTTATTATATTTTTTAGCAATTACAATGCTGTATTTCTACTACTACTCTACTAATACTCCTATAAAAATAACCACAACTCTGAACCCTCATATAGGTTTCTCATCATAAGATTTTTCACAAATCAAAACGGTCAAATAGTAAATCATCTCAGAGGCCTCCATGCTGATGAGCCCAAGTAGAAGTGTTGTATCAAATGAAATTAGGATCATAACATTTTTTTCAGATCACAATGGTGAAGCGGTTAATTAAAGTCGGGTAAAGAGTGACACTCACCTCGGAGGCTTCCATTCCGATGAGGCCCAAGTCCAACTCCCTGTAGGCGGTGTCGTCATCCTCATCGTCGTACGTGCGAAGGTCGACGGCCTCGTCGCCCTCGTCAGCGTCGGCAGCCAACGCCGGATCGAATGAGAACATCTCTCTACCCGAAAGACCAACAGCTCGACCCGCTTTGTAGTCGCTTCGCCGTTGCTCCTCCGCTTGCACCAACGCTTCCTGTGCACCAATCGAATCATCAATCATTTTGCCATATAATAATCATAATATTTCATCACAACAATTAGCCTAGCCCAAAGTAATGTAAGGCTTGTGATATGGGTACTAGGGTAACGGATAGAAAGTAAAATATATAAATAACCATGACTCAGGTACAAATGCTCGTATTCATCACACAGACATCTGCCCTTTCCATCGTCATAGTTGCACTAAACAGTTGTCGATATGCTAGGATGTGCTTAAAAAAGTTAAGTGTTGGAATCTAGATCACATTGTTCAGGTTTTTCCGGAACCGAAATCGAATCTTCAGTATCTGTTTCAGATTTGGCCGAAAACGAAACCAATAAGCATGAACGCTTCGTGGAACAAAAATTTGTCAATAATCAACACTGACATTATTAAAAACCAACTTTAGGTTGGTCACTACATTTCCACAAACAAGGTGCAGTTCCTTAAAATATATTGACATTAAAAATGCATTTGTATGACTTATTTATTGTTTTGCTTAACCGATTTGTTGCTGATGGCACGCCTGTCGTGTCATCACTTTTTTTTGCGTGTGGCGTTAGCCACTGAAACCGTGTCATTTTTAAATCGATGATAACTCCTTCAAATCAAGTTTTAGGGAAATCAACCCAGAATAAAACTTAATTAAAACTTAATCTTAATTTTTCACGTAAATCAAGCTCGTAGCCTTCGTTTTTGTAATTGTATGTAGCAAGGAATCCGTTAATTGATATGCTTTCAAAGTGAAATACTAAATATAATAAACATATTTTTTTACTACACATGTCTAGATAACATCGAATAAATACATTTCGTAATAAAGGGCAACATAGTTTAAAAAAATCTATCATATTTAAAAAAAAGTTTTTATTGATATTAGACTCCATTATGTTGGAATTTAAGTAAACAATCCACTGGAGATATATTAGGGGTTAAAGTATGAAATTGCCGATTTGTACTGAAAATCTATATTGTTTATTTTTTAAATTTTTAACAAATTTATTTAATCAAAATAGTTGCCATTATTATCTATACATTGCTGCCATCTAATGGGAAGGTCATTAATGCCTTTGCGATAGAATTCCGACGATCTAGACTGCACAAACTGTGTGAAAGCATTTTGTACTGCCTCCTGGGAAGAAAACTTCTTGTCACGTAGATAATTGTCCAAATCACGAAAAAAATGGTAGTCCGTTGGAGCAAGGTCTGGTGAATACGGAGGATGACGAATGGTTTCTAACTGCAGTTCCTGAAGGGTCAAAATGGTTTCTCGTGCTGTGTGAGGTCTCGCGTTGTCGTGGAGCAATAATGGTGAAGATCGATTCATGAGTCGGGGCTGTTTTACTGCTAGTTTTGTCAACATGGTTCGGAGTTCGGCACAATAGACATCTGCCGTTATTGCTTGACCAGATCGGAGAAAACTATAGTGAATAACACCATGCTGAGACCACCAAACAGTTACCATTACCTTTTTATTGGTAAGTTTTGCTTTAGGACACTGTTGTGGCATTTGACCTGGGGTCAGCCATTGCATTTTTCTTTTCCGGTTATCATAAAGAATCCACTTTTCATCACATGTTACAATTCGATCCAATATTCCTTCATTTCTGTACCGGTTCAACAAGGCAACACAAGTTTCAACACGCGTTTCTTTCTGCAGATCAGTCAAATCATGAGGCACCCATTTTTCGTATTTTTTTATTTTATTGATTTGACGCAAGTGAGTCAATATTGTGGGTAAGGTAACGTTAAACCATGCCGCTAATTCCTGGGTACTTTGACTAGGATCGGCTTCCACTATCTCTCTTAATTCATCGTTATTTACCTGTGTGGGCGGTCTTCCTCGTGGCTCGTTCTTTAAGTCGAAATTTCCATCACGAAAGCGTTTAAACCAAAATCGCACGGTGCGTTCATTAGTAGACCCCTCTCCAAACGCAGCATTGATATTGCGGGCTGTTTCTGCCGCGTTAGTTCCGCGTCGGAACTCGTATTCAAAAATAACTCGAATTTTCGCAGTATCCATCTTTCTTGTCTAAATTGAATAACAAAAACAATTGAAAGTCGATATTCAAATGTTTTACATTTTTTAAAAAAAGAACATCATAGAAACCATTTAAAAAAAGTTTCATTCGAAAACCTCAAACCATGAAGATTCTATGTCAATTCAAAGAACCTATTGCAATAAAACGGCAATTTCATACTTTAACCCCTATTATTACACTTTTGTGCAGATTGTTGATGACTAAATCATGAATACAAGATAAGCTAATTAATACTTATTTCTATACAAAAATTCTCCTAACATGATGACGATGATGATACATTAGTGG
Organism: Calamotropha paludella; assembly: GCA_927399485.1. Classification (NCBI taxonomy): domain Eukaryota; kingdom Metazoa; phylum Arthropoda; class Insecta; order Lepidoptera; family Crambidae; genus Calamotropha; species Calamotropha paludella. The sequence continues at coordinate 20,977,225 of OV656818.1, forward strand.
CCAAAAACACTAGTCTACTACTAACATTAAGATTTAACCCTATAAGTGGTTGGCCTCATTTTACTAAAACTTATATAAAGTATAATATAATATTGTGGAATATAAATCACTGTTACAGAAAGTTATTATAAAAACTATAATAGTAACTGATAAATACCTGTTTCTCCTTAATCTTCTTCTTTTTCCATGCCAAGAAGGTTTCTAATGTGATCTTAGTCTGGTTAGCCCCGAGTGCAGCTCTCTCTCTCTCAATAAGGTCTACGAGTGATATTTCATTTTTCTTCTCTTCCATCTTTTTCTTGTCTCTCTTGAGGACAAAGCCGGGTGGTAGAGCGTGTCTGTATATACACTTTGTGCCAGCAGGACACTCCCAGAACCAACCGTACTTGGATTTTTCTACAGCCTCCAGGAAGTGTTTGCAAATCTAAAATTTATTAAAAATAAATAATAACTTTCGGAAAAATCATAACAATAATGTATTACACCCATTTTTGAAGCGTCTCAAGTAAATTTTATAGTGTTAGAATAGCACTCAAAAACAACAAAAAAACATCGTTAAGTGCCATACAAATACATTTTCTATTTTCGAATTTCGCGTGTAGTTTAACGAAAACGATAGATACAGTGTACGCTATATTGCTCTGTGATCATGACGTCAGTTCGCTGTGTTAACAAATGCATCATAGAATTTATTCTAAGTTAATTTGTGTTGTCTCCCTTTACGAAACCAACTTCCGTGGTATTTCAATAAAAATTATGTTGGTAAAATAATAAAAGTACAAAGCCTACATACGCCCTTTAGTTGACACTTTTTTTACACAGCAGTACATGGCGGCTATTATTTCATGGTGTTATTAAACAGATTAAAAAAACTGAAAACTTTGAATTGTATTTTAAAATTGATACATTTACTGACTGCTTTTTGCCCACGCTATCTCTATAATATATGTATAGATTTTTCTTTAGGCGCGTTATGAAAAAATTATGAGTGTTAAGATGCGCGCGCATCATTGTGACACAAAATTATCATGTTGAAGTTGGCCGCAAAAACGACATAGAATAAACCAGCAGGATGAAGTTGGCCGCTAATTATGAATGTGGGTGTGTGTGTGTGATTTTAAAATATATATGTTAGTTAACAACAATTTATATAAAATTATAATATTAGTTATCTTTGTTAAGTAGCGTTAAAGAAGTATAACTTCTTATGTGCGTACATAAGTACACACAATTTTTTTCTCATATAGAGTAAAATACCCTATTATAAAGTCTAAAATTAAATGGCGCTTATTATATTGTGGACACTAAATAGCAAATAAACATTAAAAAATTACAATTAACTCAGACTAGCGAATAATATACAATCTCATAGTTATTTATATTATAAGGAGTGTAGATAAGAATGGGAGTTCTACAAGGTTATATACTATGTCCTTTTTTATTTTATAAGTGAATTATGTACTATTTTATGTATCTTATTCACAAGGAAAGATTGTGCCCTAGCAGTAAGAATATTAATAGGCTGGTGGTGACGTCGAGTTTTTGTTAAAAACTCTATTAAAGCAGTTCTGCTTTTTTGTAGATATTATTAAACTTTTTTAAAATTTAAGTGGTGGAATCGAAAGCATTAATGCATGCATGCAAATTAATAAATCTAAACTAATAATTGAAAATTATTGCAGTTGATAGACCATCATCCAGAATCGTGAAATTGAAACAAAGACTGTTATAAGAACTTACAATATCTGTTGTAGGTCTCTGCTTGTTGCCTTCCCCGTGTTTCTTCTCAACAACCTCTTGAAGCTTGGCCTCATCCCAGTTATCCATGTTGTCATCTTCGTCTCTCATGTCCACATACAAGGATCGTTTCTCAGCCTGTGTAATTGTGAGGTTAAATTGTACATAAAGTTAATGACAAGTAACTGAATTTAAAATATTTTTTTCATTATTTTTTATTTGATATTCTTTAAGTGTCAAAAGTTACATTCCCTTATTGGGATGTACGAGGCCATTAGTACATATTTAGTATTTCTTCAAAAGCTGAAATATATGGCACCTAGAGTGTTCAATGTTTTTTATACTTTGAATGATTATATGGTGCATCTTTCAATTTTCTATTTAATGGTATACTAATTTTTACTATTTCCACAATGTTGAGACATAAGTAATTGTATATGGCTATATTGTATCTAATAAAAAATATATGCTCACCTTTCTTTCAATAGTCAAGTCATGAGAAAACTTGCACTTATCACCTTTGAAACATTGTCCCTGTTTGAAGAATGCACACACCACAGATTTAGGATCAGTTCCTGAAACCAGAAAGATACAATTATAATACATTGTTAATATTAGCTGTATGTTTACATCAGTTAAGTTGTCTGTGAGTTTTCAATATTGAGTTTATGACAGACCATTATCATAACATGATAGTTTTAAACAAAGCTGAGCAATATTTTCTTCATACAATTCAGCTTCTATCACACAGTTAAATAAAACCACTTGAACTGACTTTAAGTCAGAATTTAATATAAGAAACAATAATAAAATAATAATAATATTTCTTAAATTCACACCAATTAGCCTAGCCCAAAGTAAGCACTGTAGGACTTGTAGTGACTAGGGTAATGAATAGACTGAATGATGAGATATAAGGTACAAATACTCTATGTATTTATTTAAGGATGGGATTGCTCTTGATCCCAATCAAGTCTGGAGGCCAAGACAGAATCCACGATGGAACAAGCTAATTCAGAAGATGCCTATTCACTCTGGCTTTGAAAATGGACAGGTTATAAGTGCTTGGAAATACCGAGGCATATATAGGCATATATTTATATACATTATGTTATAATATATTTATAGTTTCTAACCTTTCTCAACCTTCTGAATCTGTACAGGCTTAAATAACATAGCCAATTCTTTTTGTTCTTTCATTTTTTGGTCCTTTTCTTTCTTTTTATCATCCATGGGCTTGGCAGGGTGGATTCCACCACTCTTCACCTGCTTTTCTACCTGCTGAATAAATTTCTGCTGCTTTGCACCTTTCTTATTTTTAAGACCAAAGGTCTTATCCTGTGAAAAGGTAGCCAACTTTAATTGCATATTATTTAAACTTTTTAAGACCTAAACAAATATATAATATAAATATAATGTAGGATTTGAAGCTTTATGTTTTATAGACAGGAATTTTTTTCGAATGAACATTAAACAGTTGCAACTGAAGACAAGAACTGAAGACTGAGAATCATGGGTCATGTGTACTAATGCTCGTACTAATTACTATTGCTCCTTTTATTAATAGTATTCAATTACTTACACTCAATACTTTGTATATATTATGCTATGTAATTACCTCTATCACTTTCTCTTTCTTTTTCTGCTCGGTCTTCTTGCTGGCACCACCGCCAGCAGCTGCTTTTTTAGGCGGCATGGTTATTATCTCAAAGATTCAGATAATTTAAATAATATTTAAAAAACTAACTAAATAAAATTTCGCGAACAGGTTTTATTATTAACCATAACTTTCAATCCACAGATGAATTTTATTTCTTGATAGTAATTATTACCACCGAAAGTCGTGGTGAACAAGAAAATGCCACAGATTAGATTATATAGCTAAATACAACAATGAGGTGACAGCACTGCAGATACAGATTAGATACTCACAAAACTAATGTCTATAACCTCAGAACAATAACTAAAGCTATAGAAGCCGCGCTAAAATAACAACACAATACGTTAGTTCGTACTATTTTTACTTATACAGTTGCAAATGTGTAAGAAAAAAATAAGTATACAGATTTTGTTTCGTAATTTACAAGGTCGTCACTAGTTTCCCTTACGTCAGTGATGCAATGGCATCGATATTACTATCGATAAAAATAAAATCAAAAACATACTTAACATTTTTCTTATGCTGTTAGTATGTCAATGACACTAGAACGGACGGTAATGTGTCATAATAAACACGTGTAGAATCTTCAATATGAACATTTTATAATGCAGTATTCATGAGTAGAATTTTTGACCCGTACCAATTTATTTATTAGAATTTGCGTGTATCTAGAGAAACCAGGTAGGTACAGTTAAAAAATTGCACCTTGTATAGGCATATCCTATTAGGCTACATGTTTATATTTTAAGTAAGACCTCTAGATCTAGTACATTGGTGAATACTGCATTTAAAATTAATTTTTTTATAGGTATAGATTAAAAAAGATGAAAAATTATTTAAATTAAATTAACAAACTATTATTTTTTACATATTTACTTATTGTTTACCTATTTTTATATACCACTCTGTCGAGAAAGTATCGGGAAAGGATCAATAATATACAAAATGTTTGTTATTCATCCAAATTTATTTCATCAACTTCAAAGTATGCTCCTTCAGAAACGAAACACTGACACCAACTTTCTTACTCTTTTTTAATATTCCAATTTGGTTTTTATAATCTGCTACAATTTTCTGTAAATTAGATATCAGTTCAGAGATATCGAAATCAGTATTTGTTTCAACTGTGGTCATAGATTTGGGGCGTTTACTTGGTGCTTCATAATTCCTTCTGAATCCGATAGTGGTTTCTGAAACATAAAAATATTATTGTAAATAAGCTATCATTATTATTTGGAATACACGGTGCCAAAATATTAATTAAAAATCTGAATATTTATTGGTAGGATCGAAAAAAATATATGACAAAGCAAGACTAAGATAATGTTTGGAATAAAAAAGGAGCAATTTCATGTTCTGTAAATGTAATGTGGGTATAACATTTGCTTTCAGCCGCCGAAATTTAATGTTTTCATGTGACTGAAATGACTGCAGTCTAAAATGTTTCGAACAAATGTGACTGTGCGCTTTCGGTGTCCAATTGTTCCTTGATATACAGCGTATCCATTCAGTTCTAATAGGTTCATCTTTGGGAAAACTAAAGCAAAAAGTAAAAACCAAATAATGTTGACATCGATAACAAAAAACACATCACAATCATACTATCATATACAAAACAAAAGGCATGAAAATAAGACAATTTAAACCAAAACTCATGGAGAAATCTGTGGTGTCCTCGATTTCTGTCAGGGTATCCATTAAATGAAAGCAGTCAGTAGTTTCACCAAGCAGCACACGCATGTCCGCACCGGCCGACGGTCGAGCGAGCAATGCCCCTCTACCGCTGTAGGCCGTGCGTACGGGCGTGTGTCGCTTGCACTTTATTAATACGTCACACCTCTTCCTTTTCAACTGATTCGAATAATTTGAGACAATGAAAAATAATTAAAATACATTTATGTAATTAATATTCTTAAATAGTATATCTTGAATTGTTATTTAACTAAGAAGTATTTTTTTTGAAATTATGTTTTATTACTTGCAGCCAAATACTCTAATCTTACGTGTCCTCTATTTTTCTTTGAATACGCCACTCTCCTTTTACCTTTTTTAGGTGTATCAGTATTTTTTTTACATTAATTTATTTAGTTTTCGTCGAATCATCAGCTTTCAATATTGTTTAATTACAAGCTATATAACTTAAAAAGCTAACAAAGCATTCACACGGAAAAATTGGTCTAGGTATTATTAAAGTGAGCTCACTCAGTGTGTGAACCCACGAACCCCTATTGTAGTATCTGAATGCCAACTACCCTATTAAGATAAATGATTGTGAATGATAAAATGTCGTTTTATTCGGTTATCTCCTAATTAAGGAGTCACAAATTAATAAAACAATATATATAATTATATATTTATAGCATCATGCAGTGCATATGCAGGAGATGACAATTTTGTTTTATTTAAGTTTCTCTCTAAGTTATCTTCAATTAACCAATTAAGGGTTTGATTCAATATATTGTTACGTCATCAACGAACAAAATACACGGTTCATTGATAACCTTCGGCAGGTCTATTATGTAAACTAAAAACAAGAGAGTCTTAGGCACTCCCTTGTGATGTTAAGGCATTATTATTTTTAATATCAAATCGAACTCTTTAAACTTTTCTACTCGTATGATTATAATATTCGATTAGAACATATTGCTGTCTATCTTTTAAATAAGAGATAAACCATTTGTGAGCTGTATTTGGATACAATCAGTTTATTAATATTTATGTTGCACACGGTCATACGCCTTGTACATACATATGTAGCAATATTCGAATAGCATATTTTTAATGTCCAATTACTTATTATCTTTTGAATGTATTTGAGAAAAGCTAATAAAGTTGACTGACTGTAATTATTTAGGTCACTCTTTTGGTTATTCTCATGTAATGGTAATCACTGTTGTTTTTTAATGAGTCAGGATAAACTTCTACTTGCAAAGATTGATTGACAGTGAAAGAGAAGGTAAGTTCGACCACACATTCACAATCCAATGTGAGCGTAGTTCATCAAAACCGTCACTCCTATATTTTTATTTAGTTATTAAATTCTCACTACGATTACATTGTACACTACTGAGTCTACTACCAGTTCGGAAATTGGGAGGCCCTTCCGAGAAGAACTGGCGGAAGAAACTCGGGCAGGGGGACCGACCTCCATCTTACTGTTATTATTTGCAAAGAGAGCTAACTACATCATCAGGTCTTGCAATGTGTGTTTTTGTAGGTATTAATTTATGAATTATTGGATCCCAAGCAGGTGGAACGCTCCAACCATCGTCTCTATTGAAATTTGGATGATTCCTGATTTCAAAGCCTCGCGTAGTGTCCTAGGAACAAGTCTTTGTTCTCTAGCGAGAATTTAAAGTTTATCGATACGAATGTAGTAGTTTGGCCCCTTAAAAGCATGCTCACACTCACACACTGCAGACTTAATATCGTGCCTATGTTTTATGTCAGCTACGTGTTCTATAATGCGCGTCCCTATACTTCTCTTTGGTTGTCCGAAGTATGGGAGAACACAGTCACAATCGATTTTGTAGACACCTGCTGCCTGGAGGGGTATATTGCATTTGACCGGTCGTAAGAATTGGTTAATCTTCCTGGCTGGTTTAAAGTAAGTATTAATGGAAACCCGCTTCAGAATGTTCCCAATCTTGTCAGTGACCCCCTTCATGTAGGGAAGGACAGCAGGTTGACGTTCTACTGTGGCTGGTTGGTGCGGCTTCTGTGTCGTAGTTTTGGTACTCGCAACTTTTTATCTTGTAGTACTCGCTTGTCATGCTGAAGTAGTCAGATATTGTTAGGCACAGATGTCGCGAGTTCTCTGAAACAAAGATTTCCCAACGGTAGCCAACTGTATAGGATGGTGGTGAGAGTCACCATTTAAATATATATCTGTATGAGTTGCCTTTCTATACACTGTATGACTAAGGGTTTGATTTAGATTGCTGCTGATTTGAACATTTAGAAAGGCTGTTTTATTGTCTGTCATTAATTCCATAGTGACATAATGCAATCTTGTACAGGTAAGCTTGTGAATAGAGATTGAACATCGAAGCTAACCATAGTTTCATCATTAGTGAGATGTAGATCTCACTAACAAAATGGTAGGTATGGTGCGTTACTTTGTTTCGATAACAGAAACTCGTCAAGCTTATTGCTTACTATTTTATAAACATCAAAAGTAGCTGTTACTCATTATCATCCCATAAAGAGAAGAGTAGCTCTTTTCTTGACTGTTGTATCTACCCCCGTTGTCAAAAGATATATTCCCAGGGTCGTCATCCATTTGTCCCAGCGTAACCCCAGTGACATCGAATTGTCATCGCATTGCAATGGCTCTACGATGGCAGGCTGAACATTTTAGGCGACCCAGAACAATGTCTGTACGCCTTTATTTTGCGCCCTTGGCGCCATTGAATATGGTGTGTCACATTTATACCTATGCATTATAACAAATTTAACGGTAACACGCCCAAGTTTCTTTTTAACATGTTATCAGCAGTCTGTACTTGTAACTTGACTTCTATGCATACTGGTATTCTATTATTTATTGTTTGGTTTTGTGTTTCACAACAAGATACCTATTTTACTATAATAAATGTCATCTCACATCAATAACTCTTTTTACTTCTTGTACCTACTTCTTATAAATTCCAAAATTTGTATAGTGTATAAATACACCTTGTATGTAATTTTTTCAATACATTAACATATTTTTGAAGTCACATAACAACAATTTTTGGTAAAAATTGCCTTTATTTTATGTGTTTTCCTACTAGAAATTATTTTATTAATAATTATGTCTGATGCTAATAAATAAATAAATGTATTGGTATTTTTGTTGATTTATTTTCTCTTATAGACTTGTGTAACTCAGTTATATCCTGGAGCTTTATGCCACTCCGGATATATATCTAATCATTCCATTCAAAATTCTTAGCATATCCAGTATATCCAATCCAATCACATGGGTCAATTCCAAATCATTTGGTCAAATACCGACTGGCTAACTACATAACAGATATCGACAGCGAAATCGTCGAACGAAAGACTTAGAGCGCCGAAAACGCTTTTTGTGTTTTCTGTGTTTTCCGATGAACGGTAAAATTCTTAAAAACGCAATACTGCTGATGCTGCGTTCGCTCTGACTAAGGTGGCAAGCGTCATTATAAGCGAAACAAGCGCTGCATAAAGCTTTGTTTCTATAAAACGGTAGCAAATTTGAAGCGCTTCATGTGCTCTTATTTTGCGAAATCTTATTAGTCCGGATTAATTAAACAGATGCGGATATTGATAAATATATATTATAACACGTTAGTTGGATATATGGTATGATTTGATATGGTTTCAAAGAATTAAACTACTAGTCCGGATATATTTGGTGGATATGGATAATCACTGGATCTATATATTTTTAGAAAGAATATAGGATAACTCCGATCTATTTCCGGAGTCACCTTACGCATGTCCAGTCCCTTACCCCGTACGGTTAAGAGTGTATTCAGAAATAAATTTACTAGCGAATATTCATTTTATACCATTTCCAAATTACATACTTTGCCGATAACATTAAATCATCTAGATTGACTGTAATTCGATAACTTTTAACTAGTATACAATATTTTTTTACATATATGACGGCGAGGCCTCACGCCGGTCATCAGAATGCTCTTTATTGTCCAAGAAGAGTTGCAGCGGTCTTTAAAATAATAACGTGTATGGATGTAGGATAGACTTCTTTATTATTTAAAACCACTTGCAGTCTAAAATCGCAAATGATGCACGAGATTTCAATGGATGAAAAACGTGGTGAGCCCCGAGACGGCGTGACAACCTCCCTGCGTGGTGGTCCAACGAAAAGTAACGTTCTCGCTCGGTATAAGCTATGAAGTAAAAGTTATACCCTTATAGCGTGCTAACGGTCACTATAAACTAACCGTTTTACGCTTATTGTATTCTAACTAAACGTTTACACTTAAAGCACGCTGACAGTCTGTGCTTCTTAAGTCATCTTAGAAACGTTTAGTGTTGCCAACTTGCAACGCCTCTTTAAGGTCACGCCATCTAGGATTTCACCCAGGTACTAACCTGACGTTTTCCATTTGATAAAATCGTACCTTGTACACGAATCCTTACTGACAACATTATTTTAGGCGTAACCTCTAGAGTTTAATTTAATCTAATTGAAATAATCGAATGCTTCAACATATATAATATTACTAACCTAACCTATTAACAAATGAATACCAAATTCAGAAATAACATTACGTATAATTCTGAAAATATTATTTGTTTATTTCAGTTATAAGTGTAAAATACTAATGTCTTTTAATATCACTATAAAAGACGAGATAGTTATCGTAGGTAATTATGTTTGAATGTCTTTACAACGATTTAATTCTAAATCGATGCCCCTTAGCAAAGTCACACCTTTGTGCACCTTGTTACCATTGTTGCACTTTGGCAAAATCACACCTTTGTGCACCTTGTTACCATTGTTGCACCTTGGCAAAATCACACCTTTGTGCACCTTGGCACTATTGTTGCACCTTGGCAATATATTCTTGTACCCCTTGGTACATGTCTTTTTTAAATTAATGTATTGTAGTATATCCACTTGTCTGTATAACCTTTATATAAGTTTTGACGTAATAACCATTGAAATTCAAATCGTTGTTTCAGGAATATAAGAAACAACTTAAAAATCTATATTTTTTTTTAGTATCATAGTATGTTTTATTTTACCCGTGTAATGCAATGTAATATTTAACCCGTACAGGGTTACTATTGACTGAATTAAAATCTCGATCGATTTAAATCATAAGTAAGATTAGGTTTGGTGTGGGTAGGTAGCACAAGCCAGAATTATTAAAAGCAAGAACAAGACATTCATTACTAGAATAACATGGCATAATAACCGTGAAGGTAATAATAATCTCAACACATACATTATTCAATCGAGTGCTTATTACAAGGTTATAAAGATTTTCTTTATAGCAAAATAGGATGACTTCATATATTTTCTTTTCTTAAAATAAAATAGTTATCAATAATTACACAAGTTCTTTAGAATTGCAATTAACACTGCCGTTATTCAAGTTGATATTTACATTGCTATAATCAATGATTTTCAACTCTTCTTAGAATCAAGTGGATATCAATAATTACACAAGTTCTTTAGAATTGCAATTAACACTGCCGTTATTCAAGTTGATATTTACATTGCTATAATCAATGATTTTTCAACTCTTCTTAGAATCAAGTGGATAAACTATTTAACATATTTTTTTCTCAATACTATGAGACAGCCTTTTTTGCAGATGGGTTCGTTATCTCCCTCCTTTAATTTGATTTTCACGAGGTAATTTTTCTATATACCACTTACTTGAAGGCTCGTCGCCACGTGTGGTGTTCTCGATTTCTGTCAGGGTATCCATTAAATGAAAGCAGTCAGTAGTTTCACCAAGCAGCACACGCATGTCCGCACCGGCCGACGGTCGAGCGAGCAATGCCCCTCTACCGCTGTAGGCCGTGCGTACGGGCGTGTGTCGCTTGCACTTTATTAATACGTCACAAAATCTATTTGTAATATTAATTTACTACAATTTTCTGTATATACCGTTGTTATATTGTCAAAATATGAGAATTTAGAAACAAAACTCACCGTTGAAATGATAACACCTCATCCGTGTTTTCTTTTCGTGATGTATGAGACTTGCAGTCTGGAACAACACAAGCCATCCTGGACGCGGACTCTAAGATGTCTGAAGCGTCTTTATGCACACTTTCCTGTTATTTTATCACGAACTTCCTTGCAAAATAATAAAATTTCACGATAGCCGCTCACAAAGCTGTTCGGCCACTGTAATACGACCGCATTGAATTTGGTCTTACTTCAGAAACAACGTTCATCAAAGACGTACTTTTAATTTGGTTGTATAATATACAACCAAATTACAACCATTTGACATTTTGTACTTTGAGAGTTTGTGAAAATGACGTGAAAATAAAACCTTACAATTGTTGTCTATTTCGCTCTTACCCATGTATGTTAGATTACTTTAAGTGAATACGAGAGCTGTTATACAGTTTTTATTTTAGCGCTCCTTCTATAGCTTTAGCTATTGTTCTGAGTCTATAACTGTGTTTTTTTAATTTAATTTTGCATTCACAATGCCCCCGAGCCCCCGGAGGCGTAGTTGTTTTTTACACACGTATTTTATATCTTAACTTTTATAACGAAAAATAGAGAGAATTTTGTTCAAAAATACATAATTCATTTATTGCGATAAAATATGGTTAAAAAGCTGCTAGTTATAATAATTGTTAGTAATTGTCTCAAATAAATTTGTTGCCAAAGGGTATACAACAATATTTAATATGGTGTACATATAAATTTATCTTCTTTATAATTTTACAATTATTATTATGTCTGTAATGTATGTTTATAAATTTGACTTCTGAATTCTTAATAATATTTATGTCAACGATAAAATATTCAGGACAATAAATAACATATGAGTTATTAAAAATGTTTATTCAGTAAAGGTCCATGTAGCTAAGATTATTTTATTTATATTTTTTTCCAGTGCGTAGTTATGAATACAGAGCAGTGCACTGTTATTTAATTATTATTTCCTATTAATTTATCTATAAAGAATCAAATAAACTCGCACCAGTTGGGAACTAAAAGATTTAATGCATGTATGCATGCCTTTTTGTTAGTGAAACAAGGCACCGGAGTGTATTTTTACGTCTTTAAGTAAAATCCACCAATGGGTACGTTATACGTAGGAACGTGAGGAGGGATTTTCATTTTTCATTTATGGTCATTTGTTCATTCTTTATCATTAAAATAGGAAAAATACAACTGAACACGTGATTGTATGGGTTATCTATCCTTTGCCTTCTCTTACGGGAAAACTTGACAAGCTGTCTGACTGACAGGACAACTGTCTGTTGAATTTCTTGTTGTCTAACTGTCTGTCATACTATGTCTCGCATCGCACCGACTACGACCGACCAATTGATCTGCCCGTTATCGCGGAGATTAAAGCTCCAGCGCCGTGCGTGAAACAGCAGTTGTTGAATGTAGGCCATGGCGAATGTGATTTTTTGTGAAGTAGCTGAAGAAAGTAGATAGTGTTTTATTTTTATAAACAATACAATACGATGGAAGTCGTAGATGTGGAGGAATGTCAACCTGACCCAATCGCGGTCACGAGAAAGAAAAGTTTATGGTCTAAAATTAACAACAGGACGACGTACGGCTACTTATTTAATATTGTTATTTCTATAGTATTGCTCACGTGTCTTGTTTTAGTATTATACTTCTTCAAGGAGTATTTAAGGACGATATTATTTTGGGTTAATCACCAAGATCCGTGGATAATATTTTTGTTATTCTTGGGACTATTTTTAATCGTGAGTTTTCCAGTGACAATTGGATATTTAGTGTTAATAATAACAAGTGGTTATTTGTTTGGGATTATAAATGGATTGGGGACAGTGGTGGTTTGTGCTAACTTTGGAGTGGCAGTAGCTCACTATACGCTGCGTGCGCTACGAAGTCATCTTCCACTCGAGAGACTGATGAAGAATGAGACGGCGCGGGCTCTGCTCAAAGTAATTGCTGGTCCTCAAGCCTTCAAAATCGTCTTCTTTGCTAGACTGACCCCAATACCCTTTGGATTGCAGAACACGATTTTCGCTGTGAGTACTCATTATTTAATAAAACTAATGATAAATTTTTATCTTAATGTTTTCTGCCCTGCCTATTGTATCCTAGTTTTATTTAATAGCAGACTAGTTTATTAGGTTAACATTAAATTGCCCCTATGTTATTATATTTAGCTTAAAGGTTTCTTATTAAATATTTTATGAAGGTCAAGGTTAAACAAACCATTTAGTCTACTTAACATTTCCTTCTATCTTAATTTGTTTCATTTTGTTATTCTTTTCATCATCATTTAATTAATTTCATAAGGTAACTAAATTATTCAATACTTTATCAATTCCACACCTAGTGTTGTCAATTAAATTTGATTAAAATAATTGATCAGCTGATATAATTATGATTAAATGTATAAATTACATATTATGTAGAAAAAAGTTCTTTTGTTTATCAACTTACTCCTGAATGAAATCAAATTTTTGGTTGACTTTTTTGTGTCCCATGATTTTTATTTGATTAAAAAGAACAGACATCTCTTTCAATCCCCAAGAAACAATTTTTTCCAGAAAGTCATAAATTCATAGATTTCCAAGTAATTACTGTACTGAAAATAAAAACAAATATTGTCAACATAATTAATTTGTTTTAGGAAAGGTTTATAGAAGCAAGATTTTAAATGAGAATGCAATTACTTTTTTACATTTAAAGGTCAGTGTTAATCATTTGAATTAAAGTAATTTTTTGCTATTCATTCATGCTATAGAAAGGGAGAGCAAAAAATATATGAAGTCTTCTTGGCTCATTCAAAACAATTAATGAAAACTTGAACCTATTTATTGGATGGTAATGAGAATAATCCATTACCATTTAAGCTCATTATATATAACCGTTAACTTTATTAACATAATATAGTTTTTCTTATCACCAGACAGTTTTGTAATTATGCTGACCACAAGATTGCTTAACATACATTTTACACCAATATTATTATAATTATTTTTCAGTTTTATGTATTAAAGTGCAGTTTTCTAATAATACATTGAGGATAATATTCTACTATTAGGATATATTTGTATTTCTTACATTTATACCTAGACAAGCATAAAGTGAGCAATGTGACGCTTATGTTATAAATACTAAAGGTTAACCAATATTTAACTTAAAGATAACATAAATTACATATAAATGGGTACTATTTATAGAAATATATATATCAAATCAAAGCAAGAATTTCTATGTTTACATTTTGAATGACAGATAATAGTGAGGCTTTTGCTACAGATTACTAATCAATGTAGTGTTTTTTCAAATTGGTTGAAAATATACTCTTGCTTTAATTGTCATTCGCAATCAATGATATCAAAAGAAGATTATAAGTAGTCTTATAATTAGTCTTACAATTCTTGGTAAGAATTTAATTGACTTAATGAATCCACTCATTAAACATCTTACCGATAAATGTAATCTCCTTTCTGAATAATTAAAAACAACTGTGCTCATTAACTGTGGATTGGTGTGTGGTCTTACTATTATTATAAAGTTAATTATTGTATTGTTTTGCATAAAAGTGGGTGGTTGAACTTTTAGTGTTCATATGAGTGGTTTTTCTTTTAATATATTGATATATTATCTTTATTTACCTACATAAACTTATCTAGAACCACAATATTTATTTAATTATGTAAGTACCTACCACAAACTTAATTTATTCTATATACGAAAACTGTATCAAAATCAATACAGTAGTTTTTAAAGTAACCAATAGTATAAAAGTCACTTAGAAAAATTGCAAATAAATTTGAAATTGAGAAACAGACTAGTGAAATGCCAAAATTTACTGTGGATAGGTATGGCGAACCGAAAATTCGGTGTCGTTGACAATACTTACGGCTTCTTGCGATATTGGCAGTTTCCGCACCTCACGTCTTGTACGCCTATATCGCGTTAAGAGAGTTTCCGCCTTGTTCATTCCAACAAGGCGAACTCCAAATTCCTTACTTTGGTGATGATTTCCTGGGGAATATCAAGCGACCCGAGGTATTTCGTCCGGTAAAAGGCCATTCCTCTGCATTCCACCAGAACATAGTTGTTCAGTATGGCACAGAAACATGTTAAAACAACATAAAAAGCAATATAAAAAGGGTAACTAAAGTATAAAAATACTCGTAGTTATTAGATTAATAATTTAAGTCTTCACAATGGTGGCTTATGTAATATTTGCCCTGTAGTGTCGGACAGAGTAATTAGCACCAACCTTCACGCCTAAGGGTGTGGTAAAAGGCTATTATGATACTGGAGGTAAACATCGTAAGCCACCAAATGACTGACCATTTTGTCGCTTACGATGTTTACCTTCGAATTACTTACGGTGTTTAACGCGATGTCTAACCCGCTTGCCTAGAGTGGAGATTAAGGAAAAAACCCCCTACTTTTGGCAAAGGCTTCCCTCTTTTAGTGTAGTATTTATGAAGTTTTCTAATAATTTGCGTGAACAGTCGACTTTGATTTATCATATTCGTGTGTTTGAGACTATTTTAGTTGTCATTTTCCCAGGAGACGACAACTTAGACACACACATATATAACATTACATTAAATAAAAAAGTAAAATATTGAGACAACAATAATGACAAAGACATCGACAAAAGAGAGGCAGAAGGAGGAATGCCTGTGTGCAGCAGCAAGAAGGGTCAAGGCTCCGTGTGGAATTTTTGCCGAGAGGCAAAAACACCGATTTTCAGTCGTCACCCAGAGATGAAATGTTTAGTATAGTGGTGCCAAGCTTATTTCCCTAGATTAGGCCGCTTTTCTTGCAGAGATGTGAGAGATAGCTTTGCTTTGTGTAAGCAAAATCAACCACTAGTTGTGTGAGGATAAGGGGTTCTTCTAATTCGCATATCTCTAAAAAACCTTTTTTTAGTAAGAAAGGAAAATGTTCATAAATGCTAGCTGACCCGGCAAACGTTGTTCTGCCTTATAAATTATTAAAGAAATCGAACGTAACTATGAATTGAAAGTTCAATGGTTCAGGGTGGTGTCAATATTTGGTAGTTGCACTTTTTCTGATGCGCAATACATGCCAACTGACTCATGTGATACATAATAAATACAGAATGAAATATCAAAGTGACGCGATACTTCAGGACAATGATGGGTAAAATATTTGGATATTGTTCATACAAAAATACTAAAATTGCGTTTAAAATATGGAGGGTGGCGGTAGGTTGGTGAAAAATAGTTTAAGACCTATTCTCATACCTACCCATACAAAAAAGGAGTATAACCACAAACACCGTGACAAAAGATTTTTATATATTAGCTTAGACAACTTCACATTTTTGAACCAAGTTAAGTAGATAAAGCACTTGTGACATTGAATGAAACAACGTACCGTCGTTGCAATACCAAACCCGTGCTAATATAGAAAAGTTCATTTTTTACGTTGACCCTACCAGGGTCAACTTGCGACCCGAGAGTGACTTTACCGTAAAAACCGGTAAGCGAGCCCTTCGACCGCGGAAGTCGTCAAGGTGGCCATCTCTCACTTCATCAACTCTCATACAAGCTTGTCGGTAAATGGTTTTTGATATGGCCTTTTGTCAGGACATCTTCTATTTGGTCCCTGAAAGTTCGCCTCGGTGCCTTTACCGACTTGCACGTGCACATGTCGCATCTCCAGTACTTTCAAAAATTTCCTCTCTTGTCATTTTGACATTGTTAACTCAGTCTCAGAAATATTGATAATTCTGCTTTTTTTAATTTTTATATATTTTATGCATTTTTCAATGCGATCTTATAAAAAAATTATTATAATAGAAAGTACTAGAAAAATCGGAGGAAATTCCCGACCGCTTGAGAATTTACTTGTGACCAGAGTCGATTTTTTCTAGTGTTTTTCTATTATAATGATTTATCTTATAATTCTGTCTTTATAGTAAAATTGCGTGTTGCGATGTGTTTTCGTTGATCTATATAAACAGAACCGAAAATATCTCTCATAATCAGCGGTTACGTGTGGACTCAAATAAAACCGACATAAACGTGAAAGTGTCAGTCATGATATTTTAGTAGCTCAGAAATGGTGCCTGCCAGCGTTTCATTGCCGTCGTTAGTGAAGGACATGGAAAAGTAAACATGGTGACATTATGTTTACGGTACAATGGATAGCTAGTTCTTTTCGTTTGTATACCTAAATGTCACTAAATAAGCTTAAGTGACATGTCAAAAAACTTGGATACAATTTTGTATTTTTAGTCGCTGGTAAATAATTCCACCTAAACTCAATTTCCACAATAAATTTTTTCTCGTAATTATTTCTTCAGGTCTAAACTTAACAGTTTATTATTAGTGATAATACACTGAGAAAAAAATCCTGTTAAATTAACAACAAAACGTTAATCCGGGAGAGCCGTTCATAGTGAATTGTTACCATATAAAAGTTTTTATTGTCAAATGAAATCGACAAATAGGTAGATTCGGCAACAATAATATATTGCTGAAAAAGCAATTGTGATGTTGTGCCATATCACAACTCATATTAGTTTCACCAACAATTTAGCTTTGTCACCATAAATATTTCCGTTTTGCCATGATTTCCAAACTTGTTTCCTCAGCAATCTCACTCTGTTCCCATACGTGTGCCCGTTTGTTAAAATACCTATTCCCTTTTGTACCCACACCTATTCCCCTTTGTTATTAAACCTATTTTATTTTGTTTCCATACCTATTCCGGCTCTGTTACCGTAACAATGTTACTTTGCTGCCGTAATTATTCCCTTATTGCTTCCCTAACAATGTAACTATGTGTCTGTGCCTACCTTCTTTTTTGTTGCCTCAACGATGCACCCAACCTGCTTCATGTCCGTTCTTAAATCTGAGCACTAGTTGTAAATTATCTTATCTTGCTTTTAAATTCACATTATATAGTAGAGTTCACTACCGTAATTTTTTTTTAAAGCAAGATAAGATAATTTACCACTAGTGCTCAGATTTAAGAACGGACATGAAGCAGGTTGGGTGTATCGTTGAGGCAACAAAAAAGAAGGCAGGCACAGAATCACTTAAAGAAGTAACAAAAGCAAAAAGGTAGGGCTTGAAATTAAACTAGACACAAATATTATATATACTATTTGAATAAGGGTAGCGAAACAGGTAAAAAGTTTAAACTTTACAGACATTTTTTAAAGAAAGATGGGTCTGATTTAGGAACCATACAATATTATGTACACTACAATTATGTACAAAAAGTACTGTTAAAATGTTTTATATGTGTATAAACCTATACAAAAGCATTTCAACTTACAGTTTATTTACCTTTTCCGCAACCCTTGTATATACAACATAAGTAGTCTTGGAAACAAACACCAAGTTTTAAACAAATTTGATTAATAATGAACTTAATTAAATTAATTGATATGGGGAAACTCATACTATACCTACAATGTTATTACAACTGCAAATAAAAACACAGTCTTTTTCAACAATGTAAGTAACTATTTATTTTTAAATAAATACTGGTAATAAACAATAATAACACAGTGAATACAAAGTATAAAGTACCTACTTACATTAATATGCTTAAAAAAAATAAAATCTTATTAATTAATCAATTTGACAGTTACTGCATGAATCAAAGAATTAAAGTGTTAATTATAAAAAATATTTATTTGTCACTACAACTTGTTATGCGCAAGCCTCACGGAGACCACTTGTGTTATAGGCGGCTGTTGCCACTTACCATCAGGTGGGCAGTCTGCTTGTTTGCCAACGTAGTGACAAAAATTACAAATTACCCCATCATTTCTTGTTGACTCCACATAAAGATTTCCACTTGTTGTTGTGGTTTTTCTTACGGGCAGGCTAACATACAGGTCAGAGGAAGACTTTGACGTGGTAGGCAATTGCTGAGAAGTCTGAAATATTTTATAAATTGTAATGTTGAGTAGACACATAGTTGGCTCTTTCTGTTACTTCTTTTTCAATATACTAGGTAAGTGTGTACGTTAAAATTAGTTTGAATGGCATTAGTTAAGAAATATAAATAAAATACAATTTAAAATGTATGTGTATTAACTTGTATTTACCTGCTCCCTTTTTTATTGGCTCTACATTAAGATTTCCACTTAATGTTGTTGTTTCTCTTATAGGCAGGTCAGAGGAAGAATTTGACGCAGTAGGCAATTGCAGAGGAATCTGAAATATTTTATTAGTTTAATGTAATGTAAGAGTAGATACATAGTTGCCCGTAATGTTTGTCTTTAACAAAATAGGCAATAATCTAGCTAGGCCAATATTATATATGTAGTACAGTGTTGAGTCAGTCTATGCTTGCTACCGGGGTGAGGGCAGCCGGCACCAACGGCAAGAGTAAGCATGCAACACTATTATCGTACGTTCGTAACTAACTTTGATCGGAGTCGGTGTTCACAAAAAACGCTTCGACCAACATGCGTGCAACGGTGTTCAAATGCGGGAGAGTTTATAAAAAATATATTTATTTTACGTAGAGTACAGACAATAGATTTCCCTTTACTTCTCATTAGCTACATATTAAAGTTTAATGTGTACGAGTGTGAAGTATATGTTTATTGATTAAACACACATCAACAACATTATTCTGATCTTGAACTTTAACCTCCACCAAAATGCTTAACATCATGCCTACATTTGATAGGTACTTACTACACTCAGAAGAAAATATAAAAGTTAACTTAGCAGTTAAGTGAAGCAAATAATTTAGTGTGATGATGAGTTGTTGTAGGTGTACGTCTACCCCCCACATCCCGATTGGAGACTCCTTACTGACCTGGCATTTAATTAGTTTTTTGATAATTATGGCTATTCGCTACTGCTATGCACAGCTTCACTGAGGCTCAGATCTGATTTATCAATCACAACACAAATAAAGTTATATTTGCTTTGCAGGTTAAGTACCTAAGTACCTACCTACCACACTGACCACCTAGCTCCTTGTTCTCATTTACCTACTTCTCATAAGAAAAACACTTCATCAAATTTACAGAGAATTTATTCACCAATCTGATAGGTAGGTGTCGAGTTAATTTCTAATTAACATAAAATAAGATTATATTTCACAGGAACATTAGTTCATGTTTCGACACGAAAGGAAAAACCAAACAATCAGATAGGTACTCACCGATGAAATCTTCGGACATGTTACCCAAATCATTGAATCCAATGATTTTATAATATGTTCTGCCCTTGTGCAAGACTGCAAGCAAGGTTTATTCTTTATTATTATAAACAAAACACACACGACCGCACGATTCGAACACTCGCGAAGGAAATGGGTGAGCCGTACCGAGTCCTGCGCCTGAGTGAAGTGAGGAGAGAAATGGCTACCGAAACGGAACAACTACCCGGAAGTTGTTACAATACACTAATTTATTTGCTAAGGGAACAATCTTAAATTTGTTACGTTTGAATATTGTTCATCTAGCGTCGTAATAAATGAACATGACAACAACTTTAGTTTTGTTACAGGTTATTTTGTCATACTATAAACACTAAAGTTAGTATTCGAACAACAGTCGCGGTTGCTATCTTAACAACGTTAATCAACATTGTTACTCGGTTCAAATTTCCGAATCCGCAGGAACAATAAATCTCTAACAATAAAAAAACTGCAGAGGACACTATGAGACCTTTGTTATTGTGTGTCAAGTGTTTTGTTGCAGTTACTGTAAATATTCAACAACGCTTTTATGGTCACTTTGTTAGCCATTTTTTTTCTCAGTGTACGACCGAAATACTGCAAAATGAAATTGGTTAGATTAAAACTGTGATCATCAACAAGGGCGTCGCCAAGGGGGGGCAGGGAGGGGCAGCTGCCCCCCCCTAGAGATTCTAAAAAAGATAACTTATTTACAAGTTTTTTATTGCATAGTCAAGAAGTCAAGAGCTCGTGCTCGTGTAGCTTTACACATTGGACTCTGTACTGTCACAGAATATATATATGTATAGAGTACTAAGATACTGTTGTTATAACAATCGCTGTAGATGTAAGGCTCGTAGTACAAGTGAAAAGCTTCATGGGCTGTCGACTTTACCTACAATTCATACCTACTTTTCTCATTCATAGAGAATGAGAAAAGTATGAATTGTAGTAGGTAAAGTCAACTTGCCCCCCCCTGCGCCATCGGCTGGCGACGCCCTTGATCATCAACTAAAAACATGTCATTTTTTGCAAGTTTAATTTGGCCGAGATACCATAATCTTAATATATATAAATTACGTGTCACGTTGTTTGTCCGCGATGGACTCCTAAACTACTTAACCGATTTTGATCAAACTTCGTAACTATCTGTTATTTGATCTAACTTAAAAGATAGGATAGGTTTTATTTTAATTTATAACACAGCAACGCGTGGCTGGGTCAGCTAGTATAATAAGTCAAAGGCAATGTTACTTTAATAGTGTTTGATTCAGAGATACCATGTTGAAATGTTTCAAAACACCTGTTTTTGTTTTGAAATCGACTGAAATGACGCAGTCAATTAGCTTTATAAGGCACTTTAATAAGACAAAGAAAGTAAAACTGATTAATTATAACAAGGTGAGTAATAGGTACGTTGGCCTAGCAGCTACTGCGTCTGGCCCTGCTTAGCGCTGAGCTTCTTACCGCCTACGTGCTCGAGGCAAATCTTTTTCCACCCCTTTATAAAACACTTGAATATCTTTGTAATAAATATTATTTTAATTAAACCATCATATGAAGCAATAAAGTAATTGAATTTAAAGGAACATAGCGGTTAAGACGTTCAGGATTCCTGTTCGATTCTTGTCTGAAATAGTCTCTTTTATTTAGTACAATATGCATAAAATAAGCAATGATAACGCAATGTTAAAAAAACTTATAAAGTCTAAAATATAGTCAACAGTAGCATAACATGTCCAGAATCAGACTTTTAATGCAGGAAAATTGATTGATTTTTTTAGTATCCACAATGCTATTTAGCAAGATTAGTTACATTTAAGATCGTAGACAACTATTGTCTACGATCTTAAATGTAATAATTACAAAGTGCAATCATCATGAAATTAGAGTATTTTACAATTACATTTACCCATACAATAATATAATCAATTCTACCATAATGACAATATTAATAATTTAATTTAAGGTTAAATACTTATTTTTATGGGCGTATATTAAATAAATTATTTATTTAGTTCTCACACGCCCGTGCCTATTGCACATTTAAAATTTCATAAACTAGGCCGATGTAGTTGCTAAGCATAAAGCTTCGCTAGCACCGTATATAGAAGCGGAGCGTAATACTATAAAAAATTCAATAATGTTTAGTAAATTTTGAAATCCCATAATAATGAGAACTTTCAAAAGAGTGCGCTTTTTCGAACGCCAAGAAATCCCATAGAGCCAATGTTTTTTGGTCATTACTTTTTTTTGCGAATTTTTAAATTCTCCGTCACGATCTAGTCCTAAATGTGTTGATTCGAATCCACAAAAATATTATTAAAATCGGTGAAGAACTGGAAGTTATGGCGTAACAAACATTGCGTTGTTGAAGCTGATCCATGTAAAACTTCGCTAAGCATAAAGCTACGCTAGCACCATATATTGGAGCGGAGCGTAATACCTAAAAAAAGAAAAAAAGCTTTTTTGTTGCGATGGGAAATTTTAAAATTCGGGCTCCGTCACAATCTGCTCCTAAACCTGTTGATTCGATTCCACACAAAAAATATTTAAATCTGTTAAGAACTCGGGTAGTTATGGCGTAACAGACATTTCGTCATTGAAGCTGATCCATGGGAGCTACGATCGCTTCGCTCGCTCCGCTCCAAAAAAAAACCCCCAATAATTTTTTTACCGGATAAACCACACGTATCATTTTGTTTTTCATATTTAATCCTGACGATCCGCGTCCTTTACATGAGACGAGATCACAGGATCCTCCTCATCTTTCATACCATCATTCAAAATTAAACGTCTCGTTTATCGGTAAGAGTGGTTTAATTAAAAATTGATTTGATGTTGTCCTTTCCGTAATCAGCATCATATAGTTACTTGGCCATGATTAAGATGACCAAATACGTACAACCATTTACATTGGAATAGTTGCAGTTTTTAAGTAAATACAAAAATACAGTTATTCCGAATATGTTATAAACAGTCTGTATTCATTATTTTAAATACTGCTGTTCTTATATTTATGACGATGATTGAATGTTTGTAAGGATTCGACATAAGTAGGTACTTTACGTTTCTTAAGAATGCTATTTTCATTTCTTCTATAATTACGTAAAGAGTTTTTGTCTATTGAACGCTAAGTTATAAGAAACAAAGCATCTCAAAATATTAAAATTAACTATTACTTAGTTTTTCAGCTTTACTAAAGCAAAGTTTGTAAAGAAAATTTTAAAACGTGAAATAACAAGTATTTATCTCATATAGTTATGTTAGAATGTTATCAATGGGTAAATCGATCATCATGTTTTATGCTTTCGTCAAATTCAGTGGCTGTTTTTAATTCGATTCAGTTAATTTTAAGATAAACATTTTTTTAAATCACAAAATGCTTTATTTGAGACTAGCGGCCCGTCCCGGCTTCGCGCGGGTGGACAAAATTAATTAATTTTTTTCTATCATTAAATATAGCCTATGTTACTCATTGGAATGTAGCTTTCCAATGGTGAAAGAATTTTTGAAATCGCCTTAGTAGTTTTTGAGTTTATTCATTGCAAACATACAAAAATACAAATCTTTCTTCTTTATAATATTAGTGTAGATGTAGATTAAAGGTCCGTCCTTGCTATGCTATGTACAGGTTAACATGACGTAGACATTATATTTGGAATAATGTACTTTCCAAAGGATGTTTTTTTCCAATAAATTAAGCGGTTCCTGAAAGGTTCTTCATATTTAGTTCTTACACTTTTGCGCTTATCGCACATTAAAATAGACTTTTATCAGATAAACGACTCTTTTATTCTTATTTTTTATATTTAATGCTGACGGTTTTACTCCTATACAGGAGTCGTGATCACAAGATGACTAAGATGACTCCCTTCCTCCGTCTGTTTTTCCGAGAACTTATAATCCGTCCATTTTCAAAGCCAGGGTGAATAGGCACCTTCTGGGTTAGCTCGTTCCATCGTGGATTCTGTCTTGACCCCCGGGGCTGAGCTAATCCATTCTCAATAAAAAAAAAAAACGGTCGTTATATCTATACATATAAATAAAATTGGAGTGTCTGTTTGTAATTTTGAAAAAAACCGTTTTTTACTACATGCATATGAATATATATACGGTACATACACCAAAATAACATTTTTTACAATTTTTGTCTGTCTGTTTGTTCCGGCTAATCTCTGAAATGGCTGGACCGATTTCGACGGGACTTTTATTGACAGGTAGCTGATGTAATAAGGAGTAACTTAGGCTACTTTTATTTTAGAAAAAACTTTTATTTAAAAAAATAAAATTACTGTGCCACAGCAACGCGTGGCTGGGTCAGCTAGTTTCTTATATATTACAAATATTATATTATAGATCATACACATACAGTCACGCCATTTTTCCGCAGGGAGGGGTAGACAGAGTTCACAGATTTGCCACGATCTTAACAAACATCTCTCGCTTTTTCAATTCTCATCAGAACTTTCATACAAGCTCGTCGGTTAAGGGTGCTTTTGACCTTTTTTTTTTTTTTTTTTCGCAGAAAATGGCATTACGCATTCCATCGTGTCGGGAGAACAAGATGGATATGTGGGACTCTCCTCCATGCCTCTACCCGGCCGGCCGAGTGCCCGGTAAAGGCTTGGAGGCCTACCCACTAAAAACTGCTGCGTCCCAATACACAGTGGTGCGGGTCGCGGGGTCCCTTGTCGGACTCAGCCGCGGCCCGGACCAGTGTGGGTCCGCGCTCGTGGGCGGACCTCGCCTATGCTCCGTGAGGGACGGAGCAACGGGGTGAACCGTGACGCCCTGAACACCCCGCACGCCTGAGGGCCAAGTGCAATGCGACTGCCGGTCTCCCGCTCCGACAGCCGCTGGCCCCCTTTCGGTGAGGGAAGGAATAAACCACACCCCCCGACCGACCCCGACCCACACAGGACGAGACTCCCGCGCCCGCGATGATCACCCAAGAACAAGTCTCGAGAACAAGTTCCCGGGCGCCACCGCAGGCGGCGCGGTTGCCCCGCCCAGTGCAGGCCGGAGGCGGCCGAGGTGTGCTAACGGCCTTCCCCCCCCCACCTCATCGGAATGTGCGTCCGCGGAAGTCCCCCGGAAACAAAAGTTCCCGGAGGGCTTCCGCGGTCGCCATCCCATCGGACCCCCTCTCGGCCACGCCGGGTGATAACGGAGAAAACTCCGGTATCACCCGTAGTTTCCGAGTGAGGCTCCTACCCTCGGGGAAGCCGTTCCCGAGGGTCCTCCTCAAGCGCATTCCGCTCGCGAGGCATTCATCCCGCGAGCCTGCGCTACTGGCCTCTTGACCCAAAGCCCTTCCCAGCGGGGAAGGGTGGGAAGAGACCCTCTCCCCCTTCGTGCGTTTTCACGTGGGGGGTGGACACCCAGGCAGAATGGGTGCCCCTTCCGCCATATGGGGCGTCTCTAGAGGAGAAGCGGAGCTCCATCTCTCTCTAGATGGGGATGCGGGTGGCATAACGCCGCCACCTTCTCCCCCGACGCCTGCGCCTTATGAGGGAGGAGTCTAAGTCCTCCTCCCTCCGCCTTTCGGCGGCCTCCTTCTGCGAGAGGACGTCCTCGCAGAAGGTGGCCACCCCCTCCCAGGACCCATCGCTCGTCACCATAGCTCGCGCCACGGCGGCGAGCGAGAGGTCACTCCCAATCGTCGCGACAAGATTGCCGCGCTGAGGAGACCACGCCGGACACACCTCAAGGGTGTGCTGGGCAGTGTCCTCCGCAGCGCCGCAATGATGGCACGACGGGGTCGGCTCCCTTCTAATCCGGTGCAGGTATTTACCGAAGCACCCGTGCCCGGTAAAGACCTGCGCCAGCCTGAAGGTCACCGACCCTTGGCGCCGAGCGCACCACTCCCGAAGCACCGGTCTCAGTGCCTCGAGGGTGCGCTTCCCAAATGGCAGGTCGATGAGAGACTCCTCCCACTCCCTCATCAGCCGTTCTTCGGCATCCCTCCTAGCTCGCCGGGCCTCCTCGGGTGCGGGCCCATCTCCACGCACCCGGGCCTCCACCTTTCGCAGATACACCTCCCGTAGGACACGTGCCTCCAGTTCCCACGGTGGTGTACCTGCGAGCGCGCAAGCCGCCGATCGCGACACCGTCCTGTACCCTCGTACAAGGCGGGTCGCAATCACCCTTTGGGACCGCCGGAGATCTGCCTTTCCTTTGGTCCATACGGCTTCTGCCCACACCGGGGCCCCATAGAGGGCCATACTACGGATCACCCCTGCGTACAGTCGGCGGCACGTGGTGCCTGGGCCGCCGACGTTCGGCAGGAGCTTTCCTAAGGCCAGGGAGGCCTTCACCAACCTGGGGGCTAGCTGCTTGAAGTGCTCGCTGAAATCCCAGCGAGCGTCCAGCAGCAGCCCCAGGTACTTGATGTGGCGAAGCACTGGAAGCCTCACCCCATCAAGTACAACCTCGCTGGCTCTCACCGGTGGGGCTCTCCTCGGGCCATGGAAGAAGATGCACTCGGTTTTATCTACGGAGACATCCAGTCCCATGGCCCGGATGCGCGCTATGGCCACCTCCGCCACCTCCTTGGCCCGGCGGCGCGCCTCGAGGTAAGTCGTCCCCCTCGCGGCGATAAGTGTGTCGTCAGCGTAAAACACTATCGCCGCACGGGAGGAGCGGACCCAGAACCGCTCCCTGTGGAACACCGCACGACATGCTCCTCTCCACCAGCTCCCCATTCGAGTCGGCGTACAGCACCACCCTGTCCTGCAGGTAGTGCTCCACGACGACCCGGAGATAGGGGGGAAGCTGGTGGAACCTCAAAGCGTCCCTGATCACCTCATACGGCAGGGAGTTGAATGCGTTGCGGATGTCCAATGACACCGCAAACACTCCGTGCCCCAGCCGTTCTGCTGTGTCGATGACATCCCTCAGAGCTAGGATGGCATCGACCGTGGACCGCCCGCGCCTGAACCCGAACTGTCGCTCCGATAAGTTCGGGCCCAGGCCCTCCTCAAGGTGCTGCACGATGCGCTCGGCAATGATGCGCTCCAAACCCTTGCCGAGCACGTCGAGCAGCACCACCGGCCTGTAGGCGGAAGGCAAATCTGCCGGACGCCCCTCCTTCCTCAGCAGACAGTCTACCCCTCTTCCACTGCCTAGGGAATTTACCCCTCTCGAGACAGAGACTGTATGTCTCGCGGAGGAACTCACCTAGGTGCTCCTGGGCAATGGGGATGACTCTGCCCGGGACTCCGTCGGGCCCTGGCGCCTTCCGCTGGCCTTTGAGGCGGTCCATGACCATCTCCACCTCCTCCGTGGTCACCGGCTGGTATCCTGGCGGCTGCTCGCGAGGGATGGGTGGGAGGACCATCCTGGGCGGGAGGATCGGCGACGTCTCGGGGAAAAGGCCCGACACCACCCTGGCCAGAAGCTCTGGCTCCAGCATTTCCGTCGCCGGAGCCTGGCTCTTCAGCTTTTTCCTGACCGTCCGGTAGGGGCGGCCCCACGGGTCCCTGTCGAGAGTCGACAGGAACTCGTTCCAGGCCGCGTCCTTCGCCTGTCGGATGGCCAGGTTGAGCCGCTTCTTGGCCTCCCTATAGGTGGTGGTCAGGGCTTCCTCCTCGCCCTCCACCCTCCTCCGTCGCCGACGGCACCTCTGCAACGCCCTCCGTGCCCGAACGCAGGCTGTCCTGAGCGACGCGATTTGGTCAGACCACCAGTATACGGCGGTCTTATCGGGTCGCCCAGTCACCTTCGGCATGGAGGCGTTGCAGATCGCCGTGAAGGCCTCCTTTAGCCTCCCCACCCGAAGGGTGCTTTTGACCTGGCCTTTTTAGGACATCTCCTGTTTGGTCCCAAAAAGTTCGCCTTGGTCTGCCTTTTACCTGCTTGTCCATGCTTAATTGGCTAGAGCCCATATTATACAGGATAATATATCTTATAATATTCTTAAGAGAAAGAGAGCTAGTTTTATTCATTTTGTTTTCAAATTGCAATACACATATACGTTAATGAATGTTTATAACTATTTCAAACGTACTTTCTCGCCAACCACAGCTTAATTATGAACCCAGTAACTGTTAACTTAGAAATAATATGCCGATCACACATAGCAATAGCAGGTCCGGTAATAAAATTTCCGATTTGCGTCAGAGCGCGCATTTCAAAACAATGAGTCGTAAACCTAATCGCATGGTTTATTAGCCGGTATTCAGCATCATATTCGCTACCTAGTTGAATTAAGTACTAGAAATTGAATCTTTTATTTCGTCATTCATGTCTATTTATCTGAGATGAATCTCGGTTGCATATGATTCTAAATTCAAGTCTGACCGCAGACCATACGCTGTATTACAAAGATATATTAGAGTCATAAATCTAGTGAGCTAAACTGGTAAATAAGAAGAGTTGGATTTGACGACCTCGTTTTGGATGCGCCAAATTTGTGTTTTTAATAAAATGTAAAAAAAAATACCTATGCAATTATAAGTATACATCAGTGTTTTTTAAATCAGAGAACGACAGCACAGGGGGAATAACAGTTTTTCTGAATTGCTTAAAATGTCTTCTACCCAGCGTTAAAGACGCGTTTCGGGTAGGAGAAAATGTGCTCAAGAAAATTATTGCAGCTGCACTTTCGGCACAAAATTGGCATTAAAATGATTGACACTTTTTCAATAAACGATCCGTACAGTAAAAACAAACCATAGGACTTCCCTACTAATAGAGTTACATAATGATTGGGTATCCTCGTTTTAGTCGCAATAAAACGGTTAGGAAGGGAGTTCGCCCTAATCCGAAAAAGTTCGGTGTGTACTGTTATCCAGAATTGCGTCTTACATTATCTGTGTCATGGTCTATCTCATCCTCGTTTCTAAATGTAGAATCACTAAAGATCTAATAACTACAAGAGAACTACTACTCTTATGACCAGTAAGTAAGTAAGTAGTTATGCTGTGCTGCTATCAGCCCGCTTGGTTCCTGGCCAATACTTCTACAATCGAGAAATCAATAACCTAAAAGCTGTTTTTTCGAATAACAGGCGTTTCTTTGCGAGATTTTGTATCAAATGTCACCAACATAGGTTTTTGAATTGTTTACTACCAAGTACCTAAGAGGGTACTTGGTAATAAGCAGTCCATGTTCCTCACAGAGTAGCTAATCGTTGCAGAAGAATGGCACCACAAAAAAAAGGCTACGAACCTGTTGAAGAAAACTCAAACCCTTAAATTGTGACGTTTTATAGTAAGGCCTTTGAACAGTCAGCTATAGGCCTTTGATAACGATGAATGCGCTTGGTCAACAAAATCTTTAAAATCATTTGACTTTGTCATTTAACTTGCTAAAATATGCAGAATACTTACTTCAAGTAGTCCCTATCTTTGGGAAATCTCTGACGTAAACCGGCCTAGACAGAGACAGAGATCAATGACATCTGCAACATTGGCTCCGTTTCGGCTGCAGTTGGCACGTAGTGCAATCGTAGTGAAATGAAGAGGCCTATTTGTGTGTAAATCGCCTGATAGCGATAACGAATACAGAACTTGCTGAAATCCACAAGTGTTCATTACAGATTTAGAGATGACACCGTAATATCTTAAACTACAGCTGTAGCTAATGTCTTTATGGTTGCTGATTATTTCTCATGCGTGTCGAAAACTTAAATACATGACGAACAGATCTTGTCATGTACGATAGTTTTAGACATATTTAAAATTAGTTTTTCACCGTTTCCCGGCTTTTTATTTAGCAACTCACTTCGACAGTGAACGTGTTCTTAGGTATGAGTATTTGTTATGTTTAAATCTATAAGGTGATGATGATGATGATATGAAACTGTCACTGGAACAATTATGCTTTATAATTTTTTCACTTGCTGTTTACTCAGTCAGTTTAAAATCTTAAGCCAGAAAAACGTTTGGACTGATTCGGCCATTTTTTTTTCAAATTTTATTGTTTATTGGGAAATTGAAAAGTTTCTTTATTGCAGGATTATTATCGGATTTTTTAAGAACTCCAGGGCCATAATGGTAAATCTATCTCGTCAGCTACTTTTGAATAAAATTGCCATAAAATTTATTTGAGTATTTTAAAAGGACTTTGTCATTTTCCAATGCAAACTATTTCGTAATTATGGCAGCTCCCTATTCAACGTACAAACGTGTATATGTGTGTTGGTTTAGAAACTTGAATTGTATTCTATTGTTCCAGTTTTAACTAGAACCAAGGTTTCCACGCCTTTTGCTTTCACGGCGTTCGCCTTTAACTGTGAAAATGGTTATTATTCGCGCCATAGCATACTACCTGCCATTCAATACATACTTTTATGGTTGTCGACCGGGCGTATACAAGAATATTTTTAAATTAGAATATAAAATGTGTCACCAGTGTCGGAGCCTTTAATGATGTGAAATATGGCATTTTTTATCGACAAATTGCCCCTCAAATTTTGTTTTTCTCTTACGATTATAAAATCGCCGCCATTTTGTTTTCTTGATAACCAAGACCTGGGCTCTCATACTAATTGGAACACCACTACTCATGTAAATGTCCTATAAATATTAAAAAGGTGTCATTTGATAGCTAAACGTGTAGACAACAGTTACACAGCCATCCTGTTTCAATTGTCATGGAATAAAAATAGAGAAAAAATAATTAAAGAAAAACTAATAGATTCTTTTTTGTGTATTTTTTAACTATTGGCTTTTTTAAAAAACTAAATTTGAGGGGCAATTTGTCGATAAAAAATGCCACATTTCACACCATTAAAGGCTCCGACACTGGTGAAGGACACATTGTATATAGACGACCGTTTGGTGCAACGGTAACGATCCTGCCTTTCGCACCGAGGGTCTTGGGTTCGAGTTTCGAGCAAGATGTTTATGTGATGAATACGACCATTTGTAGTCATGGCTACTTTTATATATTTCTATAAATATTAAATATCTATGAATCATATATGTATGTCTATCCGATATCCATAACACAAGCCTTTCAAGGTATACTTAAAGAAATATTAAGTCAATTATTATTAATTTATAACAGCATTTTTTTCAATTGGTATTGATCTCTATTTACTATATTTTAAAGATGAAAATGGCTTGAATTTGTTAGTCTTGAGTAGGTTCCGATGCTATTGACTCTACATTCAGGGCAGCCATCTTTTTGTTGCCAAATAATCCGGAATGTTTATGTATAAAATATTTGGATGCTAAAATTCGTCGGAAAAGTTTACTTTGAACTAAATTTAAAACGTACCGCGAATTATTTTGCTTCTGGTATGTTATAAAATTGGATAAATCGTTTACGTAACGTTCAGAAGTCAGGCGAGATATTATCGCTATCGACATTATAAACAGGAATATGTTATGATGTCGTGACGACGTCGGTTCCCCTTTATATTTGTGCAAAATTTTAGACAACCGCTTGAATACATTGCATTGTTTTGTTACAATTTGTTACAATTTGACGACCGTTTGGTGCAACGGTAGCGATCCTGCCTTTCGCACCGACGGTCCTGGGTTCAAATCCCGGAAGGGGCAGATGTTTGTATGATGAATACAAGCATTTGTACCTGAGTCATGGGTGTTTTTATATATTTCTATGAATATTACATATTTATGTATCATATATGTATGTCTATCCGTTACCCTAGTATCCATAATACAAGCCTTACAGTGCTTACTTTGGGCTAGGCTAATTGGTGTGAATGTAGGAAATATTTATTTATTATTTTAAAACAGTAGGGGCAAAATGCCTTATTATTGTGGATTTGTCGATGAAATTGATCATATTGCTTTGCTTTTTGCCGGTTTCCCTCCGTAACGGGAGGGAAACCGGTTACCAAACCGGTGCAAAAGGCAGGATCGCTACCGTTGCACCAAACCGTTCTCCAAAAAAAAAAAAAAAAAGATGGCGACCTTTTGTAATTATATTTGTTTCTGAGTTCGGGTGGTATCATATATTTCGCCATAACTGATCATGAAAAGGTCCTACAGGCATAAGTTCGACATCTACATATGTAAGCAATAAATTGACAGATTTATAAAGAAACACTTAAAACGTAAAAAAAATTAAAATTATGTTTTTTTTTTGCTTTTTAAGTGTTTTTAATACAACTAGACTGCTAACAATATATTGTTTTAAACTTTCATGGTCACTAACATTATAGTAATATAAGTTATTTACGAGATTGTTGCCATGTTCCTTGTTTTAGCGAGTTTCGGATATTTTGGCACTGTTGCAAGCGCCATGATCACGGAAAAACTTGCTAAAAACAAGGAACATGGCAAAAATCTCGTAAATAACTTATATTACTATAGACTACTAATATACCTTTTTTTCTTACGTTTGAGATGCACTAATATTTTACCTAGTGTTGCCCAAATTCAGTCTTGGTCTTGCAGTCTTGGTCTTGTTCTTGCGTTTTTGCAAGACCAAGACCAAGAACAAGACCGCGTATTTTTAGCAAGACCAAGACCAAGACTGACCGTGCAAGACTTGAGCAAGAACAAGACTAAGCCTGCAAGACTCTTGCGTCTTGCAGCTAGGACTTAGCGCTATTTCACGGAGTAGTTAGGTGTAACAGTTCGGTGTATAGGTACGCTTAGGAATTCTATGAGACGCAAAAAACTGTATCAAAGAATATGAAAAACTGGATCTATGCGCATTACGACTAATACCATAAACATACCTACATAGCGAATAAAAAAATATCCATTAAAATCAAACTGAGTGCATGCATAGTTATGTTTTAACCATCGGCACTTTGATAATGCGGCATCAAAGGTTTTGTACTTACTTCTCAAAGAAATTTGCTGCTTTTCGGAAGCACATGGTTATAATACACGCGCCGGCGGCTTCTTTTGAAATCATATACAACAATCGTTGCCGCCGCGCCGAAATCACAACATTTGACACTATTTGATTGCCGCCACAGGGCGTAGGCGTAGGTATACTCATGCAAAATAATTTCGAATTTTAAGAGTACCTACAGGTGTTCCAAAGAATAAATAAGTTTCAGAGTGCTTATAATGAAAATGAATACATTATACTGATCACGCAAGTAGTATTATGATTAGAATAAAATGGTAAGGATAGGTAGTAGATGTCATAATAATTTATTCTAGTAAGTATATATTATAATATTGATTATATGGTTTTAAACTAATTACTTAGGTACTATTATTGTACATTTAGTCATTATATTTCTTAAGTTTTTACAAGAAAAAATAGCAAAAAAGTGTTCAAATATCACCCGTTTGATAAATATTGTAGCCACTTTTAAATATACTTGAAACGTGTAAAAAAATTCTACATAATTAATAAAATAATATAAAAAGCGTAGGTACTTACCTACTAATAAAATAAAAAGCCTGCGATTTATTATTAGTAAATAATCACGGCAGCCGAGAGTGTGTCTCCACTTTTGAATACATAAATCATAACCAGATCACTAGAGCCACTTCAAAAAAGAAATTTGTAATTCCTAGGGTTCAAAATTATTTTGGTGACAGAACTTTACAGAAGCGTATACCATATCTTCTTAATTCGTTGCCCGAAACTATTAGATGTGAAACGGATAAAAATAAATTTAAAAAAATATTAAAAGATTATCTGATGACTACTATTTAACACAACAATTGTATGTTTTTATTTATTTTTTTGCATTCACAATGCAATATTTCTATAAGATATAAAATACGTGTGTAAAAAACAACCACGCCTCCGAGCCCATCTGAGGGCTCGGAGGCGTGGTTGTTTTTTACACACGTATTTTATATCTTACAACAATTGTATCTTATTATTATCACCGCTAAATTTTCCTTCAGTTTGTTGTAATTCAGTCTAAATCCAATTATTGTGCACTTAACTTTACCTGATACAGTTATAGTTGTATTATATACCTACATAATTATAATTATAAGCTAAGAGACTAAAGATCCCTCAGTCAAACCGACAAGTCGGTTTTGTGGGACTAAATTGTATCTTTGTATTTTTTTTTCTTGTATATGAAATAAATAAATAAAAAAAAAAAAATAAAAAAAAAAAAAAGTATTTACAAGCAGTGCCCGCGACTTCGCCCACGAAGAATAGTAACTTTGGAGGTATAGTGACGTTCAGGATTTATTTATTTATTTTAAAACTTCTGTCATCAAACATACAAACAAACTCTTCAGCTTTATAATATTAGTATAGATTAGTATAGATGTACGCCAAAACATTCACTTATATGTAAAGAATAGTGATTGGCACTAATTCTTTACATATATTTTATTCACGCGTCGCGTCTGTACAAGTAGGTAATAATCTGTGTTTGTACGCCGCACGCGGCATCGTTTGATTTGCGGCGGCATCCTTTTAATAGAGCCGGCACGTGGCGAGGCGGCGCGGTAGAAAGCAAGGAAACGTACTATAAACAAAGGAATTATTTTAATTCCAGTCATTTCCAATTGAGCTGTGCTTCGAGTCTAACTTAATAATTGTTTTTACTAATTCTTGTTGTTTTCTAAAAACGTATCACGTGTACAATTTAATATGAGTGACGAAGATTCAAATTATTCTAGTCCGAGTAACGAGAGTTTGAGTCACAGATCTAAAAGACCCAAAAGCAAATTTGAGGAGTTTTTCGAAATAATTCATGCATCCCAAACTGCCTTGTGTAAATTGTGCCAACATAAAAAGACTGAAATAAAAATGAAAAACAGAAACACTTCAGGCTTAAGGAAACATCTAATATCTTTCCACAAAAAGGAATCACAAATATTTCTTCCTGTTAAACCAAAATTAAGTGGAGATATCACAAGCTTTTTAGTAACCGCTGGAAGAAGTGGACAGGTAAGAATATATTTTTTTTATATGAAAACTCCAGGAACTCAAAAAAGTCTTTTTTGAACAAATGACTTTAAACTGACTTCGGAATATTTTATAGATATTGATAAAATAGTAATACATAGGTACATATTTCGCGTCATTTTTAACAATGGTCGAAATTGTCGCTACGGGAATTTTAACTCCGCGTAGCTGTTCATGCGATACTTTCAAAAACGCCATTAACTTACGTAAGTATTTTTGAGTTAGTGGTGTTTTCATCTAGGGGTGCGACATATTAAGTATGTAATTATCGTCTTAAATATTTTTATAAACACCTATATTTTCATTTGTTTTCATAATCGGCCAGTAACAACTAAGTACTTTATTTTGGTAAATTACAGTACAGTGCAACCTTAATATAACAAATGTCAATTTAACGATTTTCTCGATTTAACAACAACAAACCTCCTCCTCCTAAACGCTCAAACCTAGTATGTTTTAAATAATAACACAAGATTTATTGTTTTATTTCAGTCGGAAAACAGCAGTGACAACATCACGACAGCTACAGTTGATTGGGTAGTGAAAAAATATCTTCCCTTCTCATTTTTCGATGACGAAGCTACACAAGTATATTTTCGACGTATTTGCCCTAATATGGAGTTTCCTAAAAGGTCTACACTTAGAAGGAAAGTCAAAGAGCGATTTGAAGAGCTCCAATTTAATCTCAAGGAACGACTTCAACAATTATCATCTAAAATGTCATTTACCATTGATGGGTGGACGTCAATTGCTGGTAGGAGTTACTACGGGGTTACTATGCATTATATAGACAACGAATGGAAGTATCGATCTGTAGTTCTTGATTTTATACCATCACGCGGTCGACATACTGGGGAAGATATTGCAACGATTTTCCATGAATGTTTATTGGAATATGGCATAATTGATAAAATACAAGGTATCACGGTCGACAACGCAACTGCAAATACCAAATTTATGTATGAACTGGGCAAACAGTTGCCACACTTTGATTCAGACAATCAACATTTCCGGTGCTTTGCTCACATTTTAAACCTTGGTGTACAAGATTTATTAGAGACCTTAGCATTACACTGTGAGTCTGACACTAACGCGCAAGATCAGCAGTATGAAGACTATGCAGACGAAACTGAGGAAGATGAAGAATATGCACCAAATATTGCTGACTCGCGTACATCTGTAACAAAGTTACGCAGTATTTCCAGTAAAATAAAAAGAAGTGAGATAGTGAAGAAGAAGTTTCAGTCTGCTTGTGAAGCAGCTGGCGTGCCATCAAATCTAAATGCCATTCTTGACTGTCCAACAAGATGGAATTCCACACATGATATGATTGGATTTGGTTTAAAAGTGAGAGCGGGCATTAACATATTGTGCAGTTCTGTCACCGAATTGAATGATTTTCAAATCACAGCTAGTGAATGGCAGGTACTCGAAAAATTACATAAATTTCTAATAAACTTTAAACTTTTAAGTACAAAACTTGGTGGAGACAAATATGTTACATTACCGCTAGTCATTGTATCATTCAATCTCTTGCTAGATAAAATTGAATCCATGGTAAAACAGTTAGATGAGAAACCTAATCGATCTGAAGTGGATGAAAGGCTCATTCTAGCTTTCCAAGCAGCTCGAGACAAAATGCTTAAACATTATAAGAAGAGCAACTGGATTTATTGTACTTCTTTAATTTTAGACCCAAGGCATAAGGCTCAGACTTTTGACCTGACAATGTGGGGGAAGCAACTTAAAACAGAAAGTCTGCGCAAGTTCAATGAACTTTATGAAGAATATAAAAGTCTACACTCACTGAACAAATCTCTGGAATTGCCAAGAAAAGAAAATAAAGTATGTGATGAAGATGAAGACATTATAGACTTTGATAAACTCTATGAATGTCCCTCGACGTCATCTGGATCTTGTCTTCAAGGCTTAGTGATAGACGAGTTGGAGGAGTACCTGAGAAAACCAAGAACTGCCAGCTCGGAAGACATTTTAGATTGGTGGAGGACGCATGAGACAGAGTATCCGACTTTATCGAAGATGGCCCGTGATTTTCTCTCAATACCTGCAACTTCAGTACCTGCTGAGAGATTATTTTCTAAAGCATCATTAGTAATTAGAAAACATAGAAATAGGTTAAGTGATGAGTCAGCCAGATGGTTACTTTGTATTAATTCTTGGTCAAAAGAATTGATATAAAGTAACATAACCTAATGATAAAGCTGTTGTGTACTGTTATGTTTGATTTGTGTTGTATTTTATTTTTGATTGAAATAAATGATAAATCATAAAACTCTTTTATTAAATTTCATGCAAGTTGAGGGTTCAATCTCTTTCTAGACAGACATTGTTATTTAAAATACAGTCAAGTTATTGTAATTAATTTGTTTTTTTACATGTTTTAGCAAATGTAAGCTTATAAATCATAAATGTTTATTAAGAAACAGTTACTTCCATGGAAAACGACATATAGGTCAGTTGATTTTTCGACTTTCTTATCAAATCTTCAGTTATTTATTAATCTGATTGATCTTTACTATGGCTATGTTAATTCAAGCTCACAATGTTCCAATTCTAATACGTTTTTCTAAGATTTAAAGTAAACTTTAATAAATAGCAATAGACTAATAGGTAATTGCAAGACTTGCAAGACTCTTGCTGCAAGACCAAGACCAAGACCAAGACTGCAAGCGCAAGACCAAGACCAAGACCAAGACCAGGTGTATTGGCGCAAGACCAAGACCAAGACTGGCTAAGTCTCGTCTTGTTCTTGCATTTGGGCAACACTAATTTTACCTAAAACTGATGTTAAGACCTAAGCTCTAAGTCAAATAGTTGAAGTGTTGTGACTCATTCAGAAGCGAAGGAACAATCATTAGTTTTAATATTAGGGGTTAAAGTATGAAATTGCCGATTTGTACTGAAAATCTATATTGTTTATTTTTTAAATTTTTAACAAATTTATTTAATCAAAATAGTTGCCATTATTATCTATACATTGCTGCCATCTAATGGGAAGGTCATTAATGCCTTTGCGATAGAATTCCGACGATCTAGACTGCACAAACTGTGTGAAAGCATTTTGTACTGCCTCCTGGGAAGAAAACTTCTTGTCACGTAGATAATTGTCCAAATCACGAAAAAAATGGTAGTCCGTTGGAGCAAGGTCTGGTGAATACGGAGGATGACGAATGGTTTCTAACTGCAGTTCCTGAAGGGTCAAAATGGTTTCTCGTGCTGTGTGAGGTCTCGCGTTGTCGTGGAGCAATAATGGTGAAGATCGATTCATGAGTCGGGGCTGTTTTACTGCTAGTTTTGTCAACATGGTTCGGAGTTCGGCACAATAGACATCTGCCGTTATTGCTTGACCAGATCGGAGAAAACTATAGTGAATAACACCATGCTGAGACCACCAAACAGTTACCATTACCTTTTTATTGGTAAGTTTTGCTTTAGGACACTGTTGTGGCATTTGACCTGGGGTCAGCCATTGCATTTTTCTTTTCCGGTTATCATAAAGAATCCACTTTTCATCACATGTTACAATTCGATCCAATATTCCTTCATTTCTGTACCGGTTCAACAAGGCAACACAAGTTTCAACACGCGTTTCTTTCTGCAGATCAGTCAAATCATGAGGCACCCATTTTTCGTATTTTTTTATTTTATTGATTTGACGCAAGTGAGTCAATATTGTGGGTAAGGTAACGTTAAACCATGCCGCTAATTCCTTTACTTTGACTAGGATCGGCTTCCACTATCTCTCTTAATTCATCGTTATTTACCTGTGTGGGCGGTCTTCCTCGTGGCTCGTTCTTTAAGTCGAAATTTCCATCACGAAAGCGTTTAAACCAAAATCGCACGGTGCGTTCATTAGTAGACCCCTCTCCAAACGCAGCATTGATATTGCGGGCTGTTTCTGCCGCGTTAGTTCCGCGTCGGAACTCGTATTCAAAAATAACTCGAATTTTCGCAGTATCCATCTTTCTTGTCTAAATTGAATAACAAAAACAATTGAAAGTCGATATTCAAATGTTTTACATTTTTTAAAAAAAGAACATCATAGAAACCATTTAAAAAAAGTTTCATTCGAAAACCTCAAACCATGAAGATTCTATGTCAATTCAAAGAACCTATTGCAATAAAACGGCAATTTCATACTTTAACCCCTATTATAAACACACAAAATTTTGCTGTCTGTCTCTTTTTTCATAAAATGCCTTATTATTTTGATTTTTTGTCGATAAAATTTATCATATTCCTTTGCCTTAACGGGTCGGACACCAGTGCCCGACTGTATTTAACCTTCTTCAAGTTTTAAGCAAGAAAGTAAGAAAACATTAACACACACACACACATACACCCAGAGAGAGAGAAACAAAAACTAAGGGACGAACGATGCCAACAAAAGAAAAAAAAAATCTAATGTGTGGGGTCAACAAATACCCCGTCTCAGCATTTTACATTTGTGTCATTCACAGCTGAGCAAGTTTTATTTCATGCCAAATCTATATGGCTATAGGGAAAAACAATAAAAGAAAATATTGTAGCTATCTAGACAAATATAATAATTTCTGCGTATTCGAACCGATTGCCGGCATCTGTTGTTTGCGTCTCCGCTGTTTCGCATGCATCGGGCATTAAACGCACACCTTGTGGCTTATCCAGATTTTGACATCTTTGTTGACAACCCCAGATTCTATTAAAAAAAAATGATAGTAGCCTATGAATGAATAATAAATGTAACTATGCTATACATAATTATGTAATTGGGTTAACCCCGTTTAATTATGTTATATAAATCTACACTAATAGGAAAGATCGCCCCTAAAGAGGAAAGATTTGTATTTTTGCAATAAATAAACTCAAAAACCACTAAGCCGATTTCAAAAATTTAAAACACTAATGAAATGTAGGTCTTAAATAAGCCTAGATTCGGTACTGCTTTATTTACTACTAGCTTTTGCCCGCGGCTTCGCTCGCGTTAAATTCGGGGTAGCACTGTTCCCCTTTCCTGAACACAGAAGAGAACTCGGAACAGAATTTTACACGTTATTTATTTTATTTCAACACTGCCATCTGTTATTAATTTTTGAACTAAACAATTAAACCTATAGTGAACATAATATACAATAAACATATCAGCGCCATCTATCGGAATCCATGAGTTACACTTATTTATGTTTATAATGTTTATTTTCTCAAAAGCTGATTGATTTATGGTAAGAATCAATGTTTTTAATATTGTTTTATTTAATTCGTTTTAATTAAATTATTTTATTATTCGTTTGTATTAAAGAACCTGTTCTAATTTTGCGGAATCTCACACACATTTCCATCCCCTATTTTAGGGGCTGGGGGAGGATATCTAAAAAATGGCAGGTATTTTCGTTAGTAACAAAGAGTCTGTGTGCCGATTTTAGCTTCCTGCCTTGAAAACTGCGAAAGGTCTTATATAAAATTTCACCCCCTCTTTTAAGGGGTTGGGTGCAGATTTCAAAAAAAAAAATGATGTGCGATTTTTTTGGTAGTCATAAATAGTCAGCATACCAATTTTTAGCTTTCTACCTTGAAAATTGCGGAATGCTCCATACAAACTTCCACCCCCCATTTTTGGGAAGTGGGGGTTAGAAAGGGGCAAAAAGTTGCCCATGTTACTCTCCATCCCTTCAACTATCTCCACTTAAAAATCACGTCAATTCGTCGCTCCGTTTTGCCGTGAAAGAAAGACAAACAGACAGACACACTTTCCCATTTATAATATTAGTATGGATTCGTTAGACATAAAAAACTAGCAGTCAATGTTTAAGTAACAAAAAAATTAAGTGCTTTGCTAAATTTTACACGAAACACTGCGTATAACTCGACTTTGGTATATAAATCGATATACGCTCTTTTGTTCGACTTTCCTTTGTTTAGAATCGCTTGAGGTTATGAGACAATTTTAAGTTGGTTGATGTTAGGTGATGTTCGGCGACCTCCATGCTCGAGTGGCTGGCATAACAGTTTTCATGGTAACCCCACTCCTAAGTCTCGGGTGTGACCCCCTGCCGGGTCAATGTTGACGAGCGTTTGGTGCAACAGTAGCTTCAATGGTCCTGGGTTCGGGACCCGGAAGGGGCAGTTTGTGTAATGAATACGATCATTTGTAACTGAATCATGGGTATTTATCTTTATTTCTCCGAATATTAC
Organism: Calamotropha paludella; assembly: GCA_927399485.1. Classification (NCBI taxonomy): domain Eukaryota; kingdom Metazoa; phylum Arthropoda; class Insecta; order Lepidoptera; family Crambidae; genus Calamotropha; species Calamotropha paludella. Next base: position 21,018,483 of record OV656818.1, read on the forward strand.
TTGCGTATGTCTATCTGTTACCCTAGTACTATAACACAAGTATTATAGTGCTTACTTTGGGCTAGGCTAATAGGTGAGATTCTTATTAATTAAAAAAAATGTAGAAAATGAATTTTTCTGTATTGTCTCTAGTTCGGGTTTTGTGGTACCGGCGTTGTTTCTGAATACTATAACACAAATGCTTATTAACTTGGCTTCCGAGGTAAGTATGTGATGCTGTCTAGTATTTATTTATCTATCTATTTTCCTTGTAGTTTTTGAAGTGATAACGTCCTATGAATCGATGAACGCCGGCTGTACGCACGAAAAAGTGTAACGTTCCGCCTGAGCCGAGAGCGTGCAAGCGAGAGCGCGGTACAAGCGATAGAGAGGCACGATCGGCCTAAACGTTCGGCTTGTGACGCATATATCTCTCTTCCACTTCATGAAGTGAAAAGTTCATGAAGTTTTCACTTCCGTATGTCGTTTCCATTGTTTATTACAACCATTGAATGTTTATTCATCGAAAAAAAATGATAATTCAATGATAATAATTCAATTCAATTCATAAAAGTATCCAATTTTTCATCAATGTTTTCTTATGATGCTATCATGTAAAATTATCGTCCTCAAACTGACTTTACAGATAACCAATTTTTGGTTCTGCAGAAATAAAATAATTAGTCATCTTATGATCTTAAATATCATTTTATCCTATTCAAATGTTATCAATGTCAATAAAAAAGTATCTTTAAAACCAAGGTAATGCAGATAATCAGCGACATTCTAAACGAGTTATTTTTATCGCCGGCTATCAACAGATTATTTTACGTAGTCTTTATTGCAATACTTGAAGTATCAATTTTCGCTTTGATTTTCACCTGAGAATTTTTTTATAGTAGTAAGAGAAGTTGTTTGAATTAAATTAGAGATTTTTTAAAGTTATAGGTTATTAATTGAAACCACAGATTAAAGAATTTTAAATCAAATTGTTTATTATCCTTTTCTTTATTGTATTTGCACAAGACACGGTATAATACTATTTCCTAATTTAAAACAAGCGCACACACCGTATCAACAACATGACATGACGCCTCTACCATAGATGAGTTGCCATAGATTATATACCACAGATTATTTATATGAAATAATAACAATCATAGATTATTTTTACACGTTAAATGCAAATAACTAAATCAACAATATTATTATGATTTTAAATTAATAATCGAATCAGAAAATCGGCCTAACTTTATTTTGATAACATAAACAAACTGTAAGTACGATTGAAAACAATGGCTGAAAAATATTAACAAGTATTTCTTTCAAGAAACCCATATTACCTTATTTCATTGTTTGTTTAGTACCTAGTAAGAAAAATACTTGTTTCAAAGGTTAATAAACGAGTATGTTTGATCTTAAGTCGATAACAAGTAGAATGTTTAGTTTCTTATTTTCCAGCTTTGTTATGCTTATTTATTCCACTTGAAGTGAGACCTTTTATTTTTAAGTGGCACGCGAACTTGCGGGCGAAGCGATGAACTAAAATAGACCTGAATATTTTTACATTTGCAACGGGTTCTGTTGAATATTTATCATTTTATGTCAACTATTAATACTCCCATATGCAGAATATGTGTTTAACCGCAATTCTTTACATTGTATATGTTGTGTTTTATATTTATTTTTATCGTAACGACATATTATCCCATGTTTACTGAAGCTATGTGTTTTCTGACAGAGTCGAACAGCATTAACCCTTAAGGATACTGAAGGTAGCCATACACCTTCCGTACATGAAATAGGCAGTAGCGTCTTCGAAATTATAGTCTTTTAGTACAATCTCCACCGACCAGCTAACCAAGCTTGAAGATTAGTACTCAACCCCCTATTTTTGGGTGTGGCTTTCGTCCTTCAGTGAACGTTTTTCGGATGAGGTGATGATATTTTCTGTTAATATCGTAAATTCTCTGAAATAAATGCCGATGAGTTTCTTACTAGATAAACAGCCATAAACGGTTGTTGGCAATGAAAATAATGAAGTTGGTGTTGTATTTTTTAATTCCTACTGCCCGAGTCTAAACAACGGCCTAATATACCTTTTTTAGTATGGACGAGCTGAAAATAAATTATGCTATGGTTTTTTGCAAATTATGCTAACTCCTCCTCCTGCAATCGCAGGCCAAATGCATTAGATCACTTAAATTATAATAAACAACAATAAAACAAACTGCCTACGAAAATACGAATAATATTGATATTAGAACTTTTATTTCACGTTTGAACCCGTGTTTTACATACATTGTTAATTTGCTCTAAAGAATTTTATGTTACCCATTGTAATACTATGCGATGGACCTTAGCTGGTATACAATTAACCTTTTGTTAGCTATTTACCTATTAAAAGTCTTATTTACTAATATAGCGATGACGCTACACTGTCAATTAGCGACTTTAATATATTATCGGGTTAAAAAAAATTAAACCGTTAAAATTCTATGTAATTTCTTTAACTTTGCAAACACATATCGTTTCTTCTAAAAGCAGTCCACAATTGAGCCAAACTATTAAGCCAATCGGCCAACCACAAAGAACCGTTCTAACTCAATGGGTAGGTGTTAGATACACATTCAATTGAAATCTATTTTCACTTTCGACGTATCATCAATAATGTGGACTGCCTCGCTTATTGACCTCGTTTTTATGGTTCATAAGTCACTTAGTATATTAGTCCAAAAATGAGGTTAGTTACTTAGTTCATTAGAGGTAGGACGTAATATGTGCTAAATTTAACTTGGAGTTTTGCGTGCCCAATATTTCAGACAATAGTTCCTAGTATAGGCCCATCATAAAATACACGATCCTGTAATAGAACTCTGAAAGTAGAAGAGTAATATTATCGTGCAAAACTCTGCTCCATCCAAACCTTCAGTGTTGCAAGCGCTTAAAATGTAATATTTGCTAAATTTAACTTGGAGTTTTATATGCCCAAAATTTCAGACACGAGTTCCTAGTATAGGCTCAGCATAAAAGACAATCCTGTAATAGAACTCTGAAAGTTCAAAAGTTCAAAAAGAAGAGTATCATTATCGTGTAAAACTCTGCTCCACCCAAACCTTCAGTGTTGCAAGCGCTTAAAATGCTACCATGGGGTTATATCATGCAAGGATACCCCTCCCACTCACCTGGGATTTGTTGGCGTCGTGCTGGTTTTTCCGATGCTATTTCTTCTCTTCTTCAAACAAGATCTGTTTTTGATTTTCCAAAAAGACAGTATGGTGTGATAAACTGCATTTCAGCGTGGTCTCAACAAAAGAACGAAATCTTTAAAAGTGACGTGTTTATCCAGGTTAGCGACGTACGCGGCTGTGGGTACCACATAGCAACGTTGCTGGGCCTGTTCCCGGCGCAGCTGATCAACGTCTACCTCGGCTCCACTCTACGCTCAATCCACGAGGTTCTCGATGACTCGCACGTCACAGGGTACATCGTGTTCGCCTTTCAGGTATTTATACGGCAATTTTTAAAGTCTGCTATTTTCAATATTTGGTAGTTTTTGTTTTTATGAGATATAATTAGAAAACTGGTAGAAAGAAAGAATACTAATTTGTTGATAAAATAGGTAAGGTACAAAGCTCGAAGAACTGATGGCGAAAAAAATCCTAACGCAACGTAGACCGGCTCCTGGTTAGATATATGATATTACATAAAAAAGCCGGTCTTCCAGTGAATTTTGACTGTAAGGAGCCAACCGCAATACAATTGGGAAATGGGAATATAAAATCTTCAAATGGACCACTATATTACTCTACCATAACGTCATTGCGCACTATTGCACGTGCATTTACGATGCGCGTAAGTTTGTCAAACGCGCAAAACGGAGAAGTAGTCAATTCTAACTGCGGTGAAACGGCAGGAGTCATTGTACTAAGAAAAACAAGATCTATAAAACTTCCCGTCATAGATACCTGATATCCACGTCTAATCCAAAACATTTTGAAATTTTTTTTGAGACCTGTTGTTGGTGTAGCTAGCTCGGGGACCTCGAAATTTCGATTTCTGAATAAATATCTGAATGACAATATTTGAGCAAAATCATAAAAGTACCTACTTTTTATTCTTTTTGTGTAGCGTCATAGTTTATTTGCCATAAAAAATCTTAAACTTATGCACAGTACAGCGTCATGCTGGTTTTCCCAATTAAATTCAATGCACGCTCCAAACAAAATTTCCAATTAAATTAGGGGACGTTGGTGTTATTTAACATTAGTTTTTACGCGTCACAATGTAAGATTACTTTTTTAAGTTGACCAATGACTGTAGTTTATCGATGCATCGTATCTAAACGTTACTCAGAGATTCTTTTTCAGTGTCGAAATTAAATACACTTTAGGTAAAAAATATCTTTTGGGTGTTATACTTACTACATTACACCCTCAAACTTAGTTCAAATTGTCCATAAAACGCAAAATGTGATGAGTAAATGTTTGGACAGTTTCCCGCAGCTTATTAGTGTACCTCTGTTCCTTGTATATGGTAATTTACGTCCTTGCATCTTTCAATTGTAATTGTCTCGCATAAGTGCTGACTGCTAATTGATCACGGGACTTGGGGCTTATTACGCAAACGCAAATAATAGCTGCATAGTCCTGAAAATTAAATACTGTAGCGCAATAATTATGGACTAGCCTGCGATTTCATGTTAAGGAACTATCGTAAAGTCTGATAATCAATTGGTAAACGGAAATTGATAAGCAGTTTTTTGAAACCACCTTTCTATATATAACCCGCGTTAAGGATTATTTATACCCGCTTTCCCTTTGCTGTTTCCAACCACAAGGGTGGGATGAGTCTCAGTAATAGGACATTAAAAAGATGATCACGATGATGGTAGTGATGTGAAATTAAATTGACGCATAACTTCAAAAAGATAAATTATTCAATCTGTTTACACTTTATAAGAATTATTTCGATTTTTTATTACAAATTATCAATATTTGGTTTATAATCTTATCGATCGAATTTAGGCAGTGACCGTGATTTTTGGTTGTATGATTCTAATTTTTTATCAGCTTATCCGTTATCTTTGACACAAATTCAAAGAGCATGCTTTAGTATTTCGCGAAAAGTTAATATGGTTCTGGTTTGCGATCTTATCTTGAAGATAATATTATAGGAAGTCATTATAGAATATAATAGCTACCATCATCGATTTTACCTGCGTGGTGTTCGGTTCCTCGCGACGATCATTTTAAATGACCTCCTCATCTTATAAAAGTCAATACTAGGAAGAGATCAAGCTGTATCTCTGGTTCTACCCGCCTATATGAGATGATATATGGCTAAGATTTTAAATTAAACCTCAAACTACTAAACTGTAAAAACCGCGTCATCATCTGTTTAGCTTTTTTTGTATGATCCGCACACAGACAGACAAAAACAAAAAATTTGGGCCTGTTCACATCCCTATATGACGGTTTTTCTGGAATATCTTCAATGTACAGACGGCTTTTTTACCATTTTATAATGGATATTTCCCCCCGGGCTGGGATATCCCCGTTCGGTACTATGTATTTATAGTTGACGTTTAATAAAAGTTCTTTAGTACAATTCAGGTTAATATTAGGTATAAACTATATGCTCGACTCTGTATTCTATGTGTCAACAGTGTGCAATTAGGAGATGCACATAAGTAAGTATAATTAGCGAATTAGCGGTAAATCTTTGATTCCAAAATATGTAACGCTTTTGTCTATAAGCAGTACAGAAGTTTGTGTCAATAAAAATGGCAAGTGATCAAACCGATTTATACTAGTACAGAAAGAGAATGTTTTTGTAGCAAATTTTGCATTGCATAGCTCATAAAAAGTATATTTTTATAGTTATACCACGAATCTTGTACCACACACGTACTGAACATGAGTTTAGTAGGTAAATAACTATGTGATATTGCACTGTTAAAAGCTGTTAACTCTTGCGATAACGTGTAAGTGAATATTGTGTTAGATATAGTCATCATGATATCATCAACCCGACAGGTATTGCTAGGCAAGATAAAGCTAACGAAATCCAGCTCGATAACAATTTTTAATAATTTATTTGGTTCTCCAACAGTGATCAGAATTCGACAACCCAACAAATATCTTACTTAGAAATGAAGTTTTTTTAATAATTTTCCTCATCTTGGTGTGAAATTAGGGTGAACTTTGTCATCCTGTGAATAAAGTTATAAAAGAATCAAACCGTCAGAATTAAAAATAAAATACCTATATAATAAAACGCGCCAAATTAAACCGGATAAAGTTATTTTTATGTTTGATGGATTATCTGCGCGAAAGTGTCAAAACTAAATAATTGTTTCCCTACCACCACCTGCACAAGAATTTATGTATAAATATAGTTAATTAAACCATATCAATAGTTTTAGTGTAACACATTTATACTAAGCCATATTGACAAAACAAGTTTGAGTCAAATGTGCATGACATGGGCAAGTCGGTAAGGGCAAACCATGGCGACCTTTCAGGAGCCAAATAGAAGATTTATATTGTACTAATGGAACTGGTAGACGTCATCTTGCCGTATTGCTTCACCTACCGGGTCCTTTTAGGAATCTAAAGATTTTTTTTTATTAAAGTCGGCCGGTCCAGCTGTTTAGGCCCTTTCCGGCTAGAACGCCGTAGTGAATTTATGCTAATTCGGAGACTCCCTCATAGGTAATGCCGTTCATCTAGAAAACCACTATGGTGGCTCGCTACTCTCGGCTTGAGGTCCATTTAAGACGCCACCACAGTCTCTTCATGTTCTAGGTATTAATAACTAAGACATCGAGTGTAATGATTTACAAGTATCGATTACGACCGTTTGGTGCAACGGTAGCGATCCTGCCTTTAGCACCGAAGGTCAGGGGTTCGAGGAAAGGGCAGATGTTTGTGTGAGGAATACGAGCATTTGTACTTGAGTCATGGGTTTCCATATTTCCAAGAATATCACATATTTATGTATCCTATATGTATGTCTATTCGTTACCCTAGCATCCATTACACAAGCCTTACAGTGCTTATTTTGGGCTTGACTTATAGGTGTGATGCAAAAAATTATTATTATTAATCGATACAGAAGAAGCAGCTATGCAATTATGACGCTTGAAACAAATGGAATTATTTCTTGTAATAATTTCTTTAGATATGAAAATCGAGCAATTAAAAGCTTAAATAACAGGTAATGTAACGACAGCTTTTCCAATATGACCACAGTTCCGTGTGTCGACTTTCTATGATGATCATTATCCATAATGTACAATTCTGTATATAAATATAATATATATACTTATCTGTTTTCTTACTGACTGACTACTGACTCAACTCACTTTCTCTATGGATGGACCTCCTTCCCAGTATCCTCTTCTAAAAATCAACAACCGGACGTACTTTTCATCGTTACTTAGTTCATCAGAGCTGGGAACTCTTCGCAACGCATAATTTCTATCGTGAAAAGTCACTTGGTATATTAATCAAAATGCATAAAATGACATTGTAGGTAAGGTAAGATATTTTTTTATCAATTACTAGCTAGGAAGCTATATCAAATATGCCTTATAAAAGAATAGGCATAGGCTTTTTTTAGGCAACCAATATTTTATTCGGTATGTATACTTACAGGAAATTGTCTTGAGCTTATGTAGTCTTTGTGAAATACATTCTTTCTAACAGTGAGTGCTTGTTCTAGGAAAGAGGTAATTGAGAAAAAATATCTGTTGGTTAAAGTACAATTGACAATTCATCAAATTGTTACGTTTGGACCTACCTTATGCCACTATATTAAAGATCATTTTATTAAAGAGTACATGTACAATAAACCGAAGTTTTTCAAGTTATAATTCTTGAGGCGCGTTATAAAAAAATGATGAGAGTGAAATTTTAAGATGTGACACAAAATTATCATGTTGAAGTTGGCCGTAAAAGCGACATGGAATAAACCAGCAGGATGAAGTTGGCCGCTAATTTATTGTAAATTGTAAAATATCGTGTTTGGGTGGTAAAGGTACTTTATCACCTTTTACTTACTTGTACTTTGAATATTAAATGACGTATAGAATACGTATATAGACGTCCATGACTCGAGGAAAAAATGCTTGATTTCATCACACAAATTTATGCCTTTACCAGAATTTGAATCCTTAACCTTTGTCGCAGAAGGTAGAATCACCACCGTTACTAGTGTAACGGTCAGCAGCCGGCCAATGAAGGAAAACAAACCGGAAAGGCTGTAATTTAAGACCTTGTGTCTTGCTAATTTTATGACTAGGTCAAAGGGAAGTATAATTATATACTTATACTAGCTGACCCAGCCACGCGTTGCTGTGGCACAGTAATTTTATTTTTCTAAAATAAAATATTTTTTTTAAATAAAAGTAGCCTAAATTACTCCTTATTACATCAGCTACCTGCCAATAAAAGTCTCGTCAAAATCGGTCCAGCCATTTCAGAGAGCCGGAACAGACAGACAGACAGACAAAAATTGTAAAAATGTTATTTTGGTGTATGTACCGTATATATATTCATGTGCTTGTAGTAAAAAACTGTTATTTCAATATTACAAACAGACACTCCAATTTTATTTATATGTATATACTTATATAAGTTTTTGTAAAGTATTTTTTGTCAACGATGATTTAGAAGCTTAATCTTAATCGATAAACAGCACCTGAAAATAACTTCAATATAAAATTTCAACTATGAATTGGAATTATTAGTTACATAAAGAAATCATGCTAGTTAAGACCAATTGGACTACGCTTAGGATTCAATCCTAGAATCCTTTGCTTGCCCAAGTTTCAATAGAAGTAACTCGGGGCCAAAACTCAAATATGCAGCTTTGCACAACAAATGACTATTAATATTTGTCCAAGTTTGTATACAAGTTCTGTGACGGAAGGTCATGCCACTTATACAATAAATTGGTCCAAGTTTGCTTTGCATCACAGATTAATTACTCATTTCGGTTTCTCTTTGTAGTCTGTTGTTACATTATGCGTTTGTTTTTTATTTATTTAGAAAAAAAATTAAGTAAATAGTGCATAAGTATATATTATTATTACAGTTTTGTTTACTTTCATCAACTTTTAATTATTCGCTTATAGCACTTTCCTAAGAGTAATAAATAACATGAGCAAAGCTGACACTGGCAGAAGTGTTCTTTATGAGTTGCCATTAAAAAAATATTAAAAAATTAAAAAGTGTATATATCTAGCAACACTTATCTTTGAACAAAGTTGAAAATTCTTACAAAATTGAATGGAACCATCCAATGTGCATCCAAGATCCTTGTCCAATGGGACTTGAACCGATTTCTTGGATAACTGCCATAGTCAAATCCACCAATAGCACGAGGCTAAGAAAATGAAAACATTGATTTTATATGTGGATACGGAATCTGTATACGCAGTAGATCAACTCCCCCTTGACCGTTTTTTTTATTGCTGTGTCCTTATTTGTTTATCCTCCGTTGGGTAATGGTGCACCCTCCCTTTTCCTTGATGCATCATTAAACATTTGCATACAAACGGCGTTCTATATTCGTATATATAAACTTAATAATATACTAGCTGACCCGGTAACGCGTTACTATGGTAACGTTAATTGATACAATGGTAAAAGAGCGGACAGACAAACACACAAACAACAAATTTGTGTTTTTAGAGTATATACTAGCTGACCCGGCCACGCGATGTTGTGTCTCAGGTATAGATGTCGCTGTACCGAAATAAATCGCGCTAACGTTTCGATTCTACGACTACATATATAGCTAACCGTTCTTATTCTTCTCGAATGTTATTCTTAGGCACTATGGTAACGCGTATACAATGGAAAAAGAGCGGGAAAAAGAGCGGACAGACAAACAACAAATTTGTGATCATAGATTATAGATTACTCTTGTAATTAGTATTATTTGTTATGACCAATAACAGTTTCAATGGAATATATCCCACAGAAATAATTATAACTGTTATCTAAATAGTGATAAGATAACTCTTTTAATAACTTTCGTACTTTTTTAAATGACCTCCGTATTCGAGTGGCTCGCGTGCCTGTTTTTACGGTAACGCCACTACGAGGACCCAGGTTCAATCCCGGCCGGGTCAATGTAGAAAACGACCTTTTTATATTGGTTCGGGTCTGGGTGATGTGGTACCTTCGCTGTTTCAAATTTTCATTTCAAAACGTCCGCGTCCTAAATTAACTGAACCTTGTACCTTGTACAAATCCCGAGTTCTAACCAGAAATAACTTCCAACTGAATAAAATTGTCAATTGCAAGATAAAATCAACTTGATTTATATGTTTAAGTAGTCTATAGCTCTCATTTTCTATTTACCCTTTCAATGCACCTCCAATACGCTATCAGTTTCTAACTCTCCGGTTGACTGGTAGAGAATGCCTAATTGCATTAAGTCCGCCATTTGTACATATTTTTTGTGTGCAACAAAATTTAAATAAATAAAATAAATCAATATGTCAGACGGGACAAGTTGAATTTATTGTTACAATCAGGGATTTTAGCGGTATCCGAATAGAGTGTTCTGAACACTGTTTTTCATTTCTGTTTTAAAAGTTAAACAGAACTTTGAATCTGTTTTAGAAAATACCGGTTCATAAGTGATAATATCTATTACAGTCAATAAAGTTCACATTGGCATAACTATGCGACAGCTCACTAATGATTTGGGTACTTTGAAATGCCTATGTTGGTGTGCTGTGTATACAGATAGATAGTTAAACGTAAAACAGTTTCTAACAGATTGGTAACAGAAAACATTATATCTGTTACACTTTTATAAGTGTTCGACGCAAAACAGGTTCAAAACACCCAAATAAGTGATATAGGAATAATTCTGTAACAGATTCAATGTGTAATCCTTATGAAAGTGTATCCTTATAAAGGTGTTTTTGAATCCCTGGTTACAATAATATCTTTAAATATAAATACTAGACGCTAAACGTATAAATAACAGAAAAAATACAAAAAATACATGTCATGCTATTTTACGTTCATGTGATAATTATGGTTTCAACTAAAAATTATCGCGATTGGTTACTGACAAATAAAATTACTGTTAACTATATGTCTCCACATAAAACGTGCGTGACTAAGTAATGAATGCCCTACATTATATATCACTTCAGCTAAAAGAAGCAATTGACACTATGTTAAATATAGATATTAGTCGTGATTTAATATTCATGTAGAATAAATAATCAAAGGTGGTGATCCATTCGTACCGACGGTTCTGCATTCGAATGCCAGTAATTTAACTAATAACACCGTAATTTCTATTTAAGGCAAACGCAGTGTTTAGTCATACTTTGATTATGAAATAAAATGCGGTGTTCCTTTTTTCTCTTATGATAAGAGTTAAATTACAGATAAATATTATCGTACGACACTCTGTGTTGATAAGCTATAGATTGCCATTTTAATATATATCTACCAATATCCTCAAATGAAGTGATTACAAACAAATGAGTGGATAGTTTATTAAGAATAGAAATATATATAAATAATTTTAGACTTATAACTGTTTATAGTAATATAAGTTATTTACGGGATTGTTACCATGTACCTTGTTTTTAGCGAGTCGTTAGTGAGTCCTTGTTTTAGTCGTCTTCGCCGGAGGGTAGACCGATATGTCTGCCTATAACAACCTACCCGCGATTACTTCAGTTGCTCCGTGATCATGGCGCTTGCAACAGTGCCGAAATATCGGAAACTCGCTAAAAACAAGGTACATGGTAACAATCCCGGAAATAACTTATATTACTATAATGTTAGTGACCATGAAAGTTTAAAACAATATATTATAACTGTTTGACGTCCGCTTGGTGCAACCGTAGCCATCCTACTTTCTGGGTCAGATGCCCTGGCTTCGTTTCCTGGTAGCGGCATTTATTTGTGTTATGAGCACAAGCATTTGTTTTCGAGTCATGGTCATCTATATGCATTATACGGTAACGTGTTGCTATGGTATACGCGATACATTGGAAAAAGAGCGGACAGACAAACACACAAACAACAAATTTGTGTTCTTAGATTGTAGACTAGCGGCCCGTCCCGGCTTCGCACGGGTGGACAAAACTTTTTAGTTTTTTTTCTATTATTAAATTTTTCTCCGTTAGCGCCATCTAGCGTCCGGTAGACGAACTACTTGCGGTTAATGCGTTGCTATGGTAACGTTATTGATACAATGGAAAAAGATCGGGAAAAAGAGCGGACAGACAAACAACATATACATAACACTTGTTGTTCTTAGTTTGGGTCTAAATGATTGTTGTAAGTTGTGTAAAATAAAAAGTATATACTACATATATACATGTAAAAATGCTTAAGGTAGCCGAAATATGTGTTAAATATCTTTCATTGATAAAAACTTACTATACAATATTGAAACTCGTTCATAATTTACGCACACAAATGTAAAACTAGCCTACACCGTACACCGAGTTAACAGTCAGTTCTTCAACTTTTTCAATCAAAAAGTTGAGTTTGTGTTTCAATTCGGCTTAACGTTTCGCAACAGCAATGTTCGGTGCTTTTTATAGATTATGAACTGTAGAAATGCTGAATCGATCCTTTATTTATTTATTGGGAAACAAACGGCTAGATTTATTCCATCTTAGGACATAGGACAGGTTTCATTTTAATTTATAATAAAAAAATAATTGCAAATATAATACTGAGCAACAGCTAAAGGAGTTTCCACTTATAATTATAGTAAATAACTTCATGATTCACTCTCGCCTGAAAGAATATTTGACTGAGCTAATATTAAAGTTTATACATTAAGAAGACTAATTTTGAGCAATTTAACGTATACTCGTGAAAACGAGATACGTTAAATACGGGCGGGACGTACTCCGCTGCCTATGAAAGGGTTTGAATGCTCCTCCGCGGCCTTGAAAAACCGCTCGGAGCATTTTTTGATATGCTGTTGTATGGTGGGTAGGGACAGGTCGCGGTGAAGGTCCGCGTTTCGGACGTACCAAGGTGCGCCTGTTGCCCTACGACAAAAGTTGCTCTTCACGACTTGGAGCGGCTTTAATCGAATAGGTTTCGCGTGCGCAAATACTGGAGACGCGTATGTCATGACGGGTCCTATACAAACCTTGTAGAGGGTTATTTTATTTCTAAGGGACATTCTACTATCCCGCCCTAACATAGGGTTAAGACTAAGACGGTTTAGGTAGAAGCGGGCGTTTCTAGTGACTGCGGATATGGGGGCCGACAGTGAGACCCTTATCCAGAGTTACACTTAGATACTTAGTGGAGCGTTGCCACGGTATCGAGGCACCTAGTAGCCTTAAGGACTGGGTCCCGTATGGGACCAATCGGGACCTGCGTTTTACGTCAAATATGATTGCTGCGCTTTTTTCCGGATTGACGTCTATCCTCCACTTGCGAAACCAGTCGCCTAGTTGGGAGATGGAATGCTGAAGCCTACCAAAGATGGCCTTGTGAGACGGCCCTTTGAGAAATAGGGAGGTGTCGTCGGCGAATAGGGCTAATTGGGTACCATTAGTTGGTATCGGACAGTCGTTTGTATATTTCTCCACTTTACTTCATCTCTATTTATTTATTATTTTATTTTCTGTAATTTCGCCTAAAGCGAATTTATTATTGGTTTAACCTACTTGTGTAGTGCACATATTACTGACGTAAAACATGTTAATCAAAGATAGAACTAGTTTTCCCAGAGACATTCTTTGCATTATTTTTTCCTCACGGCGACGCATTACTCAAGGCTAATAAAGGTTTCCTCAAGCAACGTTAGCTGATGACGTGATGCGCATTTCTTTATGTCATTATTATATTATAATTTATTACAATCCCTACTAATATTATATGGATTGGAGGATCTTTTTCTTTCGCGAACATCAAATCAAAAACTTAACATCAAAAAGCATAAATAAATATAAATTGAAGGTTAGAAAAAAGGTTAGATTAGAAATTTTTTCTCCATTACCAGCCAGCAACCTAAATAATGCCTTTTAAAACTATGCTTTTCGATATTCTGCCAAAGAGTTTTATGCCAAAACGTGGAGAACCATGCGTTTGCTGATTGGACCTTCTTTCCGAATCAACGAATCGATATACAGGGCGTCCCAAACTTATGGGACATGAAGGGGAAGTACCTTAAATATCGTAGATAGTGAAATTTGCTCAAAGAAGACTTTATGTTATTTTTAAAAGTTAGTAATTCTGCATTTATAGATTTTCTAAAAATTACTTGCTTCGTCTGGGAATCGAACCGACTTAAATGTCAAAAAAAATCACCCTACTTTTATGATGCCAATCGAAAGAATAGCTAAAAAATAATAACTATGCTTAAGTTACATGGTTTTTTAAAAGAAAGGAACAACGTGAAATTAATATTTTAATCAAATTAAAAACATACATGAAACTGCCGTAGTCAATTAAGTAGGTATTTTTTTGTAAATTAATTAATTAAATGCTCAAAATGTGATCCCTCTTGTCTTACGCAAATCTCCAATCTTTTAATGAGTCCGCTGCCTGTTGATTTTCTTATCATTTTATGGTGAACACTCGATGTGATATGGCACAATTCTGTTTGCAACTCGCCCACGTTCTCGTATCGCTTTTTGTATAGCATATCTTTCACGTATCCCCAAAAGAAGAAATCTAATGGTGTAAGGTCCGGGGATCTGGCCGGCCATCTAATCGGTCCATTTGTACCAATCCATGTAGGAAAACATTCATTTAGAAAATCTGCTGCTCTCCGACTATTATGAGCCGGAGCTCCATCTTGTTGGAAAATTAAGTTTTCTTGCTCCGCCGCGGAAAGATTTCTTATCTTATCCCTTAAAATTTGAAGTATTCCTAAATACTTTTCCGTGTTCAAGGTTCCTTGGTAAAAATGGATTAAGAAAACCCGGTTTTTTAAAAGTCCGCACCAACAGTTGAGTGAAAAACGCACTTGGTTATTCGTTTCAGTGACTCGTAGGGGATTTTCTTTAGACCAAATACGATTATTGTTGCGGTTATACATACCGTTATTGCTAAAGTTAGATTCGTCTGTCCAAATAATATTATCCAAGAAATTTGGATTTTCGAGCAAGCGTGCCTGGATATCAAGACAGAAATTTCTTCTCCTTTCTGTATCGCCCGGAAGTAATTTTTGAACCAATCGTCCTTCAACATAACTCTTAAAACCGTGTTTTTTTAATACACGGTGTATTTTGCTTTTCGAAACTCCAATTTCATGTTCTCCTTCTCTCACCGATGCTTTCGGAAAAGCCGAAAAGTAAATTAAAATACCAAGTTCTTCGTCGTTGATCGTACGGTTTTCTTGCTGTGGTTCTCTTGGGCGTTTATCGAAACGTCCCAGAGTTTTCAAATTGTTCACAAGCCTTTTCAAAACTTTACGAGACGGTAATTGTCTATCAGGATATTTTACGCTATACCACCGCAAACTTCTAGAGATATCTTTATCATTCAAAAAATATGCTTCCATTAGATCAAAACTTACTTGATATGCCATGTTCGCAATAAATTAACACAATAACACTTGTGTAAGTGAATTAAGACTAAACAGATCAATATCCGATAAATAAACGCTCGCACAGACTGTTCCATTTTCAAATTTAAGAACAACATTATTTTCGTTTTAAATTTGCCTTCAACGCTCGCACAGACTGTTCCATTTTCAAATTTTAGAACTACATTAATTTATTATTTTTAGCTATTCTTTCGATTGGCATCATAAAAGTAGGGTGATTTTTTTTTTGACATTTAAGTTGGTTCGATTCCCTGACGAAGCAAGTAATTTTTAGAAAATCTATGAATGCAGAATTACTAACTTTTAAAAATAACATAAAGTCTTCTTTGAGCAAAATTCACTATCTACGATATTTAAGGTACTTCCCCTTCATGTCCCATAAGTTTGGGACGCCCTGTATATATATTCTTTAAAGATAGTCTGTGGTTCTTGAAGACGACATAGTATACTTTTATATGCCGGAAATTCTTTTGGCATTACTTAGGTGTGTTATTGGACGTATTTGCTTAAATATAACAGAATTTGATAAACTTACGTATGAGTCAAGAGCGTTGCATACCTAATGTAACTGCAATGGTTGTATGATAAGAGTCTTTAGTCTTGGATTAAGGTATTAAATATGTCGCATCTCTGTAGAAGGTTCGCCTAGTAGGTACCTACGAAACATAGACTTCGAGGCAGAAGAAATCGCGGACAGAAGCTGGCCGATAACTGAATAAATCTTGCTCAATCGAGTTGAGAAAGGATTATTCACGTGGTTCATCGATTCGAGATAAAACATATTATTCACTTCAATTTTTATTTTCTTGTCTTTTAAAGGTAAAAAATTGCATCAATACAAAATACATATATTTTTTAAATGGTGGTAACTGCAAGAATTGTTTCAAATATTTTATACTGTTGCCAATTTACGTTTGCTATTGGAGAATAGAGAGTGACGTCTAGGTATTGATTATTATCCAATCAGACTTCCCTATGGCTGTAACTTTCATCTTAAGAGAACGATGTTTTTCTTTGTACATCTGTACTCGTTTTACGGGTCAACTTAATACGTACTCCAAAAACACGGGTATAAATCTTCGATATTGTAATAATTCCTGTGGTGGATAACCTGTCCAGATAAAATAGGGGTGTAGACTATTTTTTGGAATTCTTTTTTTTTTACAGAAGTACATTTATTACACCTAAAAAAAATATATAAAAAATAATACATACTTACTTAAATTAAAAAACTACTTATTAAATTTCGTTTTAAAATTTCCCGGTAAAACGCTAAAATTCTGTCATGGCGTCGCTATGACGTCACGATCCTCTAAACAACAACATTGCTTCATAGTAAGTGGATGCAGTTCATTGTATATTTTATGCGTATACTAATAAAAACTGTATAGAAATGGATTCCAAGTTCTACAAGTATTGTGCAGTGCCTTTGTGTCAAAATACTACAATCAAAACACCACAAAAACTGTTTGTGCACGTGCCAAAACAAAAAGCAATACGAAAACAGTGGTTTCAACTTGCTAGGAGAGATAAACCACTAACAGCGCAAAATGTTTATTATTGCGAAGATCATTTTGATGTGAGTAATATTTTGTTACAATTCTATTACATAATGTCTTGCAGTTCCGTACAAAAATACTGATAACTTGGTGAACAAGACACAGTCATAGGTTATTTTCCTTTATAGGTCTAAAAATCTGGTTATGAACAATGTACTTTGTTATTTCAGATGCCAAATGATATGGAAAACTTTATGGAATATCGCATAATGGGTACAACGTCTCAAATACGGATGAAACCAGGTTGCTTTCCAACTAAATTCAACTGTCAACCAGATAGAAAACGTGTATCTGTTTTAAGTAGACCTACAACTGCTAAAAGGCAAAGAAAATATTTGATTGAAGAATGTATAAAAAGGGAAGAAGAACATTTAGTAGTACTTCAAAGAAGTGATGAAAGCAGTGAAGTGCCCAGCGGGAGTTCAGGTACCTACTAAGGCGTTACCTACTTTTTGTTTCTCACTTTTTTATTCTTGTTGGTTCATTGTGATCATACATATTCTGTTCCTGAGCAAGAATCACAGCTAAAGAAAGAGTTTAATTGAGCCTTAGTCCCCAACTCTGGTCTGTCTAATGGAGTTTATTTTTTTCCAGAAGTTCAACAACAACCTACTGGAGAAAAAAAAAACAACATAGGAGTTCAGTTTAACTTCAGATCTAAATATAGAAGCAAATACACGCAGACAGAATTCAATTTACGTACTAAGCAGACTTCACCAATCAAGATATCCAGCTCATCTGTGTCTACATCTCCATTCAAAGTTTACCCATTAAAACCAAATGTAAAACCAAAACCATCACTTTTTGATGCACAAAAGTTATTTAGAGAATGTGACGAATCTGACAGTGATCTCTCTTTGTACACTCCATCTTTATCGCATTCTACCTCATCACCATCATTACATTCCATTCAACTTCCATCAGACAATAGCAGCTATTGTCAGGATAGTAAACAAAAAAATGAGAAAGACTCTTGTTTATCTTTAAAAGTTATTGTTAATAAAATTGAGAAAAACCCACTCTTTTATATTGGTATTCCAAAAAAATGTTATTTCTTGATAAAACTTATAAATGAATCTACTGGAATTCCTGAGCAGCGCATATTGTTGTGTTTAAAAAAGATTCGTTTAAACAATACCTTTTTAGAACTTGGTGATGATTTTGCAATAACAAAGTCATATGCAGGTAGAATTTTCATGGAAAATATACCAATAATTGCAAATTTCATGAGGCATTTTCTTGTGAAACTAGAAGAATTTGCTATCAAAAAAACATTACCTATATCTTTTAGACATAATTATTACAATGTAAGCTGCATAATTGATTGTCTAGAAATTGAGATTGAGAAACCATCAAAAGCCATCCACCAATCATTGACGTGGTCAGAATATAAGAATGCCAATACATTAAAGTACCTTATATCAAGCACTCCTAATGGCTTGGTACATTATATTTCCCCTGGTTATGGAGGAAGAATCAGCGATGCATGCTTGGTGGAGAACTGCAACTTTTTAAATTGCTTGCCATGTGGTTCAACAGTAATGGCTGATCGGGGATTCAAGCATATAGAAGCTTTATTAAATCAAGTAGGGTGTCGATTGGTGAGACCCCCAAGTGTTGGAAGTGGTACCAAATTATCGAAAGCAGAAGTCAAGCTGACCAAACAAATAGCAAGCTTACGTATCCACATTGAGAGAGTCATACGTCGGTTAAGAGAATTTGGGATGTTAAAGCTACATTCTTGTATAAACAGTCAATTAAATGACAGACTTGACGATGTGATAGTTATAGCATGTGGCCTAATAAATTTACAAAATTCTCTAATTAGGAAATAAAAGTTATATTAAAAGACTGTGTTTTATTATACTGTTTAATGAAGTGTTGTAGTCATAATATAATATCTACCTTCATAGTACAAACTTATTAACTAGATTTGTATCCTTGTGCAACTCTAATTAGCAATGGATAAATATTAGTTTTCCAAAAACTTATTAAAGTACTGATTAGACTTTTAACATAATCATGGTCAAAACTTACATTAATAATTTCAATTATATTATTTTTTTCAAAATCCCAGTG
Source organism: Calamotropha paludella (assembly GCA_927399485.1). Classification (NCBI taxonomy): domain Eukaryota; kingdom Metazoa; phylum Arthropoda; class Insecta; order Lepidoptera; family Crambidae; genus Calamotropha; species Calamotropha paludella. The sequence continues at coordinate 21,037,673 of OV656818.1, forward strand.
TGCTACACAAAAATAACATTTTTTTATTCCTGTTACATACATTTGTACTTGTACTTGAGCATAACACTTTTTAGATAGTAAACCATTTCTTACATAGTTTTTGTAAGTTTCTTCACTTATGGGACATTTAATTTCAATTATAAATTCTTGTTGATAAATACCATCTGGAGAACCAGCAATTATAGGTTCATCTTTGGAAATGAAAAGGCCGCATTTACTTAATTTTTTCCCAAATTTTTTCTGCATTATTTGAAAAATTTTTTCTTCCAAACTACAACCTCTTTTCATGGCAGCTGTCTCAGGCACTCTACCACCCATTATTGTAGCAACCAATGAACCTTCAGCTGTCTTGCATCTACTTGCTTCATATGCTTTTGAGGCTGTTATACGGGCGTATCTTAGGTCATACCACAATCTGTTCTTATTTTGGTTTCTTGTGTTTAATTCAATTTTTTTTATAAGGTCATCAGAGAGAAATTGTATCTTTTTTATAAAAGTTTCACTGCATGGCTCTCTATACTTTAAAACAAGTTGATGCAAGGAAAAATTTTCAACATCATTGTCACAGTAGTCAGTTTGGTACTTTACAACCTCACAGTCTGTTAATTTTCTTTTTCTTGCTTCTTGTACAAATTTCAGTAACACATTACAGTCAAATGTTGGCACATTACTAGAACGTTTTTCTTTGGCTAACTCAGATGCTAAAATATATTTTAATGAAGTGCCAACTTTCGATAGCTTTGACTTTTGCCAATAGCAAGCAACTTGTGTACAAGATGGTTCCTCGCTCCTCCTATGTAACCACATCAAAAATGCGACTGCATGTTTACACCCACCCGCTGATGCAGCACAATCATGACACTGCGCACTTTGTACTACATTATAACGTTCTTCGATGACCACAGTTACTGCATATGGCTTCGCGTGAACTTTGTGTTCAGGACAGACACGGCATTTTACAGTGCACAAAGTGCCTTCCCGTTTCAGTTGCACGTAACCAACGGCGTCATCTCCATAAGACTCCCTGGAGGAACTGAAAGTGAATAAAATGTACACATTAGTCGTGATGAGCTTACACTTAGGTAGTTTATGTACTTAACCTAAAACAAGGGTGATAGATATTGAATCATCGTTAAATAAATGAACGTGAATAAAATATTTGTTTTTATTATTCCCAGATATATTATATTGTTTACATAGAAATAGTTTACTTACTGAGACGTTTTCACATTCCTAAACTCCGATGCAACGAAATTGCTATCACTCGCAAAGTAACTTCCCACCATCAGTATATCTACTTTTGGTAAATTGGAGCTATTTGCTTTTACGTATCCCGACTCCATAATGAATTACACCCTGTGTTTATGGGACAAATGTTCACTTAATTTCTTCTTTTTATCAAATTAAAAGTAAAATGTTCAAGCTAATCTTTATGTTTACATCAAAATGTCACTGTCATACACAATGTTTAGGAGATTGTGACGTCACACGCTGTAATTGGTGTTTGCAATCACGTGATAATATGGATTAAATATTTACTTTTTATTATTTAAAATAAAATAGATAATAAACTTAATGAGTAAAAATATGTAATTTTCGGTAATTCTATAATATAAACGCTCAGAAAAACATTAATTTGTATTATATTTCGTTTACTGTCTACACCCCTATTGTAATCAACGATGTAATGAAAAACACTTCTATTATTGTGATAACAGAATAATATTGCTTTTTTGTAGATTATGTATGGTTACAACGGATAATAGTGTAAATGTCGTTATTTCTGTTAAAGCTGACGATTTTCTTCCGCCCATTCTTCTTGACAGTTAAAAGACGTTCTGAATTGGTAGGTAAAAATGTTGGACGATTCGAAATAACACCATTTTTTTTTTCATTTCATACAAGTTTGTATAGTGAGTACGTGAGTCAGTCGCGCTTAGTCCGGGGTCTTTTTGCTTATCCGTTTGTATTTGAGGAAATTAGCTCGGTCAAATTCCGTTTACCTTTTTCCGTTTAACTTTGGGCTAATGGGTGTGAATGAAATAGTAATAATATAGTTTTTTTATCACAATAGGTAAATATATAAAAAGGCTAAAACACGTTTTTCTCTCCAAATTTTCTGCAGTGATGACGTCCTCTTCCTCTCTATTGCCATGCCTGACAGGATCCATGATCATGTATTGTTATATGTATTGTTTGGTAGCTGTATTATGGATACAATAAACGTATTGAGTATAGTGAGTTGATGATGATGACCAGACCTAATGAGTTAATAAAAAGGGTAATTAAAAAAATAAAAATTAAAACTTTCAGATCCTGATTGGCATAACACTCATGGTCTGGGTGGTGCAGAAGGCACGCAAGGAGCTGACGATCGCAATAATGGCGGCCGAGTCGATATCAACGAGTAGCAGCTCATCGATCAGCTAGCCAACGGTCAGGGCTTCCACAGACGTGGACAGTGTCTCCGAGGAACGGTCCAGCTAGGGGTTGGGCGTCGACGGGTGCTTCGGGCCCGTTACTCGCCAGGACGAAACGTACGTGTGAATTTGAGGGGTCGACAACCCTGTGATATTATGTTAAGGAGCCAACAATTTACCTCCCAGAGGATAAAGTAAGAGATTGAAGGTGTTCATCGCCTTTGTAACGTTACTCGATATTTCACCTTGTACGCTTACGGATAATGAGGGATTTTCCGACAGTTCTATTTAAAATATAGTTCCAATAACATGTTATTTATAAGCTAAATGTTTAAACTTTTAAGGATTGGTGGCAAAGACCGATAAATCATAGTTATCCTGGCTAAAAGTCCCTCATTATATTAATTTAGTGAATATATAGATATAACGGCTTAGAATGAGGATGTTATAATCTGTAACGTTATCGGGTAGACGTGACTGTGTAATATTTTAAATTCAGAGGATAAAACAATGTGACCACAAACAATTTAGATGAGTGTTTGTATTCGGCCTTTTTTAATTACTTAAACGCGTTGGAATCAATCCAGGAGCTCGTTTTCTTTGAACGAATTTACATTTCAACTCCGATACGCAAAACAACTTTAGAGATTAATCATGGTCCGCTAAAATTAATTATTGTTTTAAAGATTTTATAATATTTGGATATAATATTATTAATTGTGTGAAATTATGAGAGTTGTTTAATTAAATACTGCCATTAATTTACACATGTTGGTAAGGAATCTCGTTTAGCAAATTGTTGATGCGCACTTTTGTTTCTATAAATAACTGACGTACTTTCTAGTTGAATAACGTTTCATTCTTTATTATAGTATATGTACTTAAAACACGCGACCATTGTATTTGTATGAGGAGTAAAAATAACAATCATTAAAGGCATGGCACACTTTCCTTGAAATATTTCATGAAATAACTTCATAGAGGTAGTCGCGTGGCTCTTAAGATAATCATATACGTCCTAAGAGACCAAGAAGTGTAGTGTAATACGTAAACATCACATTCTTAAAGTGACTGTTGAAGTTAGTGGGTTTTTTTCTAACAAAACTCAATAAAATAGCTTTCTAGTTGACATACGACTTTCAAAACCGGTTAATTAATAACCTAATTCCCATGTTTTCGACAGTGTGCCCTTGATTTCTTACAACCATTCCGAATAACCTATTATTAGTTAGAGATAGGTTTAATTTTGTTTACTTTCTAAGCAACCTTTATACTCAACTACAGTTGAGTAAAATAGCACCAATCCTTCACACTTCAGGAGACTTAGTAGACCACTACGTAAACGGCAGCGTTTTCAAGTTATCGTTTTTTCTAACATTTACCCCATTTTTGGAGAAGCCTTCATCCAGCATCGGATATCTTTCAGCTGATATAAAAACTATAGAAACCAAACTTTTACTGGGGATGGGTTACTAAATTTGTATTAAAATAGTAGGTCTTTAGTCTCACATAGTAAGACACGACGTGTTGATTCCTATTGTCCAGTAATCTCAATGTCGTAGAGAGCTTTGTAGTCTCGTAGAGACGACCAATTGCGAGGTGATTCTTAACTAGTTGTGATGCGTGTGCTGGTCGCAATTAGTCTTGCGTGAGTCCGGACACGGTTATATCCCACACCCGATGTATATCCAACCATTCCGTTTAAAATTTCTCAGCATATTCAGTATATCCAATCCAATCCAATCATGCTGACTAGTCCGGATTTAATAAACACATGTGGATATGGATAAATATAAATAAATTTTAGCTGGATTTGATTTGGTTAACGACAATATCGTAATCTTTTAATTAATTTTACTGTAGTAAACTTCAGATAACACAGAGCTAAACCTTATGTTTCTGTTGCTATTATTCTGAGCAATATATATGTATTTATTTTGTGACAACGATAAATAAACAAAAAAATGATATACTAACTCCGGATTTAATAAACAGATTTGGATATGAATAAATTTTAGAAATAATATCGATTTCACCGTTAAATTTAGCAAAGGAGATGTTTCATTTTCAGGAGCCGAGCTTTAAAATGTATCATCAAAAAAAGCCCGCGAAACTAAAAAAATTAAATGGTTCATATCAGCAGTTTTAAATTATACATATTTAGTATAAACTGAAAATACAAATTGATTATAATTTAACGACTAACTGTAATGACGGTCACAGATTAGGTATGAAGATACCGCCACAAACGTAAGGTCACTCTGTGTAGTTTATGGTCCTAATTTAATTCCTAGTTTTTACTGAAACTTTAAATAATTCCGAAAACAGTAATAATCAATATTTATTTCTGAAATCATAATATTCATACCTTTATTTTTAACTGCAAATGAAACATATTTAACATACGTAATAATCTTTTTATCGAGATTGTACTATAGTACGTACCAACATGTTCCACTATGCTACTGGTAATAAACGAATGAAATTACCATAACGAAAATATTGTTTTGCGGAGTTGATTTGTTATTACGAGTACATAACTACTAACATACCGACCGACCGGCTTATGTTACAAATATGCATTTACATTTAAATTTTAATTTATTTTCATTTTTACTAAGAACTCTTTACGTTCGTTATTAAAAAGTTTTATTGAATATATTTAGTGTATTCTGTTGTTTAGCGTTTATTTTATTAATACATTAAATTACAAAAAAAGGAGTTTTCTATGATTTATTAAATATAACAGTCACAACCATAGTTTTATACTTATCCATAATATAAGAAATGACTTATTTAATTTGAAGGTTAGCAAGCTAGAAGTTCCATGCGATGTAACTTAGTGTAAATAGTGTGTAGATTTTACATTACGATGTGAAAATCGATATAAATACAGGCAACAGCCTGTCAACCTATCTCAGATATATTTGGAGGTTACTCCTTAAGAATTGATATTCATATAAGGCGCTCGGCATGAAAAAAATATGAACAGAGTAATCGTAAGTGCACACCTTTCACTTATATTTTGAAGTTTTGTTTTATTTGTTTCTGTGCCTGTTCAAAGGCAATTGTTCTTAAGGAGTAAACTCCATTCGTGTTTTTTTCTCATTTGATTTGAAACTCTACCTGTTAATAATTAAGTCGTAAAAGGCTTGAAAAGATTTCACAGTTTCGGATAGGTTGACCTGTGACTGTACAAAATTTATTTTTCAATAAATTTTTCAACTTTCCAAAAGAGTATGTGTGTAATATTGTGTGTTAGTAAATTATTAAAATTACAAAAATATATATATATGAATATGTTGCCAAATTGCGTCGCAGTCACATGATAAAATGTAAATGTCTATTCATAATGGGATTATGATAATCATGTGTTTATCAGTTAAGATTTTGGCGCCATTTTCTTTTCTGTACACATATTAACAATGATTAAATAAAAATGGTTTCGCTTTTGTTATGTTTAAGTGACTGTGACTAAAACAGTATTTGACATAAATTCTTATGAAATTGAGACTAAAGTGTAAGTCGTAAGTTTTAAGATAAATTATGAAATATTGTAAAGAAAAAAAAATACCATAAATATTTTTCCTGTAAATAAATTACTTTTATAATCTTCCGTACCTATCTTACTGTAAAGATTCTCCTACGTCATAAGTAAGTTTTTTTTAATTATGCCTTTTCTAATGGCGTTACCATAGACAAACACAAGTCAAATTGATTTCGTTTATTCATAGAGTCATTTTTATAATAATACAACACCTATTAAAATAAATTTAGTTATCTTTTTGTGGTCTCAAAAGCTCTTCATTATATTTCCTTTGATATAATTTTTATATTTATATTTTTTTATTATATTTTACATAACATTGTTCTTCCTTTGTATCCTAAAGACTGATTCTCCATCTTTTGAAATTTAGTTTCTTCCGAAGAAATTTTCTATGTTGGATTATTCGGATGCAGATTTTAAATTGCACTTTTAATAACCCACAACTTTTTTAGTTACAATGGACCAATTTTATTTATGTAGCCTTTTTAAAAATATATCTAGTTTTCAATAGATCTATATTTTGTTAGCGTGGAACGGAATATATTTTGTAGCAGACTATGTACTTTAAATTCTTAAGTAAATAAAACTTCTCTGGAACCTAATTTTAAATAGTTATATTGTATAAGTTTTCATTATTTCATTTCATTATGGCGATTATTGCAAAATTAAGTATCCTTTCTTAGAAATAAAAAAAGCTATGGATTCAAACAATTATTAGTTTTATCCGTTTTGGAAAACGCTACAACAAATTATAGCGACAAAGCAGACGCACTTTTCACCAAAACTAAATAAATAGTAATCAGCTAAATATTAGATTTCTAAAAAAATAAAAGTCTTTCCTGTTGTATTTTATACGCATAGAGTATAAAAATACAACAGGTACAATTGAGTTCAAAGCGATTATACAATTTTGTGCGAATCGTAACTCCAAAGTTTACCATAAATCCACCATTTTAACTTTTGTATGGTTAATTTGATCACTATTCACAATTTTAATTTATAAACCTTAAACCTTTGTCAGTTCTGCATACAGTTTAAAAATCTTTGTCTTCAATTTTGAGAAACATTAATTATAAAGGCCTATGTATTTATGAAAAAAATAACAATTCAATGTGCTTATAAAGTGATAATTTTGGTATTTTGCGTCTATATTTCTAAGTGTAATCACTTTGATAGTTGTGACCTTTGCCTCCAAACATCAAATATTAAAAGAAAAACAAAAATTGAAAAAAAAAAGATCTATGAAGGATGACTTTAAATTATCATTAGTTTTAAAGTGATTATTACTTGTTCTCTCTAGTATTAATCAAGTCAACCGCACATAACCCTACCATTAAATGTAACATTATCGGCACTAATAATGAACCCTATTGTAAAGACATAAAGTTAAAAGTCGGTTGAAAAAAATTGACAATCTTGGTTTCTGTTAACCGTTCTGTCATTCGCATCCTACAATTTAGATCTTTGGAGCCATTCATTTATTACATACGAAAATTTAGGGGTGGGAGGCGACAATGTCTTATTTTTTCTTACAAGGAGTCTTGGTAGTTCTTACGTAAAATCATAAAAATACGCAGTTAGATTATATTTATAAAAGGGCGCCACTTGGAAACACCCCGCTTGTGAACTAGTCGTCATTTCTGTTCTCCTTTAAGATTTTACGTAATAAATTTAAAACAATGGGGAGGAGATTTAAATAAAAAACTTTTTTACGGATTTTGCGCATAATTTAATTTATATTCATTAAATAAAAAATATATATGACGACCATTACCTTAGTCATCCTGTGATCACGACTCCTGTAAATGAGTCGAAACGTCAGGATTAAATATAAAATAAACTAATATACATATGAATAAAAAGTTGTTTTATTCTAATGTGTTACGTGGCGGAAGTGTAGGAACTAAATATAGGGGAGGAGTCATTATTGTTATTTTTCTTATATACCGGAGAAAGGGTCAAATACTAGCAAAAATAGTCTTACGTAATAAATGAATGGCGCCTTTTCACTGATAACACCTACAGCTATTGGAATTATTGATTAATAATTATCATTATTTATTGAAACGTGTAATTTGCTCTAATTTATACATCGATTTGTGCCATATGCTATGTATTTTAAGTAAATTATTTTTGTTTAATTATTTTAATAACTTTTGGGTGCTTGTTTACTTATAATTATAGTTCTCAAAACTATTTGTGCCAAATTATTTCAAATATTGTTAACCTGCTATGCTATTTGTATTGTTTAATGTTGCCTAATGTAAAAAAACAAATTTGTTCACTTTTTCAAATCACCTGAGGTGCTACCAAACTTCTTATTGCGATTCACGTTCAGCTGTTGAAGAGAGACGCCATCATAGACCGTGTATAGCGGTGTCTCACTTTGACAATCGAACTTGCATCGCGCTAAGAGCTCATGGTAGTCCCTCTGGTTTTCAACAAACTTATTACATATTCCTACGCATACAATGAGAACATTTTCACATCCGCACTTAGTAAAAACAAATGAGGTCTGTTAAAACATTTTTTCTGTACTCAGAAATTATATAATCATTTAATGTGTAATTATAAAGTCACGATTTGTTTTCCCAACTACTCTGGTAAAATACGATCACCAAACATGAACACTTTCGTACAATGACCTTTGATTATTTAGCTTACCACCTCGTATCCATACATATATAACTGTCGGCTTCGCATAGACGGAGATTATAACATTCTAAATAACTATAGGTCGTTGTACGAAGTTCTATGTATGTGTACCTTAACAGGACTTTATCTACCATTTTAATCTGTGTTTGTATAAGCATTTGTTATGACAGCCATAGACTAAACAACTTCGTGGAATAGTCTTACTCAAACTAAGTAAACGTATATTAGTTGATATATTGGATATATTGGTTGATTTTGCCCACTTGTCACCTAGTTTTTACGTAGCATTGGTTGATTTCTTGCATGTTATTTATAAGTCGTTAAATGCATTTTGTGTCCTAGTATGCGTTTAAGACAATTCTTAGACCCGGAATACCTGCTCCTAACGATAAATACACCTGAAGTCCAGGAGGTATACCGCTTTGCTTAATTTTTTTCGCTATTGTTTTAGGTCATGAAGGCGTTTCGTACCGACCATGACTATATACGGTTTTGTTTTAACATCTGTATCTATGGTCCACAGATTATCTCAATTGGGCCACAGATTAGACGTCAAAGCAATATTTTTCATAGGCGGTATCTACTAAAAGGCATCATGGCGTAATCAGTTATGGAACGGCGAATACAAACTAGGCCGTAGATCTTTAGTTGCCGACATTTGCACACTGGCATCGGTAAGCAGAAAAAGCTAACAGCTACGTAAAAATCCTTTGGTCTTTTCGACCGAGTTTAATTGAATTGATGTAATTAAAGTATCTTATTCATCCTTAAGTATCGTTTAGGGATGTGTTACTGAAACATTGTGTTATAAACGTCTAACGTGTAATACTAAGTGTTATGTAATTATATTACTCTTTATGTCTTCAATATTCATAATCTAATGCTTAAATGTGGATGTTTCATCTCCTACCCAAATTTTTGTTAATATATTGTTTAATGTTTCACATGGGTTACACATATTTTTGGCGTTGACTAACCCCAGCTAATCTATGGGGCTGTGACTAAAAACTCAAGATGATAAGACTAATATACTCTGTAGATATAGAGTTCCTGCATTATGGAATAGAAAAATCTTATATTCGGTAACGCTGGCACAAATGACGTTACATGTTTGTGTACAGTTGTATACATACATACGTATGTATACAATTCCGAAACTGGCTGCTAATCGAAACGCAACTGCAGAAAATACTGCTTGTAACTCATGCGGCAGTGTTTCTTGCCTTTATTGTTATGCTTCAAAAAAATAATGATATTATTTACAACATTTCGTTTTCATAACCACTAGTTGATTACGAGCAGATTTTATATACCTATTAATATGATACTCGGCTAGAAGTTATGAGTCGGATAAATTTTTACCCGGTCAAAATAAAAGAATTGCTCATAAGTAAAATAACTGCTAACGTCTTGTTGGATTTGTCAGTAAAATATAATATTTTACAAATCATATCAATTAATTACATGTTATCCAGGATTTAAAAAAATAGTCATATATCAAAAAGTTGATTTATTTATTAAAGACCCCAATGCGTTTGCAATAAATATTTTGTGTTTAAAGTGTGGATAAAAAGTAATAAGTTTTTTATTATTTATTCGTTTTTCATTTTTCTATGATTAAATTGTAAATAAATAATTTAAACGATAAAATTTCTAGGCATAATGGTTATAGTTCCTCTATGCCGGCCGTTATTGTTTTTTATTGGTAATATGCTAACGCTAATGCTCGCTCCGTTTTGCCTTGTTTTGTAAAATTTAAATTTTTCGAAATAACTGCCTATAAATACGAAACATTACAATCTTGATTGTAGTCTTAATAATGTTTGAAACTTAGTGACTTATAGAAAATGAAATGTTGTAAATAGGCAAGTCTAGATATTCCTTGTGTTTGGCTGAAAAAAGCGCTTGTGAGCTTTTGTAAGAAAAATCGCTGAGCGATAATAAGTAAAATGGCGGATTGTGTCAGCGCAACTGAAGTTAGCAAACGTATCCTGGCCGAAAACTGTATTGTTTGTATTTCAGCGCTGGTAAACGCTCGGAAGCGCTTTTTTCTGCCAAACAAGGATTGTATGTCAGCGAGACGTATGATCGCTTTGCGGGCAGCCATACTGCTGATAGTGGTGTGATATTTAATTACTAAAATGATATTTAAGATTATTTTCAATTAAGAAAAAGTAAAACAAAAACAGTATATCAATAACTAGGACAGATTAATAACGTGATTCATTTAACAGACCTACACAAAATATCTTGTAGTACCTAATTTACCTATAGAAGCTGTATTAAAGTCCCCGCTGCACATGTCTTCCTTATGTATAGGACATAACGCAAGCCCAGTGCGGATCGGTGGGTGAAGTTATATTTATAACCCAGTATTTATCTACCGACATTTAGTGACAGGGAAACTTAAATAATATTAACATATTGAATAACCATTTTCTCAGTCTCAAATTTCAAATATGTATTTCTAATTCCGTATCTTAATCTCCCCGAGTGTTTTTTTGAACTCTTAATCTATTAGGATTTGAGATTATTACTATATTTTGTCAAATCTATATTAAAAATATGTACAGCAACTGAGGTTGTCATTTAATACACTACGATTTCAATACATGAGATACATATTTTTTTTTATTTGATTACACGCCTAAAATAGTTCGGCATGAAATTCTACAGTTCATCAATTCAATATTTTGTACCTTATCAATAAAAGTGTGATCGCTTTTCTATACCTATGCTCAGATAATCTAAATTAATTCACTATTTTTTTATTAATACTTAATAATAAAATATCTTAAAAGTGCATTTATTGTTAACGAATTTATTTGTGTTATTTTATTATATACTTATAATATTAATTATTACCACTGTTATTATGTTATGAGTAACGTTTTAAACTAATTAGATAATTAATCAACCACTTTATCTCAGTGTACAAAATATGTAAAGGAACAGTCCAAGGAGCCTTAAAAAGAAATAATAAATCTTCTAAATCAAAATTTGTTTTCAATTTTATTTCCTGTTTTTTTTTTAATTATTGTAACACCGAAACCCTGCATTCGTTGCCCTGCCTTGGCCGAGTTTGGTAGTCTACATCTGTGCGATAGGGTAAGTGCAATCGATGGTACGCTCGGAATCACGCAATTTTTGCTCTAACTAATGATATTCCTGAGCGACAGATAAGGTTGGAGCATGAACAATCAAATTCTAATGTCATTGAAGAATTTAAAATTTCGTGATTTTATGCTGCAAGAATAAGAACACGAGTATCCATCACTTGACGCTGGCTGTAAAGTCCTCTTCGATAAGCTTGACATTTCTAAATTAAAAGAAATACAAATGAGTGGATATCGCGTAACATTTTAATTTTTTTTTGCTGGATAGTTCAAACCTTGCCAGTTGTTTTAAGTCATTATAGTGTAACGTTGTAAACGTACATACTATAAAAACTATAATGTTGATATAATACAACCAAAATCAACACGCATTAGCGTTTGTCCGTGCGCCGTCTTATCGTTCGTTTTTTTTTACATCTATTGTTCTCTGCGGGAACCGTTCGCATCAACGCCGCCGGCCGGTCATTCCTTTCTCATTTTTTTGCCAGCACTCCGATGCGCGCAGCCGCACTAAGACTACTCTGCCTTGTTACTGGTTGTTTCAAAATTGTTTTATAAATTTTAATTAAAATAAGTATTTTGGAATTTGTTGTGTATTAACGTCCAATACACAATCAACATATATTTATCTTAACTAAAGTGTTAGTGACTGCGATAAACCCCAAACTGGGTAAGTGGTACAATTGTATTATTCATTAAAACTTATTTAAAACAAAAAAATTAAGAAAAGTGCTTTTCTAATATTAGTCGTCGCTGGTGATCGTTATCGGATTTTCTTAAAGGGAGTAATAAATAGTAAGGCCCTCTCACGACGCGTTCCAGGGTCCGAGGTCGCCTCAAGACGCGTACCCCCCGAGAACTAGAGACCCGATTTTTTTCATCATCATCATCGATCACCGATCATCTCCAGCAACACTACGGGAGTTAAGGAAGGTACCAGCTAACTGCGGGAATCCAGCCACTCGCCAATTTCTTAAGGCCTACCCACGGCACTGAATAAAATTATTAGTTTCTTATTGGTTTCTTATTAGTTTCTTATTAGCTTCTTATCAGTTTCTTATTAGTTTCTTATTAGTTGGCGTTTTTGTTTCCCTCCGAAATAAAAAAAAGTGGGTGAGGGGGCAGAACACTACAATAGTAAGAAATAGAAATAAATGTTATTAGTGAATTTGGATTAAAACATTGATTTGCGGAAAAAAATAAAGTTTTAAACGATATCGGTCAAAATACGCCTAATTGATAGGATCAACCCTTAATACAGTCAACTACTTATATTTTTTCCGTATACAACTACGTCTTCGGCATCAACTGCCCCACTGCTGGAGCATCTCTACAGATGAAAACCATACGGATAGATGGGTGTTGACGACGACCTCATACGACGAAAATATACCGGTTTTCATGGTAAAGCCCCACTCCTAGGTCCCGGGCTCGAACCCCGGCCGGATCAATGTAGAAAACAAAGTTCGTTTTCTATGTTGGCTCAGGTTTTTCTGAATTCCATAACACATTTATACATAATAACACTTTACTGGCAACTTTTTTTATATAGAAATGATAGTGTTTTAACCACGTGCGTATAAATATTCAAAATGTGTAGCCACTAAAGTAATAAAAAGCTCTTTTTGTGCCTACGTCCGATTTTAATATGTTGCAATTAAAGTTTAAAAATATCCCACTGAAAGAGATACATACAACCGAAAAATAGCATTAGATCAGGGAAGGTTGACGGTTACCTTTAGCCTGTTGCATCTTATATTTGGGCAATTTTATAAATCATTTTACTTAATACCCATTTAAATAATTAGACTTATAGCAGCATATAAGCCATCTTCAACTGTTATACTATAAATCACATCTTCAACAGTCTATCGACATAGACTGTATTCCAAAATATAGTATACTGGCCAGTCGCAATGCTGTCATGAATCCGTCGCCATTTTGTATTGGTCAGTAAAGTGTATCTTGCTAGGCTATATTCCTTTCTAACTTGTGAAAATGGTGTCAAAAACATCTACGAGTAAAATAAAACATGTAATTCCTTGAATAAAAATTGAAAATAAGAAGTCAAAACAGAAGTACATTGTCGTAGACATTTATTTACTTATATATTTTCCTAAAATATATAAAATGTTATCCTGGATATATATTTTCGTATTTACTGCATTTAAAGAAAATTTAATCGTAATTAAATAAGACGACAAACGGATTATCATGAAATTTTCACTTTTAAAATTCCGAATACAATTAAATCTATACAGAAAAAAGCCAAGATGCCAACATATTTTAATTTCGAATAAAGAACTTTTTGGATGGTAGGGTTTTAAGTTTTTTTTTATTATATAAAAATCCTGTTCTTGCACTAGTAACGTACCTACTTTCCGGGTGGGTATTCGAAACGTGCACGACAGTAGTGCCATCTGTATACGCAACTTTAAGGGGCATATGTCAAAAAATAAATAACAACAGCATGTTTATTTTTATAGATTAGAGTGAATAAAATATACTTTAAAAGACAATAAATGGTATGTTGAAAGGAATTTGATAAAAACTGTTTATGGAGAAATGGATGTTATTTTAAAAACTGGTTTTGAGAGTGTAAAACACACAATAAATTTCCAGCCCCAAACTATGCGAAAAGTGTTGTTAGCAGAACATGTGAGGAATGTAGAAGAACTGAGAACTAATGGCAATAGTTATTTAATACGAGCCACCATCATTCGTCAAACATCGGTGACCTCAACACCCTATAAAACAAGTTTAAACGTAAGTACTCTCCGAACCTAAAAACATGACTAAACAGTTAGATAAAACATAAAATTTGCACTGACAATTTCTGCTGTTATTTTTGCAGTCTACGATGCAACAAAAATAATGACCCATTTTCAAAAAATTCAAAACAACATTGATAAGTTTGTTTGTTTCCCTTGCCCGATTTGTTGCACATTTGTGCCGCGACAAGCGTAGCGATCGTTATCTTTACCCCTTCCACCCACTTCGCACTGATTCAATAGTAACATATAAATAACATTCGCAGCCAACAGTAGTAGCCGGTAGATTAAATAATCTCCTCTAACCTCGATAGATTAAATAATGAAAGAAAGGAATAACTAAAATAAATAATTATTTTTGGGTAGTCAAAACTGTAACAAATCCTTTTGTGTCATTATCATTTATAGTCTATGGTAATTGATTTCTAAACGAACTCTGACCTTCTTTCTGTAGAAAAGCAAACACACTAACCAATTTTAAACGACTATTGAACTGTCATTTTTCATTATCATGGCGGAAGACGAGGATGGTGTTTCGAATAAGAAAACTTCCCAAAATTCTAATGATGCAGGGCCTTCTCAAGACAATGAACCAAATACGACGAAACCAGATTTAGGAATTGAAGAAGCAAAGTATAATAGCAACGAAAATGGCGAAGCATCGCCCTCAGAGGCTAAAACTTCGTCATCCAGTAAGTGTTTTACTGAGTTGTTTTTTGTCCGCTAAATATAAAAGACATTCTTCTACATACGTTAATTTTTGTTTCAGAATCGACTGGCGCCACTCGGAAGGAAGAAAATCCATTTTCATTTCGGCATTTCTTGAAGCGTGACTTGTCGTTACCGGGCAACTCGACGTATGAAAACACAGGGGCCCGACCTAAAGTTTACGCAAATACTGTGCAACATTCGCCCACTAAAATAGACGTACACGCTGAGTTGAGACGTGATAAAACGCAACCGATCGACGTTCAAACCAAAGAAAAAAGTAACGATGGTAGTAACCATCGTATAAGTGATAATACGTCTTCTAGTAGTTCTGTAGAGGTACCTTTTAGTGTAGTGGACAATTCTGAATCTAAGCATAATTTTTACACAGACAATTCCGATGTGCCGTTTTATCATAGGCCAAATCTGGCTTCAGAGCCTCTAGGGATGCCCTCTCTACCGGATTTTGTCCAGGATCACATATTAGTGGAGCAGGCTTACTTAAATTCCAATGGTCCAATATCAGTTGACATGGATAATTTGCCGGATTTATATTTCAATTTCAATGCGGGATCATCATCTTCACTAGGGAGAAGGAATAATAGCAATTACAGTGGTAGTAGAAGTTACGATTATGAAGCATATATGGGTGCTGCAACAACATCAAATGATTCTGGAGCAGCTGGGCGCAGCATACCTTTAGATTTGCCTGCAGGAGCAGAGGCGGCTGGACCAATCCCACTAGACCTGCCCCCACACCTCAACCTTGACCTTACCGAATCGGTAAATCCTGCAGACAGGAGGAACACATCTCCGAGGAGTACATTTCCCTTAGATTTACCACCAAATGCAGGTTAGTATTCCTTATTGATGAGTTTGAACAAAGCAAAATAAATATTGTAGAGAAAAATGTTGATAATGATGATGCAACAACTGATATAAGTTGAGTATTTTCTTGTAATAATTTCTTTAGATATAAAAGTCTAGCTGTTAAATGCATTAATAACAAAAAATATAATGTTTTCCAAGAAAATATTATTTCCACACACTTCTAAATTTAGTTTCTTATTAGTACCTAATTATGTTTTCTTGGTATAAAATTAAATGGATGATTGAACTGTAAATCGTTTATACATTCTCACTGTATTATGCAGTGAATGACACCATTCACTTCTGAAGTACATGAGCTAACTGCTAATTAGCACATTGCTGAGTAGTAATTATTTAACCTTTGATCATCCTCAATGTATTGTTTAACCAATGTTATTGAGAAACAAATCAATTGTTTATAAAAATTTTACTCCTGGTTACAATATATCGTCGTATTAGTGGTGAAAAGACTTAAGCCACACATTTATGCAAATTGAACTGTTAATACATTTTAGTTTAAAAAGGACCAAAATACGATCTAAATAGTGAGATCTAAGTGATATTCCATGTCAAACTATTTTTTTCACATAACTGTAAAGGAAAGTTATCTGATTCTACATAATACTTTTTACGAAGGAGTAAACACCCAATCTGCTTAGATTTCATATTAATGATTATGAGGGTTAGATTAGTTCACCTGTGATACGACAATATTTAAATTTAAAAAATGCTGTTCCTGGATAATTACGGAAATATTCATGATTTAATTGCTTAGGTGCAGAGTCAATGCGACTTCCTGATTTTCTGCCAGTCCATCCTGGGAGAACTTCACCGGAACCAGAGCATCAAGATGAACAATTGCAACAGATAATCTCAGAACTGGAGAGGACAAGGTAAATGAGATAAAATCAAAATACTGGCTTTAATCAATACAAAATTTCTTTTCTTCTTTCATGTCTCAATTTTTTTTATTGTTTAGTACTTGAATTTTAGTAAAATGTTCTTTAGCAATTTTCTGAGTTTGTGTCAATAAATATATGATAATATTAATAATTTATTGATTTGTCCATACCTTAATTTGGCATATAGAGAAAACATTACAAAGGTCAGCATAGAACTGATTTACACTTGGCAGAACCTACAAAAGTTGTTTTTGGTCAAGACAAATCATTCAGTAATGTAGTATACATTATAGTGTTTCTAGCAGCACCTAAAATGAAGCTTGGCTATATAAATAAATAATAATAAAACTACTATCATAACTGGTATTTTCCCCGACTGGTACCTACTCTTACTCCAGTTAATTATTATACAGGGTTATTACAAAATAATCATCGAGTTTCTGAAGCGTTTATTTCAGAACATAATTGGGTTACAACAATAAGGAGTTATACATGAAAAGAAACCAAAAGTATTCAAGATTGACGCCCATATTATAAATATTCAATATGTGTTTTATGATATGGCAGATTTCAAGGCGATAGTTCAGTTCGCTCCACACATTATTCGGTTTGGTTGTGTTGATGGTCTTGAATGTAATCGTTATGCGATTCATCACATCCAAAGTGGTTGGTAATGGTGGTTTCATTGTCACACAGTAAAAGGTAATGAGACCGGGTGGCTATGAAAACAATGTCTTGTCATGGTGGCCACATTAACCAATCCATTGTTGGAAGAGTCTGACGTCTGCCATATCACAAAAGTCATATTGAAAGTCTATAATATGGACGTCAATCTTGAATGCTTTCTGTTTCTTTTCATGTATCAAGTCATTTTTGTATTCCAATTATGTTCTGGAATAAATACTTCAGAAATCCGATGATTCTTTTGTAATAACCCTGTACTTATATTTTTAATGTTAATGTATATTTACCGGGGTTGCGGTTTGTCAGGTCGGAGTTGTTCTCGGAGCGCAGTCGACGGCATCGGGCTGAGGCGGAGGCAGCCGCGGCCC
Source organism: Calamotropha paludella (assembly GCA_927399485.1). NCBI lineage: Eukaryota > Metazoa > Arthropoda > Insecta > Lepidoptera > Crambidae > Calamotropha > Calamotropha paludella. Next base: position 21,055,714 of record OV656818.1, read on the forward strand.
GAGCCTTGGCCGCCCGCGCCCGAGAACGGGCCACTCCCACCATGGACCAAGAGGTAATTTAAAAACACTAGTTATTTGTTATGCAAGGCCGCAAGGTTGAGATATGGGCGCGAGTAACCTTTATTGAAACCTAAGCAAGGAGGATAAAGATTCTAAAATTGAACCACCAAGCATAGCAAGTGATTCAAAGATAGAAGCCTAATCGTAGCGAGGAAACACTTTGTTGCTGAGCGAAACATTTTTCCCCTCACTACAGGGAGGAAATATTTTTGGTGCAAGAAAAACAGTTTAGTTTAAAAATTTTACCACTAATTTGATTAATTTCTGGAAATTAGTAAATTTTTACTGATGTAAGAATTAAATTTAAAGTTATTTGTTTAATGTAAATTTAATTTTAACATATCATTTGTATTTTTTGTATCTCAAGCCTGATATTATTTAAATTTTTATTATTTCTTGCTTAAACTATAGTATTATTAATTGTTCAGCTCTGTCTTTGTGATTACACATGCTATATTTTCATGTTCGTGGAGACCACTATCTGTGTTTCCCGATAACTGTGTTTATTGTTGTAATTCTGTTGTATGTAGAAGTAAAATAAAATATAACTTTTTTTACAGGGTCGAGGAGGGGAGGCGGATTCGACAATATCTAGATTAATAAAGGAAATTAAAAGGCTGAAGGTACTAATTACTAATTTATTTAATGTAATTAAAGTGAATATCCGTTAGCTAAAGTATTGCTAAGCCACAAAATTGTTTTTCAAAATATGAACAAAGACGCAGAAAATATTTAAAATTGATGTTGTTACTAGAACTTATTAAAAAAATTACAGGTAATAGAAATATGATTCGTAGACAGATCAAAGGTTTTTTTAATGTTGACATTTAAAATTCAAAATCAACCAAATGTAGTAAACAGTCTTCGTAATTAATTTAACACAACTGTTATGTATACCATTACTTTGGTGCATATCATAAAAGTTTTTTCAATATTAAGTATTAGTATTGTTGTTTGGCTTGTGCTTGTATAAATAAACTAGCGGCCCGTCCCGGCTTCGCACGGGTGGACAAATTTTTTTAATTTTTTTCTAGCATTTAAATATAGCCTATGTTACTGAGCGTGAATGTAGCTTTCCAATGGTGAAAGAATTTTTGAAATCGGCTTAGTAATTTTTGAGTTTCTTCATTGCAAACATACAAAAGTACAATATTAGTGTAGATAAGATCAGGAGCTGCATATGCTCATATAGCCATATCACCCTTCTTCCATCGAACATCCAGACTCAAGCGCTTCTCAATATCTTTCATAATGCGCTCAGCAAAGGAGTGAAACTCCTTCCCTGCATCTGTATTTCCGAGTACTAATAACTCGTCCATTTTCAGAGCCAGGGTGAATAGGCACCTTCTGGATTAGCTCGTTGGGTGGATCCTGTCTTGGCCCCCGGGCTTGATTGGGATCAAGAGCGAACCCATTCTAAATAAAGAAATAAAATTACTTAAACAGAATATGTTATAACATCAGGGTTTGTGATGCAGGAGGAGCTGGCTATGTCACAAGAAGAGGTTCGGTCCCTGAGAAATCGCCAGGGTGTGGCCGCCAGGGACCTGAGACAGGCCTCCACGGTTGCTGAAACTTCTCTTAGGTACCCATATCATCACATACCATTTATATTAAATTATTATGGCACATCAAAATTAAATACACAGTATCATTTCACATTACGTAACAAGTGAATATAACTATAAAAGATATGCACAGCATACAGAAGGTTAATTTGCAACGGATTTCAAATTATGGAAATACAAATAAAAGCCAAAAACAAAAAGGGAAGGACAATTATATTACATTATGTTTTAATACGATTGACAATAATTATGATTATTATCATATTATTTTGTACATTCGCACCAATTAACTATTTGATAGTTTTAGAAAAAATGCTGTTATAATTGCGTAAATATTTTATACCTATTACAGTTTTTTTCTTAAAAATGCTCTGTTAGGAAATAATAATATTTTTTACTAACAATTTAAAATTCGCGCGAAAACAGCCGGTCACGTGGCATTTGCTGGCTGTGACGTCACATCACATAAAACTCACCATTATTGCGTCAACTTTAGACAAAGGTAGTCATGGCCGTCCGTGCTTTAATCCATAGTAAAAAAAAACTATATATTTCCAAAAATAAAATACTTCTTATTAGTTTTTTTTCTGCAGCAAAGCAGAATGCCTAGCGACGACAACGCCCTAATTTATTAATAATATTTATAAATTAGATCTTTCTTTTTACAGGGAATTGCTAGCTGGATTGGAACAACTAAGGAACCTAAGTTCAACTCTCGACCCGACATGATAACACGCCGATTTCTACGTAATTATTTACAATCTCCACTCACCAGAACTATTACCGGCATACTAGAGTAACGATAAATCATAGTTTCACACTAATATCAAAGTTGTCGTCAATCGAAGTTAGTCACATCATGATTTGTCTAGCCGTTTCATGAAACAATGGACGTACGTTAGTTATAACAAGTGACATTTGTCATTAGTTGATTCCAAGTTAAGCTTACATGTTGCATCATTTTTAAATTGTGAATGTCGGTAAAATAGTAAGAATAGCAAATTATGTGAATTTAAAAACAATTGTATTGTCGGTTTACGAGAGACAAGACAATGATTAGCGAGATTTAAGGCATTTGCCTTATTTTGTGTCATAAAATATTTATCTTGCGATATAAAACATTTATTTTGTGACAAAATATTTATCTTGCGATATAATATTTATTTTGTGACAAAATATTTATCTTCCAACGTAAAATATTTGCTTTGTGAGATAAAATATTTATTTTGTGACAAAATACTTATCTTGCGACATAAAATACTTATTTTGTGACATAAAATACTTATTTTGTGACATACAATATTTATTTTGTGACAAAATATTTATCCTCCGACATAAAATATTTATTTTGTGACAAAGTATTTATCTTGCGATATAATATTTATTTTGTGACAAAATATTTATCTTCCGATGTAAAATATTTGTGTTGTGACATAAAATGTTTATTTTGTGACAAAGTATTTCTAGCAGCATAATACGTTGGTGAATAAGTTAGAAAAAGATGCTGCTTAGACAAATCATGATACCACGACCAGATTACTATATTGATAGTAAATTAAATATTTAAGAACTGAATCTAATACTTAACTGGTTTCATTTAACTAGTTAGTTATGTTATAAATAAAAGTTTTATGTTTAAAAAAGAAAGTTACGTTTCAGCAACCGAATTACGTTCTTCCACTATCCTACTAATAGAGTATGATTTTGCGACACCTGTATCTGGATCAAGGGTGTTCATAATTTAAATCACAGTTAACATATATATTATATGCCTATGTCTTTGTTTTCCAAACAAACGAAAATAATCGTTCACTTTTGTTTTGTTTTAACTACATTTGTTTTACACTTGTCTTACTAATATTCCATAGCGTAGGGAGATATTTTTCAATACAGACTAGCTGACCCGGTAACGCGTTGCTATGGTAACGTTAATTGATATAATGGAAAAGGAGCGGGAAAAAGAGCGGACAGACAAACACACAAACAACAAATTTGTGTTCTTAGATTATAGACTAGCTGACCCGGTAACGTTATTGATACAATGGAAAAAGAGCGGACAGACAAACAACAAATTTGTTTTTTTTAGAGTTTATATTTAATGGCAAAAAAACGATTTTTTTAAACGATAAGCTTTATTACTTATAGGGCTTTACGATGATCTCTTAAATAGTATAAATGCAATGGTGTTGTACGCTGTATGGTGACCACAAGCTACCATTCGTAATTAATACCAGTGCCCTAAATAAATTTTCGGTTACACATCTTTGACGTTGCCTGCGCGTCTTCTTCTCCATATCACTGGAATTATAATATATTAACCGATTCGCTGCTACATACAATAGGGTATTTGACATAGTTGACAAATAAATAAGTATTGTATTGAACACTATAGAATTTAAGGTCCTAATTAATAATATTTTACTTAAATTACAAATAAAAAATATTAAATATTTTATTTTCGTAAATAAAAATTAGAGTTTTTGAATCTGTGCATCATTTACACGAAACGTCTCAACGACCAATCAGAGCACGTGACGTCACGATGTAATAAACAAAATGTCTTTGAAGCCATTTTTTAAAGAATCATGAACGAAAAACTAATCTCTCGCGTATTGTTTACATAAAGACTATTACATCGTGACGTCACGCCATTGATTTGTCACGTGACCTAGCGTTTCAGCGGGAAATACAAAATGTAATTATTAAAACTATATTTTTGTTATTAAAATGGCTCTAAATATAAGAGAAAGATTTGTCAAGCGTATCTTTAGCGACTTTAGAACATTTTGAAGTACTTTACGAAAATCTGTCAAATACCCTATTACAGAAACGAAGGCTACGAGCTTGATTTACGTGAAAAATGAAGATAGTTTTACTCTGGGTAGATTTCCCTAAAACTTAATTTGAAGGAGTTATCATCGATTTAAAAATGACAAGACTCCAGTGGCTAGCGCCACACGCAAAAGAAAGTGATGGCACGCCAGACGTGCCATCCGCAACGAATCGGATAAGGGCCTATTCACACTGCGTTTTTTAAACGTTGCTTCTTATTTCACAGAGCAATTTTTCGCATGTCTAATACGTTTGTATCGATTCAAGTGCGAGAATCAATTTATGTAGGTGAATAGGTAGAACTTTGAATATTCACATGTAAAAGTTAGAATTTTCTTTGTCAAGTTGCGTTAGATACGCGTCGACGGCGCGTTTAAAAACGTGGCGTGCAAAGGCTGTAAAAGTGAAAGCCCCAAATATACTATTATGAATTAATGTTTTTGCAGTATTAATATTTTGTGAAGGATGGTTTAAGTCGTTAAACACCAAACATACATTGGTTAAAATAATAATTGGCCTTATAAAAGAACTTCTCAAAAACAAAAACAAAATGACACATGTAAATAAGTCTTACGAATTTTTGCTTAAATTATTATCACAATGTTTACATTAGTACCCAAAGCTTCATATTTCATATATTGAGAATACAGAAGCTAGGGAAAAAGCTGACTTTTAAATTTATACTAAGGAAAATGTGTAACGCATACTGCCCTGTTGGGAAAGCGATAGTTATGTGGGTCTCTCTTCCATCCCCCAAATAGAAGAAAAAAAAGAGTGGACGAAGTGGATTAGTGACAAGTATATAACAAACAAAAATGACAAAGAAAGATATTTACAAAAGGTACAGACAAAAAGTATAAAGAAAATGAATTTGTAATATCTCTCCTTTTTTTGAAGGAATTCTCTTTTCAAGGGCCTCTTATATAACCCATATTTCTTCCTACATTTGAGTTATCAGTAACAATTCGAGTTTCAAATAGTTAAATTATAATTGATTTTGTCTAAACAACTTCCCTGTTAATACTTTCATATATAACTCATTGAACAGGGCTAACCACAGCTCATACATACAAGCATAAGCTCATAACAAAAAGATATCCTAAAGTTGTACCCAAAATGAGTCACTTATGTCTCCTGATCTTATTACTAAAGTTCTGCATTCATTTGAACATGCAAGTTGTTAATTTCCCCCACCACCCAAACCCCCTTGTTGTCAAGACGTGCAACTATCAACCCCTATCTCCGACCTTCACAGCCCTCTGACGGCTTCGCTTTCGATGCCCACGGTATGTCCTAGACGCCCCCGATGATCCGATCACTCGGGCAAACGCCCTCCTATTCCTCCCACACAGAACAGACACAGTCCAGTTACTCATCACACACACTCATGTGTCTCATCATCACTCATCACATGAGTGTGGAATGGAATGGACCTACGTCCAGAGTGCGAAGACCCGGTCTATTCAATTAAAAGTTGTTTATTTGTTAAGTCAGCCCTCCCATTGAAAAGGATGAATGAGACAGGAAGTTAGCTTAAAGCTTTAGAGTTCAATGAATTTCTCGAATACAAATCATACGTATACTCGAATATGTTTCCGAGTTGTCTGACTCAAGTCTTGAAACGGTACGTCGTAGGTACGTTAATCAAAATTACTGCTACCAGTAATTTTGGACCTTATGTGTATAGCATTAAAGTTGCTTTTACGGTCGGCTACAACTTTGACAATAAAGTGTTTTTATCAGTTTGATTACTATCGTTGTTATAATATTATTTATCACTTTTCGACGTAAAAAGAAAAACAGCATTGTTTGTAGTATCAAAAATAATATGCAACCTCGTTTTCAATAACATTAATGTTAGAACAGAATTCAGTAAAGATTTAGTTAATTAGTTGAAATACTGATGCCTATTCAAAACTCTGCATTATCACACAACGATAAATATTTACTCCACACGTCCAATTACGCAATGGGATTGAATATTCTAGATTATAAAGATTCTGTCTCGAAAAAGCCAAAAAAATATATATTAACAGAATGTATGCCCTAATACAATGCTGTGTAAAAACATCAATCAAGCTAACAAAATATGTAGGTTTTTATCAAATTATAATGAACTCTAAAACTGTTAAACTGAAAATCTAATATAAATCGGGATTTTTTTTATAGGTTGACGTTCTGTTTACAACATGCGAATATTGATTTAACTCGTGTCATGCTCTTTAAACAAAAGCTAAAGGACGTTAATGTTCACAAAAATGGGCATTCGCGTATAAATTACTAAAAAATACTATAATTATAATATTGATTTCCTTGTGACTAAACGAGCTTGATTCTATAAATCACTTCCTAAATCAAATTTTAAGCCGGACTAAATGGATGTTTACAAATTTAAGTCTCATTGAAACTATGAAAATAAGAATGTTAGGAAGAAGATACACATACTTCCCAAAATAGATGTGGTTTAATAATTATTGAATTCATATGATAATAATTTCTTAGATTGCTGTCCTTGGTCATAATGGAGAAGAAGTGATATGACCAAATGTATAGTCAGACCCGGGACGATTTATTTCACAATATTTAAACTTATTATTTAGGCATCTAAATCGAAAACCAGGGTGAATAGGCACTTGAATTTGCTCGTTCCATCGTTGTTCTTGTCTTGGCCCTCGGACTTGATTGGGAAAAAGAGGGAACCCATTCAAAATTAAAAAAAAGAAGCCAAAGTTTGTTTGCGAAAATCCATTGTATGTCAACTGACTAACATTATCTGAAAAATAATAAATACATAATTTATTTAGTTAAATGTACTAAGAGGTATTGCCTGCTGGCAAAACACAATCGTCACCGCTATTATGTTGGCAACTTTGTTTTCACCATCAGTAGAAACAGAGAAAGTTGTAGTAACTAAAAAGAAACAAAGGGGCTTTATATATATTTACTATTTCTGTTGAAAACTGGTTAACATTTTACGAGTACAGTCTATTCATCCTAAGTTGTCATATTTGGTAAATCAACTGACAACTAGATTCAATAGGTTTCAGTCTATAATAACGATTTATTGTAATAGATTATTGACTTTGTTATTATTTTATTTTTAAATGGGTGATTTTTTTAAAAAGTTGTGCCAAGATTGTTAACAAAATAGGACAAGTTAGAATGAACAGACTTTACAACCGTGTATTTTATCGTAACTTTTTATGAGCTATACATATAGTTTCAAGTGAAACAAATAAACAAGTAGGTACACAACACATTAATACATATGTAATTGTACAAAATGTTACTGTAACTCTATGTACATAATGTAATCCTATGTAACATTGACATCATTAATTATAATTTAAATAACAAAACTTTTAATTTCTTCAATTTCACTATACAATGCGTCCAGTCACCAGTGTCGGAGCCTTTAATGGTGTGAAATATCGCATTATTTATCGATAAATCGCCCCTCAAATTTGGTTTTTCCCAAAAAGCCAATAATTAAAAAATACACAAAAAATAATCTATTTGTTTTTCTTTAATTATTTTTTCTCTATTTTTTATTCCATGACAATTGAAACATGATGGCTGTGTAACTGTTCTCTAAACGTTTAGCTATCAAATGACACCTTTTTAATGTTGATAGGACATTTACATGAGTAGTGGTGGTCAAATTAGTATGAGAGCCCAGAGGCCGTACCATCACGACTTATAGCGATTCAAGTTTAGCTGTTAAAAAGAGACGCCACTATAGACCGCGTATAGCGGTGTCTCACTTTGACAATCGAAACTGAATCGCGCTAAGAGATGATGGTAGGCCCTCAGGTCTTGGTTACCAAGAAAACAAAATGGCGGCCGTAAGAGAAAAACAAAATTTGAGGGGCAATTTGTCGATAAAAATGCCATATTTCACACCATTAAAGGCTCCGACACTGGTGAGGGGACACATTGTATATGTCACATGAATATTATAAATTATAAAGAAATCTTTACATTATTATATTTTGACGTTAATTCGTATAAGAAATGACAATTGATAAAATTATTGCATGAATTTAATTAATGGTATGAGGTATCTATGTTTGTTATAGTAGCAATTATTGAAAAAGATCTGGAAGTATGTTTTGTGAGAACAAATTTTGATGAAGCTAGCTTGATGATAAGTTCACAAGCTTAATACGTATGTTTGAATAAATCGGTCGTAATCTTCTACTTGTAGACGTGGCTTGAAAACTCGTTTACTTCACCAAATTATGTAGACATTGATAAAATAAAAAAAAAAGATAGGACAGCTCTTACGAATCACAAACCTACATTATACTAATAAATTATTAAAATCATACGGTATTCTAAAAATCAAAGGTTACGGTCTTTAGTATGTCATCCACCATTATATAGAAAACCACGTGATTAATTTTATTATTGACCGGAGTCTTCCATTTTTAATTTCTAACTGAAAATGATGAGCGTGGATCTTGAATGGTTATAAGTTTTACCGTTTACCTTCATGTAAATAATTTTAGGCGAAAGTTGCTCGTATGTGAATACACTTAGTGTCTAAGTTTCAGCAGCGCCTATAATAGAAACTTCGTAATTCACTAGACATTCGATAAGTGCAGTTTCTAGTAAAAAAAAATCAAAAAAATAATGAACTATTGTAATTATTTTCAACATATACTATCAAATGTGTATTTTTATATATACAACGATTAAATTGCTTGCATGGATTTATTTAATCTATAGTATAGATATTATGGCTATCAGCCACACAGCGACATAAAACAAATGATAACTTCTATTATGAACAGCTAAGAATACCTTGCGTTAAATGTATTCGCTACAAAATGAACTTTATTTATATAATGCGTAAGGTGTATTGAATTGTAAAGCCTGACCAGAAATATAAAAAACCTGTCAGGAGGTCGCTTTCGTGTTTTAACTGTCAATCTTCTATGAAATTGTATGATGAAAATTGGTTCTTAAAAATTCCGCAATATGGTAAGGTTTTTTATTTTTCTGGTCAGGCTTTAATAATGTATACTTTATTTCGATATTGCTATTTACAATCTCAGGCGGCTAGGCTTGATTGTCTCAAGTATATGGTACAAATGTGAATGTACAGTGTGCGAGGCAATAATGCAATTGTTAAATTATATTTTATCATGTTGACCGATCCTATTACATTATTATAAACTGAATGATACAGTTGTCTGAAATGACCAGCTAACAATATATTTGTTCGGTTAGACTCCGCCTCATACGACAGCCTTCTGTGCTCTTCAAAACAATATGCATATAATTGAAAATATATTAATTAAAATAATGAGACGTTTCTAATTTGAAACAATCTGTATATGGAATATTGTAACTTATGAGAGCCTGATCAAATAAACGATTGATTTTAAACCAGTTTTTTATTCGCGTCAAGACGATGGATTTTGTGCATTGGACAAGAAACCACTCACTTTCGCGTTGATCACTTCACTGCCGATTTGAATACGGCTGATAAGCGACTCATGCACCGCAAAATCATTGGGCTAACAGTACAATAAAGTTATCTGTCTTCTCAAATAAAACGATTTATTGCACTCATGTGGTTAATAAAGTGATAATAATTGGTTCTAAATACCTTACATGAACCCGGTAAGGGTATTGCACTATAATCCTTTTATCTACTTAAAATTACTCTAGATTAATATTTTGTTTCGCATTGTTATTATTTTAACAGAAAATCAGCAATAGAATAAATTTGTTGTATTAATATAGTAGCCATTACGAAAAATCATTCATTGTATGAAAACATCTATGAAGTAGTATATATAATTTTTTTCCTAAAAATTATTTATCATATTTTTTACACGTACATTGAAGGCAAAGGTTAAGAATTGTTGAAGGTGAAAGATATTACTTTTGTTAATGGCGGTATATTGTGTGTATCCTCCATTTTTGTGAATGTGTGTAGGTCCACCTAGCCCCATATTTGTAGTTACATATAAAACACACGTTCGCAATAACTGGCGATCACAAAGACGTTCCTTTTTCTCTCGTAGCTAAACAGATTTGCCAAACTAGTTTGGGCACGAATCAAATAATTGATGTTTTTGCAGAATTTCAAAATTATTTTAAGGAGTTGTGTGTAAGATGATAAACGAATCAATACGGGCGAGTATTTGTTCTAATCTAATGTAAATAACATTGCCGTGGGTTCGAGTCCCGCATCACACCTGTATGCAGATTACGTCACTTTATTTCGAAGAATTATCGTTTAAAATCAATGAAATTGTTATTATTGCGATTATGGATAAACGATTTGACAGTTTCGGTTATAAAAGTAACAAATTCATTGATTTCAAACGAGAATTATTATCAACAGTTACGTAATTAGCATGTTGAGACAAACTGCTTTGTTTCTAATAAATTTTCTTTAGATATTACATTATAGCACAAAAATAAGAAATATAATAGATATTTTACAATTAAATAAACCTCAATTTAATTCTTATTTCAAATGTAATGGAAAACAAATCGCTACACTTTTATAATAATGTCATCCCATAAATAACATGCATGTCCATGTTATATATGACATGGTGCATGTATTAAAATCAATCTACAAACTCGAATCTCCGCTAACCTACTTCGATTTTTGCTAGCGGCCCGCCCCGGCTTCGCACGGGTGGACAAAATTCTTTAAATTTTCTCTATTATTAAATATTTTTCCGTAAGCGTCATCTAGCGTCCGGTAGACGAACTACTTGCGGTTAACGCGTTGCTATGGTAACGTAATTGATACAATGGAAAAAGAACGGACAGACAAACGCACAAACCACTGTGATCTTAGATTATAGATTACGAAGCGTCAAAGGTGTCGTTCACCTTAAACTTCGTAGAACTTCTTAGTTCCGTGTTTAAGCCCAACCGAGATAACTCAAGGATAAGTGTAGCACGAATAAATTGTTTGTACGAGTCGCTGTCGTACAGTGTTTAATTTGATAAGAAGTTTGATGAAACCACAAATTTAATTTTATTGATATTTATGCTAAATGATGATATGAGTAGACATCGGGGCGATGGAATGCGTACTCAAAACTATGATATTAAAATTACAATATAATGCAGTAAATGCTGAATCGCCGATGTCACAATTATGCGGCTATAAAAACGTACATTGTGACAATGTACGTTTATTTAAAGGAGATAAAGAAAAATACTCGTTTAATAATTATATTTTATTATTTATTCATAAATAAAATAAGTAGATTTTCTAGGAATGTTTTTATACAATAGTTTATAAGTTTTTTACAATATACTTTTTTATAAATTCACATTGAGTTAATGTTTAACGACAATTATAATAAAATAATTAAATCTTAAACAGTATTTTTAGAATAGAATAGAATAATTATATTAAAAATTATAATAATTCACATTAATGGTGTTATGATCACATAATTGCATATATTTATATAGGTAGTAAGTACCTAAAATATGAAAGTGGAGAAATTAAGAATGGTTTAGCCCTAGGTCCTAGTGGAAGTTATTACCTAATAGTCTTACTTTCTGAACTCCACAAATTCTTAAGCTAACTTTTAATCATAGCAATGTAGGACTAAAATATTTATTAGTTTTCCGTCCAATGACCTCCGTAATTTAAGGGAAAGCTCGTCTAATAATGTCCGTCATTCTAGCAGAGCCACTATTTTGAATTTCAAAATAGATTATCGATTTTTATATAATTTTTGTATTTTTATTGCTTTCTTATACGATAATAAGCTCACAAGTAAATTCTAAACGAAATGTTTTAAAACAATGAGCTATTAGCGCTGTAGGCTGACATCAGCTTAGCAACACTAAACTTAACTCTGCCATTCATCTCCAAACTTACTATGATAAAAATTCACACTTTTTTCATGAACAGATAGAATTTTGTTAATTTTCAATTAATTTAAAGTGAATGTCTACTTGCCTACAAGTGTTTGATGAATTTAATTATAGTTTTTATTATTGTTAAGTTAATGTAAATAAGCTAAGAATTCATATTATTTTCATAGCAAAACATTAGAAGAAATCGACTCGTCGATATTTTCTAGTACTTTTCTACTTTTTACGCAGAGCTTTGGACCGGATAACCAAAGGTTGCGGGTTCAAATTTCACCTGAGAATTTACTTGTTATTTTTTTCTAGTTTTTCAATTCAAATAATTTATAATGTAATTAATTGTTAGTATTTTTTTGTAAATAAATAAAATAAGTTTATAACGCTGCCAGAATGAAGGACGAATTTTATTATAGGTTAAATTCTACCGGAATTGGTGTAGTCACGTGTGTATCGGTCTATAAAGGTGGTCCCAATGTGTAGGGCATTGGAGGAAATATTTTCTGGCGGCTGCACAGAATCTCCTCTTGTACTCGTCTGGTGACACAACCGTTGGCTGACCAGAACCAAGGTTCTTCTTCACCAGGTGCTCCAGTTTCTTGTCCCATGTGAACGTGCGGATGTAATCTGGGAAAGAAATCGTGCCTTCAAAATCAACAGTCAGGTTGATTTTTTTTTTTGCTGTAGGTAGTCATTTAAAATATGATGAGAAAACAAGAGGGTATGGGTTCGAAATCAGTTTTACATCTGTTGATTTAAGAAAAAATGCTTTACAATATAAAACATTTAAAATTAAATATATAGAATGCTGTGTTTAAACATAGAAATTTAAAATTAAATGTACTATTTTTTGCATCTAAAGAAATTATTATAAAAAAATCAACTTTTCTCAGGCGGGACTCGAACCCCCGATTGATCTACTGATTGATTGAGCAATTGATATTGTAGATAGTAAAGATAGAAAAAACGGCACTAGCATAAGCTTACGATATGCTTAAAAATTTCGATAAGTTTGTTGAGGTCTCGGTAGCTTAATTAGAAGAGTACTCTCCCGTATAGTGAAAGGGATGTAGATTCGAGTCCCACCTGATTCCTGAGACATGTTAAATTTTTTCTTGTATTAATTTTTTCAGATATTTATTTTATTATTGGAATAAAAAAAATAATAATAAGAGATGTTATATTTTAATAATTAAAAACCTTAGTAGTTAAATAACGAGAATTGTTTATATTTTAATCGAGTCATACTTAAAAACTTTAAATCCAATTAATATTAGACAATATCACTGAACCCAAGTTCCACAACACCCAGACCCGAGCCAATGTAGAAAAGTTGGTTTTATACATTGAAAATTTACCATAAAAACCATGCGAGCCACTCGGAGGTAGTCAAACGATATTAAAATGTAATAATAAGTGATATCAGTAATATTTTAATAATCAAAAAGATGAATGACCTATGAGGCCCAGCACCAGCGTATGTTTGTCCACGCCCAGCAATAACGAGTAGTCCATGACGCAGTGGCCCGCCAGGAAGGAGGTGTCCCGTTCGATGCACGCCCACAGCACGCTGCCCGTGTGCGACATCACGTACAACTGGTTCTCCCAACGCACTGCGGACAATCACGACGTCACAGGTTTTATTCTGGTTCCACATTATAAAAAAAATAAAATTATTCATTAAGAACAGTCTAAAAAATAGCCTGTGTTTGGATGTGCCGTTCTTACTCAATTATAATGTTATAAACATAAGACAACATTGAATAACAACAAAGAATAACATTGCTAATTCGATCGCCCCGATTAAATGCCGTAAAGTTGTCATCCTTACTTAAATTAAAATTTTGCCCTATTATAATTATAATTTTAACAAATTCCTTTTCGATTTACCCCCACCCTCAATAGATCTCCCCTGATCGCTAGCAAGAAAGTGGGCATCCCTATTTAAATAACAATTTTACCTTATAATCATTATTACGACAACATCCTTCTCCTCGCCCTTTCCCCCAAACGGTCTCCCCCGATTGAAAGCAGGCAAGTAACATCCCTAACTAAATTACAATGTTGTCTTATGATTTGTAAACAATGCAACACTGACGGTGCAGTAGGTTCTCGTCCATGAGCACGGCGAGCGGCCTCGTGTCGGGCGCCAGCCGGTGCCGCGAGGAGCCCTTGAGGTCGAAGCGCGTGGCGTGGCTGCCGCAGCCGTACCACACGTTCTCCATCACCAGGATGCCGTTGCCCGCCCCGCCCACGCTGTACACGCCCACTATGCGAGCTGGAACATATTCCCCCCTTTTAAACGTACCTAACTAACTGGCTCTGAGAAAACGCGTCTCTATCTTGCCCCTTCATTAATATACGAGACAAAACTCTCTCTCCTTCTATCTTCGCTGACTTACTTCTCCCTCTAAACTTCCGTTCGCATCGCTCGATCACACTTTTCGTAACGCTCTTGTCACGCATATACCACAGCTTACTTCCCAGGTCAAGCGTGCGTAAAGACGTTTTACTTTAATAATATTTGTTGCCCGCCCCGCCCACGCTGTACACGCCCACTATGCGAGCTGGAACACGTCTCACTTTTAAACACACCTACCTTACGCTAATCAACTGATGCCATATCGATAATAATATTTCTTACATTCACAACAATTAGCCTAGCATACTAAGATGTTTGATATGCACCAAAATAACGGCGTACATAATACTTGAGTAAAACGAATTATGTAAGAATAACAAGAAAACACATGTAAAAGAATAGAGTAACCAATCTCATAGTAACCCAGCCAAGTTTAGCCTGATAAATACTCCAAGACCAAAGACTTAAATTTATTTATTGTTTATTCAGAAAATAATAGCTTTTAAAAAAATCATATGAACTAAATAAAAACTACGCGATATTAACTTACTGAACGTCGCCGCGTCCACTACGAACAAAAATATGTCTAAAGTGTTAGCGTCGAGAGTTTGAATTACTTTACCGGCCACGCTGCTTTAATTAGGCCGCGGATTCACTAAGGTTGCATACGTATATGAGAAATAAACAAAAGACAATATTTAATAAATAATGAATACTAGCAACTCTGGTAGACGCCTTGAAATTTACAAACGTATTTCAACTACTGCTATGAGCAGAGAAAACATTATTATGCAATTCAATAACTGTTTCGTCTCAGTTTCGCATGCGTGTACCTACATGCTATGCATATAATATGATTGATTTGATATGATTTCCCTTCAGCATCAAAAGTCACGTTTAATAGTTGATACTTGCCTAGCAAACTTGGCAGGTTGTTTTGGTGGCAATTGATGACATAGTTGAAGTAGTGAGGCGCGAACTCCAGGAATTGTTGCCATTCCGGTTTAGTCATTTCCTTCAGAACGTATCTGTCGTCTAAAAATATAAATATGGATAGTAAAAACTCATACCCAGTCTCCAAGTTATGATAAGAAAAACAATTGTGGTATATAACCAGTTAATATTATAAAAAGATTTTTTAGAATCCGATATTTCGGCGCAGTTCCAAGCGTACATATCTATCGTAGCTTCAAAAATAAAAAAAAGAAAACACAAACATGGTAATCATCCCTAATGAAAGTAAAGTTTAAAAGAGATTACATTAAAAGCAGTTATGCACGCCAATAGACATTTTTTTCCCCTGGACAGTTTTAGAAGGCTTGCGCTATGATTTCGAATTTCTATAAAAATTAATAACTGAATTTTCTACTCATCAAATAAAAACGGTTGACGTGACCTGTCATCGTACTATTGCTCTTGTCCTACAACGGAAGACTGTTGTATCAGAAAAATATTTATACTTTTCAATGCCGCAACAAACCAAATTAATATGTTTTTAAATTAATTTTATATATCCATTTCATATCAGTCAAAATAATAAAAAAGTATCGTTTCAGTGACCAAACGGAATTTGGAGTAGAAAGTTTTTTTAGTGATGAACGAATTGATGATATTTTTTATTATTTGTAAACAAAGCCTTTCAAAAAACAAAATCAATTAATGTTGGCAAACTAAGTTTAAAGGTGATTTATATTGCATCAAACAAACCCTAGTAGTTAAAATAATGTGATTACTGATTATAAATAAACATAAGATATTTTTTCATTTTTGAAAAACGGTATAAAAGCAAAAAGTCTTCCAAGTACTGAAAACGCCAAATAAACTGTAATATCTTTTATAGGTACAACTCATTATAGTAGTTTATGATACTGTTGCATAATAAGGGTTCTTATAACATGAGTGTGTTTTAAAAAAACGAGCCGTAGGCGAGTTTTTTTATAGTATCACACGAGTGTTATAAGACCAAGTTATGTACAGTGTCATACACTACTTTATCTACTCTCATACTATATTACGTAAAACAATGTTGCAAACAAAACCAAACTTTGTTTAAATATTGAAAAGATTTTTTAAATGTCAAATGTTGGCGCCAAGGTGCAAACATCGATTGTGAATGCGTGTTGCGTCGTCGCGGACTCGTTCATTGAAACCTTTTTAAAGTAGAGGTTCAACCTCCTTGGTCCAGCTGGAGGTTGTATAGGTGTATCGTTATGATTAAAAAGTTATATTATGATACAGGTGTCCATACAAGACCTGTATCGTAATTAAACTTTTTTTTTTATTATTTTTGGCCTGTACGTAATGTTTGTCATAAGCATTTTGTTTTCAGTTTTAGAATCTTTGTATTATAGTATCAGAGTAGATAAAGATTGTTATTATCTAACTTTGAAAAAACTGCAATTAAAAAAAAGTACATTAATTGAATGGATAAAGTGGATCAACAGTTTGTAAATAACCCATTAAAAGGGAATTGTGTAGTTGTTACCTTTGGTCTTACAAAAGGTAGAGCCCGATTTGCCACCGCGTGCCGCCCACGGCACACAGTGAGCCAGCGAACGGGTGAACGCCTCCTCGATCTCGCACAGACTTTTGCCTAATTATCATAAACACTGGATTAATAACACCTTTGATAATACAACACATATTCTGGCGTCATTTAGCTAAAAGGACATTAAGCATCAGGGGTCGCTTTGTACGGGGTACGTATACAACGTAAAAATCATAGCTAAATTAATAAGGTTGGTAGTCAAGTGGCTATTTAGATCAATGGTTACAAAGTGTTTGCGAGAGACCTGGACATTTGACAGAGTCAATTAACGAAATTGTAAACTGACCACATCCACCACCCAGATAGGCTAAACACCTCAGGGCCAAGTTTACCCGACCCCGAAGCTATCCCGGCCGCCCACGTAATTATAATGAATAACGGCGAATGAACAGGCCTTTATCTTTAAGAGCTTATTGATTTGGTAGTGAAAAGCCACTGTAGTGTTGAAAACGGAATTGTTTATTTACAAACTTACCTAACTATATACAAAAGGATAACTAACAACTAGCGGCTAATTAACTTCATACTAAAATCTATTTTTTATATACAAAAGTAAGAGGGCACGTCTGCTTTCGTGTTCCGCACTCGTGTCGTCCCGCTCTCGCGTGCTGTCTCGTTCGCTTATTAAAATGATTGCATAATACGAGATTCGGACCGAGCGCCCTTCCGGCTAGAGTGCCGTAGTGATTCTATGCTGGTTCGGAGACTCCCTTATGACAGATGCCATCCATCTAGGAAACCACTGGTGGCTCGCTACTCTCGGCTTGAGATCCATTTAAGGATTTCGCCGTCCCAAAACCCGGTATCGTTTTTAAGGTCATCTGCGACCAACATCAATTACACATAAAAAAAAAAGGGAAATCAGTTGGCAGCGGATCGCGGAGGATACGCATCGATAAAAATACGGCGATGGAGGCGACGCTTATTGTTGATGTATTGCAGCTTCAATCTCGTGGCATTCGTTTAGCATCGATATCATCTTTACGTAAGCAGTAAGAATGCGATGACGACACGTGACAATATAAAAAACATATTAGCTAATAATAAAAATGTAATATATTAGATCCAGTGATACTGACTGTCAAGCTTGTCCTTCTCGTCGCAGCAACACTTGGAGTCGGCGGCGTTGGTTGAAATAGGAGCCAACAGCATGTGCCGCAATTTCTGGAACTGTGGGGCGTAGTACACGCGACACAGGAGCCCGTCCTGTTCACAATCATTTTAATTGTTACTTTAAATTCCACAGTACTGCATGCTATATACTTTGATGTTTGGTCCTCCTTTATGCCATTGCCATAGAGACCATTTCTTTTTCAGATATTTTCGACCGTACTTTAGGTACTCAATACCGGATAGAATATCAATGTTTAGGTAGAATGCGTGATTATCTTCGAATGCTTGGATGATGTATAATTAATTCATATATTGCGAGATTTTTTGATTTAACAAAATATAAATAATTGAATGCGCAAAAGATAAATTAGTAAATAAATACAGAATTCAATTTATGAGATTGTATTTGTGCTTACCTTCAACAAGACTTCGATGTGGTCGTTAGACTTAGCTGCTTTTGACTTGTCACCGTCAGTTTTATCTTTGGCGTTGGGAACATTTTCAGAGACATCGGGCTCTGTTTGAGTACTGAAAAAAAAATGATATATATTTTCTACTACCTTCACAATATTTTAATCGGGCACGTTCCTTAATGTTAAAATTTGATTTATATAAAAATATAAAAAAGGAGTCGAAAGGTCAGGATTCAATGTGTTATTTTTTATGAAGATAAACAATGACATAAAAATTTATTGAATAAAGTAGAGGATAACTTTGCTTTTTAACAATTTGCTAAACTATATTTCCACCAAAAAAAAACATAAGAAATTTTAAATTTGCAATCATGAAATGTTTACCTGTGCCGTTGCTGTCGCATAGTGCGCTGATACGTAATGGAAGCTAGCGTGGCGGCGATCACAGATCCGATGTCTCCAGCGTGCACTACCACAGGTATCACCCCCGTTGATATTATTATACCCATCTATAATTCATGACAGTAATGTTACCTATTTTTACTCTAAAGTCACTATCAACCATATGACTACGTATGAATGTTCGTACTTGATTGGCAGTAACTTCACTCCTATTGGGAGTTTAATACTGAGCTATGATACTGTTAACTTTCAAAAAATACATCCATAATCTAAGATCACAGTGGTTTTTGTGTTTGTCTATCCGCTCTTTTTCCATTGTATCAATAACGTTACCATAGCAACGCGTTAACCGCAAGTAGTTCGTCTACCGGACGCTAGATGGCGCTAACGGAAAATAATAGAAACAAATTAAAGAATTTTGTCCACCCATGCGAAGCCGGGACGGGCCGCTAGTCTATAATCTAAGAACACAAATTTGTTGTTTGTGTGGTTATCTGTCCGCTCTTTTTCCATTGTATACGCGTTACCATAGCAACGCGTTACCGGGTCAGCTAGTTTATTATTTAAAATTACATGCATGTTTATATAAAAATACAATTATACATATACATACAATGTATAGCTGGAGTGAATTTAATAGATGAAATAAGGAATGATGTGATAAGAGAGTGGTGTGGTGTGGAAAAAGATATAGTGACAAAAATAGAATAAAGGATACTTAGATGGTTTGGGAATGTAGAGAGGATGGACGAAAGAAGATTAACAAGACAAATATATAAAGCAAATGTGCATGGGCAGGTCGGTAAAGGCAGATCGAGGCGAACTTTCAGGGACCAAATAGAGGATATCCTAAAAATTCCAGGTCAAAAGTACCCTTAACCTCACAGGAAAATGGCGTGATTTTATGTAAATATGCCTTCTTCCCGCAGGGGTAGGCAGAGATAACAGATTTACACTTTCCACATTCCTAACGTACATCTCTCGATTCTTCAATTCTTATAAGACCTTTCATACAAGCTTGTCGGTTAAGGGTACTTTTGATCGGGCCTTTTTTCAGGACATCTTCTATTTAATGTGCCTTTATCGACTATTATCCATATACAATTCAAATTATTTAAAACAAAGTCTCATAATGGTTAATAACAATGGAAACTTAAACCTAGGTTAGTACATGTATTTACAATGTATATGTCACCGTGAAATTGTAAATACCCTTAGATTACAATAAATCTCCCAAGATTGTAAACTATCCAAGTGAACCGTAACATACTGCTTACAATTTAACGCATTATTTTTCGGTAGATTATAAAATGTCGACGTGAAACTGTTTATCACAACGAGCGTTATATAGTCAACCGTTCGAAGGTTAGATTAGGTTAGGTTATTTAGTGCGTTAAATTGTAAGCAGTATGTTACGGTTCACAATATTTCGATAGTTTACAATCTCGCGAGATATATTATAATCTAACGGTATTTACAATTTTACGGTGACATATATATGTCACCGTAAAATGAGCGATAATAAAAAAAGATAATTAATCTTTTGAATTGTTATGATTATAAAATCAATAAAATTAACCTGATTTGATGGTTGATTATTAGATAGCAATTGTGAGAGAATTTGCCTCACTGTCTTCTTGTCGCCTTTCTCTTCGTCCTCTTCCGTACCTAGAGGTCAAAGATTGTACTAAAATTGATGAATATAAACGCGGACCACTATTACTGACCAGCCCCTTGTATTTGATGGTCAGTAACATAGTTTGTTAGGAGTCTGCTTGTACCGGATCGTGACATTCAATGTTATAAGAATCTTTAAAATCTAGTTTTATTTTTGTAGAGGGGCGCCTTTAAACTAGAATTAGTTTTGAATAATTTTCGCTATTCTCCAGATTTGTTTTCCTGACCATAATCATAATAAAACGTATCCCACGTTCGAATAAAGAGTCATTTTCTTAAGTTCATTTAAAAGTTAACTAAAACAAAATATGTTCCCTTTTTTTAATTTTGTAAATTATACTGGGAACTTTTATTTTTTTGCTTTCTTAAAAATTATTGCGAAGATTTTAAAACAATGCAAAGCAAAATGGCTGCAGCTTATCTCAAGTGATGTGCTCACATACGAACAACGTTTCATTTTCACATTATATTGCTCATATGAGATAATTTATCTTATCTTTACTTTAACAATATACAAGAAGACTGAGATACCATAGTGCACGCGCCATTCGGCACATAGAGCCAAAACTTAACATTAAAAGAGAGTTGTTTGTTTATGACTGTTATCAGAACATACGTACAGATACAGGAGCCTTATTTTTGAAACGCTCGATCGGCATGCAAGTGCGTCTTTCTCGCGATGTAGAGAATAAATAGCACCCCAAATCAGTTGTTTATTTAATGGGATTAAAATGGTATTACAGCATAATAGCGCGGTTAGTGTCATTTTAGCTGTTAAGTTTATAGTCAGCAGTTAACATATCGTCCTATGTCTACGATGTTAATCCCTGTATGTCGGATATAAAGTTAAAATTAGGTTGACATAATGTGACATTTTTCGGATGCTTATGTGCCGTTGAATGTACTATCGAGGTCTCTCGTGCCTTACCACTTTGTAGAAATATTCGTTTGAACTGATCGCATCGGACACGCCCACACGACCCATCCCTATCCCTAATTGGCTTCGTATTTTACTAAGATTTATACTACGGCCAGTCATAAACAACTAGTTTTAAAATCGCCCTTGATGTCACTACTGTCAACTGTCAATCTGCTTTACGCGTTCGTGAATTACTTGTTTGCGCACGCGCGCCATTGTTGAATGAATGGAGCAGGGCGTGGCCTGAAGCGATAGGAATCGTGCAGTCTGCAAGCGACTTTCGACTTAGGACTGATAAGGCGCCAGAGGCTTCGATAGTACGTGCTAGTTATCACTTATTTCTGGATAATCCTTCTTAGGACCGCAAATTGCGTTCTTATTAAAACCCAGAGGACTATCTGTTCCTTTTGTATACATTTACGTGCGATCACGTGACGAACTGACGAAATCAGTTAAGACAACATTAATATAAAAACGATGTTTGTGATGAAAGATGAGATTAAAATAGTTATTAATCATGAATTCTATCTACACATATTTTTAAAGACATTAAGAAAAAAAGTCTAATAAACATGATCTCATAATCACTTTATACTTTGTTACAAATAATAACATATTCAAGAAATTAGAAGATTGTCAGACGATAAGCGTTATTCGCTTCGCAGCGAAGGAATGAAAGAGATAGAGTGCTAAACAGACAAGTGTGCACATAACATATGATATTTTACACACCTGTTATTTCCTTACTGGTATTATCTGAAGCAAAAACATACGTCGTCCCTAAATAATGAAGGAAACAAAGTTTAGAATGTAAATTATATATATAATATACATATCTTATATTGCCTCTTTACTCATAGTATGTAATAATACATAAAATAAATAATGAGGGTGAATCAAAGATAGTGGTTTGAAATAATTACCTGAGCTATCGTTGGCGCTTTCGCCCGCCGAATCTTCAATATCTGATTTTTCCTCTACTGTAAAGAAACAAAAATAGTTTTCCCATATATTGTTAAAAAATTGTTTAAAACGTGTTTTTTTATTTCGTAATATTATATATGAATCCCATTAAATATTCTATTATATTCCATTAAATTCATTTATTTGTCAAATTATATGTTATTTATGGTGTTACAAAATAAAAGGTTATTGTAATGCTGATGTATCGGAACACAACCATACATTCATGTTTGCGCCGCCGTAGTTCTCCCATACAGCCTTCCCAGGCTATGGCACTTCCTAGGTGGTGTTTAGTCAGTACAAGTCTGAGAAGCCGGGCCAGAGTAAGCATGAAGATTCACCACCTCCCTCCCCCGCGTCCGGAGGGTGCCTAAGTTGCCAGGCGTAAAATAATACATTAATATCAGTCCAATAGCACCGTTAGGCGTTACCTGTAGCGTCAGAATGAGCCCTGGTGTGTCGTTGGGGCGCCGCCCACCTGTCCTGCGCGTCGCGGAGCACCTTCTCGGCCGCCACCACGAGGTCCGACGCGCCCCACAGGCTGTGGACCACGCCTAAACACCAACACTTGTTCACATATATAACCACTTACTTACACTTCCGGCCACGTTAAACATTAAATCTTATATTTAATCACGCAAGTATCCGTTAAAAAGTATAAACCTAAGATCTATTAGAGCTTTAGGTGTGGCACTGTTATTTTTAGTAAAAAAAAAATAAAGTTATTTTTTGGTAAAAAAATAAAAGTTATTTTTTATTAAAACATTTCAAAAATCATCAAAATCGGTTGAATAGATTCGAAGTTTATGGCCGTCAAACACTGTGAAAGGGAATTTATATACATGTATATATTTTTGTGTTTAAAAAATATATCAACATTAAAAGAAGTATGTATTATTCGTTATTTAAAATTGGGCACTGAAAAATACCTTTGTCCGTTACGATACATTCGAAACGCTTCATTATTAATAATAACAACAATATTATTTATAAAATAATGCTTTAAATAATTAAAAATAGTCAACTCGTTTCGTGACCATTACTTTTTATTTATTCATTTGTTTGCAATAAAACACAGTACAAAAGATGTACAAAATTACTTAAGGATCTTGTTAAGGCGTGTATATTCTGTGCCAACGCCAACACAACCACTCACGACTCGAATAGATTCACCATAGAATCATACTGGCACCAGTACCGAAGTAAATAAAAGATGAAATATAACATAGGTCTTTAGTAATCACATTTTCTTCATCATTTTCCCATTATGTTTACTTCATATAAGTATATTAAAAATTTATTTAATAGTTCTGTTTTTATACTATTAAAAAAAGTTCTACAGGAAATCGAGGCTGAAACTGCTTCCATATTGTATATGAATATGGAAATAAAATAATTACATTTCGTAATTTGACAAAATACGCTTCTGTTTTGTTTATATATATACTGCCACAACTTGTATACTGTGTTTTATAGCAAATAAACAATTTTATTTCCTACGCCATTTTTCAAGTTTTTTAGCTCTGTGCTTCGTTTCCTCGCGTAAATCTATAATCTAAGAACAGAAATTTGTTGTTTGTTTGTTTGTCTGTCCGCTCTTTTTCCATTGTATCAATTAACGTTACCACAGCAACGCGTTACCGGGTCAGCTAATTTAATACAATAATAATAAGTAAACTACAATCAAATTTAACTACAATAAAAAAAAAACTACCATTTTATAAGATTATATACTCCTATAAAAACAACCATATCTGCGAACCCTCAGGTGAGATCAATAATAAATAATAATAATATAATATTTTTTCTTCTTCATACAATCTCTTTCGAAAATAAAAGTAATTTGTACATATAGTAAACTTAACAAAAGACAATATTGTAGAGATACTGGTGTCTGAGCTAAGCCGCAGCCTGTATCTCAGAAAAGCCAGTACTCTCCCCTTTTAAATGCTGGTGCTTATTATTGGAGCGGAGCGAAGCGAAGCTCCCATGGATCAGCTTCAATGGCGCAATGTCTGGTACGCCATAACTTCCAGAGTTCTTAACCGATTTTAATATTTTTTGTGTGGAATCGAATCAACAGGTTTAGGACCAGATTGTGACGGAGGGAGCCCGAATTTTGCAATTCGCAAAAATTACCATCGAAACAAAAATATTTTTTTTTATCTTTTTTAAGGTATTACGCTCCGCTCCAATATATGGTGCTAGCGTAGCTTTATGCTTAGCGACTGCATCGCCTAGTATATACCACCGTATAAACTATGGTCTGGAAGCAATATGTAAGCGACAATGAGGATATACAATAGCATAAACAATGCGCTTAAGGTTCATTAACGAGCAGGGCTTGTTTTAACATCAGTAACAATCATGTCAATTGTATGTGAGTGTGTGTTTGTGAGTGTATGTGTTGGTGAGTGAATGTCGTATGTGTATGTGCGCAGCGTTAGTGTTTATATTATGTTGTGTATGAGAATTTTAAATGTTATAGAAATATGGCAATATGAATGCTAAAAATTAATACATAACTACCATTTTAGTTAATTTATAAAGACTGACCGGCGAGAGAAGTGTGTTCCTTTAAATTCGATGAGGTTAGAGATACGAGAACTTGATCTGTATGTTGCTTAAAATTCTGTTGATCCTTCTCTGCTTCGCTGTCAGTAACACTGCTGAATATCTCGTGACCTAAAAAAAATGTGTAAAAATATTATAGCCGTAGTCAATAGAAGTAGGATTGAAGTTAGACAATATGAATATATCAAAAAATATAACCGTTCCTAAATAAATGTAACATAAATCCTTTTGTCGGTCAAAGATGTTGTATGATGACACCTTTATTGTGTGTTATGATAAAGGAAAGTCAAACTCGGAATTAAACAGCGACTCGAATGATGTCCATTTCTTCAAAAAAAGAATATCTTTTAAAACTAGCTTATTTATAGAATAACAATTACTTCGTAGTACACTAACGTCTGATGCGGCGCGCTTTTATGTCACTTACGGAATTTAAATATTATTTATTTCATACTACCACAACTGTTTTTTTTTTTAAGTTGCTCATTATTTTACTATTGGTTTATCTATATGTGTTTTAGGTTCAAAAACCCGTTTTTATTAGACTTTATTTTAATAAAACATAATTGCGATAAAAATGTGACAATTGAGAACGTTTGGTTTTTCTAACTCTCTGTTTTTTTATTAATTAAATTGCCGAATTGAAATAAAGTGACCCATATGATTTTATTGTATTTAATAAGTTTGGAAAACATTAAGGATCTCTGGCTGAATAATTGTTCGACTTTGTGTCTGTCAGAATCAGAACTGTCATGTCAAAATGTCATTTCACTGACTGAGTCATGGGAAATAAGTAATTCTGCCTAATGATCTAAAATAATTAAATTAAAGCCCTAAATATAGGACAAAAAATTGGTTGCCTGTAAAGTCGGTATACGGGCGAAAGTTTTACGTGACAACGACTTTGAGTGGTAAAATAATTTAAATGTGAATATTCATTCGTATAGTAGGAAGAAGGATGAAATAATAGTAACAATTTAAAACATTTATTTATACAAAGAATTATATTTAAAACATTAATTTATAGGCACGCGTCCCTTCCACTTTTTATGTCTGTCTCTCTCGCTCTTAGGCGGGCTAACCATGCCCGAGTGGAAGGGACGCGTGCCTCTCACTCGCTCTCATTGTAAGCGCATAACGTGAGCGGAGCGTAACGCAGTTTCTTGAAGTGTCACCCGGCAAACCAATTTATAAGACGTTGTCACGTCAAAATAAATTAGTGGGTAATTTTGTTTCTACCATATTCCTAAAGGAGTCACTGAAACGGGAATTGAATTAATTTAATATTGTCATTTGATAAAATATTGACTATACATTACACACACGCGCGCACGCCCACGCGCGCAGATACACACACAGACACACTCATGCACACACGCGCGCGCGCATTGTGTCTGATTGTGTACTTTTTGTACACGAAAACAAACATCTGCAAGGATTTTAAATCATCATCAGTGTATGAATGTATGGGAACCCAGTTACAAGTAAGGCCACGTGAGATTATTGGATTGATGGTGATACAATTTACCTTTCAGCATGAGATCGTTTAGTTGTTGTATGAGAGCATCACGCATTTTCTTAGTATCGTACTCGGTAGATATCACTTTCGGCGGCAGTTTTATGTCGTACGTTGATATTTTGCTATACCTGGCAGTGAATAAATGAAAAATTATAAACGACTAATAGATTCAAATAACACATCACACTTTATAACGTGTTCGATAAAATTATCGGGACCTGAATATCACAACTAGAAAATCCATATGCCATGATTTTCTAGTTCTGATATTTCGATAAGCGATGTTTTAAAAAGAGATTGGAAAAAGTTAGCAATCAAATCAATAAGCATAAGCATAGACAATACAAAATATTATATTTTCCTACAAGTGGTTTGAAGGGTATATTGGTCATTATGACTATACGTCTAATGTTATAATAATAATATTTCTTACACTCACACCAATTAGACTAGCCCAAAGTTAGCACTCTATCAGGCTTGTGTTATGGATACTAGGGTAACGGATACACATACATATACAGGGCCCTTATATAAACACGATCCAAATTTATAAATTAAATTCTTTGAAAAAAGTAACGAAACAAGATTTTTTTCTTTTAATGTCACATTCCAATATTTGAAAAATATCCAAAATTGAAGTTGGAGAAAAAAATAACATGAGTAAAAGGCAAATATTTTAACCACTCTATCCAACACCAACAATAGGTAAAAAAAAAAGCTACACCGACCGCACGCAAGCAGTGGACAGAGGACGAGCGAAGGCGTGCGAATGCGCGTGCATCGGATGCGGACACGTGCGCGTACGCAGGCAACACACGGGCAGTACGCGCGCACGCAAGTACGAGCCCAGAGACAACGCCAACGCCGCATTCGATAGACGCCTCGCTCGACCAGTCGTTCCACAGGTCTCGCATCGCGACCAGAACATCACCTACCGAAACATATTTAATACAGTGTACCCCTCGCTAATCCGGCGTCCCCCATAATTCGACATGTCTATCACTGTTGAATGTAGTACACAAACATAATTTTGGCAAATCTTTACTAATGTACGTACTAATGTACGTACTTCACTAACTAATGCATGATTGAACAAGTTGCAACTTGTACGCGCCACCACTACACTGTTTTAGGCTCGACGCGTGTTGTTTTGAATTTCATGGCTCAGTATGAATTTAAATACAAATAATAGGGGAGAGGCCGAGCTTGCGTTCATTGTTGACTAGTTTAGATAGAATGTTATCTATTAAATTCCGGACTATATGGCATTTTAGGCAATCCGACAAATTCGATAGTCTGACACTGTCCTGCAAAACGTTCGTCGGATTACCGGAATTCCACTTTAACAAGATTATATGCGCCTATAAAAACAACCATATCTCCAAGCCCCACGACGTTTCAGCAAAAAACTTACTTAATCTTAAGGGAATACAATATGTGAATAACAGATACAATTATACTTAATACAACAGATATTATTCAGAAAACAAGTATCATAAAGAACAGCAGCTTTATTGCTGAATTTTTAAAGGGGAAAAATATTGTTAATTATATTTCAAAATTAATGTGCGTTTTCTATGCACACAAAAACAACAAAATAAAAAAGCTCACCTGCTTACTTCGCTCTTCTTTAATTTTGTCGGTGTTGCTGTGTCCAATGGCGTTACAAGTTATTGTAATACACACGTCCCCATGAACGAATCTGTTGATAAACGTAGAAAAAAAGGAAAATCTTTAGGTGAAATTTAACTGAGTTCAGTTAATAATAGTATATCTTTCGAAATGGTCCTTTAAGCCGGATAATTAAAAAGCTTTGTAAGAATGGCTTTATTTTCGTTTCTACACAGAATCTGTACAGATTTTTTACATCGACAGATTTGGTACAAACACGAAAACGTGCCGATCATGTCAGAAATGCATAAAATCAAAATAAATAATCATAATATTTACATGGTAGCAATTTCAATTTTGGTAGTAAAGCATCAACTCTTTAACACTTAAAGGTGTAAAAGGCAACAACTGATACTGGGGGTAATCATTATACGAGTAGATGTCAAAATAGAGCAGCAGCGTTTATTTATATATAATTAACTGTGAATTCTAACTCACCTACCAAGCGCCCCCTTCATTTTCAGGGGAGACTTTCATCCAACAGAAGACGTCTTTTGTCTTTTGATAGATAGAGATGATAGTTTTATTTTTGTGTTTTGTAAATTTAAGTACGTTAACATCACTTCATCTCCCTAACCAGTGATGTTGAATTTCTCCAGTTCTATTTCAATGTGTAAATCTTAATTGCTGTTCGCACATAAACGAAATCCTATCTGTTCCATCATTACAACGGACGACGACAGAAGTCTCCCGAAAATGGGGAGTTTTGCAATTCTATCCACACTTAGCAGGTGGGTTGTGGTAAAAACCGTAACTTTAGGAAACGTTGCCTATATTGTAGTCTAAAGTAGGTGGACAGAGATTAGCTTCAGTATCATTAATCACCTTTTATGACACCTTTAAATGACGCCGATGGTCCCGGGTTTGTATCCCGGTAGGGGCATGTTTGTGTGATGAGGACAAGCATTTGTTCCCAGTCATGGTCATTTATATCCTTATTTACGAATTCTATACATTATTTAATACTCACAGTACAAGCTTTGCTTAGTTCGGGACTCAATAATTGTCGTGAATTGTCCAAAATTTATAATTATATTATTAAATGAGAAGGCTAAAGCTTCTATTGTACTCTGCCAGACATCACACAGAAAATCTATATACGAAACAGTAGATAATGTTAAATCTATAAGCTTACCTGCGGACGTGTTGGTTCATCGGAACTTGGCAGTTGTTGGAGGGACACTTATATTCCGGGTTAAAACAATACTTTTCCAAAAAAGCCCCCAGTGATATATCATGCTTCCCGTACAACTCCATCGTTACTATCCTAGAACCAACACGAAATATGAAAACATAACTATATAAGCTGTGACGCGTTTTATTGATTTTTACGTGCGGCTAACTTTTTTGAATGTGTTTGCTCTTGATCCCTATTAAGCCCGGGGGCCAAGACATGATTCACGATGGAATGAGTTGATTCAGTAGGTGCCTATTCACCCTTGCTTTAAAAACAGACGGGTTGTAAGTACTAGGAAATACAGACGCAGGGAGGGAGTTCCACTCCTTTGCAGTGCGCATTATGAAAAATGTTGAGAAGCGCTTGATGCGACAGGTAGGAATAGCAACCAAGAAAGGGTGGTAGCCTGCAGTGAATATAGAGAGGGAAGTAATTTCAAAAGCTAATAAACACTTATTTCCTAAATTATCTATGATTAAACAAACACTAACTTCTTGTTTAATAAAAAACGGAACAGAATTTATATTAAATTATTCGCCAGGTATATAAATTGGACTTTAGGAAACAGGCCCTAAATGGAATGAATGAAATGTTACAATAAACTAATTATAAAAGAATTTCCAAGAGAGATATCACATCATATGAATGAGAACTGTAAAATGCAGCATTTTATAGATTTGGGGCAAGTTTAATTCACGGCCTAACAGCGTCATTTCTGTACTTGGTAGTATTTATAGCACTGAAGTTGATTATGATAATCCGCAGAAAAAATAATGTGCATTTACTACTTAATGTACTTTTATACTCTACTCTTAAACTAGTATCTGTTCCTACATTTATGTGCCCATTGAATATTTGTGCACTCATTTGCCTACAATTTTTTTACAATAATATTTTTTATAATGACTTGCTAACCCGGCCACGCGTTGCTATGGTAACGTTAATTGATTATAAAAACTGTTATTCTTAGGCTTATGGTAACTATGGTAACAAACCCACAAAGTCCTTATTTTATATAGTAAATATTGTTTTGTTAAAGAAGAATTAAAAAACAATCCTCACCAGGGATTAACGCAAAAGTCGGGCACGTTGGAAGACTTGCTCGAGAAGCTGTATATCAGCATGCTCAGCCGCTGGTGGTTCTCTGGCGCTAGTGGGTCCAAAGGCTCGTCTGCTGGTTTCTCCGCTTCTACCTCCGGCTCTTTTTGGCATTTCTTCACCACTGAAGGCTTGTATAGGGGGCACTCAGCTGTAAAAAAACATGTTTTTGTGTATAGAAATTGTACTAATCAACTGAAGGTTTAAAACTGATTTTTTAACTATAAATTTCGCTTGCCTTTATAAAAGCCATTAGGAGCTGATTAGTTAGTAAATAAGTGGAAAATTAAGAAAAGAAATAAAGTAATCTAAATAAGTGATTTATTATTTTATTTTTTCAACCTTCATTCCCCGTGTCTGAATTGTCTGAAGATTTTAGCAACGATATGCAATGACTCATTACACATCGTTGCTAAAATCTTAATACAGATATTCAAAGTATTCTGATCTTTATAGCGTCTGAGGTTCGACAGAGTGAGACCCCTAAGTCTACGTTGATCCAATGATGTATGGTCGACAGTATATCAAGCTAAACATTCTAAAGTAAAATGGTCTCTATTACAATGCCAAAAGGCAACTTCAAATATGTACTTATCGATGTACTGTTGTATTTGCTACGAACGTGGACCAACTTAAAACGCATTAAGCATCATTAATGAAGCATGTGTAAGGACCGGTATGCTCTTAAATATAGTTCGAATTACCATAGTAGACCCAACTAAAATATGACGTCATTTTCTACGTGTCAAACAAACAATCAATAAAAATCATGACCTACATGTTTTTCTAATTATAAATTAAATGGCTGTTTCATATTAGTCGATTGTCAAAACATTGGTAAAAATGTTTCTTTCAAACGCGAAGATATACTCTCATTGATGAAGCGCTGGCCCTCAGAGTAAAAAATATTAAAAATATTCGATGGGTGCTTACAAGGCTCGGTAGTTTAATTGGGAGAGCATTGGACCGGGCATCCAAAATTAGTTTTAGTCCCGCCTAAGAATAACTTTTGAGCCGCGTCGATTTTTTCTACAGGTTGAGCGTTTAAATGAGTGTTCGCCCTTGCGGTACAGGGGCGCGGGGATACGGCGTTAAAAAGGGGGTACGAGAAGAGGGGGAAGAGGCACACTATGCACGCCTGCCACCCGCTCCTGGCTCGATCCCCATACCTCCGCGCCCCTGTACCGCGCAGGCAAAGACTTTTAATTCAATTGCGATCCATTTATAGCTTTTTTTATTAAAATTTATCATACAAGATAGTAGTGGCGTGGGGTGAAAAAAAAGGAAGGTAAAGCCGGACCAAAAAACGGCTAATGCGTAATTAAACAAAATATCATATTATAAAAAAATATGCAATAAATTACATACCTGACCTGAGTGTGTTCATGTGTTGTGTTAGTTTACCTTTTCCATAACTACGACGAAATGTTAGGTTTGGTGATTTGCTTGCGTTGCGTGCGTTGTATGCAATTTATCAGTTGTTAGTGTTCACCACCTTCACCATACATGACATCACTGGTATTATATGAACAGTGCATGTCGAGTATGATAAAAGTGGCTTTGAAAAAAGCCGTTTTAAGCACACGTCACTCGCACAGGGGTTATAATATATAGAAAAACAAGAACCAAAAATAAGTGAAACTTCACTTGCTGAACATATTCTACTAACTATATTATTACAAATGGTGAATGTTTTTACTTAATTACGCGAAAATGGCTTAACGAATTTGGATGAAATTTGGCATGCATGTAGCCTTGGACACGGAATAGAACAATCAACATGGCCTGAATTCCACACATACGAAATCGCAGGCATAAGCTAGCAAATAAATATCAGTAGAAATATTGGATGTTTTTATTTTGTTACTTGTCGTTTGTCGTCTGTCTTCGCCATATATATATTCTATAACCCGATAAATTTACGTAACATTTTTTTTGATAAATTATTTATTTATACATGATTTTAAATTATAAATTATTTTATTTGTATTCTAAGATAATTCTACGGTTTTTCTTTACGAAATGAGCCAGAATCCTTTCATAAAAGTCGCTTTTTTGTTGCAATTTTAACAATAGATGTTTTTCAATTGATATTACTCCGAGATTTGATAATCTTGCCTCACTTTGGCTGTTTCGTGTATAAGTATGAATCCGCTTCAATGCCGAAAACGACCTTTCCGCGGAAGCCACCGATACGGGAAGAGTCAAAATAATTTGACATAAAATTAAAAGCTGAGGAAAAGCTTCATTCAACGTGGATTTAAAAAGATATAAATAAAGTTCGTAAACATCTAAATTACTAATTGATGAAGTACTGTATAAAACTTTTAATTCGTTTTTTAAGGCGTGAAAATCAAATATATTTGGAAATTCGGATATTAATTTAGACACGCTTTCCTCAGGAAAACTACTACGGTAACTCGCGTATTTCGATTTGTTGACTAAATCAAGAAAAGTTAAGTTCTGAAAAGATGAATAACGGGAGTTTATTTGGCTTTTGATGTTATCTATTATTTCAACGAATAAACGCTTGTATTGTGTTTTTAAGTCAATTTCTGTATCCAGCCGCCGGCGTCGTCGTGGTGGTTCACAATATTCCTGAATACTACTGAAAATAAAATCAAATTGCTTTAAAAACTCTTCTGACATCCAAGATTGAAATGCATTTATTTCTCTAACTGAGGTTTCGATGTCGACTTGTTTGGTTTGAAGCAAAGCAAATAAAATGTCAGTTCTGGCAAAAATCTCCGAAAAAACATGTAAAAGGAAACAAAATTGCATATCTTCTAATTTACTTACAAACGACTCCGACATGGATACAGAATCAACATCCCACGATTGGGGATCATCTAATATATGATTAAACGTTTCAATCATATCTAACCTGCAATTAAATATAACATTAATAATGCGTGAATGATAATGCCATCGCGTTTCAGCTACTCCAGGCATACGACGGTCGGAAAACTGTTTTAAAAGATTTGACCGCTTCGACGATTTGTTGAAAAACCTGACAATTCCATTGATATGACCAAAAAATGATTTTAATTCCGAAATATTTTCCAAGGATTTGCTTAAAACCAAATTAAGTATATGAGCATAACACGGTACGAAACGTGCGAGAGGGCATTGACCCCGTACTAAAGACTGAACGCCTCCGCGTTCACCTGACATAACGGCCGCACCGTCGTATGTCTGACCGATCAATTTGTCTTTGCATCGATATTGTTCAAGAATATTAAGCAACTGAGTCGCTAATACAGCCGCTGTCCGGCTTTCACTAACGTCGTAAAAACCTACAAATCTTTCCTCCAGACCGTTTTCGGTTAAATAACGAAATATGACTGATAATTGTTCCCTATGACTAACATCTGGGGTTTCGTCTATCATGACTGAAATGAATTTAACTTGGCTAATCTCAGACCTAATCTCGTCTAAAATTACCGCCGCGATGCATTGTATAAGATCATTTTGAATGTCTCCCGAGAGACCGGTAAACACGGAGTGTGAATTAGATGAACATTGATCAAGATGAGAGTCTATAACGCTGTCGTACTTACTCAAATAAAACAATGTTTCTACATAATTGCCACGATTGTCTGAATTTAAGTTTTCACTATGGCCGCGGAAAGATAACTCCTGTTTTCCAAGAAGAACAACAGTGTCAATTAAACGTTTCATTAAGTTTCGATTACGCTCCACTTTTCGATTATGGGCTTCATAACTATTACCGAAAAATGTTTCTATTCTATTATTTCCAAAATCGTGTAATAATAAACAACTGCGTAAATGTTTTTCAGTTTGAGTATGTTTCCTAGCCGAATTTGTCAAATTATTAATGTCTGAAAAACCCGTTTTATTCCAAGCACTGTTTGTATCGGAAAACAACAAACATGGAAAACAAAATAATTTATTTAATTTGCAACTGCCCGTTAACCAATTGTATTTATCATACATAGAACTGTGAAAATGTTTGAAAAATCCGTCTTTACGCCTATAATCAATTTTTATATCGGGACAAGCCCGTCCATTTTTTATGATATATTTTTTATTTTCGAAAGATTGATTGGAGAACGAAGTTAAGTCATTTAATATAGTGTTGCCCAAATGCAAGAACAAGACGAGACTTAGCCAGTCTTGGTCTTGGTCTTGCGCCAATACACCTGGTCTTGGTCTTGGTCTTGGTCTTGCGCTTGCAGTCTTGGTCTTGGTCTTGGTCTTGCAGCAAGAGTCTTGCAAGTCTTGCAATTACCTATTAGTCTATTGCTATTTATTAAAGTTTACTTTAAATCTTAGAAAAACGTATTAGAATTGGAACATTGTGAGCTTGAATTAACATAGCCATAGTAAAGATCAATCAGATTAATAAATAACTGAAGATTTGATAAGAAAGTCGAAAAATCAACTGACCTATATGTCGTTTTCCATGGAAGTAACTGTTTCTTAATAAACATTTATGATTTATAAGCTTACATTTGCTAAAACATGTAAAAAAACAAATTAATTACAATAACTTGACTGTATTTTAAATAACAATGTCTGTCTAGAAAGAGATTGAACCCTCAACTTGCATGAAATTTAATAAAAGAGTTTTATGATTTATCATTTATTTCAATCAAAAATAAAATACAACACAAATCAAACATAACAGTACACAACAGCTTTATCATTAGGTTATGTTACTTTATATCAATTCTTTTGACCAAGAATTAATACAAAGTAACCATCTGGCTGACTCATCACTTAACCTATTTCTATGTTTTCTAATTACTAATGATGCTTTAGAAAATAATCTCTCAGCAGGTACTGAAGTTGCAGGTATTGAGAGAAAATCACGGGCCATCTTCGATAAAGTCGGATACTCTGTCTCATGCGTCCTCCACCAATCTAAAATGTCTTCCGAGCTGGCAGTTCTTGGTTTTCTCAGGTACTCCTCCAACTCGTCTATCACTAAGCCTTGAAGACAAGATCCAGATGACGTCGAGGGACATTCATAGAGTTTATCAAAGTCTATAATGTCTTCATCTTCATCACATACTTTATTTTCTTTTCTTGGCAATTCCAGAGATTTGTTCAGTGAGTGTAGACTTTTATATTCTTCATAAAGTTCATTGAACTTGCGCAGACTTTCTGTTTTAAGTTGCTTCCCCCACATTGTCAGGTCAAAAGTCTGAGCCTTATGCCTTGGGTCTAAAATTAAAGAAGTACAATAAATCCAGTTGCTCTTCTTATAATGTTTAAGCATTTTGTCTCGAGCTGCTTGGAAAGCTAGAATGAGCCTTTCATCCACTTCAGATCGATTAGGTTTCTCATCTAACTGTTTTACCATGGATTCAATTTTATCTAGCAAGAGATTGAATGATACAATGACTAGCGGTAATGTAACATATTTGTCTCCACCAAGTTTTGTACTTAAAAGTTTAAAGTTTATTAGAAATTTATGTAATTTTTCGAGTACCTGCCATTCACTAGCTGTGATTTGAAAATCATTCAATTCGGTGACAGAACTGCACAATATGTTAATGCCCGCTCTCACTTTTAAACCAAATCCAATCATATCATGTGTGGAATTCCATCTTGTTGGACAGTCAAGAATGGCATTTAGATTTGATGGCACGCCAGCTGCTTCACAAGCAGACTGAAACTTCTTCTTCACTATCTCACTTCTTTTTATTTTACTGGAAATACTGCGTAACTTTGTTACAGATGTACGCGAGTCAGCAATATTTGGTGCATATTCTTCATCTTCCTCAGTTTCGTCTGCATAGTCTTCATACTGCTGATCTTGCGCGTTAGTGTCAGACTCACAGTGTAATGCTAAGGTCTCTAATAAATCTTGTACACCAAGGTTTAAAATGTGAGCAAAGCACCGGAAATGTTGATTGTCTGAATCAAAGTGTGGCAACTGTTTGCCCAGTTCATACATAAATTTGGTATTTGCAGTTGCGTTGTCGACCGTGATACCTTGTATTTTATCAATTATGCCATATTCCAATAAACATTCATGGAAAATCGTTGCAATATCTTCCCCAGTATGTCGACCGCGTGATGGTATAAAATCAAGAACTACAGATCGATACTTCCATTCGTTGTCTATATAATGCATAGTAACCCCGTAGTAACTCCTACCAGCAATTGACGTCCACCCATCAATGGTAAATGACATTTTAGATGATAATTGTTGAAGTCGTTCCTTGAGATTAAATTGGAGCTCTTCAAATCGCTCTTTGACTTTCCTTCTAAGTGTAGACCTTTTAGGAAACTCCATATTAGGGCAAATACGTCGAAAATATACTTGTGTAGCTTCGTCATCGAAAAATGAGAAGGGAAGATATTTTTTCACTACCCAATCAACTGTAGCTGTCGTGATGTTGTCACTGCTGTTTTCCGACTGAAATAAAACAATAAATCTTGTGTTATTATTTAAAACATACTAGGTTTGAGCGTTTAGGAGGAGGAGGTTTGTTGTTGTTAAATCGAGAAAATCGTTAAATTGACATTTGTTATATTAAGGTTGCACTGTACTGTAATTTACCAAAATAAAGTACTTAGTTGTTACTGGCCGATTATGAAAACAAATGAAAATATAGGTGTTTATAAAAATATTTAAGACGATAATTACATACTTAATATGTCGCACCCCTAGATGAAAACACCACTAACTCAAAAATACTTACGTAAGTTAATGGCGTTTTTGAAAGTATCGCATGAACAGCTACGCGGAGTTAAAATTCCCGTAGCGACAATTTCGACCATTGTTAAAAATGACGCGAAATATGTACCTATGTATTACTATTTTATCAATATCTATAAAATATTCCGAAGTCAGTTTAAAGTCATTTGTTCAAAAAAGACTTTTTTGAGTTCCTGGAGTTTTCATATAAAAAAAATATATTCTTACCTGTCCACTTCTTCCAGCGGTTACTAAAAAGCTTGTGATATCTCCACTTAATTTTGGTTTAACAGGAAGAAATATTTGTGATTCCTTTTTGTGGAAAGATATTAGATGTTTCCTTAAGCCTGAAGTGTTTCTGTTTTTCATTTTTATTTCAGTCTTTTTATGTTGGCACAATTTACACAAGGCAGTTTGGGATGCATGAATTATTTCGAAAAACTCCTCAAATTTGCTTTTGGGTCTTTTAGATCTGTGACTCAAACTCTCGTTACTCGGACTAGAATAATTTGAATCTTCGTCACTCATATTAAATTGTACACGTGATACGTTTTTAGAAAACAACAAGAATTAGTAAAAACAATTATTAAGTTAGACTCGAAGCACAGCTCAATTGGAAATGACTGGAATTAAAATAATTCCTTTGTTTATAGTACGTTTCCTTGCTTTCTACCGCGCCGCCTCGCCACGTGCCGGCTCTATTAAAAGGATGCCGCCGCAAATCAAACGATGCCGCGTGCGGCGTACAAACACAGATTATTACCTACTTGTACAGACGCGACGCGTGAATAAAATATATGTAAAGAATTAGTGCCAATCACTATTCTTTACATATAAGTGAATGTTTTGGCGTACATCTATACTAATCTATACTAATATTATAAAGCTGAAGAGTTTGTTTGTATGTTTGATGACAGAAGTTTTAAAATAAATAAATAAATCCTGAACGTCACTATACCTCCAAAGTTACTATTCTTCGTGGGCGAAGTCGCGGGCACTGCTTGTAAATACTTTTTTTTTTTTTTTATTTTTTTTTTTTTATTTATTTATTTCATATACAAGAAAAAAAAATACAAAGATACAATTTAGTCCCACAAAACCGACTTGTCGGTTTGACTGAGGGATCTTTAGTCTCTTAGCTTATAATTATAATTATGTAGGTATATAATACAACTATAACTGTATCAGGTAAAGTTAAGTGCACAATAATTGGATTTAGACTGAATTACAACAAACTGAAGGAAAATTTAGCGGTGATAATAATAAGATACAATTGTTGTAAGATATAAAATACGTGTGTAAAAAACAACCACGCCTCCGAGCCCTCAGATGGGCTCGGAGGCGTGGTTGTTTTTTACACACGTATTTTATATCTTATAGAAATATTGCATTGTGAATGCAAAAAAATAAATAAAAACATACAATTGTTGTGTTAAATAGTAGTCATCAGATAATCTTTTAATATTTTTTTAAATTTATTTTTATCCGTTTCACATCTAATAGTTTCGGGCAACGAATTAAGAAGATATGGTATACGCTTCTGTAAAGTTCTGTCACCAAAATAATTTTGAACCCTAGGAATTACAAATTTCTTTTTTGAAGTGGCTCTAGTGATCTGGTTATGATTTATGTATTCAAAAGTGGAGACACACTCTCGGCTGCCGTGATTATTTACTAATAATAAATCGCAGGCTTTTTATTTTATTAGTAGGTAAGTACCTACGCTTTTTATATTATTTTATTAATTATGTAGAATTTTTTTACACGTTTCAAGTATATTTAAAAGTGGCTACAATATTTATCAAACGGGTGATATTTGAACACTTTTTTGCTATTTTTTCTTGTAAAAACTTAAGAAATATAATGACTAAATGTACAATAATAGTACCTAAGTAATTAGTTTAAAACCATATAATCAATATTATAATATATACTTACTAGAATAAATTATTATGACATCTACTACCTATCCTTACCATTTTATTCTAATCATAATACTACTTGCGTGATCAGTATAATGTATTCATTTTCATTATAAGCACTCTGAAACTTATTTATTCTTTGGAACACCTGTAGGTACTCTTAAAATTCGAAATTATTTTGCATGAGTATACCTACGCCTACGCCCTGTGGCGGCAATCAAATAGTGTCAAATGTTGTGATTTCGGCGCGGCGGCAACGATTGTTGTATATGATTTCAAAAGAAGCCGCCGGCGCGTGTATTATAACCATGTGCTTCCGAAAAGCAGCAAATTTCTTTGAGAAGTAAGTACAAAACCTTTGATGCCGCATTATCAAAGTGCCGATGGTTAAAACATAACTATGCATGCACTCAGTTTGATTTTAATGGATATTTTTTTATTCGCTATGTAGGTATGTTTATGGTATTAGTCGTAATGCGCATAGATCCAGTTTTTCATATTCTTTGATACAGTTTTTTGCGTCTCATAGAATTCCTAAGCGTACCTATACACCGAACTGTTACACCTAACTACTCCGTGAAATAGCGCTAAGTCCTAGCTGCAAGACGCAAGAGTCTTGCAGGCTTAGTCTTGTTCTTGCTCAAGTCTTGCACGGTCAGTCTTGGTCTTGGTCTTGCTAAAAATACGCGGTCTTGTTCTTGGTCTTGGTCTTGCAAAAACGCAAGAACAAGACCAAGACTGCAAGACCAAGACTGAATTTGGGCAACACTAATTTAATAAGTAATCTGTAAGACAACAGTCAATTTGTATCAATGCCGCCATTTCTCGTCTAACCGCGTCACGACAAATAACAAAGTTAAATAAACTATAAAGACAAACCTTTACGAGGAAACGAAACAAACTATTTATTACAGACTAACACAACACTCGGCAAGTAAAATTTCACTTATTTTTCACATCTATTCACATAAACAATAATTCACATAAATGCTAATTTATAGCATAAATTACCCGTGCTGACCGTGACCGCGTAATGAGTGATCTGTGATCAATCAAGCGAGTGTCTAGACGGTTTTCGTTCGTTCGTTCGCTTGAGCGTCTAGTAGACGCT
This sequence comes from Calamotropha paludella, assembly GCA_927399485.1. Taxonomy (NCBI): domain Eukaryota; kingdom Metazoa; phylum Arthropoda; class Insecta; order Lepidoptera; family Crambidae; genus Calamotropha; species Calamotropha paludella. The sequence goes on from OV656818.1 coordinate 21,096,179, forward strand.
CAAGCGAAACGAAACCTTAACGTGAGACAAATAAAGATTGGTAGGCTATCCGAGATCGAGTTATCTATAAACAATTATTACGAGGCTTTTGCATGTATTTGTTTATGTATGTGTGAGTGATTTGCATACATTTGGCATTTGTAAATTCCCAATATTTTGATCGGGTTGCCGGAGCGGAGGAGCGCGTCGCACTTGTCGCGTCATATGATTGTAAACTGTGTTTGTGTGCGTTTGCTATTTCAAATACATTGCGTATCTTGTATACGGGATATAGAAGAATATTTTTACAAAGCGCGCAATGTAATTATGGCGTTTGCAATCCGAAAGCCGTTGAACTTCGGCTTACATTACAAAGCGGGGTAAGCTATTATTGAAAATAATAAAAAAATTATTAGTGATCGCCAAGGCAACCCGATGGGAATCGTGTTATATGCACGCGTCGCCACTGCAAGATAGCATTGAAAATTTAAAATATAAAAATATAATAGCTAGTAGTTAACGTTATAATCACGTTTTATAAAAATAGTAATAAGCTCACGTTTGTGTCGGTCGACCACAAGGCGAGCCCCCGTAGCGCGGTAATGCGCAAGCGCAGCTCGCGTAGCCGCGTCGTCCGCAGACGCTGTCAGTGGGTTTTGAATGAACGGGTGCATTTCCTTAATAACAAATATTCAAATTATTAATTATCATTTTTGGCAACACTTTAGTATACCAATAGGCTATATGACTCCAATGAAAATATCAACCTGTTGTCGGCTTTACAGGAAATATTCTTTTAAATCAATTTAGAACGTTATTTTAAAATATGTATATGAATTTAAGAAGAAATCATAAATATTTTTTTTGTGAAATTTCTTTATTGACATAAAATTAATACAATGTTTATCAAATACAGATTAAACAAATACATATTGGTGATAAGCGTTTAATTGGGCTAAATACGCCTACAAAAGTTTACAATAGTGTAAGCTAAAAATATTACCCATTACAACTTGAAGTTAATGACAAAGAACAGCAATATACAATAATGAAAATTTGTAGTGTGTTACTTGAAGGTAAAATCACTTAATTCATGAGCGGCTAATAAAAAATTTATAGCGGGTTATGCTGAGAAGATACCTAAGTATGAATCTATCAAGCCGAATTTTATGGCAACACTAGTATTCCAATAGCGTATTTAACTAAATATAGATCAAATTGTTGTCAGCTTAACAGTGAACTTTTTTTTTAACCAATTTAGAACATTATTTTAAAATATTTATGAATTTTAGAAGAAATCATGATTAAAATAATTAAAATTACATGTTCGAAAATGCACGAGGTTGGCTAAATCCGGAGTGACGTCACATGCTTGTGTACAGTAAATGTCAGTCTAAGCTTTGGATAAAAATATGAATCCTTACTATCCTTACTAATATTATAAATCGGAAAGTGAGTTTGTTTGTTTGTTTGTTTGTTCCGCTTTCACGCCGTAACTACAGAACCGATTGCTTTGAAATTTCGCAGACGTAAAGATAAAAGTCCGGATTAAATAATAGGGTACTTTTTGGAAAAAATTGATATTCCCGAGGAAAAACAAAAATATTGTTTGCTTGATGGATGGATTGTAGATGGCGCTGTGTGTCGTTTAAAACAACGTAAAATATTGCAAACGAATATAAACATGTAAATTTAGACGCTAAATGATACGATAATGAATCCCCGAAAATGAGGAATTCCCGAGGGATGACGTACAATTTGTTTTATCGTCTAAATTGTTTTTGTTACATCTACTTATCCTGAAATCACTAAAGTCAACGAATTACTAATTGGTATAAGTATTAGTTCCGTTATTTAGTTCTTGAGGTATGCGATAGATGGCGCTGGGTGATTTTTAAAACATGGTAACGATGTGTTTTTTTAAATATGTAAGAAGTGCAATGATAGCTTACGCTATTTAGTTCTAGACGTATGCGAAAGATGGCGCTGGGTGATTTTTTAAAACGTGGTAACGAAGTGTTTTTTTAAGAAACGTAAGAAATGGAATGAATTATATGAATTTTGTATCCAGCGTTACATCGCGCTTCTTAGATTTTTCCGTGGGAATGAGAAGTTTTCTTATAGTTGTGCTTTATACCGCAATATAACCGAATTCCACGCGGGCAAAGCCGCGGGCGGAAAGCTAGTACAAATATGAATAAAAATATGAATACAATTATGAATAAAAATATGAATAATTTGTTTACAAGCAGGTGAAGTCATGACATCAAGTAACCTGCATAAAGGCGTCATTAGCGTTTTGCCGGGTTCTTTATTCATTTAAACTTTGATGGTGTTTTTTTATAAAAAATAGAGAAATTAACAAAGAATTAATTAAATGGCAAATGTATTATACAATACTATAACGAATAATTTGAGATAAATTCTTATAGCGTGTCAAAACCCTATTGAGCTAGTGAGACCTAAACAGACCCGTCGAAATATTTCTTAATCTGATGCCAGAGCCACCTTTTCATGACCTAGGATAGTCCCTATGTTGTCCTAGTACCTACAACATCGAAGGCAATACTTTTACAAAGTATGCATGAAAACTGTGATTTCATTCAGTGAAATGATTAAATAGCACAAAATATAAAATAATATAAAATAGTTTCTTCTTTATCTATTTTAGAGACTTGCAAAAGTATTACAAGTGATGCTGTGTGTGCTAATATTTAGTACGAGATGGCGCTGGCATCAGCTTATGAAGGACTTGGGAAAATTCGACAGATCTGTCAAAGTCTCACATCAAATGGAATACTAAAGGGATACAAAATAAATCGGGTGTTAAACACAAAAGCACTCCCGCAAGGCGCACCTTGAAACCCTTTTTTTAAATTTTAATGACTAAAATACTAAGTATAACGTAAGTTATCGACATTGAAATTTGAATTTAGAATGTATTTGCTACTATTTTGTTTAGTTTGTTTTTTTTTTATATATTTGCACACCATCTATGGTTATATGTGGCGTTCTAATAACTTTAAGAACTGCTGAATGTACCTATATTTTTCAAATAAATTATTTTGATTTTTAACCATTTCTTAATCGGACTACCAGGTTTATAAATAAGCGCCACCATTATATGGTTGATATACCAAAGAGTCGCACTAAGCGTTTTGGTTCCAATTTTGTAATATGTACCGCCAAAGAGTGAAACTCTTTGATTGAGTTTCCTGAGAAAAACAATTTAGGGGTCTTGAAGTCACAAGTGAATAGGTATCTTCTAGGCAAGCGCGTCACAGCCTAGTTCACATCGTTCGAGCATTGTTTGACCGCCACGAACTCCGAAACTACTCATCCGCTTTTGAAGCTTTTTTGCTGGATTTGTTCCGACTTATGACATAGAATAGGTTTCATTTTAATTTATAACACAGCAACGCGTCAGCTAGTTTATTATAAAAATAATCATAGCCCACCTTCAGTATGACAGTGCTCTGTTGTGGCTTACTGAGTTTCCTGTGCAGAGTCCTCGGCGTGTGAGGAGCCTTCGCTGGCACTTTCAACAGCGGTTGGGGGAAGTACTCCCTCAGAGCGCATTTTCTACCTGCTTCCGTTTCTAAATATGGTGTGGGTATTATAGTGTTCGGCGACATTGATAGCACCACGTCATCTGTAGACCATCTGTATCGAGAATTGTTTAAATAGACAATAGTAGGAAAAATATTTTAATTAAATATTTATTTTTATTTATTGCACTCACAATGCCATATTTCTATAAGAGTTTTATAATTTGCTTATAAAAAATAACCAATCTCCAAACCCTCAGTTAAGCTTTAAGGAATAATTGGACGTATTCCCATGGTAAGGATCCAACCCACAACTTCACTAAAATTGACGTAAGTATACCATGGCCTTAATGTCATATACTTTTAGCTGTAGCAAATAAGATGTAGCATAAGTAGAAAATGACACTTCGCTCTGACATTTTAAAAATTTTATAGAAAACGTATGAGTTAAAATTTTGTAATCTAAATTACTGTCGTACGATATATTTTCTTATTCTCCAGGTAATCTTGATAAATTAAAAGATACGACTTCCTCAGTCGATTGGTTGACATACCGGTTATCATAGTAACGCCACTCTAAGGTCTTGCGTTCGATTCCCGACCGGGTAAATTTAGAAAACAAGCTAGGGTGAATAGGCGCCTTCTGGGTTAGCTCGTTCCATCGTGGATCCTATCTTGGCCCCCGGGCTTGATTGGGATCAACCCATTAAAAAAAAATAAACAAACTTCTATATTAGCTCGAGTCTGGGCGTTATGGTACCATCAGTGCTTTAGCTACTTAACTTGGGTTCAGAACAATGCATATGAGACTGCATTATTTCTGATTTAAAATTATATGAAGATTGTTCATGTATTAATCTATAATCTAAGATCACAGTGGTTTGTGTTTGTCTGTCCGCTCTTTTTCCATTGTATCAATAACGTTACCATAGCAACGCGTTAACCGCAAGAAGTTTGTCTACCAGACGCTAGATGGCGCTAACGGAAAAATATTTCATAATATAAGAAATTTAAAGAATTTTGTTCACCCGTGCGAAGCCGGGACGGGCCGCTAGTATATACTCTAAAAACACAAATTTGTTGTGTTTGTCTGTCCGCTCTTTTTCCATTGTATCAATTAACGTTACCATAGCAACGCGTTACCGGGTCAGCTAGTTTAAATATAATATTATTAAGGTCAAAATTATTCAAATCACAACATAACATACCTTTCTGTATGATCATCAGCTTTCAACTTAGCTTCCTCCTTCGGTAAGAAGACATCATCATCAAGAGTAGCACGTAGGGGATCACTAAAGTCCCTAATAGGAACACCGCAGCTGAAATTCTTATCACTATCCGTCTTTCTAAACGGCTTCGTCTTTTGTAGTGGATCATCAGGTTCTTGACCCTTTTTCGAATCACTCTTCACTTCAACCAAATTCGAGTTTATCGCCTCTTTAATCCTGCTATTAGCTATAGCATTCTCCCAATCGTCATTGTTCATAATCGGTTCACTACCATCAGAATCATCTTTATCTATTGTAGATTCATTGTTGTTTGGCAACGTATCGTCATGTTTATCGTCACAATCGTCAAACGTCATTCCCGGTTCAGGTAACACCGCTTCTATGTCCCCTAAGAAAGCTTTCTCTAGTTTCCAATTGTAACAGGCTAGGAGCATGAATTTGACAATTCTTTTTACCCGTACTAGCTCTTGTAAGGACGCTCCTCGTAGTAATATGCAACAGCCTAAATTTTGTTCAGCGCAACCTTCTAGTACCATGAGTGTCTTGTTGGAGTCTGTCAAAAAGTAATTATTTATTTATTTAATAATGGACAATAGACAGACAACATAATTAGTAAAACAACACACAGTCTTTAATCTAAGATCAAAGTGGTTTGTGTGTTTGTCTGTCCGCTCTTTTTCCATTGTATCAATTAACGTTACCATAGCAACGCGTTAACCGCAAGTAGTTCGTCTACCGGACGCTAGATGGCGCTAACGGAAAAATATTTAATAATAGAAAATATTTAAAGAATTTTATCCACCCGTGCGATGCCGGGACGGGCCGCTAGTTTATATTTATTTTTGACGTTTCGACTCCTTTATAGGGCCTGTAAAGGAGTCGAAACGTCAGGATTAAATATTAATAATGCGCAAAAAACCGTAAAAAAGTTGTTTTATTTTCATATGTAATGTGCACGATAGTGTAAGAACTTAATAACTCTTTACTCATAAAAATACAACTCGTTTCACCAATACGGTAATAGATATTATTTTCACATTTTTATTTGGTCCTCACGTTTCGACTCACTTTAAGGAAACATGTTTAACGGATCGCAGAATTAATTTCAATAATTTAATAACGAACAATTTTACAAATACATGCAATTACAAATTTTATTGCCGCCCTGCCATATAATTTTTAGTTCAAAAAAATATTACAATAAAAAAATAAAGAAGAAATTAATTTGTTTTATACACATAAACTTGGGATTACTTATGTATAATTAAAAGTACTAAATACATTTTAATAACTAAGGGTATTAAAATGTACTTAGTACGAGCGACTGCTCTTCTAATTGAGCTACAGAAACGCTGTCAAACCTGCTGAACTTGAAGACTAGTCGCATGAATAAAAAAAGGTTTCGGATTCAAGTCTATCATGACCAGTGGTCGGAGTAGGTATATTGATTTTAGATACTTGCGTCATGATATCATAACATGGACATGCATTTCTTCCGGAATGTACCGGAGTTTCCAAAAATTTGGTAAATAGAGTAATAAAATAAAAAACCATATGTAAGCAAACAAAATTGTTTATTGTGAATACAAATAATCATTATTACAGTTTTATTAAAAACAATTATTTTTAATCCTCATCGGTTACAATTTCTACATTTTGATTTTCTGTCTCTATACAATTAAAATAAATAACTATAATTTTTTCAATATTTTCGATTTTTAAGCTATTTCTTTTAACATCTAAGATCCATTTGTAAGTGGAAAATGATCGTTCAACATCTGTAGATGTCAATGGAGCGAATTTGAAATAAAGTTTCTGATTATTTGCTACGCTTTTTTCAATACTCTCGCTGTATTCTCTAATTGTATCTAAATCTGGATTTCGTTCCATAACTGATTCTATTTTATTTTTTATATTCTCATTATTGCACTCGTTAAGCGTAGCCCTTACTTGATCAAATACTAAAAGTGAATCAGCTAGAGATAAATTTTGTTTTTGTAACTCTTTTAGGGCTAGTAGTATAATAGAGTAATTTTCTTCGATATATTTTAAATCATTTTCTAAATTTTGTTTTTCCAAAATGTTTTTTGCGTTTCGTATGGCTATAGCATCAGAACTGCTCAAGCAGGATAAAACTTCTTTTATTTTATCTAAATGTTGAGCGTAGTAAGATGTTGCCTGTAACCAAGTACCCCATCTGGTAATGACTGGTTGCGGAGGCAACGGTAAGTCAGGATATTTTTCTTTTAAAATGTTTACCCTACTAGGAGCCTTTAAAAATACTTTTTTAACATTTGATATAAGAATATCAATATCGTTGTATTCTGACCTTATCTGCTCACTTACACGATGAAGAGCGTGCGCCAAACATGTCACATGCTTCATTTCAGGTAAGTAATGTTTTAAATTTCGCCCTGCAGATAGCATGTACGCGACACTGTCAGTGCAAAGCATTAAAATATTGTCAACTTTCGCTTCAAAAGTGTTTTGCCATAAATTTTCTAGACATTGCAGTACAAATTGTGTTATTGTTTGTCCATTTACTGCTGTTAGCATTTTACAAGCAATCAAATAAGGCCGGCCTGCACTATTACTAGGATGCAATGGTTTTATTAGGAAATTGACTATGTATCGACCAAAAATGTCTGTTGTCTCATCCAGCGATATCCATAGTTTCTCATTTTTATTAATTTCATAAATCGAATTGATTTTATTCCTATAAAACTTCTCCAAATAAACTTTTCGTAACTGTGATTCGTCAACCACTTTACGATTGGTACAAACGCAACAACAAGTACTGCACATATATTTCTGAAAAAACTCTTTGAACGCTGGATTTTTCATTTGCGACCAAGGAATATTGCATAGAATCAGGAACTTAATGAGGTCGAAGTAAAATTCCTCTTGCGGTCTCTTAAATTTTCCTTGATGTACAGCGCCTTCAATGTGTTTGGTAATGTTGCCTCTATTCACAGCTTTCAAATGACTTTCACACTTTGTACAGTATATAGTGCCACTAGCGTTATCGTAAAGTAGCTCAGGATAGTGCAATAACCACTTTAGCACTGTTTCAGCCTTGACCTTTGCCATATTTATTTATATGTCACCTAAAACAATGATTTAAATTTACAATATATACATACACAACTGTAAAGTCGATAATGAAATTCTGTTTCATATAAAGTGATTTTTTTAACTGAAGCGGTGATAGCCCTGCGGTGTGCGTACCGGACTCTCATGCGCTATGATGATTGCTATAAAGTGATATTTTAACTGTTTCCAAGTTCTAAAACCTTCTTAAATAGTGAAAATAATTAAAACTTACCCGTACAAAAACAACTTCAAATGGGCCCAATCCAAGAGTAATAAATCGATGTCCGTAGTTATAAGCCAAATTCGTCGTTTTAAGTAGATTTCAGAAGACAGTACACAAGCCAGGGTCAAGTCAAGATATTCACAACACATAAAATAAGCGCACTCCACGAACCGAAATAAGTGAGTGAGCCACTTGGTCTGGATGTCGGTGCGAGCATTGTTTTCGAACAAACAGTCAATGAGTCATCCAGGATACTTGATTCTAATTGGTCAGATGCGTTGAGCATAGACATAAGAGGACAAAAGACCCTGTTTGCCGGATGTCGTGTGTTGAAATGAATATTATTATTATATCATTTTATAAATGAGAGCGAGTGAGAGGCACGCGTCCCTTCCACTCGGGCATGGTTAGCCCGCCTAAGAGCGAGAGAGACAGAGCGAGAGAGAGAGTGAGAGAGATAGGCATACACACCGGTTCATGTCTTGCGCTTCTATTTCGCTTAGGCGGTGATATATGAAATTCAGTGCGAGATTCTTTGTATAAATTAATGTTTTAAATATAATTCTTTGTATAAATAAATGTTTTAAATTGTTACTATTATTTCATCCTTCTTCCTACTATACGAATGAATATTCACATTAAAATTATTTTACCACTCAAAGTCGTTGTCACGTAAAACTTTCGCCCGTATATCGACTTTACAGGCAACCAATTTTTTTTACTATTAAATTCTGGCCATCTACGCCACTAGCAGCATAGCGTTGAGAGTATTGATACATTTTTAACTAGTTTCATGTAATAATTTCGATGTTTCGGTATTTTTATCATAATAATCCGGAAACTCGGAGGCGTATCCATATTAACATATACGTTTGATGTCAGTGACCTTAATTCAATATACCTACTCCGACCACTGATCATGACACCTGAGACACAATTTCTTTTTTTCTAGCAAAAATCTTTTCCAACCCCACTCTCACATTCTTCTGTATTATTTGTACGGTCAGAACATATTCAAATTTAATTTATTTATAAACAAAGTTGTCAAATTGGGAGAGCATTGGACCGGACATCCAAAGGTTACGGATTCGATTCTCACCTGAGAATTTACTTCTGAGCCAAGTCGATTTTTTTTCTAATTTATAATCTAAGAACACAAATTTGTTGTTTGTGTGTTTGTCTGTCCGCTCTTCTTCCATTGTATACGCGTTACCGTAGCAACGCGTTACCATAGAAACGCGTTACCGGGTCAGCTAGTCTATAATTTAAAAAAACAAATTTGTTGTTTGTTTGTCTGTCCGCTCTTCTTACATTGTATACGCGTTACCATAGCAACGCATTACCATAGGAACGCGTTACCGGGTCAGCTTGTATTTTTCTATTAAAATAACCTATCGATATTAAAAAAATATTACTTACAATTTTTAACATAAAATTTCTCAGCTGTTCCAAGTCTGGGTGTGCCGATCCTCGCATCGATAGAAGCTACTAAGTCCGCTCGAGTACATCTAGCTGTTCTGGCTAGGGCTCGATCCCTTACCCTAGTGGCTAGAGCTACTCCAGCGGTTCTTAGGGCGTCTTGCACGCCTCTAGCGGCACCACCGCGAACTAATACTAGGCTCGGCTGTAAAGTCGTGATTCGAGCCGCGCAACGAACGAGGTACTGTTGCTCCTGAACACAACAAATTAAAATGTATTAACCCCTTGAAGTCCAGCTTTGTGTTAAATGCGTTATTTCTCTCCCTGTCGGGGAAAAAATATCATTCAATCAAAAAGAACCATTACCAAAGCCGTAATAAGGATTAAATCAGACTGCGCGCTAGAGAGCATGATATAATGCTCTCGGGGTTTAAAGGGTTAAAATCAATTTTTCAAATAACATTTTTTATTTGGTGAATATAGGTAGGTTTACAATAATTGGTCTTATTTACAAGATATGAGCGCTGTATCCTTACTTAAAGGGTGTGCAAAATTGATTTTTACATAGAAGAATTAAAATAATGTAATATAAACACACGTTAGATATATAAACATTAAATAAATGTCATATTATAATCATACAATTAATTTAAATGTCAAGGTCATATATATACTCGTTCTATGTATATAGGCTTTATTTATCAGAAAATATTTAAGTGCTAATTTAAAATTCATCATATTTTTATATTGTTTCGTTTTTGATGCCAATCAAACCCGGCGGCCAAGAAAGGATTCACGGTGTATCGAGCTAACCCAGAAGGTGCCTTTTCACCCTGGCTTTAAAAACGGACGAGTTATAAGTTCTGGGAAATACAGACGCAAGGAGGGAGTTCCATTCCTTTGCTGTGCGCAATCATAATTTGTGTTATATCTGTCGGCAACTTATTGTATATTACTGGAGCAATACCATAAACATTATTTCCAAATAAAGTAGTTTTATGTGGTATTTAACACAGTTTATCATTACGCCTCTTCGATGCAAACTAATTTCATGTGTGACTTAACAAATACACACACTTAAAATATAAATATACAACTGTACTGTCAAATTTGTCTTTGAAATAGGGACAACAGGAGTAAGTAGGGCGAAGTCTACAAATTGCACGAAAAATACTATTTATGTTTTTAATTTAATTTAACATCGAAAGTAATATTTTTACAAATATTAAACAATCGATTAAGATGTAACAATCGATTAAGATGGATGGTAGTTAGCGTTCAAAATTGGTGGAACGATACTAGCTCATAGTAGAAGTTGAAATACGTTTGTAAAATTCTACACGTTTGTCAGCGTCTCGGTAGCTCAGCGGTCAGAGCAATCGCCCGTATAGCGAAAGGTCGTGGGTTCGAATCCCATCTGAGGGCTCGGAGGCGTAGTTGTTTTTTACACACGTATTTTATATCTTATAAAAATACTATTTAGTTCAAAATATTCCGATGGTAAGGTAAGAGAGACTCTTAAGTCTCGACCCCTTCACATTACTATAAAACAATCTTCCTACGGTCTATTGTGTTTTATGATATAGTGTGAACATACCTTAACAATGTTATTAACAGTTATTCTTAAGGTCCTAACCGGTTATAATACGAAAGCAGAATATCACCTTAAAATGCTATACAGCTTTTCAAATGAATCGACAACACCAGTGAAATTAAACTTTTGAATAACCCTCTTAAACAAACATACCATTTGAATAAAACATTTTTTTACTGATTTTACGCATTATTTATTTTAATATCATCCTGTGAACGTCAGGATTAAATATAAATTTGAATTATGCGCAAAATCCTTAAAAAAGTTGTTTTATTCAAATGGAAAATATGCACGGAAGTGTTATTATATACATTGCATTATTTGTAAGAACGTACGAACTCAGACATGTACATAAAAAATAATATTTACAGCGATAACTTGGGAAAAAAATACTTATTCTGGCTTCGAACCAACCAATTATTGATTGGTGAAGTAGGCAGGAACGAACCGTTCGTCGTGCCACCGAATATTATTTATTTTCGTATCTTTTAACTCTCGCAAACCGGACAAATAGCCGCAAATTGTTAATTCTCACAACTTGTTCTTTGTATTTTCACATTGAGTTAAGAACAATTGAAAGTTACATGTGTGTAAAATAATTCATCTATAGCAACACTATGCATTCATGAGATTATTCACCTGTAGCAACACCGGCTCTAGAGACGTCAATTTCCCTTCTACTCGTTGATAAGCGATGGAGCAGTCTAACAAAAGTATTGTAGGGTTTGAGATCTGTTGGGGCATGCCTCTATAAATAAAAAAAATCATTATCACTATTTTCAAAATTTTTAATAAAACTATCTAAAAGCAACTTATGTAAATTAGTGACTAACTTAAATATATTTATACATTCTGATTTTACATAGAAACGTGTCCATAGTATTTAAACTTTGGTACTCCAATGTATTTTGCATATTATGTAAAATACATTGGAGCACTGGAATTTTTTTTTTATTTATTTTGCAATTAACATAATTCCAATTCATGGCCCTTCATATCTATCAAATGACATTATTTAGAAAGGAAACTTTAATTCTAAGGGTTATATGTATAGTTATTTCAAGACGTGTATATGTAGTACGTGTATTGACAAGAAAGTAAGTAAAATTGTTCCTCTCATTGATAAGACAACGCTGGCCTACAGCGTAAAAAGTTACTAGAAAATTTCGACGGTAGTTCCCAAGGCTTAATAGCTCAATTGAGAGAGCATTTGACCGGACATTCAAAGGTTGCCGGTTAGATCCTGTCTGAGAATTTACTTGTGACCCGAATCGATATTTTCTAGTATGTTTCTCTTAAAATAATAATAATCATATGATATAACAAATATATTATAATCATAAAAAAGTAGGTGTTATTAATTTATTGCGTACCTGTGTGCAACATTTTTTGTGAGTACGACGCCATTGACCACACAGCTGTCACGCATGTTGCCACCCGGCACTTTCTTCACCTGAACGTAGTTGCGGACATCTATGTCACTGCTGAATATATCTGCGCACATAATTTATAAGGCATTCAAAACATTTTAATTTATTTATAAATCTCGATATATTTTAAAGGAAATCTGTTAAGGTCGATTCCTGAAATGTTTGCCAATATAAGCAGTATAATTAAGATAAACTAGCGGCCCGTCCCGGCTTCGCACGGGTGGACAAAATTCTTTAATTTTTAAATATTTTTCCGTTAGCGCCATCTAGCGTCCGGTAAACGAACTAATTGTGGTTAACGCGTTGCTATGGTAACACGTATACAATGGAAAAAGAGCGGGAAAATAGCGGACAGACAAACACACAAACCACTGTGATCTTAGATTATAGATTAAATAGCACGATTAGTATTAGATCATTTATGCAGTATGAATAAAAAACAGTAATATAGTGATATACACTATCATATTTAAGTATAAAAATATGATAGAATAATTGTATAATGTAACGCGTGTTTTCAAACTTTTAACTTTTTTATTAAATGCAACAAAAATTTTTTATTAAATTTTTTGTGTTTTGCCCTGAAAATAGGGAAATCAAATTCCGGAAAAGGGGTATCATTAGATACCACTTTTCCGAAATACAAAGGGGTTCTTATAGATGGTGTTGCTTTGTAGCCGGGGGACTGCTGTTATAATATAAAATTAAATAATCCTTCGATATTCTTTTTTTTCTTTTCACGAACTTGTCAAAGTGGATCGGTCTTTTGAATAAAAACAAACTACGATAAATATACCTTATTTTTAACCCCGAAAGGGAATTTAGTACGGGCCCTGAGGTATCCAGACCCTACTTTTGGAGGCAATTGTGTCCAGGCTACTTATAGGAATCATCACAAGTAACGCGGGCTAATAAAGAGACCTTTCCCCGAGGGGGCCTTAGATGCATTGAATTTGCCGTTGGTAGGTAATTAAACCATACTAACCACTACCGAACGAGTCCACGCATCAAGTCCAAGAGCCCTTGGACATCCTCGCGACCCCGGACCAAGAACCCCCAACTAATTTCTTTTTTTTTTACATTAACTAATATAAAAAAAAAATTATTATCAATATCGATCAAACGGACCTACATTAACCTTTTCTTTTGAATTTATTGATATTTTTATATAAACTCAATCAAACCATTTATTGTTTGTTAATAAACTTAGCCTTTAAGTTTGATTTTTTTACATTTTTAAAAAAATCAGTGGTTTCATTCGTTACAGGGAATAAAGACTGTAATTTTTTTATAAAAATTGTTTCTTTTTATCCCTTACTGGGATTACTATTAGAAAATAACACTAATAAGTTGCCTAAGTAACTCACGTCATTTAACTTTAAGCACGACTGCATCTGAAAACCAGCGCCGTAGTCTAGACTTTGGCGAAAACTATGATGAGGTTATTTCAGCAAGATTGTATCTTTTACATAAGACATTCTTTATATAATTAGTGTTTTGTGGAATAAACTACTTTCTATATTGTATTTTCAAGTTGAGAGGATTAATCTCATATGCTATAGGGAAATTGCCATTTTTTAAATATAAAAACTTACTACAAAGGACAAAAGTTAAGTTTTTTATTTCCACAAATATATCCACAAAAACAAGTAATAGGTGACCAATATGTTTCTTTTTTCAATTGTACTCCATTTTAACAAAAATACTTTCAAATAAACTCGCTTAAAAGTTCAAGCAAACGCGTGCACGCACGCATAAACGTATACGTGCACGAAAACACACTTCTTTAAATCATATAATGATCTATCAATCTAGAATTTATTTTTAATCATATGTATAAAGTTGTGAAAAAACTTTATGCCAAACCTTAAAAAGAAGATCCCAGACTTATTTATATAATTTAAATAAATAAAACAGATAAATCATAGTCGAAAGGATTGCGAAGGTTTCAAGTTCTAATTCCTACATTTTTCAAGTTAATTTTTAATCGCTGTTTAGGCAAAAATATCTTATAAACATTATAAAATCAAATGAATATTATCAAATCATACCGGGCATGACGAGTTCAGCTGCTTGGTGACACAACGCGAACAGAACCGGGAGCCACGACGCTGGCAGGGACTCCCGGGCGAGGCACTGCCTCAACAGAAGCCGTAAGTGATCTTCCCCGGACTCTAATATCGCCTTGCAAATATTCTTAGATTCAGAGTAACCTTAAAATAAACAAAAAAGAACTACTAATTACAATAGAAATAATGATTTTAAAAAACTTAAATTACATTGTAATTTTACCTTAAAATTAAAAAAAAATTATAGCAATTGACAATAAAAACAATTATCAATAAATAAATCAAACAATTTTTTATTCGATTAACAAACTCTCATAATAGTTAGTAACAATGGACCTTTAAGGTATGTTAGTATTTTATTATAAAATTAATAAAATCAACTGCCAAAATCAAACACTGTTGTTTTCATTTGTTTTTATCATAAAATGCACGGATGCACATTCTCAATTTTCTCAATTGATACTAAAGTTTATTCGTAGGACTTTAAGATAAAAATCGACTGAGGATATAAAGACACCATCTTTAACCAGCTACACAAGCACTTTTTCAGTATTAAAGTAGTTGAACCATGGTGCGATCAAGTAACGATTTTTCACTTGCAGGACTCATAAAGGTGATTGGATCAATATAAAGTAATATTCCTTCAAAATAATAACAAGCAACAAATCAGTTTAACAGTAAATGCGTCTGCAGCGCGTCTTTTTATACCAAAGAGCAGTTATTTTGCATATATAACGATTTTGTATCGTTATAAATGCACGTTAGCATCCTGATATTCAAAGTAGATCTTTGAACATTTACATAAATTCATGGTTAATCTACGTTTAACTCCCGTGACTATCGCATTTGTATTGCATACAAGACATTCGACATTCAAAGAATGTGGTGTGCACAAGCTCTAAGAAAACCACAAAAATTAGCTCTCTTCAATATGTCATACAATACAAACGTACTTTCTGATCCGTTCTTACACAAGTATCTTTCCTCTTTCCGAGCAGTTTGTAGTAAAAATACTTTTAAACCTTAGTGAAAGTTTACGCTTCGATACTCGATATCGTCTGCGTAAAATATTACTATGGAATTTTGTATGAGCGCCCCTAGCGGCAAACTAAAGACTATATAAAAATCTTGCTTACTTTATAGAAATCTGTAACGAGCTCGATAACGAGTATGTGTGAACTCGCACTAAGGGCTAGTTAAGATACGGCGATAACCGTGCGATTGATAAAATCATGCGGTTTGAACCGCAAAAATGTCAACTGTTCAAACATCGGCGGTTAGTTAGCGATCACTTTCAAGATGGAAGTCGAAGAGGAACTAGCGCGTTTGTGGTTGAGGATGATCTCCATAGTAATAGAACCGCGCGGGCGCCGCACGATTCTATTTTTTAGCGGTTGGGTGGCGGTAACCGCGCCGTTGGATTAACCGCGCGATTATGTCTGAATGATTACATAAATACCTGCGTAAATAAGACCCGCGCGGTTCCCGGGCGATTCTGAACTAGCACTAAGGCCTCTGTAACAAATCTCGTACCTTCACTTTGTTCCAAAACTGGATTGGAATCATCTTCACTGGACGGAGAGGATTTAGTTTCTGTAACAATGAAATACAAAGATATATAACAACTTACTAATTACAACACCAGCTCATCTTGCCATTTTATAAACATTATTACGACCGTTTGGTGCAATGATAGCGATCCTGCCTTTCGCACCGATGGTACGGCGTTGGACTCTCGGAAGTAGCAAATGTTTTTGTGCTGAATACGAGCATTTGTACCTGAGTCATGGGTTTTTTATATATTTCTATAAATATTACATATATATGTATGTCTATCCGATAAAAGTAATTGTTTAATTAACGTATTATAGTGTTCTAAAAATTCGCCTTCCATATTATAATACTTGGTAGTGCAATAAAAAAATTCAGCTCACCTTGTTTTGGTGCTTTTATTAACCTTGCTGAGCTATTGCCAAGGTTCAGATCTAGACAGTATGAAGAAACGCTTTCGTGTAGCCTACCGCTTTCTTCAGCTGAAAGTATAAAAATATAATTTTCATATTGTTTGCTATTTATATAAAAAAATAGGAAATTATTAAAATCAACAATTCGCGAAGCGAGTAAATACGATGCTGAGTTGCGACCCTTGCGTTGCAGCACACACAAAAATGTTTGTTAAGCACCCGATTTTGCTTTCTGCATAGTATTTTTTTTTAATAATGTGTGTGTGTGTGTGTGGGTGAGTGAGAAGAAATAAAGCTTTTATCCATCTATCTATTTTTAGACAAGCATTAGCTGACCAGGGCACGCTTTCTGTGTTATAAATTAAAATGAAACCCATCCTATGTTCTAAGTTGGAACAAATCCAGCGAAATGATAAAAAAAACATCAAAATCGTTTCAGTAGTTTCCAAGTTCATCGCGGTCAAACACTGTGACAGGGAATTTTTATATATACAGATATTACTATAGACATTATGATCGAAAGTATACTCAAAGCTTAAGAAATTGGGGAAAGTAGAGAACAATGCAGCAATGGTGGGGTTATCTCAAAAAGACATCTCTTCCAGCCTACCAAGGGTGACTCAACAGGTAAGCGCTAATATAGGAACGGTTCTTCCAGAAGTAGCAGTAGTACTTACGGGTGGAGGGCTCCTCCTGTGAGACAGGTGGCAGTGTCGTTGGCCGATACAGCGCGTAGTCCGCGAACTGCAACAACTCGCTCACACATTCCATGTATCCGGAGCTGAGCAGGTTTTGACACACCTGGCTTGCTTGGAACCTTACAATTTAAAACGATATATCTCAACAAATAAATCACAATGAATCACATAATTATTTAAGATATGACACTGAATATACCAAACTAACCGCGAATTATTTTTTTTATATAATAAAACTAGCTGATCCAGCCACGCGTTGCTGAGCCGTAAATTAAAATGAAACATAATCGTCCCTTAGCTAACACCGCAGCCCACATTACCAACTCCATCTAAAAGCATTGAAATGTGAAATCGACTTAAGCAGTGTTGTAAGCTAAGAGACTATCCTATGTCCTAAGTTGGGATAAATCCAGCAAAATTAAAAAAAAAACAAAAATCGGCTGAGCAGATTCGGAGTTCATCGCAGTCAAACACTGTCACAGGGAACCCAATCTTTGTTTCAAAATCTTTGTTCAAAATTTTTGTTACCCAATCAGCTCAATATCACGATAAATACTTACCTTGTTTTATAACTGGTATTATCCATAACCCACTGCAAGATGTCGCAGCCACGCCATACTCCGTTGTATCTCACCAGACGATACCTAGAAAATATCAATAATACCACACGTAACACTAATTATATCCATATTTGATAGAATCATGCTTCACTTGGCGGAAGTCCATATTCATTAATAAAACAAAAATATATAGCTTAATTCCGAAATAAACAAGCAAAATGTATTGCCCGCCCGCAAATAAATGCAGATCAGTGTTGCCAGAATGTTACATTTGTAACATTTTATGTTATTTTGTACCTTCTTATGTTAACCCCTATGTTACACGAATCTAAATGCTATTCAAAAAGGCAAAAACTAGCTACACAAACTTCGATTCGAAAAATACAATAATTTGAACTGTGATTTACGTTAGTGGAGTTTTTTCACATATTTTAAGTTTCCTTTAAAATGTTTTGGTTTGCTTGCTATCGATTCGTGTGGCTGACAATAATTCGTACCTACGTTAATATTTTCATTTAGGGAACAAAAATGCAATAAGAAAATCATAGCTTAGTACCATACCAGCCAGCACAAATCAAATCAAATCAAATCATTTTATTCTGCAAGTAATATGGTACAATCAACAGATGTTATTACAAATAGTCACCAACCACTACACATCACACCAATTATTTGGCAAGCAGAATTTATAAAAGTAATTTATAAAAATACACATCTAATCTAAATAATAAAAATAAAAGAAACATAAATCAAAGCCTTTTTCTTTCAATTCATATACAATTCAATTTTTATATTATAATATTTCATTCATAATAAATTCAGATGTCTATTTATAGATCAATACAGTCTAGTATTATAATGGCACGGAGAAAAAATAAAATATAATGTCAAAAATATCAAATTTATATCATGTTCTAAATTCAAAGTATTCTTTAATTGAGTAGAAGCATTTGTCTATTAACCATTTTTTAAATGTTTTTGTAAATAACATTGTTGGTAGCTCTCGTATACTCTTAGGGATGTGGTTGTAGATTAACGAAGACATAACATTTGAGTTTTTTCTACTTAACATGCTTCTACAGTTAGGAACCTTAATCTTATTTGGATCTCTCCGCGTGTATACACTACAGTGAGAAGATTGTGCAAATAGATGAGGATGCTTTTTCACAAAACATCCTACTTCCATTATATACAAACAGGTGAGTGTCAATAAATTCTGTTCCTTAAAAAGAGGTCTACAACTATCAAAGGGCCTTGCACCACACAAACTTCTAACACATTTTTTTGAGATATAAAAGTTTTGTCCATGTAACAAGAACCTCCCCACAATAGCAGACCATACCTAAGAATGGAAACTACATAGCCGTGATACGCCAAGAGTGCAGCCTCCCTTCCAGCAGTATTTCTAATTCTTTTCAAAGCATAACAAAATCTGTTTATTTTTTTGCATACTTTTTCTATATGGCTTTTCCAGTTGCAGTTTGAGTCTAATGCTTACCCTAGAAAAATCGTTTCTGAGGTCTCTTTTATTTCCTCTCCCTGGTAGGATAAAGTCAATTTTGGTAGCCTTGATTTATAGTTAGCAAATTGAACAAATTTGGTTTTTGTTAGATTTGCGCGCAACTCATTCGAGTTCTCTTACACATAAGTTTAATATGTTATTATAAGAAATATCACTTGTATTAATTTCTCAAATGTATTAATTTTTCAACAATTTTTGAAAATATAGACAACAAGGCTATAGGTCTGTAATTAGTTATATCTGATGTGCATTATTTTTTATGAAGTGGGATAACTATTGTCGTTTTTAAACGCTCAGGGAAGGTGCCTTGGGTAAACGAAAGATTTATCAAATACGCTAAAATAGGAGCTATGAATTTAGCACATTGTTTTATAACATAAGTACATACACCATCAAATCCTAAAGATCTATCTGATTTGTGTTTCTGTTCCGACTCCATTGTCCCAAGTTTCTATTGACGAAGTGATCATTAAATGCAGAAGTAATAAATAAAATAAATAAATAAATAAATATTTCTTACATTCACACCAATTAGCCTAGCCCAAAGTAAGCACTGTAAGGCTTGTGTTATGGATGCTAGGGTAACGGATAAACATACATATATAATACATAGATATGTAATATTCATATAAATATATATATAAATATCCATGACTCAGGTACAAATGCTCGTATTCATCATACAAACATCTGCCCCTACCGGGATTCGAACCCGGACCGTCGGTGCGAAAGGCAGGTTCGCTACCGTTGCACCAAACGGTCGTCAAATGCATGTGGATTTGTGATATCTCTACCTTCACAATTAATTTTATCAATATTACGGTAAATCATAGGTTTGTCAAATTTATTGTTTACAATATTCCAACTTGCTTTACATTTATTTTGAGAATTTTGTATATATTTTTTATTAATATTAAGCTTAGAAGTAGTAATGCATTTTCTTAACGTTTTACTGTAATTCATAAAAATTCGTTTATTGACGTAATTTTTGTTCTTATAAAATTGGAACCGCAGTTGTCTTTTTTTGGTACATGCTTTCTTAATGCCATTCGTAATCCATCTTGGTGATTTATTATTTCAATTAATTTTAATTTTGTTAAAAGGAAAGCAAAGGTCATAAAAAAGGCAAAATAAATCATGAAATGCACTAAATGCTGAATTCAAATCATTGCTATTTAAAACATCAGCCCAAAGAAGGCTACCTATGCAATCACGAAATTTTTTCATATTTACATTCGAGTAGTCTCGTTTCATATCGAACCATTGTTTCACTCTCTTAACCATTTTTTTGGCAGTAAAGGTCAATGTTTGTCCTGTGTTATGGTCAGATAAATATAACTGGTGAATGTGTCCCACTGCATCATAAATATTACTCATTATATGATCAATGCAGGATAATTGTCTTGTAGGTTCTTTTATGTGAAGAAAAATATTATAATTAAGTAATAATTCTCTTAAGCTTGTGGAATTATTATTAGTCTTAAGAGTATTGATATTAGTATCTCCCGCAATTATTATTTTTTTGTTACATTTTAATGTCAGTTTATGCAATAAATTCTTTAATTTGTTAAAAATATGTTTAAGTTACTATTTGGTGTTCTGTAGATACATATTACGATACAGCTAATCGAAGGAATATTAATGCCACAGCATTCGAACGCTTTGTCAGTGGATATTTCTGAGCAAAGTGGGATTTCTTTGTAGTCAATATCCTTCCTTAAAAGTATGCACACTCCGCCACGTTTTTCACTTTTCCTACAGTATGATGAAGCTAAGTTAAAATTTTTGAGTTTAACATGTATCTCGTCCCCTCTTTTCACAAACGTTTCACTAAAACAGATTATGTCTATATTTTGTTTCTTTTCCGAAAATTCATTAATACATAGTTCTACCATATCTAGTTTGTTTAAACCGGCTGGCTATATTTTGGTAAAACAAGACATATCTAGTTTCGTCATTGTCGAAAAAACAACTCCTTTTTACCTATTTCTAAGTTGGCTAAACAGTCAGTATCACGGTTCTGCTTCTCCACTTTAGGAAAATAATAAGGTATTGTGCCTTTTTTTGGTGCAGCAGGCCAAACATATTTATTTTTATGTGAAATATGTGCGCATCTCAATATTTTACTTAAAGATTTAGGATTAAGATATTTATTTGCAAAATCTTTTGCAATAAAATATAATTAATCTTCTTACATGTGATCAAATTTTGTTGTTTAACGGTCTTACAGAAACTTAAATCTACATTTAAATAGTGACAGTTTGGTACATTTTTACAAAAAATATTCAATGCTATATTTAGTTCTGAATTGACAGCGCAGTCTTTAATAGGAAGTAGTATTATGTTAAGGTTTTTATACTGCCTCAACGCAACTGCTAAATCAATAATCAATTTAGTTGGCACAGAGTTCGAGTCACCAACTCCCAAAATTAAATAACTCAGAGCAGAGTCAGGAATTTGCTTACAATCATTCAATATATTATGAACTAATGCAGATGGCCTAGTAAAGGAACAAATACTGTATTTCTCATACTTATTACAAAGTCTCAAGCTGCTAAGTTGTGACGCTAATCCTACGCACCGTTCGCCGCCTAGAATAAATATATTTCGCGTTTGTGTGTTTTTTTCAGTATCATGTGTTGTCGACGCTGGAATTTCCGAAGTTTGCAGAGTTTGTGTTGATTCCAGTAAAGCGCTTTTATTTAGGTCACCAGGTTCATTAGTTTCAATGGTTGTAGTGACGTTGTTGTTTACTGTACAATTATTTTGAGATGTCTTTCTTCTTATTTTTTTTTGACAAGGTGATGCTATCTTAGGAGATCCATAAAATACATTTTATACTGTTTGATTTTCTTTTGCTGTTCAAATGTAAGTTTTTTTAACGACGTATTTTCCGACAGCAGGTTTTCAATTTCTAGGTGTGCCGTGTTTAGTTCATATTTTAACTTACTAATTTCATATTGCAGCTCTTCCGTGTTATAAGTTGCAGTAGAAATATCTGGCAAACTTTTTACTAAATAATCAGGACTATTTGAGGCTATCGAATAATCAAGTGAATCGTATGATTGTTCTGTATATTTATTACGTCTTCTTAGGGTAATGTTGTCATTGTCTTGTAAGTTTGTTTCTAATTTGGAAGCACTTACTGACTTTCTCCGTGGTGTTTCCTGGATGTTTGGAGACTGATTTCCTTTACCAATAATACAGTAGTCGCACGTCCATTTGTTTCTGTTTTAAATTGTCATTAGGTAGTACCTTTTTGAAGTAACGTTTGCACAGTCCATATCGAATGTATTGCAGCATTTGCTACATTTGAGATATTGTCTAACTTTTATATTTTTATTGCATTTAAAACAAGTCTTTGTATCCATTTTTGTATCTATTTAAATATTTTCATAAAATAAAAAGTCTAATATGGGACTAGCATTTGAACTGATGTCACTCGCCATTGTATAGGACGAGTCCGGCGTTGCACCGCTGAGCCACGAGAGCCTTAGTAGTTTTGCCCAATACAGAGATCACTATTGGCACATGATAAACAACAGCAGTATTCATTGAAAATGCATGCGGAACAACTGATTAATGTCCAAAGTCGCCGTAAGATGGCGTTTCCTATCAGCAAAAATTAATTTCACCTTTGTAGCTACGATACACTTAAGGTCGTGAATCCTACAACATTTTCAATAATTCAAATAAAATTAACTGTCTGGTTTTTACCGCATTTGAACAAGTCCACTATTTTTCATTTTTTCGTGATTGTTTTTGTTAGTGAAATGTCTTGGTTATTTACAATTGTCTTGCAACTAGAATTATGACTTAATTTTCAGATTATAGCCACTTATCACACTGTCTTTTACTTACACTGTTGCCAAATGTTTTATGTTTATTTGTGGTACAATTCTTCATAAAAATCCAGAGAAAACACTTTCACGATATATTTGAACGTTAATTAACAACTTGCACGCATTTAGCACTTTTAATAATATTTTAACTATTTATTATTGTTGAAAATATGGGAGCAAACATTTTCTACTGTGACTACCTACGTCTGAAGAAAAAAATGATGATTCACAGATGTAGAATATGGTTTTGTCTTGCGTTCAATTTGCTACAAGTTAAATTTAGCGAGTTTTTCATTATTAAAATAATTTCCTATATAAAACTAGCGGACCCACCCTACCATGCGCTGCTGAGGTTCAGTTATGACAATTTGCGAAAAATATTTTTTTATTATAAATTAAAATTAAAGCTATCCTAACTGGCAACAAATCCAGCAAAATGAGAAGAAAATCATCAGAATCAGTTGCATAGTTTCGGAGATCATCGCGGTCAAATATATATTATAGATAAGATAATTTTAATTTTTCAGTGAAAATGTTACTTTTGAACTTTCTTTACTTTTTACTATCTGCTACTGGCAGCACTGATGAAAATACCGCAGACATCAAGACAGCGACACACTTGTACCCTACACGTATTTTACCCCCACACGAAGCATAATCAGGAGCTATAAGACCGTGCAATACGGAGTATTCAGTGCATTTTACGGAAGTAAGGTACATATTTTTGTTTCATTAATAACTAAATACTTATTTATCTTTAATCGATATCAATATTTATTGACATTTAAATACATACAGTTTTAGGTAGGTAATTGGTAGGTAATTTAAAATGGTATCTGTTTACCTACCTTCAGTATTTCGATCTAGTTTTTTTTATAAATTTTGAATAAGAGTTGATAATTAAAGAGGATTTTATAAATGTTACGTTCAGCCAATGGCACTACAACGACATAAAAAATCGTATGTTCATTTTTATTTTAAATATACATATAAATCGAATGTGAATTTATTTACAAAATGAAAAAGTAATATGATAGATTCTATCCTAATAAAAGAAAATATTAAAGCGATATAAATATAAAATTCGCACGGTAAAGACAAATGTGTTATTTTATCATGGTAACTTAAATATAATCACAGAGGTAAACAAAATAAGAGTTTTGCTTTCACCCTTATCAAGAACCTAATACATACATACATAAAACTGGCCAAATGCGAGTCAGACTCGTGCACAAAGGGTTCCGTACAAACTTTTAGTTAAGTAAAAAAATCACGTTTGTTGTATGGGAGCCCTCTCTAATATTTATTCAATTTTAATTTAATTTTTTATTTTTATAGTAAAAATGCAACTGAGTATTTTGTGAATATGCAATGCAAATGCTCTAAATCAATAATGGCAAATGCTTTTGCCATTATTGATTTCGAGCAAAAAAGGGCAAAAAAAAACGCGTTTCTTGTATCGGAGCCCCCCTTAAATATTAATTTTATTTTGTTTTTAGTGTTTGTTGTTACAGCGGCAACAGAAATACATAATTTGTGAAAATTTCAACTGTCTAGCTATCGCGGTTCTTGAGATACAGCCTGGCCTAAAAATCACGCCTTATTTCCATAGAGGTAAATCGCAAATTTCCACTTACATATACACCTCTCGCTTCTTCTGGTCTTATCAGACCTTTCATATCAGCATTTCGGTTAAAGATGATTTTGTTCTGGCTTGTTTTTAGGATATCTTCTATTTGATTCCTTAAAGTTCGCCTTTATCTGCCGTTACCGACTTGCCCATGCACATTTGCGTCATAAAGGAGGAGGGTCAATAAGGGGGGGTATTCGGCCTCTTTCATTTTTGCCCTAAAAAATAAAAAAAAAAAAATTTTATTTACTATATGGACTAACAAATCGATTCCACCCCAAACGGAACCACCCCATCCCCCCTCCCCCCTTCCACACCCCCCAAGCAGCAGAATAATCATATATAACTTAATACATAAAAAATATTTTTTTAGCTCAAAATACTCTGTACTCTAAGTAGCTCCGCAATAAAAATATATTTTTATGTATTAAGTCATATATGATTATTCTGCTTCTTGGGGGGGGTGGAAGGGGGAGGGGGGATGGAGGTGGTTCTGTTTGGGGTGGAATCGATTTGTTAGTCCATATAGTAGATTTTTTTTTAAATTGAAAAAAATGAAAGGGCTCGAAAACCCGCCTTATTGACCCTCCTCCTTTGTTTTGTCAATATTCTTTCGTCCGTCCTTTCTGCATAGCCAAACCATCTAAGCATCCCTTTTTCTATTTTTGTAACTTTATTTTATTCCATACCGCGCAATTCACTTATCTCACCATTCCTTATTCTATCCATTAAATTTACAATTAAGAATTTAATGCAATATATAAAAAATATAAAAATTAGTAACTAGCTTTGTAGTTCAAAATAACATGATAGTAGAACCGTTAAAGAATTATTAAGAAGAAAAAACAAAATAATGATAAAATGAAAATATAACAATACTTTAGTCTGTTTTACATGATCCAACAATAATGATATAATATTTAGTGCATAGGTACAGCGGTGATATATCGCCAAAACTAAAACAGTAGCGGATACATCAATACACAGACTCACGTCAAATCCATCCAAATTTTCTTCGTTGCCCTGTAATATTTTTAACTCAAAATCACTCATTTTTTCTTGTGAACACATGGATTATATTTACAGTTAAGATTTTAAAAAAGTTATGTAGTCCTGACGATAATTATGTGCTGCTTTATTTTACTTCATAAAAACAAGTACATTTTATATGCGGTATTAATATAAATTATATATTAAAGTGGAATTAAGGAAAGGCGATTTTGAAAGTAAATCGTACACATTTGAAATCCCCTATTTTTTTACGCTTATCTCTCTTAAAACTTAAGAGTTGCGAGGGCTCGGAGGCGTGGTCGTTTTTTACATGCGTATATTATATCTTACAGAAAAATGGCATTGTTAATTCAAAAAAATGAATTAAATACATGCATCTATTTATTGTCAATTTATATGTACTTTGTGTAAACGAGAACCCCACTTTTTACTGTTGTTTTGACGACATATGAATTGACAACACATCACTTTAACAACACCCTGTATTGTTGTCGATTAAAATTAATTAACCCATATTTTTGTTTTGAATTTTTTGTTACAGTTTTAAGTGTATTATTATTTAAAAAAAACTACAGGCCACGCGCAGTGTAGGATTCCGAAGTAGCCCATGATAATTTAATATACGTACTTAGAAGATAATCTTACACCGTTCTTATTGAGCTATTAATTACTATCTGCTTTAGATGGTTAAAAAAAATGTAATATAAAGTAATTTTCCATGATATGTTTTTTTTTAAGGTCTATTGACAATATATAAACTTACACATGCTAAAAATAATGGTCTATCTAAAATACGTTAGCTTATATACTAATTACAAATAGACACAACTTTGTTTTATGAATTAACATTAGGTATTTTTTAGTTTTTACTTCTCCAATTAAATGCAATATTAAAAATATATAAATGGTATGATTAATAATAACAGCTGAGCCTCACACAAAAAAACTGAGCTAACACCAAAAAGTTAAAAGAGATTTACCTCTATTACACCAAGGTAACGTCATCGTGGACTGCTTTATTCCGAATTTTATGAACAGAGTCATGGAATATGTCAATTTGGTCACTGACTCGGTTAAGGATTCTGGATAAACGAGGGATGGAGGAATTATCACCCATAACAGTGGTTCTTAATGGGGGACAGAGCGGTGTGATAGGCTTACGCGGTACCTTACGCGGAACTTTAATTTTAAATAGAGATAGCAGTGTTGGACAGTTCATCCTACCCGTAAGCACCTTATGAGTGAATATCAAATCCAAAGTGTCCCGTCTCTTGTCCAGTGATATCATCTCAAAGTATCTGAGCCTATCTCTATATCCTTTAATCTTTTTGGCGATTCCTTGGGAGTACGCAAGGTGCCATAAGAATCTCTTTTGTATTCTTTCAAGGCGAAGAATGTGAGTTGAATAATGTGGCCGCCACACTACACTACCGTACTCCAAAATGCTTCGGACCAATGTGTTGTACAGAAGAATTTTAGTTTCTGCGTTTCTGAACATTTTGACGTTTCTAATAATAAATCCAAGCATCTTAGTTGCCTTTTTGATCACATGATCTAGTTGGGGGACAAAAGTTAGCTTTTGGTCAAAATATACTCCGAGATCCTTGACCAAATCAGAGGTTTGCAATGCAATATTGCCAATGAAATACTGTTTAGTTATAATTATACTAATCTTTCGTGTAAAATGAACTTGTTGGCATTTTAAGGGATTTAATTGCATTTTATTTTTTGTGCACCAGTCAACTAAACGGTTTAAATCCTCTTGCAACTTCAGAGCATCGTTTTCTGTTCGTATTACCAGTGCTGTTTTTAAATCGTCAGCATAAAGAAATGGAGTTGCGTATTTAAAACAATTTGGTAGATCATTGATGAAAATATTGAATAATATTGGTCCTAAATGCGATCCTTGAGGTACACCAGAGGGGGCTCTACGGAATGTGGAACTATACCCATTAACGACCACGTAAAACTTCCTATTTGCAAGATAAGATTTTATCCATTTTAACACAGATCCGGTTATACCAATGGACTTCAATTTGCTAATGAGCACTCCATGACAGACTTTGTCGAAGGCCTTAAAAAAAACCGTGTAAATGACATCTACCTGTTCCTTAGAATCAATTGCTTGTGATAGGAGATTTTCAAAACACACAAGGTTGGTAATAGTTGACTTCCCCTCCACAAAGCCATGTTGATGATCTGTAAGGAGCTGTTTACAGTGATTACGAATAATGGGGCAAATCAAGGATTCCAAGATCTTCGCGAGTATAGAAAGTGGTGAGATTGGTCGATGGTCTTTGACACAGGCTATGTCTCCACCTTTGTGTATCGGTACCACTTTAGCCATTTTCCACTTATCTGGAAAAGTTCCCGATCTCAAAGAGGCATTATTGTATATATGTTTATGAAATGTTTACTCTTGGACGTTGGAGGACTATTAGTCCGAAAGCCTATAAAGTCTATCTAGGCGTGACTGATAATAGACTATAGTCCATTTTTTTAGCATTAGAAATTATGTAAACAAAGAAGCAGGGTGGCTAACCTTGTGCTGGAGTCCACTTTGACTGGCTTCAGGCTCGTCCATTGTTGAACAGATTAAATAACAAATAACAACAAAAACTTTTGACAAAAAACTTCAACAAAAACAATAGAAACTTAACAATAAACCAAAGAAAATAGTCAAAACAGATAAATGCAGACGTTGACATTTGCCGCTATTGTTGCAAATGGCGGCCATGTTAAGCGACCATTTTAAAAATCACCTAATATGGTACGCATTACAACATCGGCATGTACTTTTTAATTTTGTCGTGTCAAACTGACCAACGTTTCGTTCCACAAGTTAGCAACTTCTGCTTCTTAAAGTATTTTTAGTGTAAACTTTTCACGATGTTACGTTTTGCTTGTTACATTATATGTGTACAATAAAGTAGCCAAATTTTGTTCTTTCTAATGCTAAAAAAAACGGACGGTGTGAGTTCCAAATAAATGTTTTTCTTTCTATTTGAACAAATGCACCATTGGATACAGACAATTATCAATTGTTTCACCTGATTGCCTGAATTAAATAATAATAATAAAATTCGTTATACAAGGTTATTTTATAAACACCATCCAAATTTTTTCTAGGCATTAGATATCATTCAAACACTTCATTTATGAAAAAAAATTGGTAGGTAAAATTTCCGCAAAAAAAAATTTTGTCCGAGCGAATTATTACAACAGCTGGTTACTGGCAAAATAGGTACTTACAGTTGAACGACCGACCGCCCGAAGCGCCCCACCGAGCTGCGCGCGCAAGTTGTAACGACATCGGCGCAATGAAATCAGTCAGCCGCGGACTTTCCGCGATGTACAATGTTGCGTTCACGCATTTACGTCGCATAATTATCTACCTAACGAAATGTGTTCACACTTGCAATTGAAATCGAGGGCGAAATTGAACGACGGGTTTATGTGAAGAAGGCCCAAAGCCTCGAGAACTTAATATAAATATAATCCGTGCATTTAACGAAGTGACAAAGTGAAAAAACAAGTAATACAATAAAAGACAATGTTCATAAACGTGCAAGACTGTTTAGAGAGAAATTACCTACACTTTAAGGTAGTGATTGTTTTCAAACTTCATGTAAGTGTATTTTGTTTGGATTTTTAATTAATTATTTTGTTGGAGTAAAGCAAAATGTGTGCAGGGCGGCTAAGACTTGTGAAATTTTTCACAAAAATATAGAACTATTAATTATACATTTCTTTATCCTATCGTGTAAAATAGACAAAAATAACTTAGGTAGGTAGGTACTAAGGTTTTGGCACTGCATTTGTTTTTGCGATTTTCGAATTGCCTTTGCGATCCCTGTGTTTTTTTAGATTCTGTGGTTAATAAACACCCTTTGCTTTACTCCAACCAATTATTCTACATAAGTTGATTAAATTTTAAAAAATGCGACGTAAGTGCCTAAGGTGTGGTTTACTTTTATGTTCATTTTTTATTTATTAAAAGTGTTATCGATTAATATTGTTATAATCAAAGAACAAATCAACTTATCTCTTCTTCAATTTGACGTTCCTATTTTTTTTTCGTTTAAATTTGCAACTTATGAAAATCATTGTAATGTATCAATGAAATACGGGAGGGCGGGGCGGGGGTCGTGTAATCATCTGCTACAACACCGTGCGTAGCGTGACTGTGACAGCAATCGGTAGTTTTCCTCGGATAACTTTGTGTAGGCTTAACTTAATATTTTAGTACTGAGTGATATTAAAAGAAAAAAATCTTGTTTCGTTATTTTCTTCAAAGAATATAATATATAAATTTGGATGGTGTTTATAAAATGGCCTTGTATATACTACGGCTGTGATTTTTTTTGCAATTTTAGAACGAACCGTTTAGCAGGTAGAAGTGTCCCCACTTGACTCTAACAAAAATTATACTTTGTCCAATGTAGGATGATACTTTTGACAGGTGTCACTTCCTTATTGCTACGTACTAAGGTTGCGTTTGTTTCCTTATGTTTGGCTTGACATTGCAATAGCAACTTTATACCCTATATATAGGTGTCAACTGTCAAAAGTATCATCCTACATTGGACAAAGTATAACACATTCAATCTCATAATATCTGACAAACGGATTCCTTAATTGAGAAATGGTCTACGGCACCCCACACCGTGAGATAGACGAAGAAAAAGAGAGACAGACGGATGGACATGGCAAAACATGGCATGGCTATAAGGGTTCCACGTTTACTTCAGAACACTAAACATGCAAATCATTAGACCGAATCACTTTTTTCCTTTGTCTCGGTCACAGGGACGTCACTTTGACGTGTTAATGACAGTTCTGGTCGTTGTACGTACCTGTGTTGCTGCTGGGGCAATGCGAGCGTGAGGCGGCGATAGAGCTCGTGCAGGGCTTCGGTAGGAGTAGGTCGAGCTTCGCACCTCTCCTCTTGCTCACGTGCGAACATGAAGTTGTCACGAGACTTGCCACTCGCATTCCTTCTCTCAGGGTACTTCACCTTGGCAAATAAATGGGAAATATTTAAATTATCCTCAACAAAATTAAAAATGATCACCTAAAAAATACAATGGATGAAAGAAAGGTTAGGTTAGGTTGCCTATTGTATTTTTTTTGACGATCAGTTTTTTTAATGATCATTTAAATATGTACCCAAATATATCCACTTACCCATTAATCAATCATTTTAGAAGTAAAACTTCTTTACGCAGGCTTGGGGAGTAAGCTGGTGAATGCGTGACGAAAAGTGTGATCGGGACGAACAGAAGTTGAGGGGGAGATATAAGTCAGTGAAGATAGAAAGAGAGAGTTACGTTTCGTATATTACTGTAGGGGCAAGAGAGAGGTGCGAGCACATATTATCTTTCTCTCTTTCTCTCATAGCCAGTTACGTTTCGCATGTCTAATATATATCTATAAATATATAGATGGAGCTACAGAAGATTTACTTCACTTGTGTGGTCTAAAGTACAATTTTTTTTTTTTAAATGTATTTTGTTAAAAAATTACGTAACTTGTTTTACGGACGACTACGACCGGTTGGTACAATGGTAGCGATTCTGCCTTTTGCACTAATGGTCATGGGTTCGAGTCAAGAGGGGCAGATGTTTGTGTGATAAATACGAGCATTTGTACCTGAGTCATGGGTATTTAAATATATTTCTGAGAATATTATAGGTCTATGTATCTTATAATATGTATGACTATCCATTACCCTTGTATCCATAACGATCAAGTTTTACAGTGCTTACTTTGGGCTAGGCTAATTGGTGTGATTGTGAGAAATATAATTATCATATATATATAATAAATTAATTAAAAACTCAACTAATACTTGAATTATAAATAAATGCTGAGAGTTTGTTTATAAAGTTTTCAAGCCTTACTCAGCTAATCATTACGAAATTTTGCATATACATTGTTAAGGGCACAGAAAAGGATATAAAGTACCTTTATCTCGTTTTTTCTTAGCAAGCGAAGATATGGTTTAAAGAAAAGTTTTTTTTGGAATGGAAATTACCTGTAAATTTTCCTGCAGAGTTCTCAAATCTGGTGAAATTTCACCAGTCATGTCATTCTCTTTTAAATAGCTGAGAACCACATTACAACAGTAATTGCATACCCGCAGGCCACCAGCACAACCAAATATATGTCCTTGAAAGTACACACAAGAAATTATATTGTAAATTAAAATGAAAAAAAATCTAGTGTAGTAGTCTGTGGTGATTGGTTATGGTGTTTTCTTATCTATTCCCTGAACCCTGATATTAACATATTGTAAGATATATGTGAAGTTTTACAATATTTATTCTTTGCCTTTAATATAGGTTGTTTGGCCAAATTAAAAAACTGAGAAAGAAAGAATATTGTTTATAACAGCTAGTAGTAACTGATCATCTATTGTATGTATTTAATTTTTAAATGTTTCTAACTTAAGATAAATTAAACTAAGCTTGGAACATAAAGTGTCAAATTAGTATCGTCTTTACATTTACAATTTAAAATTATTATAATGATCATCTGCTTGAAATTTATATTTCATAATTTACAGGTTGTCATGTGGAAGCATTACAATTTGCCATAAAGGTAGTGTTCCTACCATTTGCAGCAATGCTCCTGGGTTCGAGTCCCCGAATGAGCATATATTTGTGTGATGAATTCATACCTGAATTGTGGATAATTATATATATTTCTTGAATATTAGGAAGGAGCTTGATATAATGAATTGGTAAACCATTTGATGACCAGGCATTGTGAATCTCAATTGATATCCTATTTGTATTTATTATCTTTAAAAATAGTGCACCTACCAGGGACTCTCTGACTGCAACATCTGGAACAGAATATTTGGCCGCATACTCGACAATGGTGTTTGCGACGCAGAGTGCTAAATCTTAATGCACACTCGTAACATTCCCGGGAAATGTCATCAGGCATCCAGTATCTGGCCAGTTCTGTGTCGGCATACCTGGTTCCTTGACCCTGAAAAGACATGTTTCATTATAACTATAGGGTTGGCTATGATTGTTTGAGTGGCCTTTTCAGATAAGAATCAATATTAATTTATTAGTGCATGTGAAAAGAAATACAATTTTGCTGAGATAAAAAGTTTTTACTTTTAAGGTTTCAGTGATCTAGAACAGCTTCTACCTAAATAAATACATGCTTTATTAATTTTATTTTTAACATTGAAAATGCATAGCTTTATTTAGAAAAAAGTTTTGTTCAGGTGGGACTCAAACCCACATCTTTATGGCAAAATAGGCAAAACAACTTAACACACTAGGTTCAGTGGCCTAGAATATTATAAAACCGGTTTTTTTTTTAAATATTTAAGAAAAAAAACAATTTATTTAACAGAAACATACAATATATAACATAATTGAAATAAACTCTTTGATCTTATAATTGGAAGTATTAATTAAACACAACACAAACTCTGTCAATGACTATATTACAAATCCGAAAACGCTTCCTCATAAACAGAATAGTTAAAAAATGGACTGTGCTACCAGTGAAAGAGGTATCATTTGATAAAATTAAGAATAGCATAAATTAATATGAGAAGGCAATTGTTTTGATTGTAACACAATAATAGTAGTAAATAATGTCTGCACTTCATCTGTCAAGTCATTCTGTATGACGTTAAAAATTTAACTATGCGTAATATGTAATTTGAGATGATTGGAAAGTTTAGTTTTGAGTAATAGAAACAAAAAATGTGCAACTCCTTGGATTATAGGATAATTTATTGTTTTGTTAAAAAAATACACAGTCCATTGGAATGATAGGCATATTATGTACATTTTAGTGATAACAAATGAATGACAGTAATAAGTGCTTTTGTGAGTCTGTATTTTACCAAATTTTAAATTTAAATTTATTTCTAATAGATCCTTACAATTACAAATAAGATACCTAATTATTTAATTAGTGATGAATTCTTAGTGATAAATCTATGATATAAAAAAACAAATATATCACAACATAATCAAAGAAATAATATGCTTTTATTTTTAATTAGAGAAAGTCAAAAAAGCCATGAATTACCCCGGACCCTAGCGCTACAAGGCTGCTGATACGCCTCAAAACATTTGGCAAACTTCGTCCCTCAAACTCAATAGCGTACGAGCCAGTCTCAGTCTTAGAATCATCATAATCTTGCTTCCTTTGTTCTTCAGACATCTGAGCATTTTGTTTTACAGTCGCTGAACTTTTTTCTTGCATATTTTCGGTACTTTCACTTGGAGAAAATATAGGAAACTTCCATAGCTTATTGAAAAACGTCGATACACCACTTTGAGTAGATTCTGGCTCGAATCTTGGAAACTCTGTGAGCTGAGAGATGTCATTTTTATCCATTTTATATTACATCAACAACTTATAAGTAACTAACATTGAATTAACTAATGGTCTAAAATCTGAATCTGAAAAAGTTTTGTTATTTAAATCCGTGAATTCCGTGATCACTGTCCATCACTGTCAGTGACGATGTCAAATGTAAATTGTCATTTTTCCACTTGCGTAGGAAAGGGTACAATACATTTACATCCCAGTCTTCAGTAACCTTTTTAATTTAATTAATGTTGATAAACGATGATAGAACTTTTTGGCGGGAGCGGGAAGGGTCACGTTGGAGGCTTTGTTTCTCTTGTTAAAATTTGTTTTGTTGTGGATTAAGCATGAGAACGTTATACCAAAACGTAACTAAAAACCGTTTTGAATTTCATACCGAAACGTAACGTTACCGCAAAACATAAAACCGTTTTTCTCATAAACAACGCAATGCAACCAAAACTGAAAACAGCGCGCCACGCCGCGCCACCGCCGTAAATGCGCCAAAAGAGTGATAAATGCAACAATAAAATAAATAATTTTGTAATTTTATCAGAAATATTATAAAAAAAATTCGAAATAAAAATTATTGTAAATATGACAATTTTTAAATGCTCCAAAAAAGCTTTATTTTTTCTCATTTATTCACATTACATTAAAAATTACTAGTTCATACATTTTAATTTTAACAAACTAGTCCTAAGCCTAGTAAAAGCACGAAGGGAAATCGTCATAACCATAATTACGTAAAACTAAAACAAAAACTTGCGTTACGTTAACTAAAATCATTTTAGTTATCATTCGTTTTGCAGTAGCCAAAACATCTCGTCAACCGCGATAGTTATAATGATAACTAAAACTGAAAACGGTTTTTAATAACGTTATGGAAACTTCAAAACCTTTACGTAATGGTTTTCAAAAAAAAAGCCAAAACGCCCATATATATTGTGGATTCTAATGCTGGATTATTAACCACTAATTGTTTGTGAACATACAAGAGTGTTGGCAAGTGTAAAAAGCAGCGGAAGTTGTCTTTTCGTGCTCTCTCAAGAAGTCCACGGGGAGATTTCAGTAAAACCCGACACATTTACTGAAACCGAGGGGGAAAAAAAATATTTTACTGTTCAGTCATCATCATCAACTTAACAAAAGAAATTATTCAAGTATTGGCAATTATACTTACTTGACACTGGCTAAATGCACAAATCATGCAAGCTACAAATAAAGAAAAAGCTGATAAGAGCCAATTTATTAATGATAGAAGATTAATTTATGATAAATACCCCTTTCTCCGGGTAAAGTTGTGAACTTCTGAAAAGAGCGTATGAAGACTCACGATTACTTCATGCTTCATATATAATCCACCATTATTACCCACTGTTTGATCAATCGATCAAATCGTCTTAGTATCTTTTACTCATACATAAGTCAACAGCTGTCTTCAATATTAATTATTATCAAATTAAGAAAAGAAATTACTGAAAATTAGGCTATATGGATTTTGTACCCTTTGCCCCTACCTAATTGGGACCATTATTTTTTAAATCTTAATTATCCTGAATAGCACAGAATACATACATTATATACTTTCTTGAATAGTCTGTGTAGGAAAGCAGGCGTAGAGCAACTTGGATTTTCGCAATATTGTAGTTGAATAAATAATTGCCAACAAAATAATAATGGGCGAAATAGCCTTAGATACTTTAGCATATGCTAAAATTATTCTCCACGCTGTGAAGTATCCGCATTGTGCTGTGAACGGTATTCTTCTTGCTGATGTAACCAAATTAAAGGACGGAAGCAAGAACCAAGACTTGGATATTGTTGATTCGATTCCATTATTCCATCATAGCCATTACGTTTCACCAATGGCAGAGGTCGCTCTCACTCAGGTAAAACTTATTGCAGAGATCTACACGATCGTGTCAACACTACGAAGGAAATGTTTTACTTAATCGACTTTATACCTTCGTAGATAGAAACCATAGCACAAGCAGACAATCGCGTTATAGCCGGGTACTATGCAGCGTGCGAAAACTTCAGAGATAACACAGTGGATAAATGCCCGGGACAGAAAATCGCTGAAAAAATTGCAGAGTATTTTCCTGCAGCTGTGTTTATTGTGGTCTGTGTTTACATTTTTTATGTATATTGTAGTTTTTTGTCCTATTTGAAAGATTTTGAGATTTACATCCACATAAAATTGGCAGGTTGACAACAAGAGAGTAATGGCACACCTTGATACACCAGCATTAAAGTTGCACAAATACAGTGAGGGCAAATGGAAGCCGAAAGAAATGAATGTCAATGTATTACTTCGTAAGTATTACTTATCTGCCGGATTTGTCTGGAATAGTGGCACTGTTTCGGTCCCAATTTTGTGATCTGTATTGTGTAAAGTGTGGAACTTGAGCTTGAATCTGTATTTCCTGACAAATACAATTTAGGGATCATCAAGTCACAATTGAATAGGTATCTTCTAGACAAGGGTGTCACATCCTAGATCGCATCATCACTTACCAGTATGACAGTCAAGATCTAACTTATTTACTATAAAAATAAAGGTTCCACTAGTGGATCCATTAGGAATTGCATACAAAGTGCAATAAGCCACCAGTAAATTTGAATTGAACAAAAAATGATGGCAAAGTTTAATTTGGCGACATACCACCTAACCCCTTTGTCTATGCTTAAATGTTCATAATCAGTTTACTAAAATTATGAATTACACTTCATCCAAAGTAAAATTAAATTTAAACAGAAATGAAATTATCAGAAAGATACCTTATCATACAACAAGATTTTTTTGTTATAACTTCTAATTTTATTAAGGGAATTATTCTTTAATGGCCATTATTATACTTTTTTCAGCAGACATAAAAGCCTTGGAAACAACATCACTTCTGATTAAAGAAAATGTATCAGCAGACCTTGTCGACTTTGACAATTACCTTGATGATGTGTCCCAAGATTGGACTAATCTTAGCATTGAGAAGTTGATTAATGGGTTAAAACAACCGGATGATGATGAATCTAGTATTGACAAGGATAAGTATTACCGGTAATCTGTATTAAAACAAAGTTTTAACGTATTTTTTGTTTATCAATTAGTGCATTAATAATTAATAATGGTGTGTGTAATAACAGTGTATTACCACAAAAAAAGTTCATAATATAATGTAGAGAAATCTAGTGAAAAAATAAAATTAACCGATTTGTTGCGGATGGTGTGCCATCATCTTTAGCGTGTGGCGCTATCCACTGGAGCTGTGTCATTTTTAAATTGATGATAACTCCTCAAATTAAGTTTTAGGCAAATCTTCCCTTCTAAAATAGTTTTATTCTTAGAATAAAACTATTCTCATTAAAATGAAATGAATGAAAATTAAAGCAACCTTATTGATTTCTTTTTTTTTTTTAATTTCACATATGATTAATGTTTCCTAAAACAAGGTGGTATATGGTACAGTAAAAGTAAATTGTATATACTGCCTTTTATAATTGGGATGATGACTGAATTTTAATTTTCACGCCTCGTCATAATATATTAAAATACCGTAGAAAGAGATACAATCCTGTGAAATCAGAATTAAAATCGGCTTAGAAATACATTAGATACAAGCATTTTAAGTTGTTCATTTGGAAGCGATTAGACAGAGAGATCCGACATCAACATTGACATCACTGTTTAGTACGGCCATATAAACTCCATGTAAATTTCCGTTTTGCTAGAGAGAGATGGAGCAAAATATTAAATACCTTATATCTTGCTTGTTTTTTAAGTTATTCGAAAACCGATTTCTCTGTCTGTTTATTATAGAAATGAGCTTCTATAAAAGCAAAAAAATTTTTTTTGTCATCTAGCCTATTGCATTAAATTAAACTGGTAGTATGGTAACTCATACCAAATTTTATTATTGGCTACTGAGAATAGGGACGTAAAGGATAATTAATTTTATTACATAGTTGTCACAAACTAATGACGCCATTTCCACAACAATGGGCAATTTATCGTAAGATTTTATAAAACAATCAAGTGTGCGTTACAGATCTCTGTCGCAACATTAATATAAATTGCCAAGAACACAAGTTTTTATGGATTATGTTTTTCAAATATATGTACATCTGTGTAAGCTATCCAAATGGCCATCTTAGTTTGTAATAACAATTCTTATTTGTAGTATATTTGTTTATTTTATTTAATTTTCTAGTGGTTGATTTATTTTGAAAAGGACCATATTACATTCGACATGTTATAAATAAATTGCATTTTTGTATTACATTAAAAGAGTGAAGAGTTTATTTAAGTTGTTTATTATGAAATATTATTAAAGTAATCCACAATTAATTTTTTGCATTTATTTATACCACTTAAATCGCTTGCTTTCCCTTGAAATTTTCCATTCTTAAATGCACCTTTGCATTTTAAAAGGTCTGTTATCCTGAAATAATGTAATATGTTAGTATTAATGCGACATTGTACATAATTTTAGCAGTGAACCACAACAATTTTGTTCCAATTGATATTTGTATCGAACCAGGTTTGCAGATATTTAAGTTTATTGGTGATATGTAAAAAACCAAAAGCTATTTAATTCTAACTCTTATGTAAAATACCATAAGCTATTTATTTTACTATGGGATGACCAACAGCTGAATTAATTACACTAGGTAGCTAATATTACAGCTGAAAGCCAATTTATAGGTCCTCACCAATAAAAACAGTTCACATGTGGAATATAAAAGTCATGTTTTCATAAGTGTTTGGATATTTATCAAAGGCATCTATTAATAACTAAAGGCTTATTAAAAGTTTTACATTCAATATTGTAGGTAGTAGTGCCTAAAAAATGAAGAGATAATGCTGGGGTTAAGGGCCAGTCCACACGGCGCGTTGCGTCAGCGTTACGTCGACGTAGCGCTGTCGCTGCGTTATTTTACATATTAATAATCATAGTGTACACACGGTGCGCTGCGTCGACGCAACGCACACACGAGATCTGCAGCCCGCGAGACGAAGCGGGCGAGGGTGTGCTCATTGCGTTGCGACGCCGGAACAGCAGCGCTCCGTTGTTTGTGCGATGGTAGACAGGACACACGCAAGCTCATCTCGTTTTTTTTACGTATTTAGTTTTATTTTCAGGGTAAAATGGTACTCATTTTGAAGAAATTGACATGGATTACTTCATAATATTAATGCTCGCCGTAACTGTGCGTTGCCGCTGCGACGACGATACGTTGCGACTGCGTCGTAGTAACGCTGCGATAGCGCAGCGCCTGTGTAGCCGGTTATGCGTCAAAATATTTACGTTACGACGACGCAACGCAACGCGCCGTGACGACTGGCTCTTAGACATACTTTTAAAAATTTAATGAGTGTCAAGGTATCTGCAGTTGAATTAAGAGAGTACCAGACTGGATAGTGAGAGGATGTACTTCCAAATCCTGTCTGACAGCTGAGACAAAATTGATTTTTTCTAGTAATAATTATCTAGATCTAGCAGATAAATGTTTAAATAATTGAAAATATAAAAACTGAGAACAGCCATTACAAAAACCTGACCTCAGAAAGAGATAGTTTTAGTTAGGTAGAAGAGTCCTACTTTGATTTAGTTGTTAGGCAAACTCTTATTTCCTGTTATGGACAGAAATATCTAAGCAATAAAACTAAAATAGCCTTACGTGTCATATCAGGGATAGGTTAGGACAAGTCTGGTCAAATTATAAAGCGTGTCAGAAAATGAACTTACTGTTGGCCTAATGCATTGCAATGCTCTTCTGGACCTTGAATGATGATCTGCCCTTCTTTTGGTTTATCAGAATCTTCAGAAGCAAAGAACATAAACAAACCCTCTTCTTCCAAACCTTTACAGACAGCTCTATTGAAATCTGGAGTTGCTTCCTTTTTATACATATAAACAAATTTTGGTTTAGGCTGACTGTTCTTAATTTTTTCTATTTCATATTGACCGAGTTCGAACAACACATTTGAAAGGTTTTTATTTGTAATTTTTAGGTTCTTTTGAAGTTTTTGTACTAATTCTTCATGCTTGCTTGGTTCATTTCTGCAATAAAATTAACAGTTATTATATGGTTACCATTCAGTAGATGAGAGAAATGATAAGAGAAAATATGTTGAACACTAAATTTATTGCTATATAAACTTACACTGAAAAGATTACGTTAGAAGGCTACATGGTACGATAAAATAATATAGGTCTGAAATGCTGACTGACCTTAATGTAAGGATGTTGCACCAAAGTTATGTTATACAGGGAGCGGCAAAATGATCTGACGGTTTTCACTGCCGCGCTGTCGACCGAGCGAGTGGTGGGGGGTGGTGGGGGTAGGGGCGTTCCAGAGACTACGTGCGGACATTGTTAGTAGCCATGGAGCGGTGGACGGCTGAGCATCGTGCGTTCGTTGTGGAAGCATTTTTTAAAAGTGGCGAATCCTGTGTTTCTGTTCAGCGGCAGTTTCGGAGACATTTCAATGTGAGGCCTAGAGGCAAAGTCCCGACTAGAAACACCATTTTGCTTTGGGTGAGTAACTTCAGAGCTACCGGTTCAGCTTTGATGGAAAGGAAAGGAATGTTAGGAAAAGTGTTTGAAAATTTCAGCGCAAGATTGGAAGAATGCATGGCCCAAGATGGATATCATTTGAAAGACGTCATCTTCAAATCTTAAATGGATCAAATCAACATTTTTGTTGTTATTTTTATAAA
Organism: Calamotropha paludella; assembly: GCA_927399485.1. NCBI lineage: Eukaryota > Metazoa > Arthropoda > Insecta > Lepidoptera > Crambidae > Calamotropha > Calamotropha paludella. Next base: position 21,137,066 of record OV656818.1, read on the forward strand.
TGTTCATAAATACCAATCTGTAATATGCAATAAAACATTTTGTATCACTTAAAACGGTTGAGTTATTTACATTTTAAAACCGTCAGATCTTTTTGCCGCTCCCTGTATATTGTAAATTTATTTTTGACGCTACTTACTTGAGCAGTCCTGTTAGAGCTTTCTCTCTATCCAACATCAGCTGAAGAGTGTTTACGACCCTATTACCAACAACAAATTTTAAGTTCGTTTTTCCTTTCTTTCCTGGTTCAACACCGAGTAATTTTATTACTTGAAGTTGGCTAAAATAAATACAAATGTACTTTAAATATTTTTGTCCTTTTTAACCTTTAGTGAAATATTTGTACTTTTCAGAAAATAATAGTGATGGCTCTTAATGATTTATTTTTATTTACTGTGTAGTATTAGTTAGTAGCCATGGAGCTGTGCATGTTTCGTGCTTCTTATTATGGGCCGTTATATGGGTTAAGCTCGAAACATGCCAGAACTCCATGGAAAGAAGTATGCTAGAAAAAAGGCTATCTGATAGAATCAGAATTAACAATATGAAGAAACAAACAAGAACAAAAAATGTTATAAAAACAATAAAAAAGCTTAAGTGGAGGTGTGCAGGTCATACAATCAGAGCAAGTGAAAAATGGACAAAACTAATAATTAATTGGTTTACAAGTGACATAAAAAGAAAGCGGGGTAGACCTTTTCGAAGATAGGTTGATGATGTTAAGGCCGTGGCTGGGGGTGTGTAGACAAGAGTGGCTAGAGATAGAGAGAAGTGGCGGGAGTTGGAGGAGGCCTTTGTCAATTAAGTGACATACAGACAGGGAGTGGATGCATTACCGCAAAACTTATTATAATAGAATGTTAAAATTGTAAAATGTCTGAATAAAGGCTATAATAATAATAATAAGTTGTGCTATTAAGTCATACCTTAAGTTGGAAACATGTGTCCCACAACACATATTTTCGTCAATGTCACCGATACAAATCACTCTTATTGTATCCATACAATCCTTTGGAAGTCCCCTTGTATGCGCCTTGAAGACAATTATGTCAATTAAACAAACGCATAAATATTCTCTAAATAAAGTATCTATGTATTCATACCTCGTCTAAATCAGGGTCATTAATTTTGCAGAATTTCACATTTACAGGTATTGCTTCCCTAATCAAAGTGTTGCAATAGTTTTCAGTGGCTTGAATCACTTCATTACTAACTTTGGTTGAATTTAACTCAACATAGCACTCCTCTGCGCCTAGCCACCAACTGGTAGTTGGAAGATTGTGTTTCTTCTCCAGAATTGCAGACAGGAGGTGCTGACCTGAAAAAAATTGAGTTCTAAGAAATAGATTAATTGTAAGCAGAGCTTGGAAACCAGAAAATATCTTGAACTGATTTAACTTTGAAACTAAGCAGAGAACTTTTTGAAAAATACAAAACATTTTTTCCTTTTGAACCGGTTTATAAAAAACTGGTTATTTTTATCCAACCGAACTGTTTCTCGCGTTTTTCTCGGCAACACTCACGCGTCAGGCGAGAAGGTACAGGCAGTCCTCGTACTTACGGCACGTTAGGTTCTCGAAATACGCGACGTAAATCGAAACGACGTAAGTCGAGACATTGTTTTTCATATATTTACATGTAAAACTCAAGGGTTAGGATCCACACGGACTCAAATTAAAAAAAAACCGCATTTATAACAAAGGATATACATACTTTATTAAAATAATTAGATATGTATTTATGAAATTTCTAGTTATTTTTGGTATTTGTGTGTTATTAATACATACATATTACCTACGTCTTGATTGTCCGTTGTCCCTGAACTAACTAAACAAAATCAGCAGCAGGTGCGGGGTAATCCCCGCTCACCGACACCGCGCCCCGCCGGTCCCACGGACATTGACCTCGCGAAAAGTGAATTCTCCTATGCCGGAAATCGAAACAATTGACGTATGCTTGAGGAATAGTGTCAAAACATTGTTCGACGTAACTTGAAACGACGTAACTCGAAACGACGTAAATCGAAACGACGTAAGTCGAGGACTGCCTGTATTTCAAAAGTTAGAATGAATCGCAACAGGTCTCACTATACCAGTGGTAGCTTAGAATAAACTGGTTTATTTAGGTTCCATGAATCGCTCCTGTTTAGTCCTGCACAATGGAATTATATGTTAAAACCAGTTTTACACTAATTATACTTGTTAATGCTGAACGGGTTTCAGTACACTTTTCATGAATACTAATAATACAACTATCCTGTATATTTTGAATCCTCTTCATGAATGTTTTCACAGAATAACTATCATCAAGTTTTTAAGAAAACTATGAACTTAATTGCATTTTCGTTATCCATTATGTTTTATATCAATGGCTTGATACAAAATTAAGATTATGATCTTAATGAAATGTATTGAAATTTGAGAATTATTTACTTCTTTGGAGAAATGCCTCTAAATTCACTAATTTATACTAGCTCTGCTCACAACTAAATGAGAATTGACATCAAAATGGTTCTTAATAACGGACAAACTTTAAATACTGACACAATATTACAAAGGAAGTTGTTTACTAATTATATGGCCAATTCATTTTATCATAGGCATCAAATGTACTTTAAAAAATATAAAATGCTTGAGTCATTACATTTACCTTAAGATTGTTAGTATTACATTTTGTTAAGACCGATGTAATGTAACAGTACCTTGTAATTAATACAAATAAAAAGTTATTGTAATTATATAATACTAGCTGACCTGGCCACACATTGCTGTGTCTCAGTTATTATAAATTGCAATAAAAAAATAAGGATAAAACATATCCTATAACCTAAGTCGGAACACATCCAGCAAAGTGAAAAAAAAATTATCAAATGAGTTAGGTAGATTCGAAATTCATCATTCGATGTTCGGTCAACACTGTGACAGGGAATATTTATATATATCCTTTGTGTCAATGTCTTAAGTTTATTAGTAAAGAGTATCCTAACCCCAAAGTTCACCTACTACCAAATTATAGTAGTATTGTCTTATTGCGATAAAGTATATGAAAAAATATTGCCAACCTGAGTGTTGCTGCATATGATCAAATCTTCTTTCCCAGTTAACTTTTTGTGACACTTCTGTTCCAACCTCCAAAGGCTGCCTGGTAAAATGAATAGCCTCATCTCCCTTGCGTAATACTTGTAAAACTTCTTTTTCATTCAACCACCCTAAATCATGAGGCTAAAATCAATATATTCAATATTATACATTGAAGTGTAAGTCTGGAAACTAATCAATATTTCAACAATCAGATGTATGCTCAATAGCCTAATCATATGTACAATGGTTTGGGATGTTAACAACAGTCATTAATAACATCCCAAACCATAGTTTTATCAGATGTAACAGCTCCGCTCAGTTTTTATTATTTACCTGGCCACCCCCAGCCGGAAAAAGTATAGTATTTTCCAAGGTTATTTGGTATCCCTCAAATGGTGATACTTTACCATATTCTACTATTGGTTCCTTGGTTTCTTCACATTTCACCACTTTGGATGTGAACTAAAATAAGCAAACAAAGATTGTCAAAATTAAGATTAATTCGTATGATTTGATAATTATTTACTAGTGTCGAAAATTCAGCCGGTTTTAACTTACAGAACTACCGTCTTTATTAATTTATTATACATAAATACTGGAAAGATAACCCATAAAAAGTATTTCTTCATGCCTACTTACGTCTTTTAAAAAGCTATCCTCTTGACATTTAAAAACCATTTTCACACACAAGTTATTGAATTACAATATGGGTCAATCAATTCAGGTATGTAACAATCACCTGTTTTTTTTCTTCGAATTAAATTACATTAAATAACTCACAAATTCATCACCTGCCGGCAGCTGTCACTTTGACATCTCTTCAATAAGGTTGTGTTCGGAAATATAAATCATTCTTTATACTGCCTAGTGGTAATGACGTCATAAATCGACGCAATGCTGTTGAATTATTCCGCAATATACTGGCCAGCGTGAAATAGACGCCATATTTAAAATAATGTGAGCGCGAAATAGGAGGAAAAAGCTCGGGAAGATGCGTCACATTTTCTCTGAGCATTGTCTTTCACTTTGACCAGTACAAAATGGTGACGGATTGAATTCGTGACGTCATTACCACAGGGCAGTATACTGATGTGTATTTCGGTAATGTAATCAGCAGCAAGCTCAGAGTAAACAGGACTGGAATAGCCTTTGCCTAACATTACCCCTCTGCCAAATGCACAAGCATCGGAATCCTGTGCGTTATATAAAACTAGTTGAGCCGCCATTTTAAAACCACAATAATCAGAACGTCTTACCGTGCAGAGCTCCCACGAAAATGCCTGCCTGTGCTGTTTTCTACTGTAAAAAAAATTCGAAAATATCTAGTATGCAAAAAGATGGTGTCACCTTTCATTTGTAAGCATAATTTTTAGGTTTTGATTATTATTTAATTCATAATTTCATGTTTTAGCAGACTACAATTTCAAATTTCGCGCTCAAAGTTCGTTTGATGACGTCACGGCTGCACTCCCCACGAGACTACCTAGGGTTGACCATTATCGCATTTCAATTAATTAAGACAAAAATTAGAAAAAGTTTGTTGGTAATAAATAACTGTAATTTTGTATTAATTAATTACCAATTATAATTTCGTTTTAACAATGTACGTTGCGTGTTTATTTTTAGTTTAGTATTAAGTACATACCTACACTTTTGCGGCTGCTTGAAGCCTATTCTTTGCCACACAACATGGAAATATAAAATAATAAATAAAATAATTAATTAAAATAATAATCAAACTATTTGTCCTTTTATTCATGCTGGGCGGCGCTCATAAACATTAAGAGTACTAATGCTGTATATACTTCCAGTGTCCCTGACTTCATAAAAAAGACACGGTTAAAAGGGTACCATCGTCTAACCAGCACACCCGATCATTTCCGAGAAACCAAAATTTTTTTTCGAGCCACAGAACAAATTGTTTTTATTTTGTAATCAGCAACCCTTATTAATTTGTACAATATTAATTTGCACAATAGTGATGTCAACTTCATCGATATTGTGATTTTACGAGTGAGTAATGAATGAATGAATGCAAGTAACATACTTAAATTGGAAATGAAATGAAATGAAATAATGAAATGAAATAATTTATTCACAGAAAACAGAGTACAATAAAAGATATTTCAATAAAATTATCAGTTCGTCTGTTTAGCCAGCAGTGGGCATGTGAATGTCAAGCAATTACATTAATTTTAATTAATTATTATTCACTTACGTAAGAATAAGTAATTCATTGCACAAATATCATTTTTAATTCTATTATTATTACATGTCCGTAGATTATTATTATAATTTCAATCATTTAAATTCTTTGTCAATTTTAGTGTTAAGATATTCCTTAACAGAGTAATAACACTTATTTACTAAATAATTAAACAATCTTCTTTTAAACAATGGTACAGGAAGTTCGGTGATTGAATTAGGTAACTTGTTGTAGATCATTATGCAATTAGGGTAACAATTTCTTTCAAAATAAACGGTGTGCATTTTGGGCAACAACAGCTTACCATGGTATCTTGTTGATTTTAAATTATAATCAGTTTTTTTTTTTTTAATAAATTAGGGTGCATTCTCACAAAAACACAACAGTCCATTATATACATTGAAGGTAATGTCAGTATATTTAATTTAGGAAACAATTGTCTGCATGATGTTCCAGGTGGAACGTCGCAGATGGCGCGGATACATTGCTTCTGTGATATAAATGCTCTATTTATATCCACTGAATTTCCCCAAATTAGTATACCATATTTAATATTAGATGCCACATAGACATGATAAGCAACCAAGGCAGCTTTTTGATTTATTTGCTTGGTTAACCGCCAGAGTGCATACGCGAACCTATTTAATTTACTGCAAACCTTTGTCACATGCTCTTTCCACGAGCATTGGTTGTCTATGACCATTCCTAAAAACGTATTCTTGTTGGCTTCCATTACGAGTTCATTATTAATTGAAAGTTTTAGTTCATTTTCTTTATATTTGCGGTTATAAAAACGCATGTATTTGGTTTTTTTTTATATTTATATGAAGATTATTCATTTTTAACCATTCAGTAATTTCCTGAATAGTAGTGTTAATGTCATTATTATAATCAGTGTCAGAATTCTTAGATATAACAACAGATATGTCATCCGCAAATAAATTTGTTTGATGTACTGTCACATTTGGCAAGTCGTTTATATAAATTATAAATAAGAGCGGTCCGAGAAGTGTTCCTTGAGGTATACCTACATTATTTATAGCTATATCAGATTTAGAAGTTATCTCTTCTTGAAGTCTATTAACATTTTTTATTTCTACATATTGACGTCGGTCTTTGAGGTAACTATCTATCCATTTAAGCGCAATCCCTCGTAAGCCATATTTTTCACATTTCATTAATAATATGTCATGTGAGACAAAGTCGAATGCTTTGCTCATATCAAAAAATATAGCCGTTGTGTCAATATTGTTGTCAATATTTTCAGTTACTTTTTTAATTAAATTAAATACAGCTAGAGTTGTTGATTTGCCTTTACGAAAAGCATTCTGTTCATTTTTGAGCAAGTCGTGTCTCTCCAGAAAATCATAAATTCTCCGAAGCATTGCTTTTTCAAATATTTTGGCCAAAATAGGTATTAAAGCAATCGGCCTAAAATTATCCATTTTATCCATGTCATCTTTTTTATGAACAGGTTTTATGATAGATAATTTTAACATTTCGGGAAATACGCCTTCAGAGAATGAAAGATTCACCAAATGACATATTACATTACATAAGATCAAAGAACAGTATTTTAATACATTTGTTGGGATTCCATCAAACCCTACAGATGAGGTGTTATTAAGCGACCTTATTATATTATATATTTCGTCCGGGCTGGCTGGATAAATAAAAATACTTTCGTCAACAGATTTTATCGTTTGGAATGTGAAATTTTGGTTAGATTTATTTTCATTTTTTGTCATATTAATAAAAAAATCATTAAAATTATTACAAATATCAGTTGGATTAGAAATAGTAATGTTGTTATTCGTAATTTTATCTATATAATTATTATTAAAGTTAGATTGTTCATATGATTTTATTAAATCCCATGTCGTTTTACTGATATTTTTAGATTTCCTAAGGCGTGCTTCACTCTTTAGCTGTTTTGACCTATTTATGCAGTTTTTGAAGAGGCGAGAGTATTTACGGTAATTTATTTTGTTTCGTTTACTAGGGTTCTTGTAATACTTAAATCGTAGCTTTCTTTTTGTAATACTAGATCTTTTTAGACCTTTTGTAATCCAATTGGAGGCATAGGGATTTTTAGAAACGGCTCTTATTCGACGCATCGGAAAACATAGCTTAAAATATAATATTCAATTTTCATGGAATGCGTTAAATGCCGTGTTTAGATTCGTATCTTGAAATACCTCCGACCACGAAAGACTCGATATAGCCTCAGCGAACTTTTTTCTATTCTCCAAGCTATAATCTCTTTTGTAAGTGTACTGGGCCTTAGTTACGTATTGTACATTTTGTAAAGTAATATTTAAGGTCTGACAAGTGTCATGGTCAGATAATCCTAAGGGAAGGTTTTTACCAATAGCTGTGGGATCATTACTTATAATTTGATCTAAACATGCTTTTTTGCGTGTGGGTACATTGATATGTATTGTGGTGCCATAGTTTAGATTTATCCTTCTATACTCAGATACAACTTTATTGCTTTTCAAGATATCTATATTAAAATCTCCTGCAATTATAATCTTCCATTTTCTTCTATATTTTAATTTGTAAAGAAGTGATTCTAAGCGATTAAGAAAGAAATAGGGGTCAGAAATCGGTGTCCGGTAAATACATGCAAATATACATTTTATGCTGGAAATATGTATTTTTAATTTAAATCTGTATGTCGCAGGGAAATTGTATAATTCCGCAGTTTACATTCGGCGTCATCAGTTTAAAAAACACATACCCTTTTCTTAGTTCTTTTTCTTAACGATAATAAAACACAGCTTAGATAAATTACAGTTTGTTTCAGTAATTATTACCAGGTATTAATGATGATTTCAAATAAGAATAAGGTATGTGATTTTGAACTGATGACGCCGTATGTAAAGTGCGGAATTATACTATTTACCTGCGATATTATACATACGAGAATAAAACTGTAAAGATATAGAATAAAACAGGTCAAGTCCACCTTAAACCAAATGGCTAGTAATGAGAGTAGAGGAAGCGAAATCACTAATTTTTGAACATTTTGTCTGTCTGTATGTATGTTTGAGCACGCATCACCCAAAAACTACGCGACGGATTTTGATGACATTTTAGTATGGTAATAGCTAAATGTCATCGTCAACATTTAAGTTAAGTTTTTTATTAATATTGTAGCATTTATAGCTCCTTTTAAAAACCGGCTTGTCCAACTGCAATACTTCAAGATACTAGGAGTAAGGTATGTGGTACCAAAAGTCATTTGTACATAAATGAAAGCTATTGGAAGATAGTATTGCAGTATTAAAATTAGAAATGATCGGTATGTGTAGTTCAGGCAAATATACTCTGCCCCTAGGCGGTATACTAATTGTTGGTATTTATACTTTAAGCTTTGATATGCCCGGAAACATCTAATTTTTTATATTCAGTTTTCCTAAAGAATACAGCATACGAAAAAAATGGTTTCTTGCTTGTAATAGGTAATAGGGCATCTTGGGCATCTTCAAGAACAAGTACTATATGTTCCATACATATTGAGCCGTCTCAGTTTCAAAAATTATCTAACAATAGAAGAAGATTAGTTGCCCATGCTGTGCCAATGTTATTCTTGAATGATCCTCTTAGTTTATTATATAACTAGTTATGCTTCAAATAGATATTAACATGTAATATTATAACAGTTTTAGTTTATTACATTTAAATGTATTAATTTTAGGTTAAAAAATAAGTTGAAAAGGAAATACCTGCAAAAAGTGATGTAAGCAAATCGCAAAAAAATACAAATAATCAATCGGTCAAAGTAAAAATCTGAGAAAAATAACTATATTCACTATCGCTTTGTTAAAAATAATGTTTCAGAGTTCCTCCTTTCCATTATGGGTATACGCAAAAGGGTCCACAGTGAATTCTATATATATAATAACACCTATTGTAAATATCTTTTAAATGCAATAAACTATCAAGTTTCAATTTGTATTTGTAGGAATACTAACGCAAAGTTAATAAATTCATTCATTGAACGAAACTGATTTATCGATATCGATATTCTCGTGCTATGTCATGTCACTTCTCACACAATGACATTCGTGTGTTTGAATAGAACGTTAACACACTATTTTAAGCACGTGTGCGTGTATTTTAAATATGTTTGTCGTATTATGCATGTGTGCGTTTGTAAACACGCAAAGAGTTTTTGTTCCTGTGTGCTGGCATTGAATGTAGTAGTAACCTCACCCCCCGCAAAAAATGGCAGAAAAATATGTACGAGATATTGACTAATGGCTACTCCAGTCCTGTTTACTCTGAGGCAGCAAGTTATTTTTGTAAGGAATTTTCGACGGGCGCAGAATTTTAGTAGTTTTGGTTTTCGTGTTAAATGTTGAGGTGGATATAAGTGTGTAATAATTATGGATTATTAACCACTTAGAGTTTGTGAACATGTTAAGTGAAACAAAACAGTGGAAGATGTCTCTCAGGGAGTCCACGAGGTTTTATTAAACCCCACACCTATACTGAAATCTCCTTTCCCTGGGTAGACTATTTTATTGTTCATTCTTTCTCCATTGATGATCTATTACACATAAATTAAATCTCATCATTTATCACGATCTTATTAGTCAACGAAATATTCAAGACTAGGCTGTATAGGCTTTATACACTTTGCGTGCCCTTATGGGAAAACGTAACGAAAAGTAATTAGCAGACTCGCACTAATCTCGAGTATCCTTCAGCCAGCGATGTAACACTGAATAAAAACCGATTATTCTCCGGTGATATAAAATAATTTAGATTAATTTGCTTGTTTTAAAGGCGTGTCTCCTCCACATGTTCTCCGAAACATTACACAAAAACAACAAACATAACACGTTGTTCCTGTTTTCTTAGGGGTATGGAAAATATCTTACGCGGGGGTAGAGAGATTTCTTTAATTTTCTTACAACTGCAGACTGCCATACGGTGGTACATACTCGCATAGGTCTTCACAAAATGTTTCGTTTTAACAAAACATTTCCTTAAAACAGAAGACAGCTTGCGTAAAAAATCCTCTATTAAAATATCGAATAATAAAGTGGCAATATTAAGAGGCGAGAATCAGAATTCCCGTGCCCCGGAGGAAGAAAGCCCGGCCCCTCTTAGTCCATATCATTATAATTATGTAATTATCTCTTTAAATCTCCAAGTGTAAATAATGATAATAGGTATAGGTAATAATAATAAGAATTATTTAGTTATTTTTTATCTGGCTTTTTCCATTTCTCACAGAAATTTCGCCAATGTCCTGTAGTGAGAGATACACGGAGTATTGCATTAAAAATATCCAAGGAATTGGTTAACTTTTGATGGCTACTTTCTGGGTCCTAAAAACACCACAATACAACACGTCAAAAGGTGATTGTATTAAATATCGACTCGGAAACTAATTCTTATGCTCATCACCGAAATATATCCCCCTAGCAGGTTTGAAAAATTAACCGTCGGAAGTGTAGTCTTGTTGTTTAACTGGAACCGAAAACCAGTTTGATAATATTATATTTATGTAATTAACGAAACCAACAACGGTTACGATGTATTTATTGTGTTAACTTTAAGGTAAGGCTAATGACAAGTCTCTCTTAATTAACAAATAATAAAGTCCAACAGTGACGGTAGTTATCCACTAAGTGAGTTTAACAATAATTACTTAGATCGTCATAAACAATTAATAAAGTTCTACAAAATCTTAAATTATGGTTACTTAATAAAGAGACTATAAATCCAAAAAATCACAGACACTAATTTATGACTGAATTATTCTTTTTAAAAAACTATGTAATTTCAAACTAAAATTAAATACAAAAATTCAAAAAGCGTTGAAAGCGTTAAAAAATCCATGCGTTGCTTTAAAATAAACATCTTTGTTACAAAATATTATATACGGGTACAAACACATACACATGTGGGTAAATGTAAAATGCGAAGATATTTCAGTGTGATTTTGATTTTTTTTTATTTTGCTAGATTTCTTCCCACTTAGTACATAGGATAGGTTTCATTTTAATTTATTACACAAGAACGCGTGGCCGGTAAGTTAATATTTAATATTTCTTGACCAAAAAGTTCTTCAATACTTTATCCAAAACGGACACAGTCAAATCAACATCTTGTTTGTTAATACACATAGGTGGTTTTATTCTTAAGACCTGCAACAAAACAAATTGCATAAGGTATTTATAATAACAATAATATTTCATACACTCACACCGATTAGCCTAGCTCAAATTAAGCACGGTAAGGTATGTGTTATAGATACTAAGGTACCAGATACAAATACCCATGACTCAGACACAAATCCTCGTATTCATCACACAAGCATCTGCCCCTTCCGGGATTCGAACCCAGGTCCATCGGTGCGAAGGGCAGGATCGCTATCGTAGCACCAAACGGTCATCAATTTATATAGTGTAAGTTAAGAAAATATTTATTTCTCCTTCAATAGCTTTGCTTCATAAAACAGTAGTATATTTGGTATAATTAATGAATTAATAAATGAAATAAAACTCACATTATTGTAACGTCCACCACGACCAATGAGGATGCCTTCATCTTTGATATTCTCAAAAATTGTTGCAAAATCAGCGGCTGGTATTGCTTGTTTTGTGTCAGGTACTACTAACTCGACGCCTAACATCAATCCCTTGCCTCTTACGTCGCCTATTAATGGATACTCTTTTTGCAGTTGCATTAATTGTTTTATGAAGTAAGATCCAAGAGTCTTGCAGTTTTCTTGAAGTTTCTCTTCTTCTATGACCTAATAACAAATTACATGGTGTAAGTAACTTAACAAACAAGTGCATTTTGTACGTTTGTTTTAAGGCAATTTCCGGAACCACTGAATCTATTTGACAAAATTGGAAAAAGTTTGTTTCAGTTGAATACAATAATAACCCGCTTTTGGTTTATTCAGTAAAGAGTTTTAATCACATATTGAGCTTGTTACATCACAGAAAAAACATTGACCCAAATGGAACACATGAGCTAAATAAGACCGAGAGATAGATTCAAGAGTTATCAAACTGTATGATAAACAAAAATCTAGTACTTTGTTTTATGTACTTACATCTAATACAGCTTCACCTACAGCTGTAGATAATGCATTGCCTCCAAAGGTATTGAAGTAGGTAGCCCGAGTATGAGCAGCGGCTATTTCTTTTGTGGTCACCACAGCAGCCATTGGGAAACCATTTCCAATGCCTTTAGCCATAGTCACTATGTCGGGCATAACGCCATGCGTCTCAAAACCCCAAAAAGCATCGCCTGTGCGGCCAAAACCAGTTTGAACCTGAAATGTTATTTAAAGAATGAAATAAATAATTTGTTGATCTAAGGTAATACAAATACAGACACAACATAGAAAAGGAAATAATAATAAATAAACAAACAACAACAAAAAAATGTGCTTTACTTAAGTAATAATGAGTCTTATACCTAAGGTCGACCAGGACTCTGCCACAGCATAGGCCGCTACGAGCAGATTTATATTTATTTTAAAAATGATGTTTACTTCTACAAAAAATTGTATAAATATAAATCTTGCGTGCGATTAGCGTATCGTCATAGTTTAACACTTACTTCATCGGCAATGTATAATCCGCCATATTTTTTTACTAATTCATGGGCTTTTCTTAGATATCCTTTAGGAAATTGTACAGTTCCGTTTACTCCTTGTATTGACTCGGCAAATAAGCCGGCAATTTTTCCAGCTGGCACAGAGTTCTCTAAAAGCTACCAAAGTACTAATAAATATCTAAATAAGTTAGCATTGTCTGATAACCAATAAAATCGCAGTAAGTATAAAATTATTTCATGCTTTATTTTATGACATAATTTTTTATTTGATTAACTTTTTTGTTTCATAAATTTTTACCTCTTTGAACTGATGAATGTATTTATCCGTTGAATCGCAATCACCTGGACAAGTACATGCTCCAGGTACTTGTGACAGGGAATCTCGACATCCTCCCCAAATTCCTCTGTATGGATCTGGAAGCATAGTCTGTAACATAATATTATTTTTATTTGTATTGCTATAATCTTTATAAACTATGATCTATTATATGATAAATTATAATAGAAAAATCGACTTGACTCGATTTCAAGTGGGACTGGAAAATAACTCGATTCAAGGCGATTTTTTTTTATTAATTTTATATTAAAATTTATCATATAAGAAAGCATTGAAAATGCAAATAAAATAAATCATATGATCCATTAGTAACGGTAAATTTGGTTTTACTTTCATTATAAATAATACTAACAATACTTTTTTGAGCAAATTATTAAAAAATAATTCCAAAACACAAATTGTATTTAAAGATCTTTAAACGACTACTCAGTTTACACACAATCCACATTTTCATGAATACTACTTACATGACAAAATCCTGGAGGAACCGGCATTGGCATACGATAGCTTTGAGTAGCGGTAAGGCCCATAAGAGCACTTGAGTACCCATGGTAGCTACTTTGAAGTGATATGATATCATGGTTTCCAGTGTAAGCCTTGGCTAATATTGTTGCTAGATCATTCGCCTCGCTGCCACTATTCACTAAATAGACGACCTGAAAACGAACATTACAGATGTAAACACGAGAATAGTTTCTCCTCTTCTTTTTCTCTTGATAATAAATCCGATTCCAAAACTATCTGCAATCATACATACAGGAGGATATGTTTAACTTAGACAAAGCTATCTCAATACTCAACGAAGACCTACATAAAATTGCTGGATTTTTTGCTATCTATACATATAAATAAAATTGGAGTGTCTGTTTGTAATATTGAAATAACCGTTTTTGCGGTATATATGTATATATATACGGTACATACACCAAAATAACATGTTTTACAATTTTGGTCTGTCTGTCTGTCTGTTTGTTCCGGCTAATCTCTGAAACGGCTGGACCGATTTTGACGGGACTTTTATTGGTAGGTAGCTGATGTAATAAGGAGTAACTTAGGCTACTTTTATTTTAGAAAAAAAAAATCAGAAAAATATTATTACTGCCACAGCAACGCGTGGCTGGGTCAGCTAGTACTCAATACAATTTAAAATCATCAGGATGTTAAATTCGTTAGACTTTTCGATCAGTCTACATTTTGTTCGTGGTTCCTTTGACAAAATCGGCCTGTTTCTGCACTATTTTTCAGTCCAATATATATCAAATTCCGTTATTTATAACATGTGTGAAAACTATGCTTCACATTTTAAAATTGAACCTTTTTTGTGCAGAGGAAGACTGCTTGAGTTGGCCCAGTCGCCAGGGTATTCAATCGAACGCCAAATACTGTCACATAATCTGTGTATCGCGCTTGCTCCTGCTGTTCCCATTGCCTTTGTGATCTTAGCTGTGAACTGGTCAGACTGGGTGTTTTTCTGCCTTTGAGAGCAGAATTTTCAACAGATAGTAATAGGTATAGTTCTAGGCTTATGGTGTCTCATACTAATGTTCTATGCGGTTATGTGAAATCGTTCCATTATCGTTTTAACCGCCGCTTAGTGCAACTATAGTGATCCTATCTCCTGCGCCAACGATCCCGATTTCGAATTCTGGTAGGGGCATATATTTGTGTGATGAGCATAAGCATTTGTTCCCAAGTCGTGGTCATTTCTATACATATTTTTGTATTCTATGCGTTATTTTCTACCCATAGTACAAGCTTTGTTTTTTTGGGACTAAATAATGGTTGTGAATTGTTCGAAATTTCCTTTTTACTTATTTTATCATTTCTGTCTATATCTTCATGTGTCCATTGGGCAGAAACTTCATATCAGCAGGTAAGTTTTTGTATTATTTGATTTATTGCATCACTTCTTTGGTTATTCAACCTAACCTGTTGACTGGCAGATCATGCCGCAAGGGATTAAGCCCTTCTGCTGTATTTTACAATAGAGAATATCTAAATAATAATAAATAAATAATGATCACAATAACATGTCGTAATACTTTTATTTTACCTTTAAATCTCCAGGAAACTTTGCTACTAATTTTTCTATATAGTTATATATTTTTGGATGCCTATAAATATTTGTAGTATGCCATAAGGTGTGTATTTGGTTCTGAAGAGCAGAGACCACTTTACTGAAATAAAGAAAAAATATTTTTTGTTAAAGAAGTTTATAATGTGCTAAAATAGACTCTAATGATTTTCGACAATTCTCTTTTATCCTTTCCGTAAATTAATCTTATCTTACTTTTTATGCAAGTGGCGTATTTTAAATTTTGTTAGGTAATCCTTTTCGTCAAGTAACCATTAATTTAGCGACTGTATCATTAGTTGTGATAAACTGTATAGTTCTAGTAGAAATTCCTGTTTAATAAGACAACGATAAAATTCCTTTAAATATAAACGTATAGTAGTAAAAATATGTATATAAGTATTAGTATATAAATAACAGATTTTGTTAAACTTACGGATGACAATGACCTACTGATACTGTAACGATTCCTCCGAACAGATCCAAGTATTTCTTGCCCTCGTGGTCGTATAAATACTGCATATGCCCTTGGTGAAGTAGCACGGGATTTTTGTAAATGTTATAGACAGACGGAGGGAAATGATTCGCTTTTACCTCGTTCGTTTGCAGCATACTAGGACCCTAGAAATCAGGAGCATTCTTCTCATCCTTAATGACATAAGCTTTTTTTCATACAGAAACAAGGAAGCAGAAATAAGAAGACGTTTACATCGAAAGACGGGATAACAGAGGATGTTAAAGTTATCAATGTAAATTGTATGTTATATCATTTATAATAAGTTATAGATTTCGGTGCTCTGAAACGTATTAATGCATGTTTGAGGTAACCGCGGTGGTAGTCGCCATTATGTGAAGAAGTCACCTGGTATGGGCCGGAATCTGCCAGGTTATCCAGGCCACAGTCGGTGGACACAGAGAATGCAGGCAGTGTTTCCAGATTTCCGACATTACCCCTATTTCCCTTATTTTGGTGGGATGCACTAGCAAATCGAAGCGGACGGATGCGGTACGCTAGCGGACGTTTATATCTAAGCCAAAACTAAGCTATACCCACTCACTGAAAATAGACGAGTCCCAATAAAACCCGTAAATACTTGATTTAAATATGAAGGGTTGTATGAGTTCATTTGTGTCATTCGCTCAATAACAAAAAGCGAATGATATAATCTACGTACACATAGTCTAAAGTTATTAAATAAGTAGTATCTATAGTGTAAAAATATTTCTGTTTTAATTTTTCTATGAACCAAATTTCTGTTATTGTCATTCCCGGCTCGACTTAGTTGATTATAAACTCCATAATTTCTGTCAAAGTAGATTCTCAAAGTTAGTGGTAGTGTATAACTTAAATTTGATGACATATTTTTTTTATAAAAAAAACAACTCACCGTATATTTTTTTGGCAGGAAATCATATTTCCGTTGAACAGATATATATCGGATTCCATTGCATTTCAACAAAAACCCGTTGATTTTATTTAAGAAAACTAAAAAAAATCCGAGAACAATAATATTTCACAATATATTTTTAACTAATATTTAGATTTCAATTATTTACCTCTGTTCACCATTTCAGTTTACGAATTGATAGGGCTATGTACAAAATAAAACTAACATTCATTTGTTTGCATTCTAACTAAGGAATGACCGTTGACACTGTGAATACATTTGCAATATTGAATATACTTATAAGAGTTCGATCACATAATGACTTGAATTAACGGTAAGTAGATATTGTTCTATATTTCAATGCATCTTATTGAATATCGTTAATGCTTATAATATGGAACCCGAATGCAATTTGAAACAAAGCTTCAGCGGTATATACTGTAACTTAGGTCATGGACGAAACTTATGGCCCAAATGGCTTATGCATAGACAATATGTGAGACACTAAGAAAGTTTTGTGAACAAAAAAACCTTTTATAAGAATATTTTTTTATTCTTTTTAAAGGACTCCACCAGCTTCTACACAAAGTTTTATGCCTATGAACCAATTTTCGTAACACTTTACAGTCCGCAGTAGACATCTCTTCTAAGGACTTCTCGAACGGTCTTAGCGCATCTTTTGTGATTTTATATTTAATGGAATTAAAAGAAGTCACCCGATGCCAGATGAGAACAGTAAGAAGCGTGACACAAGACTTTGACCGCTATGGTTGTGAGGTACTTCCTCATCCCGCCTTTTGAGCGCTGTGTGCTCGGGCACGTTGTCTTGGTAAAGTTGTTACCCGCGAAGCCCGCTTATATACCATTCGGCGTTGATACTGCTTTGATTTTATCTAGCAATCGACACCATGTACACCGTTAAAGTGAAGCAACTAGCGATCAAAAATTATACTGTGCTCAATTGCTTCACTTTGGTAAACGTTACAGATGGTTGAAACAGTCAAACTGTAGACAGACTCTTTCTTTTTTGGATCGTATTCATAAATCTAGGATTCGTCAGCTGTCACACTGTTATAAACGCGCCTAGACGAGCATGCTTCAAATCTATTAATCATGTTACAGCAACATTCCAGACGTGTCTGCTTATAAGCTTAGGAGAGGTTGTGCGGCATCCAGGGCCTAAATCTCTTCGTAATTAGTTCACCTGTTTCTGGGATTCAATTTTTAACTGCTATCAAGTTATTGGTAACAGTTGTCGAAGGACGACCACTCCATGCTTTTCAAGTTAGATGACCGTGCTTGAATATATTATGCCAATGGTAGATGCTCGATTAAAAAGGACCTTCATCCATAAATGCCACCACACGGCCAACATTTTGACTGGGATTAATTCTTTTTATTCCAATCGACAATAACCGAGTATAAACATATGATTGTACATACAGACATTACTTGAGAATACATGGTGCTATATTGGTTGTTTTTTTTTGTTGCGTCATACCTTCATAACCATTACTATGGTAGGAATTGTTTCTTTCCAGATTCTTTTGCGGATCGCACCCTGAAAATCTAATCCAATAAAATACCAGTTTTCCTACATAAAAATATCCTATAAAAGCAACTTTGATGACTGACTGATTAATTATTTATTTTGAGTTTATATTAAAAGTATCCATTATATTAATACGCTGAAGTAACATTTTGAAGTGTTTAAACATTGGAAAAATATATTTACTTTCCAATCAGCGTAATTCCAAATAATTGTCACAATAAGATAATTAAAGAGTCGTTCAATTGTATCAGTGTAAACTAGACCTTCTTATTGGCCGACTTCTACAGAAAGATAAAAACTATGTATCGTTGACCTATTATCAAATAGGCTACATATTATTATGAAGATAGACTTATCTTATAATCAACATCTTGAGCAGAGATTTATGTTTATTTATACCAGAGAAGCTCGATGACGCAGTGAGAAGCACGTTCGGCCCATGATTGCGCAAGTTAAGTCACTTTCGCAGGGGCCGGTCAATGGATGGATGATCAATAAAATATATTTCAAGGTCTTCGGAAGACACATAAAGCCTTTGTCCCATCTGCACCTGCAGTCGTTAACATCCATCAATCCTCACTGGGCCCGCGTTGTGAGTAATGCATAACGTTTATTAACAAGATAAAGATGATACTAAGGCCAACTTAAGTATGATCTAATTAATAATATCTCCAGATATATAAACATACAAATACGCTCTTTCTCTGATCTAAACAAAATATAAGCATTTAAATTTGCTTATTTAATCCTTTTCTGTTAGTTAATATTCTTTTCAAACCGTAGTAATCTATAAAAAACTAGAGTTTACAGTTCTGATTTATATATATTGAACATTTTAAATTAACAGCCTGTAATATCGCGAATATGTAAGTAAGAAAAAAAATTATTGATGACGAGGCTTTATGTACCTTTAGACTTAAACAAAAAAAATTAAAGATTTAAATTTCAGCGCAGCGGTTTAAAGCACAGAAAATAAGAAGACAGTCATTCGATATAATACTATATAATATATATATATATATAATACATTATAATACATTAAGAAGAGATCACTTATCATATCTAAAAATTTTTTTACTAGAAAACTTCAACCGGTCTCAGAAGAAGAAGAAAAAGCCACAGCCTTAACCATCCCATTTTTTTTTTCATTTCTTTCGGTTCGGGTTTCTTCCTCGCCACTGTGGTGGCGTGGGATCTGCGGGCTATGAGCTTTCGCTCCTCCCCGAGCTTCTTCTCGCGGGGGTACGCCCCCACGGTAGTTTGGTGCCGCTGTTACAGCGGCCGTCTTGCGACGATTGGAATGCTCACTCGCAGGGTAAGAATGCAGCGTTGCCCTCGGCGCGGTCCGCACACCGGGTGAGACCCAGCGAGCGCCAGCGAGCGGGCAACGGCTTACGCATGCGAGTGGATGGGGATAGGAATTATTTCGGTAAAGAAAGGAGTAGAAGAAACGGTAGGTGGGAGGGGGTAGCAAGTGAGCAGTGGCGTTAATGTCGCCTCGTCTGCTTCGATGGGTCTTGGGTTGGTCTTGTTGTGCTTGCTGTGGCCGCCAGCAGCTTCGTCAGGAGGGTGGTGATGGTGAGGTACGGGTCATCGCCGGAGCCAATGCGCTCGACGGCGGACCGCACCATTTCCAAAACGTCCTCCAAAGGGACGAGTTGGGGCGGGTGTGGGAGAGCAGAATTAATGGGTCTGACGGGCGATAATGTCGGCCCGTCAGTTGGAGGCTGTGTCGATGGCGTCGGGCTGGACGCGGCCGCGGGTGCCGAAGCGGGTGCGGGCGCAGTCTGAGGCCGGCGCTTGCCGCGGCGCCGCCGGCGCCTGCGTTTGGGCGTCGGTTCGCCGCGGATCGTTGGCGGGTTCACTGGCGGGGCCAAAGTGGGCCCGGGCCGCGAGTCCCGCGTGTCGGCGCTGGTTGGTGGGCGAAGGCTCGGTTTTCGAGCCGGTGGGTCGGCTGCTGGAGCGCTAGCGGGATTAGGTGGCGGGACAAAGATACCTCTGCGTCTCGCCTCTCGGAGAAGTATCTTGCAACGTCTGTCGTTGGCCGTGTGCGCCTGTGCGCAGTTGGCGCACGTGGGCGGGTCGGTACGGTCGCGCGTGCACTCGGCAACCGGGTGGTCGCCCGCACAGCGCACGCACTTCTTTGGCCGGTAGCAATTTAGCGACGAGTGCCCGAATCCCTGGCATCGGTGGCACTGCGCCGGCCCTTTGCGTTGGCGCCATGCCTCGATGGTGACGCCTGGCATGTCGAGCAGCTCGTCGATCGCGAATAGGTCATGTTGTCCCTCTCGCTCGAGGTGCTCCAGTTCGGCGTGGAATATGCATCCGGGGCGTCCACGCTTGGCCCGTATGAGGCGGACGAAGCGGACTTCGAACCCCTGACGCGCGAGGTCCTCTGCGATGAGGGACGGCTCAGTGTCCCTGGGGAGGCCGCGGATGGCCACCTTCAGTGGCAAGTGCTGAGGCTGGGTGAATGTGAACCAGCTGATGGCTGGTTCGCTTCTAGAGGCCTTAAGTAGGTAGGCCTGGACGGCCCTGGACTCACCCGTTGATTTGGGGAGGAAGCGGATGCCCCTTCCAAAGGGGCGTGCGTTGGGCGCGTGCCCCAGGATCTCGCGCAGCCGCTTGAAGTGCGCGGGCCAGTTGGGCAAGGCCTCGACCACTATAGGTGGGAGGCATTTGACCGGGGCCGGCGCTTGCGGTGGCTGGGCAGCGGTGACGGGTTGCTGTGTGGGCGTGGGCGAGCGTCGTGCCGCGATGGACGCGTACGACGTTGCGCCCGACTGGAGAGAGCCAGTGGGAGGGCCTGCGGGCCCTTCTACCTCTAGCTCGGCGTCCGGCTCGTCGTCGGAGTCTAGCTCGGACATGTGGCCCGACGTGGATGGCTTGGCAGGTGGCGATGGGAGGAGGCACGGGCGCTTCTCGTCGCCCTCCTCCGTGGATGAGTCGACGGCTCTTGGGCGTCGACGTGGGTCTCGAGGATGCAGCGGCCGTGGGTTAGGGGTTTGGGGATGGTCAACATCCCTTATTACCCTAGCTGGAGCCGATGCGTTGAGCGCAGCTCTAATAAGTTGCGCAGATGGTGGCGCGGGCGCAGGCATGCGTCCACGATCCAGTGGAGCTCGGCGACCGCTCATGGCGACGGCCGAGCGTGTCGATAGTGCAGTCTTATTTGGCAGGAACTGGCTGGCTTAGGCTGACTCACGGTGAACGATGTCCCTATTTGTAACAAATAGGGAAACTGTTCGGCCTCCGGAGGCACACACACAAACTACACAAACACAAAGCGTCAATTTCGCGGAACAAGTGTCTATGCACACGGAAGCGGGGGGTTGCTCGCGCGCAGGGCGCGGCAGAGCAACTGAGGTTCATTTCTTTCTTAAGCTGACGCCAGCGCCATCTCTACATGTTCTAGGTACTACTACACAAAACCGAATCTAATACTTTTAGAAATATCGAACAATCGATAAAGGACAAAAAGCTATGTAATTATTTTTGTTAATTAAGTACTTAGCAACTGGACCTTTATGTCTAAAGAAATTTTTATTAGAACAAATTCAACTTGTCTCAGATGTCAGACGGGCTTGAACTCACGTCATCTCATTATCTGGACGTGTTGGTTATTAATGTAATATATATAATAGATAAATTAATCCTTTGAATAAAAATGACCTACTTGAATCCGATTATTTTAATTAACTATCATTGTCAATTTTCATTACCGGTTTTCGCATAAGATCAGTCAGGTGACAACACTATTTCTGACACAAAATTCCACGTCAATTCGAGTTGGAGTGAAAATTGGCATTTTGCCTGTAGTTTCGTGTAGCGTTTGGCCGACTGTTCAAACGAAAGTGAATGGCTTGTATTCTACTCTGATAGTCGCCTTCATTTTATAAAGTAATTACAGAAGTAGCATAAATTAAATCAAAATGAAACTAGTTTATTTAACTTTATTAGTTCTTCCTGCGGTGTTACTCTGCTTTCAAAGTGGTAAGTGTCTAAATGCTACAACTTAAAATAAGAAAGTATTCGGCATTGGTACGTGGCAATATATTACATCTGTTTCATGAAAGAAACATAGCATGTACATCGTCGATCTCATGATTTCTGTTGTGGTAATATAGTTTCTAAAAATGTATTTGTAAAGCTATACGATATTATAAGTAATTCATTATTTTGACACCAAGGTAACCTAATTTCATTTTATATAAATAAACTGTTATAAGTATAATAACTCTGTAAAACTGCAATTGTGATTATCATTATATAAAGTAACTTACATATGAAACATATGGATTAGGTAATTAAATACTGACATACTTTTTAACTTTGAAGTTACTTTTTAACATTATTTGTTAATGTTAAAATACTTCTTAATGGATATTTGCATATTCTATGTGCTATGTACCACACATGTATGACAACCATTACCTTAGTCATCCTGTGATCACGACTCCTGTCAAGGAATCAAAACGTCAGCATTAAATATAAAGTATGCGCAAGTATCTGTTAAAAAATTGTTTTATTTAAATAAATCCATTTAAATAACTGATTTTTAAATTATATAAATGTAAATTTATAATTATATTTTTCAGCAAACACAATTTTTGCCAGAGCAGATGAAGACGAGCTTGATGATGTAGTAGATATTGAAGGAGAAGACAATCAAGTAGTTGGTGATGATGCATTAGGGGATGATGATGATTCAGTGGTTAAGTCATCACAAGATGTTGACACAACAATCTTGTTCACCAAACCAGTAACCAACTACGGAGATGTCGCCTTTGGTAATTATATTAATCTCATATAAGAATTAATTGCCATTGCAAATGTAGTGTCCAACAAAATAAAAACTTATCTTTTGGTATTTTCATTAGAGGGATCAATTAAAATATTTGAATTATTGGTAATGTTGATATTTTCAACTTTCAAAATGTCAAAATGCTAATGATATTATGATTGTGTTTTTCAAAATTTGTCATTATAAACAAAGCTTGTTATTGTTTGTCATGCTGTTTAGGTTGCATTGTCGATCTGTGTCAAGTCTATGCTTGAAACACATTTGCAGCAGTGCTAGATTAACGCATAGTACCAGCTAGTCAAGGTTAAAACTGCCTCTGACTTTCCTAGATACAATGCTACATAATAATCAAAATACATTAAAGGATACTGGCAGATTCCCAACAAAAGCTTTTCTTTGTTCTTTTTTTTATTTGAATGGGTTCGCTCTTGATCCCAATCAAGCTTGGAGCAAGACAGGATCCATAATGTAACGAGCTAACCAAGAAGGTGCCTATTCAACCCTGGATCTGAAAACGGATGGGTTATAAGTACTCGGAAATACAGACGTAGAGGAGTTCCACTCTTTAGCTGTTTCTGAATGATTGCTTTTTTAGATGTTGAACACCATTAAGCTGAGGGAAAATTCTCAACAAATGATTACTAAATTAAACTCTTATGTTTTTTATTTTAACACAATATTAGATAAAGTTATAATTATCCAACAGTTTTCATAGTCTAATGCTTTTGTAAAAGATTAGATTATTTACAAGATTTTGACAAATTCTAAATATATAAGCTCCAATGAAAAGTTTGTCTTGTCATAATTTGTAAGAAACTTATTTTTCTTTTTATTTTGATTCATTTCTGTAAAGGAAACAATTTATGCAACATAATAATCTAATTAATTGATGCTGCTTATGCACTATAGAAGAAATACACCTAAAAGTTATATTACTTTACAAATGGTCATACAAAACAGTTTGTCTAGTTCTGATGTAACATAGTTGGTCTAGTTCTGATGTAATATAGTTGGTCTATGCCTAATGTTAAATTCCAAGAAATTCAAAAAACTGTAAAAGTCTATGAAAAGGCATATCCTAAAAAGTTTTTATTATTTCCATTTATAATTCTCAAAATGGAAAGAAGTCTAAAAAATTTAATTTCAAGCAGTAATAGTAAGAGATTTGCTTCCAAATTGCCAAAACACTTATTACTACCAGGATCTAATGTCCAGTCAATCATCAAGTGTTATAAGAACATGCACAGTTCTATTTTTTTGTGTTCATGTTTTGAGAATACCCTTATATTACAAGTGACTATGATAATCGAGTTTAATAAATATATACAAAAAACTGTTGTGCTCATACAAGGGAACTTACTATAGAATGAAGAGTGATATGATTCAGAAAGATTTCTCTGTCAATACCTGCAAAAGAGTTCTTAATTTAATAGGTATGATTACCCACTCTTGGTATTAAAGGCTTTTAGACGGCCAAAGAGAAATCTTTACTTGAATCACTTTAGAAAAAAGAAAGACTGAAATCCATTCACTATCATTAGAACTAGCTTGCTGACCAGTGCGGTCAAATAACATAGACTACTAAATCAGGGTACCGTCAGTGCTGTATGGGAAAAAGTTATCCGAAATCATATGATAAATATTATTACTAGTTTATTCAGGCAGGCAGTTAAAATAACTGATAATTGCCTATATCCAAATTGTTTCGTATTTTTGGCAGCCACTATTTCCATTGGCATCTTATTCTAGAATGCTGAAAAATGCTTGTGCTGGTTGTTGTTTAATCTAAACTTTTTACTATGTGCAAACATCCTGTCAAGTTTTTGTAAGTCATAATGACCTCTGTCTCTCTTTGGTCTCTTAGGCTAGTTAGTCTTAGTATACTCAACTATTCCTCATAATCGAGGCTTCTGAGGTATCTTGGAATTTTGGTTACAATTCTTTGGAACTTTTTCAAGCAATTTAAAATCTTGAATATGGTATTATATGAAGCATTATATAAAAACTGTCAAAAGTAAAGTGAAGTGTCTTAGTTCTGTAAAGTAAAGGGGTTGCATGTCAGCTCTTGGGCGAAAACTTGTCATACTGCAAAAACGACAAATGCTTTGCTTAACTCTTAACGAAACCCTACAATGGACTGGCTATTGATCAGACTTGGCTCCTATTGAGACTCTGTAAAAGAGGATGAAAAAAAATTTATGGAAGTATCTATGAAGGTAAAAAAAAGAAATATTGTATGTGTGTGTGAAAAAAAGGCTGTATGGGAATCAATAACTCCAAAAGAAACTGAAGAGTTAGTAGCAACAATGCTAGTATTAGGGCTTATATTAAGAGTAGCGGAGATACAACTATGTGGTAGATGAACTGTTTTGCATCAAGCTCTAATGTAATATAGGTAGAAAACTGTATTCATTTTTAAACATATTGTATAAAAAGCTTTATTTTAAATAATAAAAAAGAATAGTTATACCATTAGGGCCATGTAGGGTTGGATAAATTTAAAAAGCATAATTTTGAAATGTATACTAATCAAAAGGCATAATTCAATATAGTTTGCTGGCTAGTAATGGATAAAAAATATCTAATTTAACCTGAAATGTGTATCAATATATGCCTTTTGACTTTATGAGAATTAAAATTATCCCTTATCAAATATCTCATAGAAATTTACTTAATTTTTTACAGATTTACAAGCTGGATATCCTGTTGAATTCCTTGTTGGTTTCATCAACAAAGGTGCTGAAGATTATGTTGTTGAATCAATGGAAGCTTCGTTCAGATACCCAATGGACTACACATACTACATTCAGAATTTCACCGCCTTGCCTTACAACCGAGAAGTGAAACCTAAGCTAGAAGCCACTTTTGCTTATTCCTTCATTCCAAATGAAGCGTTTGCTGGCCGTCCATTCGGTTTGAACGTTCAGCTTAATTACAGAGACGCCAGTGGTAACTTTTATCAGGTGTGCAAATATGGCTTATATACAAAATTAACATCTAAAAATTGCAATAATATATCTTAGAATTAAAATTTCACATTGAATTTTCCGCTATCAAAAGATACTGTTCGTAAAGAATCCGTTAATATTTAAGTATTTCATATTATTTATTTATTTATTAGATAATTCGCCAGCGACATAAAATTATACAATAGAATGAAAAGCTTATTTGGGTTTTTTACACATGTAAAAAGCATGTCTTTAAAGGCAAATACAACAATTCTAATTATTTGTTGATTACAAAAAGGAGGTACCTACATGACATTAAAAAAAACCAACAATTTAATATGTTAAGTTTAACAAAGTTTACATTGAAATAAATTTAAATGGGAAATTTTCTTGAATTTAAACAATACAATACATAATTCAACTATTCGTATCGAATGTTGCCAAACACTTTTTTTAAAACGCTTGATTGTAATCTTGAAAGATGTCGATATCAGTATTTTTTTAATTATTGTAAGTCCGTATACACCTGTATAGAGGGCCGCACATACCCAGGTTATTATATAAATGTAATAGAATAAATATAAATGTTTTATTCTAACTGTTGGTTAATTTATTATTTACAGGAAGCTGTCTACAATCAGACGGTAAACATTGTGGAGGTGTCAGAAGGTCTCGATGGTGAGACGTTCTTCTTGTACGTGTTCTTGGGTGCAGCATGTGTCCTGGCCTTAGTTCTTGGTCAGCAAGCTCTTTCGTCGCTTGCTCGACGCCGCTCGCCTAGATCGGCACCTAAGCCTTTGGAGACGGGAACTGCGAACAATGTTGACTATGACTGGTTGCCAAAGGAGGTCGTCAATCAGCTCAGTAAGTTAACTAGAATACAAATAATATTATATAGTATTAAAACTATCAAACTATCAACTGTCACATCAGCACAACGCTCACAGTGCCATGGTAAATAAAAGTTAAAGCAGTTATTACAAACTGGTCAATTTCGTCTGCTATAACACTATTGAAATACTTCATAAATACGATATAAATTTTATATCGTAAAAAATCCTCATTCTAAAGAATAGCTATTAAGATACACAAACGTGAGCACTCGTTTCGTACGGCATCCGCGCCTGTCAGCACTGCGATGTTCGCTTAGGGGTATTATTACGTTCGTTCCGTTCAATTGTACGCAGCCACCTAACTGCTTTAGCCATATTTTCTGTATCTGTAATTATTTATTTGCCCAAAAAAATTTTTCACCAAATCTGATTGAGACCAGGATTTCCCTTTTTTTTTCACAGACATTTTTTTTTAATACCGGCTGTGGATTATTTTAAAATGACTTTACTTAACTAATCAGTAATTAACTAACATTTGATAATATTTATTGCAGAAAAATCACCTAAGACACCTAAACAGTCACCACGTATGAGGAAGGCGAAGAGATCCGCGGGAGATGACTAGACGAGCAAAGTACTGTGTGAACACCAGCACAATTAAGGTGCTAGGCACTAGTGAGCGTGCGTCGCGACTGAAATAAGAATGGACCAATTCGAAACGAGAATCTAAAACCTTTAGTTTAGTTTTCTTACTCAAAAAACAAATATTGTCCGGTTTTTTATTATAGACTATACTATTTAAAGATCTCACTGCCACTGGGAATAAAACTGCATTTTTTTTCTAATCTATTTAGAATTTAGGGATGTTTTTATGGCCATATCATAAAAATTTGAATAATTACTCATGTAAGCTTTCATCGTCTATTCTTACTTTAGTCGTATTGTGTACAAATTGTGTGGTTCGTAGTGGTTAAGTGAGTTACGGAAGTAAATTATGGAACAAACAGTGTGCAAGAGATTTTTAACAACGTATGCAAGAGACATTATTTAATAAAAATGTTAATTTTTATGTTTTTTGTTTTATTCTGGAATACAATTACTATTTCAAGTAAGTGACTGATAACAGTGTCTTTTATCAGCAATTTTGTGACCGACCGACACATATACGAATGTCCCATCATCTAGAGTTGCCACCTGCCACCGTGATTTAAGAGTTACCAACGTCAAAAAATCTGGTTTCAGTCTTTTCTACGGGAGGTAATCAAAATAGTATTCTTTATGACAATTTTTTTTTAGTTGTTAGTCGAAACTTTAAAAACAGTCTTGCTCATCTAATTTATGAAAATACGGGAACTTTGGTTACCCTGTATTAGATTTAGCTAATTAAGGGTTTCCTTAAACTTGTAGCCGAAAAAACGGGGTAATCCATAAAATACGGGCCATCTGGCAAGCCTAACATCATCTACTGTAAATTAATGATGTGCACATACCTTGTGAGCTACTGTCAGGGCTTAGAGTGCTTTACAAAATTAAGTAAAAAATCGGTCGAGTGCGGAACAGAATAAACTACCACGAGTGAACCCCACAATTAACCCACACTCTGTAAATACGTAGGTGATTGAAGAAAATGTGTTTTTCTGTATCTTTTTGTTGTTTTTGACAAGAAACTAGTAAACCAAGAGTAACTTGCACTAACATCAATAATTTCAAATAACTTTTCGCTACAAATTCGCCGCCGAACGGGGCGTGTAAAATGAGTATTTTTAAAATCGCTTCAAAATGGCGGAGGCTTTTATAAGTTAATGGAGATCTATTTTAGTAAGAAAATATGAACCATAAATAAGAAATATTAATAGTATGTAATACATATAATACTTGAATAAATGAATACGAACGTTTGTACCTGAGTCATGGTACAAATGTTCGTATTCATCACAATCACATCAGGGGGCTGATCTGATGTCCCACTTTTGGGACTCGACCCTATGACCGTCGCACAGTGCGGCGGTGCAAAAGGCAGAAGCCGTTGCACCAAACAGTCGTCCATAACCGCTATAAATGAATTGTTTCAAGTGAAATTAAGCGCGAAATGTTTATTTTTTTTTTTCTTATCCTTATCCCTGGCGGCAATATTGCCAAGGATCGAGCAACCCTTCGTGCACCGCTGATGCGACTTATGATGGACGTAATTCGGCAGGGAATGGAGTATTTTATTCCATTCTCCGATATCCCGCTCGGTTACAAGTTCCGGCCTTGGTATAATGCAGCATGTGCTCGTGCTGAGGCCCGGAAACAGTCTGCTTACCAAGCTTGGGTGCATATCCGCGATCGCAAGGTTTGCACGGAGAATCCGAGCGAAAAGAGAGCCTATAATTCATGCAAAAAGTTTATTCTAAAGGCGAGATTCGACGAAACTGTCAGGTTCCTCTCGAAGTCAGTTGAAGCGAATTTCTGCCGTCCTATGATACCGCCTTTGCTGAAACCTGACTGGTCACTTACTTATTCTGCAGCAGAGAAAGCAAGTTTATTTGCCTCTCTGTTTGGGGAGCAATTCCCGGCTCTCATAGTGGCGTAGCGTAGTGGGGGCGGCAGGGGCGGCCCGCCCCGGGCGGCACTTTTTAGGGGGGCGGCAAAATTTTACAATAAATAATAAAAATATTTAAACCATTTCATATTTTTATCGCAACTACGGCCCGATTGAAAAAGAACACGAAATTTTATTACTTATTCTGTGACGAATTCAGGGAATCCCCTTTCTTTAAATCAAATATTGTAGCGACTGCTGGCAACATGTCCGTTTCAACCGCGCGGCCACCTCATAATATTTGATGAAACTTTGCCAGGAATTAGTGCTAATTTGTTACTTTACACACCTCTTTTCGTGAATTTGTTACACAAAAAACAAAGACGCTATGACAAAAAATTGTTGGCCGCTAGAACCGCCACTTGCCGTTGTCATCGTCCGTGATTACAAAGAAACTATATAATGCAGATAGACGAATGATGCATCAAAAGAAAGGTCTTAATTTGTTCAATTTGTTACAAAAATAAAAAACGTGAAAACGTAAATAATCAAAAAGTTATGCAATATTTAGTTTTCAGGTTATGAGTAGGTAGGTATGTCACCATAAATATCAAATAAATAGAGGCTAATGTGTATGGATAATTAGTTACTAATTTGTTACAGCGAATAAACGTAAAAGAATACTAGAAAGTGGGTTCAATAATTTGTTAGAGTCGATTTTAGTTGGCCGCTCGGACGGCAATATGCCTAAAATACAATGACATTTATCTCGTTATTAAAAGTAGGTTTAAGCTTAGTTAGAGTACTAGTCGACGGGTAACGTAACCTAGTTTAGATAAATATGGCGAATATAACTGCAGCACTCATATTTTAGAAAATATTTGCAAAAAACCGTAATATGAAACCGTATGAGACTAGGGTGACTATGATTATTGGAATGTTCGATATTCATATCTTATTTTTTTAGGGAGAGTGCTTATATAAATACATTTTAAGTTAAGGCATACTTTATATTACCATTTTTTTTCATTTATTTTTTATTTATTTATTTTTGATATTTGCTTTAAAATATGCTTATAGTATTTCTGTTAATAATGTTAGAGTGAGTGGAGTAAGAAATTAAGCTATTATCTATCTATCCTATGTATACAATGTGTCCCGTCACCAGTGTCGGAGCCTTTAATGGTGTGAAATATGGCAGTTTTGGCTCTTACGGCCGCCATTTTGTTTTCTCGATAACCAAGACCTGGGCTCTCAAAATAATTCGACCACCACTACCCATGTAAATGTCCTATCAACATTAAAAAGGTGTCATTTGATAGCTCAACATGTAGACAACAGTTACACAGCCATCATGTTTCAATTGTCATGGAATAAAAAATAGAAAAAAATAATGAAAGAAAAACAAATATGTATATGCAAGCAACATTTAAATAACGCGGGCGTTTACGGCCGGCTGGTATTGAAGGAGAAATATTACGATTAGTTGCATCCAAAGGAATAGAAATCCACACACAATCACAGTGAGCGCGTGGGGGCACGGGCCAGTCGCGGCGCAACGGCATCGGCTTGGATCGCACGGCTACTGCCGCCCCCCCCACCTCGCTCGAAACTGTTATCCTCCTGAGATCTATCACAACGAAAAACATGGAAACTTACGACGAAATACTCACGGTCATAAAAATTATCATTGAGCCAAGTCTTAGTTAAGCAAATAAGGTCGTAATTGGACAATGCTACTTAAGAAAAAAATTCTTGGGACTTAGTTCGAAGGCCCCTCACATTTTGGTAGTAAATATTAAAGTTTCTTACAATCATGAATATGGTAACAGATATTTATGTATTTAAAAACTCCAGGGAAAGCACGCAAATGCAAGCTCAATGAATATATACGTATATTTAAGAATGTAATAACAAAAGTGTTTAGTCGAATTATTTTAAATTTAAAATTCTCTTTTATTAAGGCACCAATATGTAACAAGAACATATAATTGGACGTATTTACATGGTAAAGATCCAACCCACAACTTCACTTAAATTGACGTAAATATATCAAAATGGCTTTAATGTCATATACTTTCACGTCACGAAAACAGCTGTAGCAATAAAGTAATAACTTTATTCAAGTCATCATAAAATTGTAAAAATTAAACTTACCGCAGTCAATTTGGATCCCTCTGCAATACACTTTTTGGTGGTGACTTCTATATTAACAAATCATATAAGTGGGCACAACTCATAGCTAAGCACTTTTAGACACTTCTGGATTTACTGATAATTGTCTCAGCAACTTAGTAGTATGAAAATCACGGGAATTAAATACGTACGAGCACACACTTCAAAATCCAGCACAATAATGACAATATTCATAGTCACCCTACTCTCATATGGTTTCATATCACAGTTTTTTGCAAATATTTTCTAAAATATGAATGATGCAGTTATATTCGCCATATTTATCTAAACTAGGTTACGTTACCCGTCGACTAGTACTCTGAGTAAGCTTAAACCTACTTTTAATAACGAGATAAGGCGGTTAACACACTGCACCGCGCCCCGTCGCGTAGCGCGTGGCCGCAGATTTTATTGTTGTATGCAAGTATCTCAATTAATATAGAAAACACGCCTATGACAACACACTGCCGACGCGGGAACGCGCGGGAACGCGCTCCCTCCAGATTCTGCGCGGGAGCGCGGGGCGTGAAGAAGTAGGGTCAACTTGTATTGAAAATCTGCGCGGGGAAGCAGATTAACCGCTAAGTTAGGCAGATCTGCGCCTCCGCGCGGGGGCGCGTTTTTCTGTCGCTACGCGCACCGCGGCGGGACGCATCTCTAGTGTGTGAACCGCCTAAATGCCATTGTATTTTAGGCATATTGCCGTCCGAGCGGCCAACTAAAATCGACTCTAACAAATTATTGAACCCATTTTCTAGTATTTTTTTACGTTTATTCGCTGTAACAAATTAGTAACTAATTATCCATACACATTAGCCTCTATTAATTTGATATTTATGGTGACATACCTACCTACTCATAACCTGAAAACTAAATATTGCATAACTTTTTGTTTATTTACGTTTTCACGTTTTTTATTTTTGTAACAAATTGAACAAATTAAGACTTTTCTTTTGATGCATCATTTGTCTATCTGCATTATATAGTTTCTGTGTAATCACGGACGATGACTACGGCAAGTGGCGGTTCTAGCGGCCAACTATTTTTTGTCATAGCGTCTTAGTTTTTTTTGTAACAAATTCACGAAAAGAGGTGTGTAAAGTAACAAATTAGCACTAATTCCTAGCAAAGTTTCATCAAATATTATGAGGTGGCCGCGCGGCTGAAACGGACATCTGGCAACTTCGTATATTCTGACATGCGGGGATTCCCCGTAGTTTATTTTGTGCGTGAATTGTTTATGACTAATGATCAGCGAGAATGTCTTTGACAATTCAAAGAAAGTTTTATTGATGGATACTCAGTTGTACAATGTACATTGTCTCATATCGAATTTATATTACGCTTTAAAACTCTGACTTTTGAGCAAATAAAGGTAAACTTTTTTATTTAAAATCTAAACTGTATAATACAAAATAATGACTGCTCTTGCCGAAAAGTTATCTATAATGAATGTACCTATGTAATGTATAGTATACTTACATTAAATTGAAATACCTAAATAAGAGGGCGGCAAAATTGTCCTTCGCCCCGGGCGGCCGACACCCACGCTACGCCGCTAGGCTCTCAACAACCACCAAACATACCTCGCTGTGATTCTTCGATGTCGGAGATCACAATCCACAATAACTAGGTCCGTAAAGTCTTACTTAGTCTGGTCGTGATGGCATACCAGCAAGAGGACTGGGGTATTGTGCGCCTAAGTTGTCTCCTGTGTTAACACGCTTGTATCGCCTCTCTCTCAAACCAAAAACCGTACCGAAATGCTGAAAGCTTGCCAATGTGCAGCCAGTACCCAAAAAGGGTAGTCGTGTCGATCCATGCAACTACAGACTGATCGCCGACACTTCCATACTTTGTAAGGTTATGAAAAGAGTGCTGAACAGGAAGTTCCTCACATACCTGTAAGACAACGATCTCCTCAGTGACCGTAAATATGGCTTTCGCCGAGGACGTTCCACTGGGGATCTCCTAATTTATGTGACGTACTGCTGGGGCCAGATGCACGGCGAAGCAAGTGTCACTTGTCATCTCAAAGGCTTTTGACAGGGTCTGGCACGCTAGTATGCTGCACAAGCTTCCTGCGTATGATATCCCTGCTGACTTTCGTAGTTGAATAGCTGATTTCCTGACTGAACGGTCGATCAGAGTACTCATACCGCATTCTCCTTTTTTCCATCGGACATCCAGACGCACTGCGGGCTACCAGCCTTTCTTGGTTGCTATTTCTACATGTCGTACCAAGCGCTTCTCAACTTCTTTTGTAATGCGCACAGCAAAGGAGTGGAACTCCCTCCATTCGTCTGTATTTCCGAGTACTATAACCCGTCTGTTTTTAAAGCCAAGGTAATAGGCACCTTCTGGGTTAGCTCGTTCCATCGTGGATCCTGTTTTGGCCCCCGAGCTTGATGGGGATCAAGAGCTAACCCATACTAAATAAAAAAGAAGATTAACAGTGAAAGAGACAGCTTATAATAGAACTTTTGTAAACATTAGTTAATACTATTACTTTTGGGTTGATAATCTTACTTGTCAACAGTTTTAATAAACATAAAACCACCGACAATCAATTTTGATTCATAATGATTATTCTTTTTCCTTATTCAAAATTAAACCAAAGTTTACTACTTACGTATTACGTAAGTACTTTGTTATTGTAAAAAGACGCAAATATAATTTTGTTTGTATAGCGAAAACTAATTTTAGGTATTTTTTAAATACGTTATAAATCCCGCTTTGCATAATACGATTGTAAGTTACAGGTTTAAAACATTATTATTTTAGGTTTTGCGTTATTCCGATTACACGTTATTTTAAATAAATTATAATCAATATTAAAAAAAAATCTGACCCTATCTAAAATTTTTGTTTTTTAGATGAACATCGATTGAAATTATTAATCGATTTTATATTTACTATTCGCTCACCACTATCTGTCAAATTCTTTTTAGCACACGCCAGCTTCAACGCACGTGTAAATTACGGGTTTAGCTCGATTTTACTGTTAAAATGGATAAGCCCAACGTTCTCGCCCGTGTTGTCAAGGTTCTGGGCCGTACCGGCTCCCAGGGGCAGTGTACCCAAGTCAAGGTGGAGTTCATCGGAGAAACCAGCCGTCAAATCATCAGGAACGTGAAGGGGCCTGTTCGTGATGGTGACATTCTTACACTCCTCGAGTCTGAGCGTGAAGCCAGAAGACTGCGATAAACAGTAAGACATTTTAACACATATGCCGAGTTCTTAACAAAGCAACAAAAATTATTAGGTTAGGTTATGCTTTATAATTTTGGATGTGTTTATAGAATAGCATCCTAAACTAATAACGAATTATTATGATTCTTTTTTTATTTATGCTTATAACTGCTAGATTTTATATTTAAATATTTTTTTACTAGAAAGGTTTCATTATGTTTGAAGAGTCAGGTGTGACTATCCAGAATCGTTATCCATCAAGGTTTCGACAGCTTAATTGCGAAGATTACATGCCCGGATAGCGAGAGGCTGTGGGTTCGAATCTTGCCTGAGACAATTTGAATTTTTGTATTAACAATTGCTTTAAATAATAGCCAATTATAATATTCCAAGATTAAAATGATACTGTAATTAAATCAATCTCTTTTAATTACCTTCTGAAATAAATATTGTCTGCCGCATAAACGCTGCCATTCATCGGAAAGTGGACTGCTACTGTTTGCACCGTCGATCAGTGTTTGAGTCTGTACTCAAAACACTTTTGCAGCGGTGCTAGATTAACGCTTAGTACCAGCTAGTCAAGGCGTTAAATTGCCTTAGGCTTTCCTAGAAACTATGCAACATGTTCTCAATCAATTACCACTAATAAATTGAAGTTAAAAAGAAAGTATTTTTATGATATTATTTGATATATCAATACAATTAATAAGTTCGATTACAATATATACAGTCATTATCAGAAGTATCCTTGATCATATTAATTATTATGCATCTTTAGTTGATGCAGCCATAGTTGGCTCTCATACCATATCACAAAATAAAATGAGAGTATTCCATTGTTTTAGTGTTGATCAAATATCCATTTTCTATGATTGTGATACACATTCATTGTTATTGATTATTTATAATATTTACAACACTTCTTTAGGTATGAAGAATATTTTTTTACAATAGAATATGATCAGCTGTGTCAGTTATTTGTAACACAATAATTGAAAAATGTTTTCTTTGTTTCAGATGTCGCCGCTAGGTCTACTTTAGGTTAAGGCGCACTTTATGTACTACTTTTTATCCAAATTATTATGATAAACATCTCTTAAGAAACCGTCAAAGATGACCATATCTATGTAACATGCTTGTGAATACATAATTTAACATTTTATATTCAATGTTTCATTACTTAACATAATATTTTCCATAATCTCTGATGCTTATTATTACTATAATAACTACCTGTATAGGTATTTTGGTATTGCAATAAAAATTTAAAGCAAACAATGTCTTTTTTAATGTAGAGTGTAGTAGTTTTGTGTTCAACATTAACTACTTATTAGAGTGTGATCAAAGATCCATATCTGGCTAAAGCGGATTGATCGCCTAAACCTAAGCCAAAGCTTAATATAATTAAGTAATTGGCTAGAAGTAAATAAAAAAAACTCAAGATATACTGTATATAAACTATAAAACAAGATTTTTCTAAATATCCCTTGACTTGGCAAAAATAATACACGCATATAGGTATAATAGTCCAATTTTAATACTCATTTATTTAAATGAAGAGAATAATCATATAGGAAAGAATTATTCAACTAATATGGTTGAAATTGGTAACAAAAAAGTACGGGCATGTAACATAATATTTAGCCCTCTTGCAAATGCAAGATCTACTGGCAACCTACCTGCAAATAAATGCAAATACAAAGTGCAAATACGTTTAAATCCATTCAAAACTACTCTACACCTCTTTTATTACCGTGTAATATCCACAGTGGTATGTTGGTTTTATAGATGAGTATACACTTCCACCGATAATATAAATAATACACGCGCCGCCAAACTTAGTCTAAAAAGGCGCACGGTAAAGCTTTTTCGTTTATATAAAAGTACTCTATGGTGAAGCTCTTCACCGCAACTGCGTTGTTGGTCTTTAGTTTATGTTTAGTGTAAAACTAGAGTATCAAATAAAATCGAACCCCTCAATTTAATCGATTTTTATAACATTGGATCAATTACATACACATTTTTCATTTTTTTCGCCTAAGTGGACGCCGATGGGTCGGTCGGACACTGCCTAACGGAAGATGCCGTCTGTCCTAAAAAAAAACTACTACAGCGGCTCGCTAGTCGCTACTCGCGGCTTCAGGTTCATCTAAGGATTTTGTCGTTCCAAAACGCGGTGGCGTTGTGGCGCTCATCTGCGATCAATGCGATTGTGTGCGACTGCACACAAAAGAAATATCGTCCTTGAGGCTTATAGGGACTACATCAGGGTGTTACTGGGATCAAAGGCGAAGCATTCGTGAAGGCATCTGAGTTTGGGGCCGCCGATGATGGAATAGCCTATTCCATAGGATATTTTTATGTCGCACAATTTATACTCTTCATTACTTCTACTGTTTATTCCCAACCTTCTTGAATAGGCAGTTCGTCCAACTGAATCTTTGCATAAAGTAGTTATTGATAAACTTTTGGAGTAATCGGATTTTCGCTTCCTTGTTTTGTTTCTGCTTGTTTTGGCTCAACTGTAGTAATGTTGCTACAACTGTACACATATGTACATACATGTCTACGACAAACTGAAACTTTGCTTGCAATTTTTGACAAACTATTAATATCAAATATGAACTAATTACCCCTTGTTTTAAACCTAAATAAGTACATAATTTCTTAGATGGCCATGAAGTGTTAGTGGGTATATTGGAAACACATTTTTTAGCTTTTTAGTCTTAGACACTTGACTAAATATGACATAGTAAACAAATCATGCAACTCATCTGAACTATAAAGTGTACTTTATAATTGGTTCTATCAGTTATGTTATTGTAATAAATTGATATATGTAATTAGTATTTCAAAGATATTATTATCAAGAGTTTGTATCTTATCTTTTTAGAGTACCGCTAATTTATTACTTAGTGTAAATACTGTTAAGCAATGCAATATTTGTATATTAAATATCAGTCAACATTAAATGGACAGGTATGGAAAAGATTTCCAAATAAGTACTGACAAGTACACATCAACTCACCACAACATCTCTTCTTAATTGATATAAATCTGAATATATCAAGTTGAAAATAATTTGGATAATTTTGTAAATGCTGCATAGTTTGATATTCTTTTGACTCTACAACCAAAGGGATAAAAGATATTGGGACAGGTAACATTTTCAAAATGTATGATGACATTTATAATAATATAGATGAGCGTCTTGTTATGTAATATTTGATGCTGCCTGTACAGTATTAATTTGTAAGAATAAAATTTTAATGCTGTATGTAATCTTTTGTTTAAAGCAAATATATAGAACAAAGAAGCTCACTAATGGTACCAGTGTACAGGAACAGGAAAACAAATGGCAAACTTAGGGCTTGTAAAATTACCTATTTTGAACTAACTAATAACATACAAATATATTAATTTTTCAATGAAACATACACATTGAAGTAGGTTGTTGGGAAATTATAGAAAAAAGGTAAGAAATATGGTAACAGGTAAGTCTTTGATTCAATTAAAAGCAAGGTATTAATATAAAATTGTATTTCACATTACATTAGTTGCTAACAATTACTGTACAGTAATAATCACATTTTGAATAATCAACATAACAAATGAGATACATAAGTACAGATCGGCACATAACTTTCACCGCTATACTTTAGACAACAGTTATATGAAATGTAAATTAAAAGAATTCACATTTCTATATACAAAAATATACATTTAAAAGTTCTGGAAACATTTTATAGCGAAAAGGCCTGTGGACTTTCCACTTGTGCCATCTCCCGCCTTTTCATGTGGCGACAGGAACACTTAGTTGCACTTTGAGCACTTGGTAGGTAACTCTGGAAGTCTTTAGTGGAGCGATTAGGTGTCGTATTTTTCACTGTCACAATGAGTGGACCAAAATAAACAGTTACCTATGCCGCTATGACAGATTAAGATCACTGCGGCAAGGAAGACTACACTGCACACGGTACATGGCTTCCTCTCGAGGAAAAATCCTATTAAGTACAAGACCATGAACATGACGTGAGTATTCACCAATGCCGGGTTTACTGGTTTGGGAATCAACAGCACGGGGATCAACCATTGCAAACAATACATTTCGCCGGTACAAGCGTTTACCAACTCAGCAACTATCTTGTATGGACGCTGATTAATGATGATGTCGTGATCGACATGGTTCGCGCGTTATCTACATTAATTTTGTCGACAAGCATAAAATATGTTGACTGCAATTTGCGACTCAGTTTCACAGTTTGACTTTTTTTCTATTTTTTTTGATAATTTTTTCATAAGGCAGGTAAAAGGTACAACGCCCATACAGCCTAGTTTTAAGTAATTTTTTTTCATTAGATGATGAAAAATGATGAGAGCCGATTGCCGAGCCGAGCCACTTTGCAGTAAAATAAACATTATTTTAACTATGTATTTCTTATTTTTTTGAATAAACGTAACAATTTCTAATCAAGTTATTTTTTTCAAGTTACTTT
The DNA here is from genome assembly GCA_927399485.1 of Calamotropha paludella. Lineage (NCBI taxonomy): Eukaryota > Metazoa > Arthropoda > Insecta > Lepidoptera > Crambidae > Calamotropha > Calamotropha paludella. The sequence continues at coordinate 21,176,266 of OV656818.1, forward strand.
TAGTTTCAATGTTTTATTGTGCTGAAAACATTAAATTCCGCTATGAAGAATCACTTTTGTAAACAAATGCCTTATAGACTCATTTTCAAAAGTTTAAATGAATAATTTGCTCTCATAATACAACCTTATTTTTAAATAATGGCATTAATAAATATAAGCGAACGATCAACTTGTAGTGATGATATATGATACCCCGGGTGTATTGCAAATGTTTTTAATATCCTTTTTCTGTGGACTGGACTGTGGTAATTGTAACAATTAAATAAATAAATGACGATCAGAGGAAGACTTGTTGATTTCTTCGATATGATCCTCATTATTTGTAGAGCACAAGACAATATTTTTTCAAGCGCACACAGTTGCCTCTAAAACTTTTTAATTCAAGGTGGTTTAATTTTTATTTCGTAGGCTGACTTAAACTGTACCTACAACATAAGGATTATTGTTGTTACCACCTTTTTGCCGGATACAACCTAAAAGGATTCAAGATGGTCTTGTGAAAGTCTGTTTGTTGCGATGTATTTCATTACATTAGTCTCAATCAGCCGTGAAAACATTACTTTTAAACTTACATGCGAGCACTAGAACCAATGTGGAGGATGCTGGATTTTATGCATCATTTGTGTCATCTTATCCAAAATCAACATACCCGTGATGCTTCTTTCCATCAAAGATTTTTTATTGACGGACACCCATCTCATCTATAACTAAATTACAAATGATTTTGGACTCCGAATTGTCACTTTTGAGTTTATGTACATTAACTGACTCCAATGTAAATCCAGGATCCCCGTTCATTTTACTATACCAATATTGACCAATGTTCTTGGATGTAGTAATGAGTTATTAATGCAAATCGAACATATTTATAGGCAGCGGGGGAGGAAAAAAATAGTGTTAAAGCAAATTTCTTTAACATGTAAGGAGATTTTTTTGGTCTTTTTCTTTTTGAAGGTTTTTAAAAAAAATCCATCAATTGCACAGTTTCTTTATTCAAATTTAACCGCATTTCTTCTTCTTCGCTGATCATCCGTTTTTCTTTTAAGTTTTTCTATAATGTTTTTTAAATTTTTATTTTTTATTTCTAATCTCCTATTTTTTTGTAATATATCCTTAATTTTTCTCAATCTTCTTGCGCATAGAATTCTCAACCGGTGAATTATTTTTCGCATTTCGTGTTTTCGCGGTGTTTCAGTTATTTCATCTATTTCTTCATCAGTTTCAATATCATCCACATCCATATTTTTTTCTGCTATATGCTCCACCAGCTGTTCAGAATGAGAGTCTTCCTGAAATGTACATAACATGGTAGATAAAAGAACACTAAAATCGTAATAGTAAGTTAACATTTTAACATTATACAAAAAATATTTTTATTTGCATTAAAGTGGTTTCTTTTGGGGAGTTGTAGTAGCAGCCAATATATACCTATATGGTGACAATTTAATTTTACTTTTTACTTACAATAATCATTGGAATTGCTTTGTGAGACAAATAAACACGGCCACGGTTTCTTTTCGAACCTAGTTTGTCTTGATCTCTGAAGTGCTTCGAACAAATGACAGTAGATTTTGTAGGTAGCCAGTCAGTCTCTTTTCTCAGCAATCGAATTATTTTCACCCACTTCTCACGCCGTGCTTCATGTTTAGGTATTCTGTAAAATTGTGCATTTTAAATAGTGAAATAAAAACTACTAGACTGCGCCCATGGCTTCATCCGTGTGAATTTTGAGTCGAATCAAATGGCATTAATAAATTAACAATGGAACTGCCTTGATTACAAAAGTACCGCCGCGGCACTCGGAGCGCTAAAGAAAAGCTATTTGATTCTGCTCTTTTGTGCTCTAGTCTTTGCTTAGCGCTCTCTAAAACCTCTTTAAAAATTTCAAGCAAAAGTATTTAAAATAAGAAGTCATAAAGTAAATCATTCCATAAGTTACAAATTCTCCCATTAAAGTGGCAAAAGTAAAACGATTTTTAGTGGTAACACTGAATCTAAATTCCCATGATCGATGTTCTATTTCAGTGTTTGTGTTATTTACGCTAATATGAGTACATAAACAATAAACTTACGCGTGGAAAGTAATCCCGCTTGATTTATTATGTCTCTGTGATCTTGAATTGCACTCTTTCACTATGCATTTACCCATTTTAGAGATTGTTTTTGTCGCGTAACACTCCAACTCCGTTGGCGTCTCACTGAGTACTGGACTGACGTTAGCCAGGTATATGGCTGTGACCATTTGTGCAGTGGCAACTACTTATCTAGTAAATTAGGTAATTATTAGTAATTCGCGTTAATTACTAATCCAGTTTAATATATATGACGACCGTTTGGTGCAACGGTAGCGATGTTGCCTTTCGCACCGACGGTCCTGGGTTCGAATCCCGGAAGGGGCAGATGTTTTTATGATGAATACGAGCATTTGTACCTGAGTCATGGGTGTTTATATATATTTCTATGAATATTATGTATGTGTCATATATGTATGTTTATCCGTTACCCTAGTGTCCATAACACAAGCCTTATAGTGCTTACTTTGGGCTAGGCTAATTGGTGTAATTGGTATATATCAATGCCTACGTATACGAAAAGTCACTAATAAATTTTTAGTCCACGTTTAAAAAAAAGAAAGCAAGCTTTAAAAATTTGGTTTTATTAATTTTGTTTTTTACTTTTTAGTATTAATAATTTGTTATTTACATCTTTTATTTTCAAAACCTGGCATAACAGAATTATCAGTTTTTAGACCACTAAGTTCGTTAAACTTTATTTTTTTCTACTCTTCTAGCCCTTTTATTTGATACCCATGTTAAGGGGGTTGAAAAGAAAATGTAAATAGCTGCTGCGCCATCTTGGAGTGGCAGCCATATTTAAATTATTATGATACATATTGAGTATTACATATTGTATTGTCACTAGAACTAACTGTATTAAATTTTCAGCTCAACGGAATCCCAAGTAGTCGAAATTTATTTTACAAATTATGAAGCAGAAAGTCACATAGTATTAGTGCAAATTAAAGCTTGTAAAAAGGTCTGCAAAATGCCGTACTCCTTTTTACTCCAATCGTGTGACTTTAATTTTAAAATAAATTTTTGTGTAAAAGGTTGATTACTTCCCTGTCGGCTAATTCAAGCCCATCCACTAGTTCTGTATTAAGTTCAATTTGCGCTAATGTTTTTTATGTCTGTCTCATGGCTGTAGCATAAGAAAGAATTCGTAAATTCATAAACACATCCAACACAGAAAGTATGTGATGTGAAAATGAGTGCCTGGCATTAAAGTACCCATTAGTGAAATTATTACCTACTTCGCCTACCGCGTTGCAAATGAATTAAATTGTCCTATTACTGTTAATGCTGATTAGGATTTTTTTCAACCGTAAAACCTCAGTGCTTTTTATGATTATAAGCTGCTTTTTGTTTATTTGGTCCTAATCATTATTTGGGTGTAACTTCGAAACGTATGATGACGGAGTGCAGAAAATAGAAGACTCTAATATTATATGATTTTTGCATTTTTAATAAATATGATACATTTTTATAAAAAAATACTACATTGACTAAGTTTACAAGTTATTCTCAGGTAGGGCGCTGTCAGTCCTTTGCGGAAGTCGAACACCTTGTTCCCATTCGAATTGCTAATTGCAATTTATACACCATCCTATCATTTTATAAACAAATCCAGGAGGCAGCTGTTTTCTGCTGTCCCCTCTTCCCCTTAGGTGTATCGGTATCGGTATGTTGGGGATGTTTATTTTGCCCTATATTGTTCCAGAAAGAGAATAGTCATTAAGATGTTACGCAACATTTCGGGGTACTGTTATTAATATCGACCTCAATTTCTGCGGTTATAATAAATCAATGTCCATTGAAGCCCGTTACCTATATTTGGAACTCCATACATTTTAATACATTGTGGAAAATACACGTCACACTATGTACTCCAATATAGACCCTAATGCGTAGTATTATGGGACAATTTTATGATGAAGTTGGAAGATTATTTAAGTTCCGTTCACGTACTAATATGTATAGTGATATTTGTAGACATAAAAGGGTCGATTTAATAATACTCAGATGTGGGTTAGTTACCTTACATAACGAAGTTCGGACTGAACATCCCAAACTTGGATTGACTTGGAATTTTAATTTGAGCTGTATCACAAGTTATCATATAGTTTTAATTACAATTGGACTTTTTAGTGCGTCTAAATGTAAAGTAAAGAATTTTTAATGACTTAATTTGTACCTATGTGGAAGTTCAAATGTAAATATTGTGATTGTGAATACAGGTGCTATTCTAAGTTTAAAAAGGTTTTAATCTGGCCTCTTTGATGCTGGTGTAGGGACATTCAGCAAAGCATAAACCCCATAACGCGCATGCGTGACCCACCCTCCACAGTTTCCCGCCAGTGTTGGGCCGCTCTCGGGACGGCCGCCATTCGGCCAATAAACCACAATTAAAAAAAAAGAAAACATAAAATGTTCTCTAAAAATTCAATTACATAAAACTTAACATAAGATCAAAGTGCTGTGTACAAACCACCTGTAAAGTGATTAGTGGAAAAATGCTGACGCACAAATCGATACGTATACTATCAATTCTGAGATCTGACATAATAGAAAACATCGTAAACCTGATGAGCTTTTTAACGGTTCTCATTATGTGTCACGACACTGAAAATGAGTCCCTTTAAACAGGAAACAGTCTAAAATCGATAAATAAAAAGTAAAATGACAATAAAATCAATCGACAATAAATAAAGTGCTAAAGTACTTAGATTAAACTATTCGGCTACTAGTTTGATTAGGACAATAAAATGGCGAATACAGCTCATTTGATGAGGCGGCAAAGCTCGCGCGACCTTTATGCCCAGCGTTCCATAGACCGCATGGAGATGAAGGAACTTCGAGGACGCCTGGTCACGATGGAGAACGGTCATCCTTCCCATCGCACGCACGTCATGTACGGTGCAACGAATGAGGCATTTGAAGACACGAGTCCGAACAGACGGTCTTCCGAAACACCTACTAGTAAAGCTAGTTCAGTAGAGGATAGGGGAAATTCTAAACCGGAAGGAGGGGAGTTGGAGAGAGAATCTTGGGACAGCAAGCTGACTTTTTTATTGGCTACTGTAGGGTACGCTGTCGGTTTGGGAAATGTGTGGAGATTCCCTTACTTGGCACAAAAGAATGGTGGTGGTGCGTTTCTGATACCGTATTTCGTGATGCTTGCTATAGAGGGTATTCCGATATTTTATTTGGAGCTGGCGATTGGGCAGCGATTGAGGAAAGGCGCAATTGGCGTATGGCACCAAGTGTCGCCATACCTTGGAGGTATAGGGATAAGTTCGGCGGTGGTATCATTCAACGTGGCACTCTATTACAACTCCATCATCGCTTGGTGCCTCTTTTACTTCGCTCAGAGCTTTCAAGCTGAGTTGCCGTGGTCTGAGTGCCCGAAGAAGTATTTCAGCAACGGTTCTTACATCACCGAGCCGGAATGCCTGGTAAGAATTTTATTGCTTGCTTTTTTTAAACATTAAAAAAATCTAGGTGATCTGAAACGGACTGAAAATAGGTCGCAGTTATTACCAAACTGTGCTTTTCACGTTATTATGAAGACTCATGTTGTTTTTTAAGCAATCTCACTATACGTTGAATTATGAAAAAAAAATAGTTTTCTTATTAAATGTGTTCTTTTTACGTGGAAATGAAATAGAAAAAAAAGAAAGAAACAACTATATTGGCTTCGCAAAAAAAAAAAACAAATACATGTTACAATACATAACATCAAAAAAACTTAAAAAAGAATAACATCAAACACAAAGAGTGCATTTATGTTAACGTTACATAACACACATAACATAACATACAGCGAGGCCAATTCGGACCCTGCCTCAGCATATGCGTCTGCGTTATTCTAAAAGTTGGCATTGACGATCAGTTTTTCGCGTCAGTCCAGACAAAAAACTGTGGTGTCACTCCAAATGGTTTTAGGCCAACTCGATTTCCGCATTCACTGGCATCACTCCGGCTCTTCAGTTTTCAATCGGCCGGGCTGTTAGGAAGTTTGTGTAGGATTGACGATCACATACTCACGATCAGTTTGGCGCGATACGCCGAGTTGGATTTATGATGGTCTCGGAAATACGTGGCGCGTCGTCAGTTAAAACTCTGGAGTCAGTTCAACTGATGCGTAAAACTGATCGTCAATTGGCAGCTAAAGATGGACAGAGTGACGCAGAAGCGCTGGTATTCTGGCAGGGAAATAGATAATTTGAAGAGACTAATATTTATGACTTTTATATTTTAGCGTATTCGATGTATTTTTTAATGAAAAATACTAGCCTGTATGATTTTTTCTAGTACTTTCTATTTAAATCAATCAGATTATTATTTAGTTAATAATAGATATAGTTTTTCTTCACATCATTTTATTATCGTTGAATAACCGTTTCATACATTAGAGGCTTGTTTCGCTACAATTGAATAAAATAAACTACGACGTCATCGCTTCTAATAGGCACGTTACTTGACGAGGTATAATCAAGAGAAGTAAGTATAATTAATAGCCTGATTCACATTAAATTGAATTATTTCAAACGTTTTCCTTTGCAACCTCTGTATTCAGTCAGTCAAAATATTTGCTAAGACTTCCGCGTCCAAAATAAGGACATCGAATAAGACAACACTATTTCAAATTATATAAAAATATTTATTTATTTCTTAATATGGTACTAGATATCGCTGTAATGAAATGAATCGCGCTAACGTTTCGGTTCTACGACTACACATATAGCTAACCGTTCTTAGCCTTCTTGAATGTTATTCTTAGGCTTTTACTGACAATATGGTAACAAACACACAGACACAAAGTATTGTCATAATATAATTAGGATTATAAAAAGTTAAAAAACCGTATTATAGTAGTTTTACTTACTCAGCTATAGGCATAATAGGCTGCCGTCCGCCAGCATAAAGATCACTAAGTTTTATTGTTAGACTCATTTGAGTTTTTAATGCCTGCATATTATGAAAAAACAATATTTTTCGATCACTCTAGGAATAACAATTTTATTACCTACTTGTAGTTCTTAAATTTGTATTATCAAAAGCATAAATAGTAATTTTTTTTGCTTTAAAAAATTGTGGCTTAACGACATTTTAGTTAACAGAATGCAGGATGCAAATAATATAAAATTATTGAAGCTATTGTAAAACAATGTTATAGACAATTAATTGATTTATCAATAATCATTAAAAATAGATTTACACGTTAAAAAATAACAAGAACTAATTGCGCGCGTTGAACTAACGCGTGCGACCAACGACAACGGAAGTTCACCTCTATCTCGCCTGATGGTAAGCGATGATGCGATCTAGGATGCGATTCTAAGCAACTAGAAGATACCTATTCACTCGTGATTTGAAGACCCCTAAATTGTATTCGTCAGGAAACACAGACTTAGACAAAGAGTTCCACTATTTAGTGGTACGGATAAAAAAATTGTAATCAAAACGCTTAGTGCGACCCTTTGGTATAACAACCATATAATGGTGGCGCATATTTCTAAGTCTGGTTGTCCGATGGACAAAATGGGGAAGGCGAAATATGGCAGTGCAATTCTTATGCAATTCAAATAACTTTTACCGAAATAGTGACGCATTTAATTTTGTTTTTTTTTTATATTTTATCCTGACGTATCGACTTCTTTTCACGATCTCTTATTCTGTGATCACGACTTCTGTAAAAGTGTTAATTAAGTGCATGAATGCGTGATAGATGCGGAAGTGTAGAACTAAATAGATATTCCATTACGTTTGCCTGGTTATCATGACTTACTAAAAAATCTTACTCCACTGATAGAACACTGTGATAATCCGAATTTACGATGGGTCTTAGAATTATGAGATTCACAATAAATTCTATTACTCGTCTTGAATTGCTCTACACCTTCGTTAACATATTGGTACGATATTAGATATGTCACGGAAAGCTTTTCCATGACATTCACAATGCGGAGCTTATTTAGGATTAGATTCCCAGAAACCTTTTGGTGTCCTCAATCTATCATTATTGGCGACAAGTGGTTTAAATTTCGCCTAATAGTCGAATTCCTATATGAAAACCTATATGTTACCGGGATTACATCATTATCTTACCCCGGTAACATATAGGTTCTGATGCTTAGATACAGTGCAACTTCGATATTACAAAACGGAAGGGAATTAGGAAATATTTGTTATGTATTAAATTTTATTTTTTGCATTCACAATGCCAAATTATATATGCCTGTAAAACACAACTACGGCTCTGAGCCCTAGAAATATAGCATTACATTAGATACCTACAATATTTAAATAAACTTTTCTCGTCCTACCAACACGTATAAAAAAAATTACAATTAGAATGAATGGGTTTTACACAGTTACCGTCTCTCATTACAAAGAAAGTATTAATAAATGTTACACTGTATTGGTAAATGACGAGAAATGACTAAGGTTGACTTGTAATAAAACCAAGACTGTGGATAAGTAAGACCTGAGGACACTGAGTTAACATTCTAAGCACACGTTTATACTGCTCGTCAACTAAAAATTTTTTCTCTGCAAAAAAGTAAATAACAGCATTTACGCTGTAAATATTTAGATTTTATATACTAAGTCCGGCCATAAGTTCTGTTACAAATGAAAATGCATTTTTTATGAACTAATTTAATATTATGAAAACTTATATGTACATATTTATTAATCTCAGCATAAAAAAAAATATTCTATTCGAAATGACCACCTTTAGCTTTAATACAGGCCTTTATTCTGTCTGGCCATAAATCTATGGATTTACGCATTGTTTCCATGGGAAATTTCGCCACTGCTTGCTCCAGAGAATTTTTAAGAGACTCGATGTCGACGTGTCGTTTAGAGCAGGCTACGTCCTCTAAAACAGACCATAATTTGTGGTCTGGGCTAGATGAGGGCCAGTCTTCAGCTCTTATAAAGTCCGGAACGTTGGTTTCAAGCCAGGCTTGGGTAGTACGTGCCTTGCTACCAGGTGTAGAGTCCTGCTGGAAAGTCCACGGAACATTCTTAAAAAGTGTATTGCTGAGAGGTTTCATAACACGGCCTAAGAATGTCTCTTGATACATTTTGGCTGAAGTTTTCACTCCTTCAGAATAAAACACTTTTTTTACGGATTTTTGCGCATGTTTTATTTTATTTTATATTTAATCCTGACGTTTCGACTCCTTTACAGGAGCCGTGATCACAGGATGACTTTTTCACAAAAACGTAACTTTGTGATGCCTTGATAAGACACGCCCCACCAAACCATCACTGACGCAGGATGATGACCACGTTATACCTTGACTACCACTTGAGCAGCTTCTTTAGAACTGTGTAGTGCTTTTCGATCATAACATTTTTTTTCATCGGTAAAGAGGATATTTCTGTGCTTTTCACCTGCGTATCGTGACAGAAGGAATTTTGATCGATCCACTCTCTTTAATTGTAAAGATTGATTTAGGGAATGTACTGTACATCGACGATAAGCTCCGAGAATACTGGTCTTGTTTTATAATACGCGACAGAGTCCTAGCGTGAAACTTTTTTTCTCGCGATAAGATTTTTTGTTCCCTAATGGGGTTTCGGCAAATTCTGGCTTTACCAGCATGAACAGCCTCTGTAGTTCTAACAGCACGCGGCCGCCCGGATATTTTATGGTCTTCGACAGAGGAAGTGTTGTTGTATCTGCTGATAGTACGATACAAGAACATACAGCTGATACCAACCTTTTTAAGTGTCGAGAATATGACCGACGGCTCCCTACCCACTTTGTGCAAGGCGATCACTGCAATCCTATTTTCTTAACACCCCATTCCGTATTGTGATTATGATAATGAACACGAAGTTTCATATTAAGTTCTTACACTTCCGCGCACATTACACATCAGAATAAAACACTTTTTTTACGGATTTTTGCGCATGTTTTATTATATTTTGTATTTACGAAGTTTCAGTTAAATATATGTATAACATGGGTAAATTATTTTAAGAGACAAATACAATTTTTGTATTTTAAATTAAAATTATTTATCTTATAAGATAGTATAAAAATGATCACAAGGCGCTGTAGTTCAATTGAGAGTGCAGTGGACGGGATATCTAGGGTTTTCGGATCCCGCTTGACTTGTGAGTCGATATTATCTAGTATTGATCTATTTCAATGTGTCATCATGAATTTTATTATATTCCTTTTTTAATAAATAGTGGGAGTTTTTAATGAATAACTTAGTTATAACAAAAAGTGTCTAGACTTATTTTCTCAAGTACCAGCAGATAATAACGAGATCAAAGATCCAATTTGACTTTAGAGGGTCAATCCAATTTGATTCAATTAAAAAGTGCCTTACTCAGACATATTAAGAACGAATAGTATTTTTTAATATAAATCAATAAATTTAACAATATAAGAAATAAAAAATAAATAATTAATTTTTTGCAGTGCTTAGTTACTAGTGATGTGCCGGATATCCGTATCCGTATCCGTATGCGCGGATATTCGAGGTAGAAGAAAGATCCGTATCCGTGTCCCTATCCGTTACTTTTTCTGTGGATCTTTTACGGATCTATTTACCTTATTAATTTTAAATTTATAGATAAAATTCTTTTAGCGATTCTTTTACTTGACACAAAACATTTTTATCGATTTCAGAAAAACGATACTCTAATTCATTCTTCAAAGCAGACACAAAAGTCACAACTGCGGATACACTGACATGCAAAATTTTCTGAATCTCGTCATAGATTTTATTCAATGCTCGTACTAGAGGAATAACGTCAGATATACACGTGTTTTGTGAGCTCGATTTTTTGGTAGTATCATCCAAAGGCTTCAGCATTTTTATTAATTCTTGAATTAAAATCCAGTCACAAAGTTAAAAGTCGCAAGAAAGTTAAGATCCGTATCCGTATCTGCGGATCTTGACACCAAATATCTGTATTTAGATCCGTATCCGCGGATCTACTTTTTTGACGATCCGGCACATCACTATTAGTTATACACAAACATCTACTTGGATCTACTTCCTATTTAAAGAACATAGGGTCACTCCCGCACGGTAAAGTCAGTCGATATTAATAAAATAGTAAGGGATTTAAATAATTTCATTGGAATAAAACGTATTTGAAGCATTAACCCGGCGTAGTCGAGAATAAATTATTCACACCCCAAAGCGAGTTCATTTATTGAATGTTATGATTTTTTTAATTTGCATTGATTGAATTTTTTAAGTTTCAATGAGTGCCTTATGAGTATAAGATATAAAATACGTGTAAGTATATTTTATATTTTATAGAAATATTGCATTGTGAATGCAAAAATTAAAATAAAAAACATGCCTTATGAGTATTAATTTTTAATAAGCAGCAGACTCCACAGCTGGTAAGAGTAAGACTCAAAAGCGGTTATTTGTAACTTTTTGCATAGATAAAAACCTGAGTTTATAAAAGCAGTTGAGGAACAGAGATCCTTCGTTAGCTACAAATAGGCATTAAAATAAAATTTCTTAGTCTAACAAAAAAGGTGTGAATGATTGTCTTTGGTCTGGCACAGAATATAATAAATAAAACTTCAAGATAAAAGGTGCGCATGATAGGTTGCGCACAATAAACGTAACGCTTCCATTCGGTCAATACATTTGACTTCATATATTTGACTTTATATGAAAATTCTGTATTAAGGAGTAAACTCCGAAAAATATTGAATATTGTTTCGTTATTCCAATTCACACATTCAAGTAATGAGATAATTAGCTGTCTAGCTTGTGTACTGAATTGCTTGTAAATTGATAAATTTCCAAGCTTCAATTCGGTAATGCTACTTGTTCGAGACGTCGATTGGTTTACAGCCATTTTCCATAACAAATGGGGCTTATGGTTTTGTTATTAGTATTCGGGTAGTAGTAATAATAATAATAATAAAAATCCTGCAATTCATCTATACCTACATATAAATAAAATTGGAGTGACTGTTTGTAATATTGAAATAACCGTTTTTTACTACATGCATATGAATATATATACGGCACATACTAGTGTATGTACCGTATATATATACAAATAACATGTTTTACAATTTTCGTCTGTCTGTCTGTCTGTTTGTTCCGGCTGATCTCTGAAATGGCTGGACCGATTTTGACGGGACTTTTATTGGCAGGTAGCTGATGTAATAAGGAGTAACTAAGGCTACTTTTATTTTAGAAAAATAATTTATTTTAGAAAAATAATATTACTGCCACAGCAACGCGTGGCTGGGTCAGCTAGTCTGTAATAAAGCTCAATACCGAGAAAAATAATAGTTCTTACTTAGTTAACACCCGTTGTGACTATCAATGCCAGCATTAAAAACTGAGTTAAAAATACCCATAATAGTGATAATAATAAAAACTTTATATCAGACTGTATCCATAACATTGTTAGTAACAATTTTGAATCTTAAAAACTCGTGTTAGTAAGTTTTATATAAAATGTAACATTTATAGCCTGGTGTGGAGCTGCAGCTCCTGGGTTACTGTTGGGTGTAATAAAAACCCAGAAGTGGTAAGAGTAGCTGTTTATTGAGTGCCTTATGTAATTCTTAATTTTAAATACACCTATCACAATCACTGCCACTGTTTCCATCCTCGTTTGCGCACCAAAACATCATAATAACAACCTAAAATTAACAAGTTAATTTAAAATATGATTTATTACAGAATTAAATATAGTTATATTTTACAATTAAATAAAACAGATTTTAAACAGGTGCACCTACCGGCACTTTAATGGGAGTCCCATCTATCTACAAATTTTTAGCATTAGGCTGGTGGAACCGCGAAGACGGGCTAACATGAAGGTGTCCAGTTTTCTCATAATAGCATAGAAGTCATTTGTTTGTTTCACTTCTCCAGCAATCACTAAGTTGTCAGATAGACGATTAGCTACTCAATCAATTAATTATAGATAAGGTGATAGTAGTCTAAAAAGGTTAATTGTTTAGCGACTGTCTCGCTTTTGAATTGCAACTGCGCACCAAAAGCAGCATTATGTAAAAGGTCTAAATAACATCGAAAGTATTCTGAAAGGTCGAACAATATAATCTATATATTACCTACCGATCTTTTTTTATAAATACGATGGCCCTTTTTGTCCATTACTGGCATGAGTGACTGGCGTTGTTTTATACGACGCTTTGGTTGTATCGTTAATCTAAATGGAGATGATTCATTCAGGAAAGTGTCAATATTGCGCGACCAATTCTGTCTGTTCATCGTTTCAAAGAATTAGGCTATAATACTTTTGCTTTTATAGACGCTAAAGCACCAGTTGTTAATGATGAAAAGTATATTAATATTAAAAATATTTGATTAGTTTTTGATTCCAGTTCTCCGGTCTCAATGATATTTTTAGTTTATATAAATGATCTGCCTAAAATATGTAATCAACTATGTATCCTATTTGCTGATGACGTATCGGTACTATTCGAATGTCCCAATAACAATCCCAACATAAAACGTTCTATACGTTTTATGTTGGGATTGTTTTACAAACATTTAAACACATAAAATCTTGGCTAAAAAATCATAATCTTGAACTAAACTGTAATAAATCAAAATTAATCCAATTCAGACCCTACCAAAAACCGCCATTATACCTTAAACAAATCGCAAACATCCTTAATATACAAGAAACATCAGAATATAATTTATTAGGTTTAACAATAGACACAAATTTACACTGGAAAAGTCACGTAGCAAAAATAAAAACCAAACTATCAAAATTTATTTATGCTCTTAGTGTCCTCAAAAGCAACACAAACAGTAAATGCGCACTATCAGCATATTATGCGTATGTATACGCATGGCTCAAATACGGCGTTATATTGTGGGGCCATAGCTGTGATGCTAAACAACTTTTGATCATGCAAAAAAAAAATGTCTCCGCATAATTGAGAATATTAAACAAAGAGTTAGTTGTAGACCATATTTTATTAAAAATAATGTATTAACTTTAACAGCAATATATATTCTAGAAGCAGCAATGTTTGTACATAAAAACAAATCACTATATCACCACTTGCAAAATGAACGCAGAAAACATCGACTTATTCTCGCGGCACCAAAACTAGAACTATATAAAAATAGCCCTTATTATAAATCAATCCAAATCTATAACAAACTGCCAACGTCAATAACAGAAATAAAAGAAATTAAACCCTTTAACAAAAAGCTCAACGCTTTACTAATACAAAAATGTTACTACTCATTAGAAGAGTTCTTTAGTGATAAAATAAGATAAAATGCAAAATATTGTGTTCGACGCAGAGTATCGCTTAATAGAAGCTATTTAATTAATTTCATAGTTCTTATTGTTGTTACATTTGTCGATTCATGTATATTGTATTAGATTATAGTAATATCATTGTGTTGGCTCTAATATTATTAGTATTGTTAGACACAATATTGCCATACCCTTACAGGGTGCATGTATAACCATTTAAGTTTGTTATTATACATTCTTATAACTATATATGTATGTAATAAATAAAGAAATATTTATATGTATATCGTAGAACAATGTTATACTAAATCGGCTGAAAACAATGAGAACTGTATAGGAATAATAATTAATGTAATATTATTGTTCGTGACTGTAAATGTATTCTATTCGTTGCTAGTTACTACCTTCGATTAAGTCCTTACAATTACGTAAGAAGTCATAGCAAAGCCTCTGTTTAGTGTCTCTTATTACGATACAACTTCCAATGTTAAAGAGAGACGCCACTATAGACCACGTATACCGGTGTATCATTTAAACAATCAAACTCTAACCGAATAAAATTTTTCTTTACCGAGTACAAAGTTTGACTTTTTCACGTTATCCACATGTTGTATGATTCTAAATATTACTTTTACATAATTAGTAAAAAAACTATAAAAAAAGTCGGTTTTTTTTTTTTTTTTTTTTTTTTGCCTGTAAAGTCGGTTTTACGGGCGAAGATTTTACGTGACAACGTCTTTTTCTCGGTAGAATATTTATTGATATGAATATAATTAAATTGCACAATGCGCGCGGCAGACCGATCATAGTTGAGTGGGAGAGAGACGCAAGGCATTCGGCGGGCCTCTCTCTCGTTCGGTGACTCATCGTAACGTTACCGAGCGTTACACTTTTTCATAAGTGACTCCCAGCCGCAACCAATTTATAAGACGTTATCACGTCAAAAGGGAATAATAGTGTGTGTGTCAGCTACGAGTCACGACTGGAGTTTACTCCTTAAGAATAAATAAAATAATGAAACAAAACTTCAAAATAAAAGTGAAAAGTGTGCACAAAAAACGTAACGCTGTTAGAGTGGCGTTTGGTCTTTTTTTAAAAAAACCGCTACGTAACGGTTTCGAAGTTTCCATAACGTTATTAAAAACCGTTTTCAGTTTTGGTTATCACTACCGCGATTGTCGCGATGGTTTGGCTACTGCAAAACAAATGAAAACGGAAACGCTGTTAGCTAACGTAACGCAAGTTTTTGTTTTAGTTTTACATAATTATGGTTATGACAATATCTTTTCGTGCTTTTACTAAGCTTAGGACTAGATTGTTAAAACATTTATATATGAAGTAGTATTTTTTAATGTAATGTGAATAAATGAGAACTTGAAGTCTTTTCTGGTGCATTTAAAAATCGTCATATTTACAATAATTTTTCATTCGAATTTTTTTTAATAATATTTCTGATCATAATATAAATGTTCAGAAATATTTTCAAAAATAAATTATAAAATTGTTTGTTTTATTATTGCTTTTATCACTCTTTCGGTGCATTTGCCCGATGGTGGCGGCGCGGCGCGGCACGTGGTTTTCAGTTTTGATTGCATTGCGTTGGTTATGAGAAAAACGGTTTTATGTTTTGCGGTAACGTAACGTTTCGGTATAAAGTTCAAAACGGTTTTTAGTTAGTATAACGTTCTCATGCCTAAACGCTGTCATTCGATCATTAAAGACTTTCCATATTTTTTTCATACCGGGCGCATATGAAAATCAATTCTTAAAGAATTAAACTCTAAAAAAAAAATTACACGAACTTTGATGTGACAACAAAAATAGCTTAAAAAGTCCATGCGAAGTACCGGCCAGCGCAGCTGTGGAATTTAGTTTTGTTTTGCGTTCTCTTCCCTACAAGTTGAATTTAGCGAGTTTTCAGTGTTGAAATCGTTTTCTTTATAAAGTAAGTTAAAGTTACTTTTCTCGTAAACATGTTTACCAATTAATACTTTTTGAGCTGAATTATGTTACACTTGACTTTTGACTACTGGCAACACAAAGTAACTATTCATTAAAGCTCGATTCTTGCGCGTCACGGTCACGCTCCCTTTGTTAACTCATTTTCGCTTAGCGGTCTTTATGACTGTTTTTTGCTCGGCTCCTAAGGATCGTAGCGTGACGTTAAGTATTTTATTGAGCGAAGCTCTCTTTTAGGCAACTCACAAATTTCGCTTGTCTCCCTCCTGCTACTTAACGGTTCAACCGATTCGAACAAATTTTGGCATGAACATACTTGATTATAACCTGACGGACATAGGCTATGTAAAAAAATATAGACTTAACCATGGAGGAATAATCACCGAAAGAAAAATTCTAGAGCTGATCACAGTCAAACCGCTGAGACTACATTGATGAAATTTGGCGCCAAAACTCACATCGTGGTCGTGACTAATATGCAAAAAAAGTTTTGAAATCGGACATACCATCGAGGAATAATCACCCTTCAAAAATCTAATTGCTTCGCTCAGTATTTGCAAACAGCAGCACGTGTTGCAGACTTAGTACTACACTAACTTGGAAAGTAAGTTGATACTTGGGAAAGATCAGGTCTGTCAAAGTAGCAACGTCTTTATTGTCACACAAATATGCGGAAGATAAAGTTGTAGAAAACTCCTTTGCCTGCCTGCTGGTTTTTTTTAATTTTGAACATTATAAAAAGAAAATGTAAAATAAAAAGACCATAAAGTTCTTATTTTGAAATTCGAAGAATAGATATTCGCCGCATGTATTATTATGCATAAATTCTATTTTAAATAAAAAAAAATTAATCGGTTAATTATCTTGGTTGATTTTTTCATTTCAACTCGTCTTCGTAACTGTAATAGGTACTATCGTGGTCTCTCGTGCCTTAACACTTTGTAGAAATATTCCTTTGAACTGATCGCATCGGACACGCCCACACGACCCTAATTGGCTTCGTATTTTACTACCATTTTTACTACGACCAATCATAAACAACTAGTTTTAAAATCGCCCTTGATGTCAGTACTGTCAACTGTCAATCTGCTTTACGCGTTCGTGAATTGTCGACGTCACTTGCTTGCTTCCTTGTTTGCGCGCGCGCGATTGTTGAATGAATGGAGCGGGGCGTGGCCTGAAGCGATAGGCATCGTGCAGTGCCTATCGCTTCAGGCGGCGTGCAAGCGACTTTCGACTTAGGACAGATAAGGCGCCAGAGGCTTCAATAGTACATTCTTAAATAAATATCAAAAATATCATCGAATAGAGGTAGTGATGAGTTTCTTATAACGCCATCAGAACTAAAGGATGCGTCCCATTCAATCATTGCAAAATTACTTCCTGAGAAGTGAACCATAAAGCAAAAGAGGAGTCTCACTTTTCTATTGGAAATGCGCCTTCATTTTCGTATTATTATTCTTATATTATATATCTATTTTTATATATGTATGTCTATCCATTACCCTAGTATTCATAACACAAGCTTTATAGTGCTTACTTTGGGCTAGACTAATTGGTGTGAATGTAAGAAATATTATTATTGTTATTTCCTTTATCTGAGATAAAGGAAATAATGCTGGTATTGCCAGGGCCGGATTTGAGGGAGGGTATTCGGGGCTTCTGCCCTGACTCCTCCACAAGAGAGGGCCCCCTCCACAATAGACATAAAAAAATACAAAAATTTGACGGGTCACTTTCGACTATCACCGTTTTTCCAAACAGTTTTTTAGATGGTAGAATAAATAAGAGCTTTTAACATTATAAAATCTGAAACGCAATAAACGAATTGAGTTTTTATTCGAAAATATTAGGGAACTCTGTTGCCGCAGCGTCTCCACACCTCCAATTTCAATCCTGGGTATTGTTATTCATATGGATATATACCGTTATTAATATTATATAAACTTAAAGAAAGATTTATTTTATTTTCCTCGTAGATGTAATATGAAATGTTATGTAACTTTGGAGAGAAAGTACGATTCCTGATTTCGGGTGATTTAAACAGCGCCCTCGGTAATCGGTCCTTTCGCCCCTCGCTGAATACTGTAGGAACTATTATACCTACACGACAAATAGGTAACGGTTTTTCCAGCTGGGGCAAATAGAAATAGATTTTCAGCATTACTGACGACCGTATGGTGCAACTGTAACAATCATTTTCATCAACTTTCACGCCGACGAACCTAAGTTCGAGTCCCGGAGAGGGTAGATGTTTATGTGATGAATATGAGCATTTCTACCTGAGTTATGGGTAATTATATATATATATATATATCTTGTATAAAATTGTAAATTTAAAATCAGGACTTAACCTTAAATTTAGGTCAACTAATAAGTCTAAATTGGAATGAATATATGTATATCTATACTTATATTACTAGGTCTGCAATGCATGCTGCTGTTTGCAAATACTGAGCGAAGCACTACCTTACCTACGTTTGTGAGTTTTGGCGCCAAATTTCATCAATGTATTCTCAGCGGTTTGGCTGTGATCAGCTTTTATATTTTTCTTTCGGTAATTATTCCTCCATGGTATGTCCGATTTCAAAACTTTTTTTTGTATATTAGTCACGAACACGATGTGAGTTTTGGCGCCAAATTTCATCAATGTAGTATCAGCGGTTTGGCTGTGATCAGCTTTTGAATTTTTCTTCCGGTGATTATTCCTCCATGGTAAAGTCTATATTTTTTTTACATAGCCTATGTCCGTCGGGTTATAATCATGTATGTTCATGCCAAAATTCGTTCGAATCGGTTGAACCGTTAAGTAGCAGGAGGGAGACAAGCGAAATTTGTGAGTTGCCTAAAAGAGAGCTTCGCTCAATAAAGCTGAAAAGTTTGTTTGAACGCGCTAATCTCAGAAACTACTGGTTCGAATTGAAAAATTCTTTTTGTGTTGGATAGTCAATTTATTGAGGAAGGCTTTAGGCTATACCTATAACATCACGCTGCGACCAATAGCGAAGCATCAGTGAAAAATCATAATAACAGAAATTGACGCGGACGAAGTCGAGGGCAACAGCTAGTAATTAAAAAAAAACTGGTTGGTTGCCTGTAAAGTCGGTATACGGGCGAAAGTTTTACGCGACAACGACTTTGAGTGGTAAAATAATTTTAATGTGAATATTCATTCGTATAGTAGGAAGAAGGATGAAATAATAGTAACAATTTAAAACATTTATTTATACAAAGAATTATATTTAAAACATTAATTTATAGGCACGCGTCCCTTCCACTTTTTATGTCTGTCTCTCTCGCTCTTAGGCGGGCTAACCATGCCCGAGTGGAAGGGACGCGTGCCTCTCACTCGCTCTCATTGTAAGCGCATAACGTGAGCGGAGCGTAACGCAGTTTCTTGAAGTGTCACCCGGCAAACCAATTTATAAGACGTTGTCACGTCAAAAAAAAAAAAGTTTTAAAACGACACCAGCGCCATCTATCGTAAAAGTATCGTAACTAAGTAAAGGCGAGTTTTAATGTGTAGTTTAAAAATGAATGATTGATTATTTTTAAATTCAATTGATGATTTATGTCTACCTATGAAAGGGTAAATGTCATGAAACCCTCGTTGGCAGTAGGAAAAATAGTTGGGATAGATCGATACCGGCAATGTTTAGGGTTCGCCTCTGAAATTTATTTATAGTCATCGTAAGCAAAGCTACGTGTAATTATGTGCGTTTGGAATGGGAGATGGTTGGGGATTAGTGGTATTCGCGGTACGAACACAATTTCGCCTAAACCTTCGCAGAACAGTTAGCGCTTTGAGTCGAGATCTATTGCACAATTAGGATGGAGTAAGATCTCTAAGAATCATTTCCGAATGCCGAGATTCAGTGTGGTTTATATGCAAGAAAACAATATAGGTAATTCAATTCAATCTTTTCGTGTTTCCATGGTTTACAAGATCATGAAGTATAAAAATACAAATATGGAATTCCGTTGGGTTACAACAACAACAGGTTGAATTTATAATTATAAATATGTTGAATAAGTGCTAAGTTGGTATTAATTTTTGGTATTTTAGGATTTAAATTTCCAGATTTTTTTTATCTAAGAAATTATAACAAGAAAAAATCAACTTATCACAGATGTCCCGCTTGATACCTGAGTATTTTTTTTATCCGAAATACTATGTTTGCTTTTATTATTATTATTTTAATTTCCTAATCTCTTTTAACTATATTTATAATATAGGTAGTTATAAGTTAAATTACTGCAACATTTTTATTTTTCTTTTCGTTGCATCTTTAATTCTGTAATTTTTTTCCATCCAAAGATTGTATGATAGAGGTCGCTCTAAACGATAAGACCGCCTAAGAAGCACGTTATTTTTTCTATATTTGATTTAAGCTTATATTCTGCGTGTAATATTAAAGAGATCTTATTCGTTCATTCATATCTAACAAATCCCCAAAGCGAGTTCACAAAATCCGTATCCGGAAAGTACTTTGATACTTTAAACGTCAAATTCGAATTCAATTGAATATTTTATTGCATTCCATAAAATGAATACGTAGGTGGTAATTTTATTATAAGAAAATTATGGAATTGTAATAGAGGAAAGAGAGGACGTCTTATTACGATTAAGTTTATAAGTAATGTGATGTTTTTTTTAGATTGACTAATATTTTCATATAGATTTAAGATTTTTTTCGCATTTAATATCTACCAAAATAACACTAGTTCAGTTTTTCTTTTTTAAACGCAATGATTCGTTAGATCTTCAAAATTTATATTCCTATTCTGTGTTTCTTTTTTAATTCGATTGAATCTAAAATTAATCAATTAAATATAAATTTAAGTAAAGAATACAATAATAATACCAACAAGCTATATTTATAAAGATACTTACTATATAAATTGCTATAATCAACTGAACCGTTCACATCCACTGCTGTACCGAAAATAACATTATTTTCTCCCTCTTATATATTTATCGGATATTTGTTAGCAATGAGTTGACTTTGAGGACTCTCCTCTGCCATTTTGCACGGAGAGTAAGCTAGGTATACCATTTTAAAACCCCTGGGACGTACCATCCTGACTACCGTGGACCAGTGATATCGTGGTTTTCACTCACCACCACAACGCAAGGATTATTAGTACGCCCTCAAAATCCCCCCGACGTTCGAGGCTAAACGAAACGCCGACGGTATGACCACCCATTCGTCGTCGGCTATCCTCGCCAGGTGCAGGAAGCTACGCTCGCTTACGCCGCGCCGCGCCTTCATCCTTCCGTACACTGAGTTGACCTCAATACTTCTACATATAAGTTGAATCGCATATAATAACTGCATTCGTTTCATCTTCGATCTATGTAATAACGAACATGTTTCCGACATCAGCTCAAATATATCGCTATCCGTAAACGTAGGAATTTGCAAGTTGTTTGTGCCCTCTTTAACATTCTGTTTGAACCTCGTACCCTAAAATTCTTTAAGTCTAGGCCCCTTACTAACTTAGTTTTCGCTAGTAGCAACCTAATTCTTAAAATAAAAACGATTGCTCATCATACCGATTACATCTCCAAATCTTTCATTGCCTTTTCTTTCTATTTGCCTTTGAATATGCAAAAAGTTCTTAACAAAGCTAAGCTTGACGTGAAAATTATCATTTATCAATTGTATCATGTATTATAATTGTTAATCCTATTATGTTTTCATATACTCATTCTATAATATACATAAAATCACGTTTTTTTCCACATGGGTACGCAGAGGTCACAGATTTCCATAACTACATATTAAAGCCTGTTATCACGTCTGTCTATTTCCATACAATCATTGAGCACAAAGTGTGTTTCGAAATATTTTTTTAATAATTAAAGAAGGAAAATTTTCATAGGTCTATCAAGATCTCGGTAGTTCAGTTGGAAGAGTAGACGCCCGGATAGCTGAACCAGACAAGTTGAATTTTATTATAATTACTTTAAAAACTACTTTCTAGATCTCGTTCTAACCAATTTTCGGTGGAAGTTTGCATGGTAATGTCATCATATATTTTTTTTAGTTTTATCATTCTCTTATTTTAGAAGTTACAGGGTACACACACACACACACATACAGTTTACCACTTTGGAAGTGTCTCTCGCGCATACTGTTCAGTTTAGAAAAAAATGATATTAGAAACCTCAATATAATTTCTGAAGACCTATCCATAGATACTGATTAAAAATAAAATTTAGTTTCAGTTCTAAGTATGGGGAACCCCCAAAATTTATTGTTTTTTTCTATTTTTGTGTGAATATCTTAATGCGGTGCACAGAATACATCTACTTACCAAGTTTCAACACTATAGTTCATATAGTTTCGGAAAAAAGTCACTGTGACATACGGACGGACAGACAGAGAGACAGACATGACGAATCCATAAGGGTTGCGTTTTTTGTCATTTGGCTACGAAACCCTAAAAAGTAATACTTAATTCATTGGCTAGGTTCGCCACCGGAGTCTATAACAGCTGACATTACTCTCAAAACATTTTTAAGACGAATTATACCAATCTTTTTAATTCAAAAAGTTTAAACAGACAACAGAAATTAGCTTGAAAGGGTTCATAATAGTCGTCTTCCGTTCGATGTTAAATAACGTAGAGTCATTCAACGGTGAGCGAACATTAATTTTGCCCGAATAAACTTTTGTTAGTGCCGATTTCAATGTTACCAGTCACTGTAACATTGAAATCGGCACTAATAAAAGTTGATTCGCTTGATTGTCATTAAAACCTTGCTTATATATAAAATTTTGTTCAGGACAGAAATTATGGTGACCTAACTCGACTAAACACAGTTTCTTAAACAATTTATCGTAAAAAATATTAAGTTTAAACAACTGTAGTAATTGCGAATGGGTTTTATGGGTTGCTCGGAAAATTACTTTTTCTGTAAGTGATTTAAATTAGTATTATATTATCAGAATAAAACACTTTTTTACGGATTTTTGCGCATGTTTTATTTTATTTTATATTTAATCCTGACGTTTCGACTCCTTTACAGGAGTCGTGATCACAGGATCTGTGATCTCCTGTAAAGGAGTCGAAACGTCAGGATTAAATATAAAATAAAATAAAACATGCGCAAAAATCCGTAAAAAAGTGTTTTATTCTGATGTGTATTGTGCGCGGAAGTGTAAGAACTAAATAGTATTATATTAGTATATACATACATATATATACTAACTGGCTCGACTACACGTTGCTGTGCTATAAATAAAAATGAAACCTATCCTAAGTCGGAACAAATCCAGCAAAATGAAAAAAAAAACGTCAAAATCGGTTAAGTAGTTAAGGAGTTCATCGCGGTCAATCAGTGTGACAGAGACTTTATATATATATTAAATATGAGAGAATGGAGGAAATGTTCTTCAAATACGATTGCGCATGAAACTGCCCACAAATATCGGAATTATAAAAATAAACAGATTTATATATTGTCGATGTTGGTCCAATACTTTTAAAATCATTCACCATTTTTTGTTCCTTGCTGTCGACAAAACTGACCCAGATGATTTTGATTTTTCCTCTGTTCTCCAATTCCCGGTTTCAGGGAAATATAGACGGGACATCCACCGGCGGGGCCGCGGTAGTGTCCGCAAGAGTTCCCGTGACCCCGCCCAGTGTCATTGTTTCGTCGAACGACCTATCGTCTGATGATGATGAGTGCCAATGGCACTAAGGTGATTGAGGGGACGTCGTGGAGTTTTTAGTGGGTAGGCCCCTGCACACCAATCTGACGAACTTTTATCGTCAAATAGTTTTGCAGGGGGAGTCTCACATAACTCCCGTCCCGATCCCAACGGCGGGAGTATGCGAAAAGCATTTTCTCCACGTAAAAAAAAAGGCTGTGTATCTCATCTAAACTGTAAAAGCTTTTGGCGAGTTACCAAACTTGTATGAGGTCTCACATTATCTTGGTGGAACATTGCACCCTTTTTATTGATCTATATTAGTCCTTTCTGTTTAAGTGAATCATTCAATTCGTCTAGCTGATCATAGTATACTTCAGAATTTAAAACTCGACGGAAGTAAAAAAAGTTTTCATAATACAAAAAAAAATGTGTGCGAGCGATAGCTGGCATCAATCCTCTTGAGAGTTGTAGGCAAATGTTTAAAAAATATAACTTATTAACTTTAACGTCCCTGTACAATTATGAAATAGGAAAATTTATACGATGCAAAATGAAAATGTTTAAAAAATGTGTTCAAAACCAACGTTTGCGTTTAAGAGATCCGTACAAATTGCAAGTACCGACATGCAATTCTAGCTTATATGAAAAAAAATGTGATGTGATGCCTAGACGAGTTTATAATAGGATTCCCATTGAAATCAGACAACTGCATACTCCGCGTTTTTTATATGACTTGAGGGTCTGGTTGATTGACAAAAGTTTTTATGACCTAAATGAATATTTTGATGTCTAGTGATAATATTGTATTTGTATTTGATCTAATTTAATCTATTTATTATTAATCTTTGCTGACATACTTTAATTTATTATTTAATGGATTTTAATTTTTCCTGTTTGACATTTACTTTGATTTAAACTATTACTTATTATTACAATGAACTACTGTAGATGCAATAATAGTATTGGTGTATATAGTGTTTTAATTCTGGTTTTGAAAGTTTTGCATGTCGACATATGACAAAATACGCTTGTACTTTATATATATTGACACAGCTTTTTACCGTGTTTTATAGCAAATAAATAATTTCATTCATTTCATCATTCATTCATTCATTTCATTCAAAATCCCACCTATCAGCATTAGGCCCAAAATCACGAAGGTGGTTAATTTGCTTTGGCAGCTCATAAAAATATAAATCTGTATGAATTTTAGTAAATTAGCATTTCAAACTATTGTTATTAGTCGGATATACCTATACTTTAAAAAATATACTTCAAAAATAACTAATTGTCAATAATTTAACAAAAAACAAGGTCAAAAAGTCATTTCGGGAACGCGTCCAAAATCACAACTTGTAGCTTCATCTTACTCAAAAATGTAGTAAAATCCAGCTTTAAACATTTTCAATAATCATTATGAGTATATTGGTTCCTAAAACATAAACTTTTTAATCTAAATTAGACAAAATAAATATATTTTAAATGCAGGATTCGTCAAAAACATGTCCAACAAAGTATACGTCATATTTGTGAACGAAGCAATAAAAAGGCGAAAGTTTGATTTCTGAACGTAACTTTTGGCGCTAGTGTGTTGCAGTAGTGAACAAGTGTTTTGTGAGTCAGGCGTCATTTGTTTTGTTGGCAAATATATATTAATTTCAATGGTAAGTACATTTCCAATCAGCTTATATTAATCGTACCTTTATTATATATCATTACGGGAACGCGTGTAACTGATTGTTAAATCAAAATGCCAGTTATTTCATATCTAATTCTTAAAAATATTCTTGTTACATTGACGCTTACCTCTAAATATGGCATCTAAGATGGCGGGCGCCGGAATAAAGCGCGCGAATGTTTGAAAACGTCATTCCGGGAACAGTCATAATGGTAACGTTCCCGAATATGACGGGGCGTTTCCGGAATGACTTTGGGGCCATTCATTTATTACGTAAGACGATTTAGGGGGGGAGGGGTCGACCATGTCTTATTTTTTCTTACAAGGGGGTGAGAGGGAGTCTCGATAGTTCTTACGTAAGATCACAAAAATGCGCAAGGTTAAAATGATACTTTGGAAAAGCACGGGGAACCGTGCCCGTTGCCCGTTGGCCGTGTTTTTCTAAGGTTCGCTCGGATGCGTATGTGTAAAAAATTCATGGCTGTATTTCAAATATTGAAAGAGAAAAAGCTTTAGCCATATATTCAAGGCGAGGCAAAGAAGTCGTGTACCGCATCAGGGCTGATGTCGAATGGGTGAACGTTGACGACGTCATAATCCCGAATAACCAACTAGAAGCAACACCTATTATTAGAGATGTTCCAGTGTCAGATCCAATTTCGGACTGGGTTTTGAGCCCTGACTGAAAATCTTATGTAGGTAAAGGTTAATTATTAAAATCAAAGTTTTTTCTACCAAAAAATAAAAATTATTATTACCTTTGTAAGTACAATTAAAATTTTAAAAAAATTTTTGGTCTGAAAAATAAACATCAAAACAAACCAAACGTGTATTAATTTTTGTCTTTAGATTCTTACGTAATAAATGTTAAACAGGGGGGGAGGGGGTCAAAAGCTAGCGAAAATAGTCTTACGTTATAAATGAATGGCGCCTTTGACATTCCCGGTATGACGTTATTAATGCTAAATAAATATAAAATTAGTATTTTGTGGGAATTACAATTTCATTTTTACTTGCAGCAAACATGGAAACAAATGAAAATGGGAAGACCAAAAAAAAAATCTAAAACTTGAAAACTTAAAAAGTTAGTTTGGCTTATTTACGCCACAGAGAAAAAGCTAATGCAAGAAAAAGATTTTTTTTAGATAATATGACAGAGAAACAAAAAGAAATTAAACGAGCTAAAGACAGGGAGTACTACCAGAAAGAGAAAGCCGAAAACAAGGTAAATAAAATATCGGATTTGACTGAACGTGAAAAACAATGGAAAGAAGCATCAAAAAAGTATAGAGCCAAGAAAAAGATGTTAGCAAATGCAGTCAGTAATACGCCTCCACCTTCAGATAATGAGTTAGACATACCATTATTACAATTACCCGCCCTCTCGCGATTTAACGCGAAAACAACGTGGAAGAAAAAAATAAAAAAAGATCGAACAAAAGCATATCGAAAAATATTAAAGCAAAAAGGTATAATTACAGAACTGAAACGCAAAAATGACGCACTAAGGAAAAAACTAATTAGAAAGGAACAATTACAGGCGAAGAAGAATATAGTAGACGACAATATGTCTCCTAATAGCAAAGTGAATGACTTAATCAAAGATATACCTGTGCCTGTGCCTCCTCAAGTACGCAAGCACCTTTTATTTGGGGAGGTATTATCAACTGAACTGAAGACGAACGCAACATCTTTGCCGAAAAACTCGAAAGAGAGGGAAGTTTTCCAAAAATGTGTCAGTGGCACGGACATTAGGAAATATAAATTGTTGCATATAGCCAAGACATTTATGCCTAAAGAAAAAAATAACAAAACCATTCTTAAATCAGACCAAAAAGTTCGCGAATTAGTTTTGAAGCCGGATGTATGTACGCCAAACGATCAAGGAATTTTTCCAAAAAGACGATGTTAGTAGACTAAAGAATACCGTAGTTAGAATTAAACATAGTTCTAGTTGTCAAAGATTAAATTTAAGAAGAGTTATGTATGACTAAGTAACATATTATAAAAGCTTTAAAAGATGTGTGTTACCAATTTTGTTTTATTTTTGCAATTGTCAATTCTAAAATGTTATTAAACTACTATAAGGATTGATTAAATATTATAAAGAATATATATTTGAATTTATTACTTCAGAAAACACCCTTACCAGTTTTAAATTTCTGACTACATCATTCAGTGAACGCCTCAGTCAATCCGGGAACACTAAATCATTTTCGAGAACACCACGTTTTTTGGTTTTTCATTAGTAATTTCAAATATTTTTGAACAGATAAATTTTTACATATAAATAAAATAAAGTTCTTGTTATGATCATAACCAAGTTTACGTTTAAAGTCATTGGTATTCTCTAATATAATAACTATAATGCATGAAATTTGGAACTTATGGTCATTTTGAATTTCATTTAATTTTTTGGGGAAATAGGCTCATATTTCTACAAAATTTTCTTTTGCACTTAGTTTACTGTAATAAGATACTGTAAAAAATTAAAAATAATTAATGGTTTTAAGAAAGCTTTGATTTATAAAAAGAAAAATAATATCGTTCCCGGTATGACGCATTTTACTGAGGAGTTTGCTGAAAATCGCTAAAATAAAAAATTAAAAAAGACTGTGCGCGCTCCTTTTAAATCTTTTAAGATCAATAATGAAGCAATTAGTTTCAGTGTTTAATTTTGCTATTCCTTTTAAAATTTTACGTGCAAATCACCAAAACAGAATTCGCCACCTTCGTGGTTTTGGGCCATTACTATTTATAGAAGAATGACGGCTTTCGAAGTGCTTTGTGAAGGTTCATCAATTTTATTCCATGATCTCTTATGTTTAACATTGTTCCATCAATTCATCTCTATTGATATAACGCTTCGAAAGTAGATCATTTTCTTGGTGTTTGAGAAATAAATTATAGACACCGAGGCGACGGATCCAATTCCTTTCCGTTATAACACGTGGAACTCAAATATCGAGCTTTGAAATTAAACTTAGAACACGAACAAGCGAATTTGATAAATAGATTTATCTTCCAACGATCTTTCGAGTTGTATTATACGTTTTATGTATTGTGTTTTCATCAGCATCAACTGGTTTTTTAGATATTTTGAAGACTAGTTTTCTCAAAACATTTTCTCAATTCAAATTTGATATGTATTTTTATTTTATTTTTACATCTACAATGCCATATTTTTCTGTAAGATATAAATTACGCCTGTAAAAAGCAATTACGCCTCCGAGCCCTCAGGTGGGATTCGAATTCACTACCTTTCGCTATCCGGGCAAGTGCTCTGGCCGCTGAGATACCGAGACGCTGGCAGACGCGTAGAAATTTACAAAATGAGCTTGTATCGTTCTACCAATGTTGAACGCTTACTATCTTCAACATCGAAAGTAATATTTTTACAAATATTAAACAATAGATTAAGATGGAACCAGCTATTATAATGTATTTTTATTTTATTTTTGCATTCACAATACCATATTTCTATAAGATATAAAATCGTAAAATAATAACAACGCCTCAGCGGTCTTAGCGATCAGAGCACTCGACCGGATAGTGAAAGGACGTAGATTCAAATCCCACCTGAGGACTCGGAGGCGTAGTTGTTTCTTTACGGACGTATTTTATATCTCATCTCATATGTTTATTCTTGCTTAAACAGTATTTTTAGGGTTCCGTTCCTCGAAAAAAAAACCGAACCCTTATAGGATCTTTTGTTGCCCGTCCGTCCGTCTGTCTGTCTGTCAAGACCCTTTTTCTCTGGAACGCGTGGGGTATCAAGCTGGAATTTATATCAAATACTTAGGTTTACTGTCCCTTGGAGCTGTGAAAAAATCAAACTTCTAAAGCAACGCAATCAAAAGATACAGCCGTTTAATCCGCAAATTTTCGACACTCGCAAAGAAAGTACTTTCCGTGAACTCAGAATCTAGAAATTTCGCAGATAAAAGAAAAATTGCGCAAAACCGTAAATTTTTAGTTACATCATATAATAAAAATATTCTATACGGAACCCTCGATGCACGAGTTCGACTCGCATTTGGCCGGTTTTTTTACCTTTTATATAGAAAAAAAATACATACTTTGTTTTATACATTCATAGTATTTTACATTAGGTCCCGATATTTATAGCTGTAGTATAACATTTTTTGTATTACAAACTTAAGTATTATGAGCTAAATTTACTATGGCCCATCTGCAATATAATCCACAGTGAAAGAAACTCAATTTGTCCTACAGTCAAAGGTATCCCATTATCCAATAAATCGGATCCTTCTCAAATGCCACGTGGGGCTACTTTTTCTGCTACATTGGATTCGACCAATTTTTGAGGGTCTACCAAATGACGTATGGGTAAAATAATCTGCGAAAAATAATATATTCCTTTACGATGTTATAAATTAGGACTTGATATTCAAAATGAAACAACGGAGCTTTCCTGGAAAACGGTTTTGTTGCGGGATTATTGTTTTGTACTAGTACCAACGTATAAAATTATACTGAAGTCAACGAAAAGCACATTGTAATCACAATCTCTTTTAAAATATAAAAAAGGTTTTATTACTGCTTGTTAATAAAACAAACTAAGAAGCTAAAAATGTTTATGCACCCTCATACCATTCAGCCCTCGGTACATGCTCACCTTGGACAGAATCCACATTCATAACAAATTAAACGAATATATTTCTCAAATTTGATGAGGTTGCATACGGATATTATTTAGGCTCAAAGAACTTATCAAGACGAATAAAACGAGGTCAAACTCGATAGGGTTCTGTCGATTTATTGCGGAGTACTTAAGGCCACCTTCCAGTTCCAGCATCAGATCAGCTGCATGCCATCATAATATTGCATTGTCAAGCGATATAAGCATGCAAAATTTCAGCTCAATCGGAAACCGGGGAGTGGGTCAAATTTAAATTGCAAGATTTCATTACAGACACTGGGACAGGTGAAAGTAAATAAGAAATTGTAAAAAAAATAATGAGATTATATTGGTAGGGATTTAAAGATTGCTACGTCTATCTGGTTAGTAGCTGGTGCAACGGTAACGGTTGCTATTTCCCACTGTAGCAACGGTTCTGGGTTCGAAAACTGGTAGGAGCATATGTTTGTAATATGAGCATAAGCATTTGTTTCTTAATCATGGTTTTGATATAATTGGAGCGGAGTTAGCGAAGCGAGCGGAGCGCCATCGATCAGCTTCAAAGACGCAATGTCGGTTACGTAATAACTATCCGACTTCTTAACCGCTTTTAATAATTTTTGTGTGGAATCAAATCAAGATAGTGAACTAGATAGTGACGTAGCCCGAATTGAAATTCCCAAAAATAAAAAAGTTATGACCAAAAAGCACTGGCTCTATGAGAATTCCCTTTGAAACAAAAAGCGTGCTTGTTGAAAGTTTTCATTCTTATGGAATTTTAAGATTTACAAAACTATTGATTTCTTTTTCGTTTTTTTTTAGTCTTACGTTCCGCTTCAAATTATGGTTCTAGCGAAGCTTTATGCTTAGCGACTGCATCGAAATAGTTATTTACGTTTTCTATCTCTTATTTAGTAAACGCAGTAGAAATATCTATTTAGTAAGAGACTGTATTATTGGTGTGAGTTGACTATAATGATGTTTATTTTTTTATCATATATACGAACGAATTTAGGATTTTAAAAATAGATAGATTCTGCCATTCGCTTAATATGAAAGCATATAAATGCCAAATTAAGGAGGTAGGTATTAAACTAAACTGGGCATTAAACCCTTATTTTTGGACAAAAACCTTGTAATATCATAAGACCATGCTTTATAAACAATATCTTTGCATTTCTTTATTTTACGCCTACTTATTAAACAAGAATGGTTTTATTAATATAGTAACAATTCTTACATTTATACCAATTAAGGCAGCACCAACTAAGCACTGTAAGGCTTGTTTTATGGATACTAGGGCAACGGATATACATACATATACGATACATAAATATGTAATATTCAAAGAAATCCTACTAATATTATAAATGTGAATGTAAGTTTGTTTGTTATGCTTTCACGCTAAAACTACTAAACCGATCATCATGAAACTTCGTACATATATTCTTAGAGATATAAGAAGTAAAAGAGGATACTTTTTATTGAAAAAAATGCGGGCGAAGCCACGGGTAAAAGCTAGTATATATATGCTACATATGCTACCCATGACTCGCGTTCATCACGCAAACATCTGCTCTTTTCGGGACTCGAACCGAGGATCGTTGATTCGAAAAGTCTGTACTTGATCTTGTTGAAGATAATTTAACTATAACAATTATGAGTGATCCTTAAGACCCTATGAGGATCTTATCTCGTCTTATTCACATTTCACGGGACGACGACAGTAAAAGGACAATTGCTCGCTCACAAATCAAATTGCTCAATTACCGTTTCTGTAGAGGAAGAGGGTAGGGAAACCCAATGCCAATTACGACACTTGTTGGATAAATTGAATTGCTACACTATTTTCAAGCAAATTATATTAAGGTACAAAACAATTGTTTGTGGTAGAAAAATAAACAATAAGATATAAACACACGTATTTTATATATTATAGAAATATTGCATTGTGAATGCAAAAAATTAAATTAAAAACTTAAATAAACAATAAGTCACCTTATTGTTTACTTAATTTGAAAAAAGAAACATTGTTTTATATTTATTTTTTAATTAAAATATTAGACAACATCAAATACATTGTTCTGAACCCGAGTAAGTAGCTAAATCATTT
This sequence comes from Calamotropha paludella, assembly GCA_927399485.1. Taxonomy (NCBI): domain Eukaryota; kingdom Metazoa; phylum Arthropoda; class Insecta; order Lepidoptera; family Crambidae; genus Calamotropha; species Calamotropha paludella. The sequence goes on from OV656818.1 coordinate 21,208,649, forward strand.
GTGTTATGATATTCAGAAACAAAATCGTCATTTTGACGTGATAACGTCTTATATATCGATGAACACCGGCTGCATGCACGAAAAAGTGTAACGTTCCGCCTGACCCGAGCGTGCAAGCGAAAGCGCGCAACAAGCGATAGAGAGGCATGTTGACCTAAGCGTTCTACTTGTGGCGCATCTATCTCTCTTCCACATCATGAAGTGAAAAGTTAATGTGGTTTCCATTGTTTATTACATCAACTTAATGTTAATTTATCGAAAAAATAATAATTTTCAATTAACTCCTTCTGTGTATTATACAAAATAATGATAATTCAGGGATATTAATTATATTCAGTAAAAAAAAGATCTCTATTTTTTAAATTATGCTATAAACATATTCATAAAAACATTTTAACTTTGCTGATAGAGACGAAAGCATTTATTCTACTCGTCACTAAAGTGACTTTATTTTTATTGTATATTTGAATGAATCAATAAAAACAGGGTTAGAAAATAAAATGTTTAGGAGAAAGGAGAAAGAATAGTAGATTAGCGAGGCGAACACGTTTAAAGCGCTAATCTTTGCTTTATTACGGATTTCCTTATTGGTTCACGGCATTTACGGCAGTAATCTGCTATTGCAGTGTTATTTATTATTTTATGAACTTAAAAGCTACACTAGTACTTTAATTGCTTTGTTATAATAAAAGGAGAATAAACTTTATACAAATTACTCTCAAAATAAGGTAGATGGTAAATTAGGTATATAGTAAATAATAAATAAATAAATATTCCTTTCGTTTACACCAATAAACTAGCCCAAAGTAAGCACTGTAAGGCTTGTCTTATGGACATTGAGTAACGGATAGACATATACATATAAGATAAAGATACATATACAGATACATCTTGATTTGATTCCACACAAAAATTATTAAAAGCGGTTAAGAAGTCGGATAGTTATTATGTAATATTCATAGCAATATATATAAATAACCATGACTCAGGTACAAATGCTCGTATTCATAACACAAACATATGCCCCTTCCGGGATTCGAACCCAGGACCCACAATGTGAAAAGCAGGATGGTTGCACATGAATATATGCATAAAGTAGTTTGAAGCAGTCGTGTTATTCTTTGTCCTAAGCAATTAAATGCTGTATTTATTAATTTATTCGTACAAAGGTTCTACAGCTTTATCATACAAACAAATTATATAGTTGTGTGATTCATTATCTCAGTTAATTACAGAAAATCATGTATACAAGCAATATTAATAAAATACTGGGTAGTTCAGCAATTATTGTAAAAACTTTACCGATCAAACAAAGTGTGAATGTGCATTTCAGGGTAGGTGCCTCCTTAGTATTTTATTACCCATTTTAAAAAATTATACAGCCATTATGTATAACTTTTTATACATCTGTTATGTATACAATTTTATCCAGTCATTTCCTATGGATCCCGAGGTTATCCATGATCGTTAGTTTGTTTAAACGTAACCGAGAAACAAGCGTTTACCACTCACGTAAATTGGTTGGAAGCCGAGATATAGCCGTCTCAAAACGATATAACACGAGCAGACTAGTTGAGCTGGAAAGTAAATGTGAAGATGTATAGATGGAGATTGGGGGTAATATTCCTTCAAATAAGTTTTACATCTTTTCGATTTATCTTATATCTCTCTATAGATTCAGGTTTTGGAACGCTCTTTATAAAAGCAACCCCATTTCAGAATTCCAGAAAAATGTGGCTATTATCGGAGAGTTCAATCTTAGCAAAATTTCTTGGCAGTGGTCGCAGGACGGATTTAGTGAGTTATATCACTCTATAGTCAATAAGAAAATGCTTTTCTCGATTTCTTGGCTCTGAATGGCGTCTATCAATATAAAAGAATTGTGAAAAAACAAGGGAAGATTTTGGATCTGCTGTGTGATTTTAACAGAGTGGACTAGCTTTAGGGGTGTCGGAAAGGGCGACTGATTAGGTAATCACCATTTACTTCTCATAGATCACAAAACGGTCAGCTGTGTTTTCCGAATCATGGTTTTTTAATGCGATTTTCTATCCTGCCAAGTGTGGAAATTATGGCAAAATCCCCTATTTTGGGGTAAGCTTTCGTCCGGTTGACGGTTGACGACTTATGGGTAAAATTATAAATATTTAAGTTACGACATATATCGTATTTTGTTATAGCCTAATAACAATTAATTTGAATAAAACAACATTTTTACGGATTTTGCCCATAATTTATTTTATATTTAAAAATGACAGCTCCTTTACAGGAGCCGTGATCACAGGATGACTAAAGCAATTATGCGCAAAATCCGTAAAAAAAGTTGTTTTATTCAAATGTGCAATTGCGCGAAAGTGTAAGAGCTAAACAATTCATTTATTAAGATCTCTGTAAGATCGTAAAATTTGTTACAGGTTATCTTTATTATATTTCTACATCAATAATAATAATATTTCTTTCATTCACACCAATTAGCCTAGCCTAAAGTTAGCATTGTAAGGCTTGTGTTATGGATACTAGGGTAACGGATAGACATACAAATACAATACATAAATATGTTATATTTATGTACAAGTATATGCGAAAACCCATGACTCAGATACTAATGCTCGTATTCATACACACAAACATTTGCCCCTTCCGGGACTCGAACCAAGGACCATCGGTGCGAAAGGCAGGATCGATACCGTTGCACCAAACAGTCGTCAAGTTGTCCTTATTGTGTTTTTTATTATAAAATTTTGACGTATAAAATGAATGTATTCCACACAAATTTGTCTTTCAAAAGATTTGGCCTTTCAAAATTAATACAAATATTTAGCATGATTAATTACATCCACGAACCTGAAATTATATTCCAGGTCAGAAACACTTGAAAAGAAAATCCTTTCGGTAATTAATGATAGCAATTTAACTTCGTAAAACTCCTTTTTAACGGTAAATAAATCAGTTTTGATCACTTTATCCGTAGACTTTAATACAAATTGTCAACTGAATCTTGGACGAGCGTTCATCAACGATAATCTCTGTTCTCGGACTTATTATGGAAATATAATGATGTTTTATTAATTTACTAGCTTTCCGCCCGCGGCTTCGCCCGCTTGGAATTCAGTTATATTGCGGTATAAAGCACAACTATAAGAAAACTTCTCATTCCCACGGAAAAATCTAAGAAGCGCGATGTAACGCTGGAAATTCATATAATTCATTCCACTTCTTACGTATCTTAAAAAAACACTTTGTTACCACGTTTTAAAAAACACCCAGCGCCATCTTTCGCATACCTCTAGAACTAAATAGCGTAAGCTATCATTCCACTTCTTACGTATTTTAAAAAACACATCGTTACCATGTTTTAAAAAACACCCAGCGCCATCTATCGCATACCTCAAGAACTAAATAGCGTAAGCTATCATTCCATTTCTTATGTATTTTAAAAAACACATCGTTACCATGTGTTAAAAAACACCCAGCGCCATCTATCGCAAACCTCAAGAACTAAATAACGTAACTAATACTTATACCAATTAGTAATTCGTTGACTTTAGTGATTTCAGGATAAGTAGATGTAATAAAAAACAATTTAGACGATAAAACAAATTGTACGTCATCCCTCGAGAATTCCTCATTTTCGAGGATTCATTGTCGTATCATTTAGCTTCAAAATTTACATGTTCATATTCGTTTGCAACATATAAGTAGATGTAAAAAAAATAGTTTAGACGATAAAACAAATTGTACGTCATCCCTCGGGAATTCCTCATTTTCGGGGATACATTATCGTATCATTTAGCTTCTAAATTTACATGTTCATATTCGTTTGCAATATTTTACGTTGTTTTAAACGACAAACAGCGCCATCTCAAGCAAACAATATTTTTGTTTTTCCTCGGGAACATCAATTTTTTCCAGGATAAAAAGTACCCTATTATTTAAACCGGACTTTTATCTTTACGTCTGCAAAATTTCAAAGCAATCGGTTCAGTAGTTACGGCGTGAAAGCGGAACAAACAATTAAACAAACAAACTCACTTTCCGATTTATAATATTAGTAAGAATTTTAGGGAATACCAGTCTAAGTATCCTTAACCGATGAACTTGTCTGAAAGATGTAATGAGAGTTGAAGAAACGAGAAATGTATGTCAAGAACGTGAAGAATGGCGACCGTTTGGTGCAACGGTAGCGATCCTGCCTTTCGCACCGACGGTCCTGGGTTCAAATCCCGGAAGGGTCAGATGCTTGTGTGATGAATACGAGCATTTGTACCTGAGTCATGGGTGTTTATATATATTTCTATGAATATTACATATATATGTATCATATATGTGTGTATGTCCGTTACCCTAGTATCCATAACACAAGCCTTACAGTGCTTACTTTGGGCTAGGCTAATTGGTGTGAATGTAAGAAATATTTATGTATTTTAATGGAAATCTGTGACCTCTGCCTACCCCTGCAGGGAAGACGTGATTGTATGATGTATGTAAAGTCTGTTCATTCTAACTTGTCCCATTTGGTAAACAATCTTGGCACAACTTTTTAAGAAAATCACCCGTTTAAAAATAAAATAATAACAAAATCAATAATCTATTACAATAAATCGTTATTACAGACTGAAACCCATTTAGTTATCAGTTGATTTTTAATGCTTCATTTTAAATAAAAAGGAGTCTCAAGATTGTTTACCAAATAGGACAAGTTAGGATGAACAGTCTGTATGTCATACTCTTACTTGTTTTACGGTGCTTTTATTTTCTACGATCTAACCATTAATATATAATGATGAATTAAATACTATTTCTGTACATTGTGCTGAACATCTTGTTTTGTAACTAAGCTATAGTCAGTAAAATACATAAACAGATATCTTTACATGAGCATTTTATTCTTCCTACAATAAATAATTCTTCGAAGGAGCTGCATCTTAACAGAGTAAGCGTTCTGTTATAAATTAGATATGTATGTAATATTGCAGATAGGGCTGCGAGTCACCTGACTAGGCAATATGGTCTCACGTCCGCGTCTAAGTCACCATGGTTAGCTAGTCGCATCACAGCCCTACTCGCGAGCGGTTTTTTTTTAACCAAATAAATAGTGTGTGCAAATATATTTTTTTAAAAAGACATCCGAAGGATCTCGTATAACAGTACGAAGAATTTGAAATGGGATCAGATAATTAAGTAATTTTTTGTTTATTTACTTTTTTATTTTGAATGGGTTTCGCTCTTGATCCCAATCAAGCCCGGGGGCCAAGACAGGATCTATGTTGGAACGAGCTAACCCAGAAGGTGCCTATTCATCCTGGCTTTAAAAACGGGTTTTAAGAACTCGGAAACACAGACGCAGGGGGGGTATTCCACTCCTTTGCTGTGCGCATTATGAATGATATTGAGAAGCGTTTGGTGCGAGAGGTAGGAATAACAACCAAGAAAAGGTGGTATCATGCTGTGCGTCTGGATGTCCGATAGAAAAAATGAGGTGGCGGTATGAGCATATGCAGCTCCTGAGCACACTCTCCAAAATACAGTTTGTAGAAGACCGACAGACAGGCAACTTTGCGGCAGTAAGCTAAAGAATTTTGCTAAAAGAAAAGACAAGCTAAAGAGCTTGATTTTCATCAATTTGCTGTCACTCTCACTTCTGAGCTGAATCGTGTCCAGAGCAGCAAGTTGGTATTTTGCTGAGCTGTCCCAGAGGTAGCCGCAATATTCCATGCAAGATCGGACTTAAGCTTTATAGAGAGTTAAAATATCAGCCCAGGTTTTAGATGCAAGTGCTTTTAGCTGCGTGAAATATCAGCCCAGGTTTTAGATGCAGTTTGAGCTTTGGACTCGATGCCAAGAAGCTTGAGGCTGTCGGTAACAGGTACAGATGTACCTCGGAAAGTAGGAGTGAGGTTAAAGGAACTCCTTTTTGCTGTGAAAAGACACGCTTGAGTTTTGGAGGTGTTTAAATGAACAATGTTACTGTCACCCTACTGGGAAACGCGGTTTAGCCTCTGGTTTGTACGCGCGTCCATGGCCTCTCACATCAACATCACGTCGTCACAACTCGCTTTTGCGTTAGACAGGTATCTCTCTACGACAGTACTGTCGTCTGCATACCCAACAATTCCTGGTATAAATAGGTCGTTGATGTGCAACAGGAAACGTGTATAGTCATAACATAATAAACACAAATCTATAATCTAAGATTACAGTGGTTTGTGTGTTTGTCTGTCCGCTCTTTTTCCCGCTCTTTTTCCGTTGTATCAATAACGTTACCATAGCAACGCGTTAACCGCAAGTAGTTCGTCTACCGGACGCTAGATGGCGCTAATAATAGAAAAAATTAAAGAATTTTGCCCACCCGTGCGAAGCCAGGACGGGCCGCTAGTATATCTAAAGAAATTATTAAAAGAAAAATGGAAGGTTTCTTAGGTTTCAGCGGATTCCAACCCACATCCCCTCGCTATCCGGGCGAGTACTCTCCCAGTTACGGCACAAGAAATTTTACAAGTATTTTTTAAGCTGACGCCAGCGTTATCTCTTCATTTTCTAGGCACTGCTACCTACAACACCGAAAGTAACGTAATCGGTAGCTAAATTAGAAGATAACTCGCCCGAACAGTAAGGGAATGTGGTTTCAAGTCCCACCTGAGACAAGTAGATTTCTTTCTTGTAATGATATCCTTAAATAAGGAGGATATCTCCTTAACTAAGGGGTGGAACTCTTTGCCTGAGTCTGTGTTTCCTGACAAATACAATTTAGGGGTATTCAAGTCACGAGTGAATAGGTATCTTCTAGGCAAGCGGGTCACATCCTAGATCGCATCGACGCTTACCATCAGGCGAGATAGTGGTCAAGCGCATGCCTATTTTCTATGTAAAAAAAAAAAATTTTTTTTTTGATAGATCAGCTTAAATATCAAAAAATATAATAAACAAGCAAATTTAAGATTAAATTAGCTTAAATGTCAAAAATATAATAAACAAGCATTATTTGCCGTTAAAATATTTTTTAATATGACACCAAAACCCATAAAAAGTGATAAAGAAAAAATTTAACTCAGATGGCACTCGAACCCAAATCCTTTTTTTTTTTTTTTTTTATTTAGGATGGGTTTGCTCTTGATCCCAATCAAGCCCGGGGGCCATGACAGAATCCACGATGGAACGAGCTAACCCAGAAGGTGCCTATTCACCCTGGCTTTGAAAATAGACGGGTTATAAGTTCTCGGAAATACAGACGCAGGGAGGGAGTTCCACTCCTTTGCTGTGCGCGTTATGAAGGATGTTGAAAAGCGCTTGGTGCGACAGGTAGGAATATCAACCAAGAAAAGGGTGGTAGCCTGCAGTGCGTCTGGATGTCCGATGGAAAAAAGGAGATGGCGGTATGAGCAGATGCAGCTCTTGAGCACACTCTCCAAAGTACAGTCTGGAGAAGACCGCCAGACAGGCAACTTTGCGGCGATGAGCTAAGGTGTGAAGCTTGCTCTTCACCAATTTGTTGTCCCCGATGAGCCTCTCAGCTCTGCGCTGAATCGTGTCCAGTGCAGCAAGTTGGTATTTTGCTGAGCCATCCCAAAGGTGGCAGCAATATTCCATGCAAGATCGGACTTGAGCTTTATAGAGTGTTAAAAGCTGTCCTGGCGTGAAATATCGCTTGACCTTATTTAGGACGCCCAGCATTCTGGCTGCAATTTGAGCTTTGGATTCGATGTTGGCGCTGAAGTTAAGGTCTGAAGACAACTCCATGCCAAAAAGCTCGAGGCTGTCGGTCACAGGTACAGATGTACCTCGGAAAGTAGGAGTGAGGTGGAAGGAACTCCTTTTTGCCGTGAAAAGACACGCTTGTGTTTTGGAGGCGTTGAAATTAACAAGGTTACTATCGCCCCACTGGGAAACGTAGTTTAGCCTTTGGTTTATTCGCTCAACCATGGCCTCTCTCATGAACATCACGTCGTCGCCGCTGGCTTTTGCGCTAGACAGGTATCTGTCTACAACAGTACTGTCGTCTGCATACCCAACAATTCCTGGTATTAACAGGTCATTGATGTGCAGCAGGAAAAGCGTCGCAGAAAGAACAGACCCCTGAGGAACTCCGGCATCAATAGGCACTGAGTCAGAGGAGCAGCCATCGACAACAACTCTGATCGATCGTTCAGTCAGGAAGTCGGCTAACCAACTGCAAAAGTCAGCGGGGATACCGTACGCAGGAAGCTTGCGCAGCAGACTTGCGTGCCAGACCCTGTCATAAGCCTTCGAGATGTCAAGTGACACGGCAAGTGCTTCGCCGTGCATCTCAAGGGCCTCGCCCCAGCAATGCGTGACATAAACTAGAAGATCCCCAGTTGAGCGTCCTCGGCGAAAGCCATATTGACGGTCACCGAGGAGATCGTTGTCTTCTAGGTATTAGAGCAACTTGCTGTTCAGCACTCTTTCCATAACCTTACAGAGTATGGAAGTGATGGCGATCGGTCGGTAATTGCATGGGTCGGCACGACTACCCTTTTTGGGTATTGGTTGCACATTAGCAAGCTTCCAGGATTTTGGGACGGTTTTTGTGTTGAGAGAGAGGCGATACAAGCGTGTTAGCACAGGAGACAACTCAGGCGCACAGTACCTCAGCACTCTTGCTGGTATGCCATCAGGACTTATTCACGTCCAGACCAAGCAAGACTCTACGGACCTGCTTATTGTGAATTGTGATCTCCGACATCGAAGAATCACAGCGAGGTATGTTTGGTGCTTGTTGAGAGCCGGTGTCAAGACGGGAATTGCTCGCAAACAGAGAGGCAAATAAACTTGCTTTCTCAGCTGCAGAATGGGCCAGTGACCCGTCAGATTTCAGCAATGGCGGTAGCATAGGACGGCAGAAATTCGTTTCGACTGACTTCGAGAGGGACCAGAACTGTTTACTTCCATTCGGATAGGAAGACAGTTTCATCCCTATTCTGCTGATGTGGTCGAATCTCGCCTTTAGTAACACCCTTTTGCATGACTTGGCGGCCGAATTATAGGCTCTCTTCTTCGCTCGAATTCTCATTGCACGATTCCCGCGATCGCGGATTTGCACCCAGGCTTGGTAAGCAGATTGTTTTCGGGCCTCAGCACGAGCACAGGCCGCATTATACCAAGGTCGGGACTTGTAACCGAGCGGGATGTCGGAGAATGGAATAAAATACTCCATTCCCTGCCGAATTACATCCGCGATCGCATCAGCGGTGTACGAAGGGTCGCTTGAAGAGAAGCAAGTTTGCCGCCAGGGGTAAGAAGCAAAGAAAATACGCATCTCGTCCCAATCTGCTGACTCGTAACGCCATACTCGCCTCATGCCCTTAGGGCTATCATCTGGAGGAGAGCAGATTGATACGGATTTCACCACACAGTGGTCGGACGATCCCAGTGGAGCTGAGACCGATACCGAATGTTTGTGTGGATCAGTTGTCAGCAGTAGGTCAAGACAATTGGGTGTGTGGCCAGCAATATCTGGAATTCGCGTCGCTTGATCCACCAGCTGGGTAAGATTTAGCGCTAGGGCAAATCGTCGCGCTTCTCTCCCAGCATGGTCAGTTTTCTGGTATGGGAACAGCCACTCTTTATGGTGAGCGTTGAAGTCCCCCAGAAAAACAAGCTCCGCCGCTGGATATCGCTGAGCTGCCAAGTCTGCCGTCTCTGTGAGGTAATCTATGAGCCGAGTCGTCTCCCGGTCACCGCTGTGCGATCGGTAGACACAGATGTAGAGCATCTTCTCTACCCCTGTGTCCACCAGAAGCCAGATAACAGAAAACCCGGATTTTTCAAAGCAAGCAAGCAAAGATTTTTCCTATGCTAAATAGGGCAAAACGCTATCACCGCTAGGCTAGAGAGCCTCTTTTCGTGTACCCCATTTGTCGCATTTATTTTTTAATAAAATTAATTTAATAGTAATGTACTAACTACGTACTATATTTATATATTACGTATTAAATAGTTATTTATCAAATTACTATATTTCAAAAAGATTGGAAAGGCCGAAACATTTAAAACCGTTTTAAATTGAGAATGTTTATATCAAGAGTACGCCATATCGTTTTTCATGTATTTCCGAATGGCGTCTGGGGAGAGTTTCCGAACTTGCCCGGCTTCGCCCTAGATAAATTGCGGACGGAAGTTCCCTTCCTAAAAGTAAATCGGTCCTGATATCGAACTTTTTGCAGCACTCCTATTTTCGTTGGGTTGGTTTGATTTATCCTTGTTACCGAAATGAGAATCGTAACGAACTACGTTTGAATTCTCTATGTGGTAACTATTTTATTGAATACAAGCGACCCGCCCCGGCTTCGCACGGATGCAATGCGCGCCGTATTCAATAAAATAGTTACCACATAGAGAATTCAAACTCAAGTGTCACTCTCACTAGCGTGAACTAGACTCTCTCTCACAGACTAGCGGACTGGCGATTGAATACTGGACGTGTGTTCTTCTTACACGTATGAATTGCACACATGCTTTTTGTTTGTTACAATTGCATGTGGTGTTTACCTATTATTAATTGTACACTTAGTTCCTTAATAGTTGTATATTTTAAATTATGTAGTGTAACAATTGTTGGTAAACCAAAATAAAAAAATAACATTTGTTTGCGCCAAATATTATATAATAATAATAAGTTTATTCATTTTATTCGAAATGCGTGAAATTGCCATTATGAGCACTTATTTTCTAAATTAACCGTTTGATTTGGTTTGCGCGGTGGTGGTATGTGTCCATCTCTTTTTGACTCCCACCCCCGCCACTATTCCTTCCCTTGGCTCTTGAATTCCTCGGGACGAGCGCGCCGCAAGCGCAACAGTAGTGTGTGAGATAACGCCTCGAGAGTCGCAACGTAAGATCGCACGCGGTACGCAAAGCAACCCTGGGCCTTCGCGAGTGCTAGTAATTAGTGCCAATAAGAATTATTAAAACGTAGCAGTGGGACAATTAAAAGGTCACGAGAGGTTCTGCAGAAGCAAGCTGCACCGAGCCCCAAGTCACGCTTCCTGAGCCTAAAGCTGTAAGTCCGATCTCCTTGTCTTACTCCCAAAATATACCAGCGCAACCACATTATTTAACTGAAATAAGCAATCAAATCTTTTCCTACCCGTGTATTTATTAAGTAGGAAATCTTCATTTAGGAGATTACTAAGAACACTTCTTTTAGATTACAACATTTGAGCACGACACGGAGTCGAAACTTATCTTCTTAAAGTGTTTTGTTTAAATGATGAGAGAGGCGCGATGTGTAAGAAATGAATAATATAGTGGGTGTTAAATAGATAAATAAGATTATAAAATGATGACTCATTAGCCGAAGTACATGACGATCTGTCGAATTCAATGGGCAGTAGTTTCCCTTTAGTGTTATTAATATTTTTAAAAACTATGTATAAAACTGATTTTTATCTCTACTTAACTGCACTTAAAAATAAAATAAAAAAAACATCCCAGGGTCCACACACCACCTTCCAGTTCCATCATCAAGTTCCCATTGCCTCTCGTTAGGTTCTAGTCTCGCGTTAAGTTTCCTAGTATCTTAGGGTTTTGTCTTCCAACTTCGAGCGCCATTATCCGACCAGCTCAGTAGCACCATATTATTGTAATTGTCATCTTAACTACATAATACATGAAAAGTTACGTAATAAGATAATACATGAACTAGTCTTGAACAAAAATCAGCTTCTTTGATTTTAATACGTCGTCACGAGAGACGACAGCTCGGTTCAATAAAAGCATGTTAAAAGGCAATCTTATGTTATTGTACACTCACAATCTGGCGTTCCAGTTCAAAACCAAATTCGCCTAATCATACGTTAAGTTAAACACTCTAAAAATAAAATAAACTTATTTAAATAGCTTAACGTTGAACCAAACAACAAAGTGCTTGATGTGTTGTCGATTGTACCTTTTTTATCCTTACCGAAATGTAGCCAAATTGCAGCCGCGGCTGTGAGATAAAAAGGGGAACTTGTATAATTATCATTTCGAATGTAATTAAAATCCGTTTAAGCAAAAAATTGATTACTCAAAATTACTTTAAAATTCAATTAAATTACTCTAGTCTACGTAAAAAAAGACAGTTAATACTTCACTTCTTTTTTTTCCTCTTTATTTATGGCTTGCACGCTTTGCGAATTTAGCCAGTGTCAAGTAAGTATAATTGTCAGTTATGGATTTATATATTTTTTGATAGGTTTCAGTAAATATGTGGGGTTTTACTGAAACGTCCCCGTGAACTTCTTGAGAGAGCAGGAAAAAGACAACTTCCGCTGCTTTGTTACACTTGCCAACACTCTTGTATGTTCACCAACACTTAGCGGTTAATAATCCACCATTATAACGCACTAATATCCTCCACAAGACAAATTTCAACAATAGAAACAAGATCACCAACGTGACGCTTCCCGCTCCCGCCAAAAAGTCCAATACTTACTTCGGTTAAATATCGTGACTTTCATCTGTTTTTTGCTGTAAGCATTAAAACGTAAACTGTCAAAAGTACTGAGCTTAATTCCTGTGATCTTACAATAACTCAACTCCAAGTTCGCTTTTTGTTGATTCTCGCAAGATTAATAGTCACAGCTGCGGCCCATTTGTTGCGAAACACACAAAACTGCCATCATAATGCCACAGAAGTAGCTTGCATTCGTTTTATACTGAGCAAATAAATTAACACAGACATTATACGTCATGTTTGGATTTTATTATCATGATAAAAAATATTAATAAAACAAAAATACGTAGCTTACATCCGCAAAAACATGGCTTGGAATTTGAATTTATTGGGCTGTCTACTCTTGATATACACTTTTGAGAGTTCGTTTTATATTTTGAAAACCGTTTGATGCAACGGTAGCGATCCTGCCTTTCGCACCGACAGTCCTGGATTCGAATCCCGGAAGGGGAAGGTGTTTGTGTGATGAATACAAGAATTTGTACCTGAGTCATGTGTATTTATAGAAATGTGTGTCTATCCGTTACTCTAACATCCATAACACAAGCTTACTTTGGGCGAGGCTGATTGATGTGGATCTAAGAAATATTATATTATATTATGTCGCTTGGTTATGGTAAGCAAAGGACGGGCCGCTAGTCGTATAATATACTAGCGGCCCGTCCCGGCTTCGCACGGGTGGTCAAAATTCTTTAAATTTTTTCTAGCATTCAATATAGCCTATGAAACTCAGCAATAATGTGCCTTTCTATTGGTGAAAGAATTTTTAAAATCGGTTCAGTAGATCCCGAGATTACCCCTTACAATTTTACAAATATACAAACACAAATTTTACTTCTTTATAATATTAGTATAGATAAGTTGGAAATAAAACTTAAAAACAAAACCTATTTATCATCGTGACTGCGTGGGCTTATAAATAGTTCCCAAAACGAATTATTTAGCAAGAAGTTTGCGTGGGCCAATACTGTAACTATGTAATTGTACGGTCCATACTGATGTGGGCAGCAAAATCCCACGAGCTTGACCTTCTGGGCGTACCTAAATAATTTACACTTCTATTCACTATTGATAAGGGATTTTAGCGGTATCCGAATAGAGTGTTCTGAACACTGTTTTTCATTTCTGTTTTAAAAGTTAAACAGAAAGAAACTGTAACATTTTGAATCTGTTTTAGAAACTACCGGTTCATAAGTGTTAATATCTGTTACAGTCAATAAGGTTCACATTGGCATAACTATGCGACAGCTCACTAATGATTTGGGTACTTTGAAATGCCTATGTTGGTGTACTGTGTATATACACAGATAGTTAAAAGTAAAACAGTTTCTAACAGATTGGTAACTGAAAACATTATATTTGTTACACTTTTATAAGTGTTCGACGCAAAACAGGTTCAAAACACCCAAATAAGTGTTCAAAACACCCGAATTCGGTTTCGGTTTAAAGATATTTAAACCGAAACCGAATACCGAAGTGATACAGGAATAATTCTGAAACCCTTATGAAAGTGTATCCTTATAAAGGTGTTTTTGAATCCCTGCTATTGATATTAAGACTATGTTCCGACTTTCCGATAAGTTTTTGATATTTAATAAGTCAAATAGTAGTTTTTGAAATTCTATATTGATTCACAGATTTGTTGGACAAGATTTATATCTGATTGCAATTGATATGTGTTTGAAATATATGAATTAACTAATTCTTAAAAAGCATAAAAGAAATTAATAATATCATGAGATATAAATTGAGTCTCAAGGTTTTTTTAATAAATAAAGCATATTATACATTGAAAGACTACTTAAATGATCCTGACGTTTGACATTGAGAGTGTTAGTTATTTAGTTTTACGGGGCGTTTTCCGCACTTAGCCTCCTGATTGGGCCATTGTACGTGATTGAGTATTCTTTTTTTACTCCAGCCATCCTAGTCCATCCAAGCTTCCGGTAGTGATTTTGGAGACTGGAGAAAGCGTGCCCGTTGATCAGCCACGCTGTTGCATTCCAAGAGCACGTGATGTGGCGTTTCTTCCGCCTCCATGCAGCCTCTGCATAGAGGGCTGTCTGTCACACCTATATGGGGTAAATAGATGTTTATTCAGAGGACTGTGTCCGGTTATAGTACCTAGTACTTTACGGATTGCGTCCCTGTTTAGTCTGGTGAGGTTGCGGGCAATCTTTTTCGAAGCCACCCGAATGGCATTCTTTGTTTGCCTACAGCCTACACTATTGTTCCATTCTGTTTGGTGGTTGTCCTCTGTTTTTTTACGCAGCCATGTTCTAACTTGTGCCATGGGTATAGGCAGTAATGGTTCCGGTCCATACACCGTTCCATTTGAACCCCTTTTGGCTAGTTCATCTGCCGCGTCGTTGCCTAGTGAGTTGCTATGTCCTTTGATCCATTGCAAAGTTACACTGTTTGTGTTTGCAATGTTCTGGAGTGTGTTATGACATTCCAGTACTAGGACAGATGTTATGGTGTTGCTTTGCAGAGCTTGAAGTACGGATGCACTGTCGGAGACGATTTTGATATTATGGTCTCTGACATCTCTGGCTGCAACCGCCTATGCTGCTTTGGTGATACCTATACATTCTGTTTGGAATATAGTGTTGAGTTTATCTAAGGTGGTCGAGATTTTGATGTTTAGGTCATTCGAGAAGACACCGGCTTCAGTGCCCCATGAGGTTTTGGAACCGTCTGTGTATATCCTTACTTCTCTTGTGCCAGAGTTATGATCTTTTTCTGCTGTAAGTTGGATATTGTATCTTCGATCGAAAACATGATGACACTGTATACTGTCCGTAGGTGCCTCAAAGAGTGGGTTTTCTTTTAAGATATCCTTTAGAACAGTTGAGTGTGGTGTTTCTATGTTTTGTTTCCATAGTCCGTTTGCTCTTAATCTAAATGCGGCCGCCTGTGCCTCTTCTTGGGTAGCAAGGTGTAGGGGTCTTAGATTGAGCAAGATAATTATTTAAGATTATATTATAACCGGATTCCGGTACAAAATAATATTTTTATTACATTTATTTGCAATGTTAATAGGTATTTTAATTAAATTACAGGTGTTTCCGTTTTTCGTATCGTATTTTTGAACTGTGTAGCGCGGTCGGGTCGACTTGGCAGAGGTAAATAGCATAGAGTACTCAACACAACATTGATCGAATCTTCTAGTAACTCACGACCTGATTAGTCTTGAATGAATCGTGATTTGATCAATCGCGATCGACTCACGTCTGCATGTAATATCTAATAGTGTACGATATCGGGATTCCAGAATCCACGAGTAGAATTTACAAAACTTAAAACTCTGAACGTAAACATATTTAATGACTATTGGTTAAGATCGTCAGTTTAGTAACCCAATAGTACTAACGTAACGTTACCCAATAGTAACCCAATTAGTAACACAATTCAAAATACTAGCAACGCCATCTCTTGGGTGTATGGCAAACTAAACATCACATGTACATACACTAGACTTAACAAATAGTATGAATAATATGTATATTAACTTGCTGGCGATCAAACTGTGAATAAGTAAGGTCCTTTGTTTTTATAAATAAAATAAATAAACGATAAGTGACTCTAGTCTGTTCAAATAGAGCATACAAGACTCGAATCCTTCCCAACACTGACTATGACACATTACATAAATTAATCGATTACTAATAGCTATTTGTTTGTTGTCAATTCATTATGATATACTTCTACATTGTATACATATTATTGGTTCTGACTTTACCACAGAACGGACGGACTGTACAGACAAAAAGACAAAAGAAGATTGATGGGTTTCCATTCAGAAAGTAGGCAATAAGTAATTTGTGTTCGTAATTGAAAAACAGGCATGAGAAATGTGTTGGTTAGAGAAACGTTTCTGTAAGATAATACGCACCCTGTTAAAATGAACTTATGATTGTATCTTTTAATTTCATAAAAAAAATATATGTTTGTCGTTAGATCCTCATTTGTTCCGAAACCGTTGATCAGATTGTGATAGAACTTTGTTAAGTTGTTTTATGCATGCTAGGGAAGGTTTACATGTAAATATTGAGCAAAAAAAGATTGGAAAAAAGAGCATTGCAAAGCATGCCGGGTGCAGCTAATTTATATAAATAAAAATCAATGTTTGCTTGTTCACTATGCGTTCCGAAACCATTGATAAGATTGTGATAAAACTTTATTAAGTTATAGGCATGACAGGGAAGGTTTATATGTATAATCAGCAAAAAAAGATCAGCAAAAGTGCATTGCAAAGCATGCCGGGTGCAGCTACTATTAAATAAAAATACCATTTTAGATACGTTTAGAGCATGACTGAATGAATCAATAATTTTCTTTGCTGTTTCGTTTCAGAACAAGCCATGACCCGTGACCTTGAGACAGTAATCCATTTTAATGGTTTCATTAATCAAGTAACGATTGCGTCTGTACGTTTATATTGATTTTCCTCTAAGAAACACTTAGACCTCTATTAATCTGTTTTTAAGGGCTCGAGAAAGCTTAGTTACGGGTGGAATTTGTAACACTTGAAATAAAACTGATATTTTTAAATGATTATTACATTGTATATAAACTATAGCTTTTCTACAACAATCTACTAAATTATTAAAGCCAGAAATCAAATATAAATTATGCGCAAAAACTGTAAAAAATTGTATTATTTAAATATATAATATGCGCGAAAGTGTGAGAACTATATATCATTTATAATAATGTAACAAAAAATAAGTTTTTAGGAATTGTGGGATTCTTAAAATATATAGTATTCATAGATGTGCGTCAGGATCTTTAGCAAGTCTCGTTCTATACGGGATTATCTTTTCTCGTTTCCGGAGAGTAATGTGTCTTTTCATAATCCCATATATAAGATCTGACAGAACATACAACGAATTGGATAATTGATTGGTAGCTATTATAAAAACATAGTATACATGTAATATACATACATGTGCAGTCTCCAAACATAGGTTAGGTAGTATGTCGCAAAATGACATACAGACATATATATAATTTATGTTTATTATAATATGTTGCCGTTTGTTGCTACAAATAAAGAAATGTTATAAGAAAAGAAAATATTTTTGAAAATATTGTATGAGCTTTATACTTTTTCCATACATTCATTAACTTACCATTTTTATTTTTGTCATAGAAAAACGACGACGAAGTGTCTTTTAAAACCGACGCGGTCTGTTTGTAGTGATTGCTTTTTCCGAGCATAACGAAGTGGGTGGGAGTGGATGTTGCATCGTAACGAGGGAGCTACATTTTAGCCAAACAAAAATAAACCTTACGACCTTCCTAAGTCAACTCGATTAATTAATTTTTAAGGTCAGTGATCTGTGAGCAAATTTCGTACCTTTTGTAAGCGATAATATTTTAATATTCAAACTCCATTAAAGAGTTTGGTGTTTGTTTGTTTTCGTGTATTTGCAAAAGATCTACATTGCGAGAATTTAAGTACCATTGTACAGACCAATATTAGGTTGTGGTTTTCTGAATTTCATTTTTATTGAATAGAAGTATATTTTTACATATTTTTATATCAAAAACCCAACATAAAATCTAGATTAAACCCAAAAAAACTATCCACGTTATATAGAGTAGATTTTGTACCATCAATGCCTACTTATTTTACCATTTGTATGCGAAAGATATCATGTAAAAAGTCTTTGCTCGATTGCTACGTGAAAGAAGGACGAACTGAGAAACACATCTTCGCACTTATCACATTAGTAGAACTTCCATCTATCCCTATTAAGACTGACTACAGCTTGATCTTGTGCTTTGTGTTTTTGTCCTTAAAGAGGTTTGGTAATACCATTCTGCTTGCAAGAATCGATTAGAATTGATGTTGTGCAGATACTGAAAAGCGATGTTCTTCAGTTTCCGTAATGTGCATCTATTGTAATGTACTGAATTACGGCGTCATACTGTGGGGTAACAGTGTAGATGCACCCGAACTTTTTATTTTACAAAAAAAATGTATACGTGTCCTAGCAAATATAAAACAAAGAGAAAGCTGCTAACCTCATTTCCAAAATCTTAATACTAACATTACCGTGCTTATACATTATAGAAATGTGTAAGTTTGTAAGAAAATACCTGATTTTTTATACTAAAATCATATCAATCAATCATAGGCACAACACCTCGTTATAAAAATAGTCTTTTGCTAACAAAGTCTAAACTTTACACAGCTTAGGTCTTTACCCGATGTTAATTAAAATTTAGAATAAACTACTATTTAACAGAATACTTAAAAGCAGAAAAAAATACTCATAAATTCAAAAGGTCATTGAAAAAGTTATTAATAACAAAAAGCTATTATTCTATAAATGAATATTTTGAGGAAAAAAAACTCTGAATGTCTGCCCCTGTACCCTTCATTGCTATGCCTTCCGAGATGCATGTGATAATTAGTGCTTGTATGTTCTGTTTAGTCACTGAGTCGTATAGAACGCAATTCTAAATAAATAAACAATTCACTTGCACGGTGAGTCTGCTTCTTTTCTCGTAGTTTTTGCACACCGAAGACTTAAACCGAGTAGTTAATTTTTAATAATTACGAAATAAAACGGAATGAGACTCTTCAAGTGTCGGAGGTACGTTGGATTTTAGTAATGTGCCTTCTCTGTTAGGCATTCACTGGCCACGGAGCATTTTCACATTACCTACCATTTGCGAGCCCGAATTAGAAGTGACAGCACTCTACCTTATTACAACTTGTCCTAAATACAAGCTGAAGAGAAATGATCTGGAAACAGAAATAAAAAAAAAACAACAAGCAAGTTTAAGAATATAAAAATTATAGTTAAATTTTGTCTTGTTTCTGGTTTTGCTGTTTTAATGTTAAAGTTATATGTTATTTAAGCATCAAAATTGTTAACTGATACAGTCTTTCATAAATGCTGTACATGCCTATGATTGGAGTGTTGTTGTGTGTTTACAATGTGTGTTAATTATGTGTATGCTGTTGGTGTGTCAAAAATAAACAAATAAATTAACTAGGCGATGCAGTCGCTAAGCATAAAGCTACGCTAGCACCATATATTGGAGCGGAGCGTAATACCTAAAAAAAGAAAAAAAAAATTTTGGTTCGGTGGGAATTTTTGCGAATTTCAAAATTCCGACACGGACTGGTCCTAAACCTGTTGATTCGATTCCACACAAAAATTATTAAAATCGGTTAAGAACTCGGGAAGTTATGGCGTAACAGACATTCCGCCATTGAAGCTGATCCATGGGAGTTTCGCTCACTTCGCTCGCTCCGCTCCAATAAAACAGCAATTGAGAGGAACAAAATGTAATATTTAAATCATTTAGGTTTTGTCCCATGTAGGCAAAGATAACTCAGACGACTTCACACGTGTACTTGAAAATACCTGAATTACAAATACAAAAACTAGTTTACCAAGCTTAAATTAAAAATATATTAAAAACAACCATTAAAAGATTTTAACAATTATGCACAACAGATATACAAAGATTTTGATTCCTGTCAGAAGAACCAACGAAGCAAAAAAATGCTTGGAACATGGGGTGACTGAAGAATTAATAAAATTAGGAAAACAGATTAGCAAACACATCAGAAGCATTGTTGTGTTAACTTTACTTACTACCGAAATGTATACTTTGTTTTCCTTGGCGTACATGAAAGAGAAAAAATAATAGTAACACCGGAAACGTGCATTCGTCTGAACTGAATGCTGTCACTGCGTGTTCGCCGAAATTATGTTTTATATCTCAAGATCCTTAATGTTTATAACTATGTTCTGACTTAACATTACCGTATTAAATTAAACTCATACCTAGTCCGTTTTTAATTTAAGCTTAATTTATCGGAAAATGTTGAATAATATGGAAATACAAAATCACATAGGATGCTTTCTTAAATTTGTGGTTTATACATATTATGACATTGCAAAGTTTATTTTTTTTTAGTATATACACTCGAGAGCAATGAATCCGGGTCACTTAAAGAATGTTAAAAATCTCGGAAACTAAAAATGATAGGTTAATGCAATAAATTGTATTAATTAGACAATGTAATACTCCTTAAATGAAAGTAAAAAAATTTGAGTCACCATACATTTTATTAACACAAAATTACATAAAGAAAAAAACTGCTGATCTCTCCTTAAAACAAAAATAGGAAACATGAAATGTTTGAACTTTATTACGATTTTCTTGAATTTTAATACTTCGTATTGCCTCCTCGTGCTTCCATTACTGCGTTTACGCGGTTTGGCATGCTGTACACCAAGTTCCTTATACGATTTTGGGGAATATTCTCCCATTCCTCTGTGAGAGCAATTTTGAGCTCACGAAGCGTGATTGGGGGAGGGTTTCGTTGTTTTACGCATCTACCTAGCTCGTCCCAAGCATGCTCGATCGGGTTGATATCCGGGCTGCGCGCTGGCCACTCCATACGAGTAATGTTCATCTCTTGAAGGTAGTCATTCACAATCCTACCTGTATGAGGTCGGGCATTGTCATGCATAAATATAGCATCCTCACCTAAATTGACCATAAATGGACCAACGTGATCATTGAGGATTTCTTCCACATATCTAACGCTAGTTAAAGAGCCGTTTTCTATGATCACCAGCTCTGTGCGACTTTCAGAAGAAATTCCGGCTCACACAAGTACAGACCCACCACCGTAGGCTACTTTTTCTTCGATGCATGCTTGCTTGAATCTTTCCCCTGGTCTTCGATACACTCTGTGTCTTCCATCGTGCTTGTAGAGCATAAATTTTGATTCGTCGGAGAACATAACTTTTTCCAATCTTCAATACTCCAATTTACGTGGCTCTCGGCATATCTTAGTCTTGAAATACGATGCCCACGCTCCAGTTTAGGGCCGTCTGCAGGTCTAAGGGGTTTTAAGTTAGATTCAGCAAGCCGACGTCTTACTGTCCATGCACTTGGGTTACTTCCTCCGAGGCGTCGAAACTGATTGGTGAGTTCAGTTCCTGTGAGAAAGCGATTTCGAAGCATGGTGTTCACCAAGTATCGGTCTTCTCGTGCTGTGGTACACCTGGTTCTGCCCGTTCCTGGTCTGCGTAGGTTAGAACCAGTTTCTTCGTAACGTCGGAGAACTCTTTGTACTGTTGACAGCGACACACCGACAGTCCTGGCTGTATCGCGCTGACTCCGGCCGGTTTCCAGCATTGTAAGTATTCTGGTGCATTCTTCAGGCGTAAGCGACATAATTTCAGCTTGAATAATGAATATAGAGCACTATCAACATGGTTTATGTACCCACATAAATGACAGATTACAAACAAAAGCAAAACCAAATGCTGTAATTTCGTAGTTCCATCTTCGAAAGTGGCCCTTTTTCAAATTTGATTTTTTTATGATATAACTTTACAATAACTAAGAAGTTTTAATACCTTCATTTAAGGAGTATTACATTGTCTATTAAATACAATTTATTGCATTAACCTAGCATTTTTAGTTTCCGAGATTTTTAGGATTCTTTAAGTGACCCGGATTCATTGCTCTCGAGTGTATATTTAAAACAGATAGTTGTTGACTTTGTTGTAATAAACTATGAAATGAATAACTGCTATTATGGTCGTAATAGAATAATATTGATTTTTTGTGGATTATATATGGTGGTGACGTACAGGGTTGCCAGATCTTAAAACTAAAAACGCCGGACAGACTAGTCAGTTTAGCCAGACTAACTAAAAAACCAAAAACTATTTTTCACAATTTCTTATTCAGGTATTTTTTAATCCAGAACACAAAAAATAATGCACATGATAATATTAAGTGGATAAAAATTCCCCGTTACCGTTTGGGCGCCAGTGTACGATGTAAAAATAACTATTTAAAATAGGAATAGCAAAAAAACACTAAAACCAAAGACAAGATTTGTTTTATTAATATAATAATAAACTTATTAAGAAATAAGTGTAATTACGATATTTGTGAAATTATCGTAAATTCACTACAAACAGACAGAGAGCTTTCGATGTACTATAAGACGTTTCTAAACGTTTGAATTTAGTTGTTATGATGTGTCGCGACCGAAAGTAGGGCCCAGGTTAAATGGTCCCAGCAATCTGTACACCAGAAGCTTTAGTGCGAGTTTACGCGTCAATATTCGATATCGTCTGCGTAAAATATTATTATGGATTTTTGTATGAGCGCCCCTAGCGGTAACGACGAAAACTACAAACGTAAACTACGAATTTCCATAGAATCCGTAACGCGCTGGATAACAAGTAACGAATGCGTGGAAACGCAGTAATAATCTGAATTCTATGAACTAAATTCTGAGGTTAGCTAACTTACACAACCATTGCATAATAAAATACGAACAAGCTGTTTCGCTTTGAAAGTTTGTTAAGTTTTTATTAAAAAACTTCAACGAAACTATACAGACAAAGATAAATACCATGTTACGCGAAAATCGCAGAAGATCAATCCAATGATATAAAAAAGGACAACTTTTAGAGTATAAATAAGAATAATACAATAACGCCATCCATTTGATACCACATGAAAAAAACATATATTTTGAAGAATGATTAAAATAATAATTTACTTGTTGGCGATATAAATTGTCCCCGTAATTAATGAAAAATTTAATACATGGCTTAATTACGACCTGCCAAAAGTACTTTCCATTATTTTACAATAATGGAAACACGATATGGCACTTAGCCGAGGGTAACGATGGGGGTAACCAGTCATGTTAACCTACGAACTTTTGAGAACCAACCTCATTTCTCTACATTGCTTTGGCAAATTTATTTAGCTTTGGAAACAGGACTATTAAACAAGATATAAGTTAAATTATTATAACATAAAAATACTAGAAAAAGTCGACTCGGGTCACAAGTGAATTCTCAGGCGGGAATGGAACCCGCAACCTTTGGAAATCCGGTCCAATGCTCTCCCAATCCCGAGTCGACTTTTTCTAGTATTTTTATGTTATAATAATTTATTTTATAAGATCGCATTGAAAATGCATAAAATATATAAAAAAATATAAAGATATAAGTTTAAAAAAATCTTTTTTATATTTGAACTTTTTAGCTCGTTTTATTTATAGCTAATAAATAAAACGAGCTAAAAAGTTAAAAAGCCCAAACTCGATGAGGTTGTGTTGTTTTCTTCTTCACCTTCTTGCTCCAGCATCAGACCCTGGTTAGCATATAGGATCAAATTACTCGTAAATACGATTCAAACGAGCCTTTTAAATTGCGGAGTACTTAGGGCAACCTTCCAGCTCCAGCATAAGGTCAGCCCCATGTCATCATAATATTGTATTGTCAGGCGATATACATATGCATGTAAGATTTTAGCTCAATTGGAAACCGGAATGTGGGTCAAATTTAACTTGCAAGATTTCATTAGATACCGGGAAAAGGTGAAATAAAAGCTTGTGAAAACAAACCCAATTTAAAATTCAAATTAATTTGGGGTGTTTTTTTCAATTCAGGCGGTTCCTCCTCCTCCATTAAGAAAGAGGAAAACTATCTTTTAATGATAAAACTATTATCGAAAAAGATAGACTAGGAACGAAACTGTTTACAAAATTAGTAACGCCTACACAGCTACGAACGTTGTTCTCCGCCTACGGCGTAGACGATGTAGTTCGTAGCCCTTTTATACATTCACATAAAATTATTATTAATAGAAGAAACACTTGCCTCGTGTCTGAAGAAAAATGGATACATTTCAGTATGAAATTGCAAAGTTTTATTCAAAGAGAAAGCCTTATTTCTTTAACAGCTTGAAGCAATATGCGGTAACACTTTATTCCACCTTTTATCTGTCATACGTCAATCTGTGTCGCTTCTCGTTTATATTTTGTAAGGTTATGGGCGTCCCACAAGGAAAATCTTTCCCACGAGATTTTCCTTGTGTAAATATTGTGTAAATATTTGTGTACCTATTTTAGTTTCGAAGTGGGTAGTTGGAATTAATTTATCTTACTTGTGATAGTTTACGATTGTGTATTTAATGAGAGGTTGCGATGTTTCCATATAACTTTTCATTGATTTCAAGTTTGAGCTGCTTTGTTTATATTTAAACACGTTGCTTATAGCAAATGAATACTTATACCTACTAAGAATTAGGTTTTTTACGACCTGCAGTTACTGACTTCCAGTGCTACGATCCTAGAAAAATTAAAAGATATACTCATTTTGCAACTTGAGGATGTTTTTTTAATATTTTTCATCACTTTATTGTCATTAAATAAATATAAGTAGCAAATAAAACAGTTAATTGTTTTTTATAAGCTTTGTATTAAGATATATCCAAATTGTTTACAAACTTTTCTTTGCGCTGGTACAAAATATCATGTAATTTTTTTGTATAAATGGTATAAAAGTAATGAAAATACTTGGTGATGTAATATGAACACTGGATCAATTTGTTTGCTGCAAAATCTATTAAGGGAGATGTATTATTATTCAAATTAGGGAGCGTGGTGTGGGGCTGTTTTTATGATAATTTTCTCAATAAGGTACAGGATAATATACTCTTTCTAATAAATCTTTGGAAGTATTATAATTTAAAATGTAGTACAATCGAAAAATATAATAATACAGTATTAATTATATTTAGATATTATAATATAACAAAATTAAAAAAAAAGAAAGCATATGTGCAATTAACACGAGGTAGAAGTGAAACCTTCAAAAATAATACGTACACGTATACAAAATACCACGGTTGGTGTGATGCCTTCTCTCAAGCATTGTACTTCGCATGCGCACACAAACACGTATTAACACACGTACATAATGCTTCCTATCTCATTTTCTCCTACGTTAAATCTCATGAGTTCATGTGTCTGTCTCTTTTTACTGTCGCTTTTTCGTTTTATCGACTTTCAAATCACAACGATGCCAAAGTTTTCACTTCAAAACCAGCCTTAACACTGCTATTCAAAGGGTACCCAAAAGGCTGGCAGTATTTCCTCGTTGAGACCTATAATAATAGTAAAGCCTATTTTATAATCTACAGGATTTAAAAAAAAAACAATAACATCGTTTTTCTAGTAACAGTGTTTTTTTTTAAATGTGCGATAGGCGCCGAAGTGTATGAACTAAATATATAATTACTGTTTGAATTAATATTTACCCCAGTAACGGGGTATGTATTAACGAATGACTTTATTGATTTTGATGACTATGTTTCTGAAAGGACTTACCTACCTAACTGATTGTTTTTGTTACTAATATCAAAGCTGAATAACCAAAGCATGCTATGAATCAAAAAACAAACAAAATAGTTCATTATCATTGAAAATATAAACCTTATTACAAAATTTGTACTATGGTAGGTAAAGACAAAACAAGAAAATAAAAAAAAGGTAATGGTAACCCTATTACTATGGTAAGTAAAGACAATTTTAAAATTTCCACCTGTTTAAAAAAAATCTAAATTCTTTTATTCCGGACAACTCACAACAATTATTCAGTCCTAATTTAAGCTGAGCTTGTACTATGGGTACTAAATAATGTATAGAATACTTAAATAAGTATATAAACGACCACGATTCGGGAACAAATGCTTCTGTTCATCACTGAAACGTATGCTCCTACCGGGATTACAGACCCGGGACCTTTGGAGCAGAAGGTAGAATCGCTACGGTTTTAAGACCGTCCGTTTTCAATGTTGTAATTCTTTTGGAGTTATTTATTTTTAACTAGCGACCCGCCCCGGCTTCGCGCGGATGCAATGCTCTACTATATTATGCATGTATTATACATATAAACCTTCCTCTTGAATCACTCTATCTATTAAAAAAAACCGCATCAAAATCCGTTGCGTAGTTTTAAAAATTTAAGCATACATAGGGATATAGGGACAGAGAAAGCGACTTTGTTTTATACTATGTAGTGACAATGTGTCGTTTATCTATTACAAGGATGAATCAAAAACGTTCCCCTCTTTTTATTCTGCGAGAGATAATGGTATTTGACCCGAGTAAAAGCATTTTGTTTATCCCTTCGAAGAACGTACAGCAGTGGTGCCCAAAGTGCTTTCATGTCATAAAATATTTCGGTAACTAAGTACTAGTCGTACTTCGAGCTATTTTTAAAGTCCACTTTTAAGTGCAAATAGGAATTTTACTTTAATATTTATGCTTTTTATCATTTAAAATCAAAATGGGGTTAAAAACGTTTGTAATTTTCCATTTCTTGTCACAAATTGACTGATTTGACAAAGCTTGTTTACTTTTGATGTCTTATAAATCTCTTATAAATCCATGTACGCTGGCTTGCGCACGAAAAAGCATGACTCATTCTCACGTTTCCTTATTGTCACGTTCGGCCTGAGCCGACCGTGCAAGCAACAACGCAGAACAAGCGATAGAGAGGCACGATCGGGCTGTGTTTGGCTTGCGACGCATCTGTCTCTCTTCCACTCCATCGGCCGATGCATCCGAGCAGAAGAGAGTCAGCGGCAGAACAAAACCTACACGTGAACTGTTTTGTCAACTGTTTATAAAGTGAAGTGAAAAGTTATGTGGTTTCCATTGTTTATTACAACAACAATTGTGGTAAAAAAGGTCATTATTTCTTCATTTTAATGATTTGAATAGCGATATAATCTCATATATTTGTTCTGTGATTATTAAAAAAAAGTAGCATCGGTTGGCGAGTGCAGTAAATTATTACTGCACTCGCCAACAAAATTGTAATAAAAAATTATTATGACTTATTAAACTATCGTATCAAAAGTCAACTGCGGAGGATCTTAAAAACACATGTATATAAGTTGTAAATAAATTTTATATTTTTTATATATTTTATGCATTTTCAATGCGATCTTATAAGATATTATTATAATAGAAAAATGCTAGAAAAAGTCGACTCGGGTCACAAGTGAATTCTCAGGCGGGAATCGAACCCGCAACATTTGGAAATCCGGTCCAATGCTCCGGGATTCGAATCCAAGACCGTCGATGCGAAAGGCAGTATCGCTATCGGTGCACCAAACTGTCAATCGAGGCAACGTCCACTGCATAGAAGTAAAAGAAAAAGCATCTCTGCTGGTGGTTGTCTCTGGTTATGTCTGTATTGCTCTATTCCAAAAACAGTATTTCAGTAAGTAGTGACCTCCATAGTCGAGTGGCTCGCATACCGGTTTCCATGGTGACGCCATACCGAGGTCCTGGGTGATCGTGGGCCGGATCAATGTGTTTTCTATATTGATTCAAGCCTGGGTGTTGGGATAACATCGTTGTTATATTCCATAACACAAATTCTTTAGCTACTTTACTTGGGTACAGAACAATAATATATATAAATTATATATATATATATATAAATTATATATATATATATATATATATATAATAAAAATTAACAAATTACATATTTAAAAAAAAACCTACTATCCTATTTGTGTGTGTGTATGTGGGAGTGCGTGTGTGTTTGTGAGTGTGTGTGTTTATGTATGGATGAAGGAGATAAAAATATGATTTATCGTTTCATTTGACATTTGACAAACAATATATATGATATTTAAATAAAAGGTAGATTCAAAAACGTTTATTTATAAAAAAATAAGCAACATATTGTTTTTGTGACAGATGTGCTGAAACAAAAACTCTGTACAGAAATAATTTAATTAGTTAAAGAGGTAAGTTTGAGCATCACTGAAGAACAAGGGTAGCTTATATATATATTTAACTGCGCTATTTATACGTAAAATGGCCAGAATTTGAGGTATAAATTCGTTGGGTTGCTTGCGTGGGTGCGATACTGATTGGAAGGTTTACGTTTCGTTTTACTTGTATACTGCTATTAGTATCAATTACGGTAAGTGCCAAGACCTCCTAACTGAAATTCGTCGAGAAATTCACTTTTTGTCATTTCGAATTAAAAGTCGTTATTTGCATATTTTTATTAAATTTCCTAAGCCTATTTTCAGTTGCAAGCGCATCATGTTAAAAAATAAATAAACTATTATTTAACTACTTATTAACTTGTCAAGAAATTAATCGTTTTATTCAGTTTGACTATTATTTTGAAATTAGCAGTTAGGTGTTATTGGCACTGCGCCATCGATATTTATGTATCATTGAGCGAAGCTCTCTTTTAGGCAACTCACAAATTTCGCTTGTGTCCCTCCTGCTACTTAACTGTTCAACTGGTTCGAACGAATTTTGGCATGAACATACATGCTTATAATTTGACGGACATAGACTATGTAAAATAAATATAGACTTTACCATGGAGGAATAATCACCGAAAGAAAAATTCAAAAGCTGATCACAGCCAAACCGCTGATACTACATTGGTGAAATTTGGCGCCAAAACTCACATCGTGATCGTGACTAATGTGCAAAAAAAGTTTTGAAATCGGACATACCATCGAGGAATAATCACCCTTCAAAAATCTAATTGCTTCGCTCAGTATTTGTTAACAGCAGCATGTATTGCAGACCTAGTATATATATGTCTATCCGTTACACAAGTAACGCAGTATCCATAACACAAGTCTTACAGTGCTTACTTTGGGCTAGGCTAATTGGTGTGAATGTAAGACATATTATCATGATTATCGTCATCTTATTCTCGTTACTTACTTTGGATCACTTAATTCGAAATTAGATTTCAACGAACACTTCATACACCTAATTTTACTGAAGGTTTTTAAATTGTACTGCGACATTTAAAACACTTCTATTTTTGTTTAGCTTTTGACTGCTAGCTTTTTATGTCTAAAGAAATAGATTCAACTGATCTCACGTGTCAAATGTGTCTTAACCTCACGTCCCTTCTCTATCCGGGTGAATCCTCTTCACATTAAGCTACCGACATCTTGACGGACTCGTCGAATTTTCAAGTATTCTCGAATAATTTCTGTCCTTAAAGGGACTTATCATCAAATCAAAATATTTGCATGGAATAAGGGTACTGTTACGTATTAGGCCACACTGGATGATTATTTTATAACTTTCTTTTATAAAGAAATTTATTATTTATAAAAGAAAACGCCGGTGGAAGAAAATGGGTTTAAATAGTAAAAATAACAGAGAGAAAAAAGAAACAAGTGACAAAAAAAACACTTAAAAATAAAAATATAAAAGGTACCTACTTAACCTTTTATATTTTTATTTTTAAGTGTTTTTTTTTGTCACTTGCCTCTTTTTTCTCTCTGTTATTTTTACTATTTAAACCCATTTTCTTCCACCGGCGTTTTCTTTTATAAATAAGTTCTCAGGTACAAACATTGTAGATGACCTTAATAACTAGGTCTGCAATGCTGCTGCTGTTTGCAAATACTGAGCGAAGCACTACCTTACCTAACCTCACCTAATTTTTATCAATGTGGCTTCAGCGGTTTGGCTGTGATCAGCTTTTGAATTTTTCTTTCGGTGATTATTCCTCCATGGTAAAGTCTATATTTTTTTTACATAGCTTATGTCCGTCAGGTTATGATCATGTATGTTCATGCCAAAATTCGTTCGAATCGGTTGAACCGTTAAGTAGCAGGAGCGAGACAAGCGAAATTTGTGAGTTGCCTAAAAGAGAGCTTCGCTCAATTAAATAACACAGTACATAGTATTTTTTTGTATTAATTGTCTAATATTAAAGAACGAATATTTTTACATCAGGTTGAGTTACAAAAACAAATATTTATCAGTAACAAACCTATAGTGGAGTAAATTAATTAAAACGGAATTATTATCATGTTTATATTTTTTGAAACTCCGATATTTTATTGTAGTTGCATGTGCTAAGAAATCATGGTAAGGCCCTTGTTCGCCAAAAGCTCGTTTCGCCTTTTTTTTCAACATTTCCGTTAGATTTACCTTAAAATAAAACGGACAAAGTTCTCAGTTAAATTCAATAAGTTAAAGTTAGGTGAGAACATAGTTAATTACATGAAGTATCTTGATATATAAGGTATTTTCATACAGCGAAAAGATCTTTCGACGTAGAAAACTTCCGAAAACAATTTCAAACTCCTTTCAGTATGCCCTCGAGATAATATCGTCATACTTATTCATAAATACTTCCGACATTGTAGTACGCCTCCAATAAACAGATGATGTATCTTAGAGAACATTTCTCGAATTTTATCTTAGACAACGCTTATGATTTTTAACTTTTCGTTCAATTTCGCATGGCCATATTGAAGTCTCTTAGAAGACGGCGGTTATTATTAGGCGGACCACCGTTTGGTGCAACGATAGCGACCCTGCCTTCGGCACATATGGTCCTGGGTTCGAGTTCCGGAAGGGGCAGATGTTTGTTTGAAAAAAAAATAGAATTTATACTTGAGTCAAGGGTATTTACATATATTTCTATAAATATTACATATTTATGTATCATATATGTATGTCTATCCGTTACTCTGGTATCCATAACACAAGCCTTATAGTGCATAGTGCATAGACTAGGCTAATTGTTGTGAATAAATAAATATATAATGTTTCTTACATTCACACCAATTAGCCTAGCCCAAAGAAAGCACTGTAAGGCTTGTGTTATGGATACTATATGATACATATATATGTAATATTCATAGAAATATATGTTAACACCCTTGACTCAGGTACAAATGCTTGTATTCATCATACAAACATCTGCCGCTTCCGGTATTCGAATCCAGGACCGTATGTGCGAAAGGCTGGATCACAGAGGCACGGTGTCAGAAATATTATTTTTATTATTTTTAATTTATTTAAATACTATTATTAAGCAGTATCTTTCCATTATTATGTTTTATTATTGAACAATATTAGAAAATATGACCTACATCACAGACTAGAGCTAATTTAGAAAAGTTAATTTCCTGCATTGACCGTGCCGGGGATCGAACACGGGTCCTCGGAATGGCGTTACCATGAACACAAACCGCTCGACCATGGAGTCGTAAATGCCTTAAGAAAGATAAGTTAAAATGCTTTTTATTCACATTCAAAGTCAACAACTATGCTATGACTTCGTAAGTCCTTTGTTTCTATGCAGCTAGAAACTTGATAAGAACTGTTTCTTCTCTATCTGTGTGTTTTATTTTATTATGTTAAACAAGCTTACAGTCTTCGAAATGTCTGAGGAGTTGAGCTAACTTAAGTTTAGTCTATCCCTGAAAACTTTCGGAGATGAGCGTGTACTAAATACAGATGCAAAATATATTTTCTGTTTTTTGACTGTTTTTTTTTATGTGAAAACTTCTTTATCATCTTTGTGATTTGAAAGTCGATGAAACGAAAAGGCGACATTAAAAAGAGACAGACACATAAATTCATAAGATTTAACGTCGGAGAAAATGAGATAGGAAGCATTATGTACGTGTGTTAATACATGTATGTGTGCGCATACGTAGTACAAAACTTGAGAGAAGGCGTCACAATAACCGTGGTATTTTGTATACGTGTAACAAAATACCACGGTTATTGTGACGCCTTCTCTCAAGCTTTGTACTACGCATGCGCACACAAACATACACACACGTATTATTTTTGAAGGTTTCACTTCTACCACGTATGAAATGCACACATGCTTTTTTTTTACTTACACTTAGTTTTTGATGAATTTATTCAATGTACAGACACACGCTTTCTTTTGATTTATTATAATATAATAACAATGATGAAATTAAATAAATCACTACCCCTTAACAGATACGAATTTCAAATGTTAATTTTGTGAGAGCGAAGGCAATTAGAATATATTTAAAGTGGGCAAGGTACATGTATTAACATATTTTAGCATATACGAGGGGTGATGGAAAAGTAATGATTATCGATTATTTCAAGGGCACATATAAATAAAAAATAATTCTTTTTTTGCTTGCTCATATACCCATTAGGTTAGCATAAAAAATTATAACAATAGGTCACGATTCCTGGGAGGTGCTTTGCTTTGCCCCGATCCCATACATAGGGCGATCGCTTCTATTAAGCCATATAGCCTTCATAGGTCTATGGAAAAATCAAGGTGGTGTTTCGTCAGTAAGTCGTTTTCTTTAATGGGTTTGCTCTAGATCCCAATCAAGCCCGGGGGCCAAGATAGGATCCACGATGGAACGAGAAGGTAACCCAGAAGGTGCCTATTCTATTGCAGGAAATACAGACGCAGGGAGGAAGTTCCACTCCTCTTGATGTGCACATTATAAAAAATGTTGAGAAGCGCATGGTGCGACAGGGAGGAATAGCAACCAAGAGACGGTGGTAGCCCGCAGTGCGTCTGGATGTCCGATGGAAGAAGGGTGATGGCGGTATGAGCATATGCAGATCCTGAGCACACTCTTCAAAAATACATTCTGTAGAAGACCGACAGACAGGCAACTTTGCGGCGGTGAGCTAAGGAATGAAGCTTGCTCTTCACCAACTTGCTGTCACCAATGAGCCTCTCAGCTCGGCGCTGAATAGTGTCCAGGGCAGCAAGTTGGTATTTTGCTGTGCTGTCCCAGAGACAGCTGCAATATTCCATGCAAGATCGGACTTGAGCTTTATAGATAGTTAAAAGGTGTCCCGGCGTGAAATATCGCTTGACTTTACTTAGGACGCCCGGCTTTATAACTGCAGTTTGAGCTTTGGACTGACATAACCGCACAGCCGGCTGTGAGTTATCCATGCAGAATCCCCCCGAGTTCGGAGGGTTTCCATTCCAATTGAAATTTGGAAAGTCGTAGATTACGGAACAAAATAAA
This sequence comes from Calamotropha paludella, assembly GCA_927399485.1. Classification (NCBI taxonomy): domain Eukaryota; kingdom Metazoa; phylum Arthropoda; class Insecta; order Lepidoptera; family Crambidae; genus Calamotropha; species Calamotropha paludella. The sequence goes on from OV656818.1 coordinate 21,241,761, forward strand.
GTACCACCATAACCTAACTTAAACATTAAAGTATCGCACACACAATTTTAATCCACATAACAAGGCCGTCATAAACTTATTATTATTAACCAGAATAAAATATAAATAAATCCATGATAAAACATACAAAAACATGCTACAAAATAAAAACAATTAAAATCTATTATTCCCACAATTAAAAACAAATACGGAGGATACTCGCTTGTATACAATTAGCAGGCAGTTCTGTTAAGACCATTTTCAATTAAATTTCCTTATAATAATAATAATTATAATAATAATAATAATCATTGGTCCTTCGAACCGGATGTATTGACCGGTCAGGTGTTTTGATATTTCACATTTTTACTCATGATTGGTTTGATATATAGTAAAAAAGTATCACGTCGTTTCGTTTCATCCTTTAGTAAATTTAACAGAAAAAAAGGCCAATCTAGTGAATATATGAGTAAAATAACATTTTTATTTATTACATTTATGTTTACTAGAAATAATCGATTATCAATATTTTGGATCATCTTTGTACATTATACGTACAATATATTATTATATCATAAACTTTAAATAGAAACCTAACTTCCACATTGTTTTGTTTTCTTAGTTTCTTACATAAACACTTACATAAACATGGTTGCCGAAATTCGTGAATGTTTATCGCGTTTGTACATATGGATGAGTCTGACTAAACCACATCAAGAGGAGATGAAATTACGGTTTGTATTTTGAATGGGAAATATTTGCTTAAAGGATGTAATTGTGTGTGTTATGTGTGTAAAGAGAGGAATTATTAGAATAAAAGATTTATCTTTAAGTGCTGAAGAATTATTTTTACTTCCCTTATAGTTTCATAGATGAATATAAAAATTATGGGTGTGTGTACTTATGTACGCGCGTGAGAAGTTATACTCATCTTCATCGGACAACCAGACTAACAAATTGGCGACACCGTTATATGGTGGAAACACCAAAGAGTCGAAAAACTAAGCGTTTTGGTTTCAATTTTATGATACGTACCGCTAAGCAGTTGAACTCTTTGCCTGAGTCTGTGTTTCCTGACAAATACAATTTGGGGGTCTTCAAGTCACGAGTAAATAGGTATCTTCTAGGCAAGCGCGTCACATCCTAGATCGCATCGACGCTTACCATCAGGCGAGATAGTGGTCAAGCGCATGCCTATTTTCTATAAAAAAAAACTTCTTTGGCATCATTAAATAAAATAAATGATTTATATTATAAACAAATAAAAATAAAACATACCGACAGTTAACCTCAAATCAATAAACGCACTTAAAAAAGTTTATAATATAAAAACTACTGTGAAATAAAATTGTTTTAATGTTATTATATAATATAAAATTGTTATTATAAGATTATATAAATTATTGTTAACCATCATATATAATTTGAAATCACACAAATACACTCTCTCACACACACACACACACACACAAACACACACACATACACACAAATTCATAAATATTCGAGTAACTACCTTGAGCCAATTAGCAGCCAACTTCATCCTGCTGGTTCATTCCATGTCGCTTTTGCGCGCAACTTCAACCTGTTACTTCTGTGTTACAGTGATGCGCGTCCATCTTAAAATTTCACACTCTTCCTTTTTTCATAACGCGCCTAAAGAAGTATAACTTCAAAAAACAAAATGAAATTTCTACAGTATATGAGTTTAGAAGTGCCAAAACACAAGAACAAAATATTATTTGAATTGTATTGCTCGACTACAAAAAGGAGTTTGATTAATGATATTTCATCTATACTAATATTATAAAGAAGTAAAGTTTGTGTGTTTGTATATTTGATAAATTGTAAGGGGTAATCTCGGGATCTACTGAACCGATTTTAAAAATTCTTTCACCAACAGAAAGGCACATTATTACTGAGTGTCATAGGCTATATTGAATGCTAGAAAAAATTTAAAGAATTTTGTCCATCCGTGCGAAGCCGGGACGGGCCGCTAGTTATTACATAAAATGATGTTTTATAATTTGATACTTACAATGACGTCTTACGCTACATAATCTGTGTACAAATCGTTCTAAAGATATGAAATCCTTATTTAATTTGGATGAATTGCTCTAAATTAAGAGTCCGTATTTTAGACTCGATGCCACGTGTCCCGGATAAGCCATTAAAGAAGACTTGGTTTATTTGTGTCATTAGTCTCCACGAGGCGCTTTCATGAAAACTACGAGTAGTAATTAATTACTATGCCTGAGAACATTGCTTCGACTTACTTATCTATAATAATGATGTATTATACCTCTGAACAATGAGCCTATTATAAATAACAAATAAAACTCGTAATCTAAAGTTTGTTTATTATAAAAACGCATTTAATATAATTCAAATTAATATTTCAATTATTAGCATTAAACAATTTTGAGATATTATAATAAGTAAGCCACAATACGCTTCTCAAAAACTACAACCTCAGGTAAGCCTAGTGTACAAAGTCTTTTCTGTGATCATACGTAGGAATCGAACCCGCAACCTTTGGAAGTCCTGTCCAATTTTCTCCCAATTGAGCTACCGATAATTAAGATAATTTATTTATAACATAATAATAATAATAATAAATATTTCTGACATTCACACCAATTAGCCTAGCACAAAGTAAGCACTGCAAGGCTTGTGTTATGGATACTAGGTTAACGGATAGATATACATATATGATACACAAATATGTAATATTCATAGAAATATATATAAACACCCATGACTCAGGTACAAATGCTCGTATTCATCATACAAACATCTGCCCCTTTCTGGGATTTGAACCCAGGACCGTCGGTGCGAAAGGCAAGATCATTACCGTTGCACCAAACGGTCGTCAAAGATAGCATTAAAAAATGCAAAAAACATATAACAAAAAGTAAAAATATGTAATTTTAATTTTATAATTAAAGGATCTTACACTAGCATAGGCAGCTATTGAAAAGTTGCAAATGGTATTCAAATCTAAGCTACCAGCTATGACTTACGCTTACGAGACGTGGTCACTGACAATGAAGATGGTCAGTAGGCTGAACATAGCCCAGAGAACCATGGAACGGAGTATGCTTGGAAATATCTCTACAAGATAAAGTCCGCTACACAGTTGTCTGAGAGCACTTTAATGTAGAAGATGTAGGATACAGTTTTTCTTTTTCAAGATCTTCAGTCATTGTTAGTTTATTATGTAACTGAGATACTTTAGAACCTTTGTGGGTATTTAATAATATCCTATCGGAGTTTAATCCTTGAGAAATCTTATAATAATGTATTTCGTTATTAGCAGATAAATATAAAAATACTTGCGTACTAAGATTGAATATTAGGAGCGCATTGAAATTTCAAATTATTATGGGATTTCAAGTATTAAAGGAAAACAAATATTAAAATTACTGCAAACAACAATATCTGTAATCAAGACACTGTTATAGAGGAAGAGCCAGTGACCAATTTTAGGTGGTCATTTCAAAAGTCACGAAATTTTCTACAGTTAATCCTCCATAACTACTTAAAAATGAAAAGCCACTTCTGGCAGCCAAGTGTGGCCGGGATAGACTACCCTAAAATTTGAAGGATGGTAAGAAATAAGTTTCATCTTAGTTAAAGTATCAGTCATACAATTTTAGGAAATTACTTTCGACAGTATTTTGTCTTCATGGGATTTTTGCCAGAGCATTTACATTTCTCCTAATTGCTGCCAGAACGGTATAATTGTTTATAAAATAAAAATCCATTTTTGTCATTTCATCAGTCTTCAAATTTTAACAGAATAAATAAAATAATTAAACAATTAATAATACACAATGCCAGAACGAAATTCCATCACCAACAGTCTGCCAGAGCGAAAAACGTGACAGTGCAAGTAAGACAGTAATATGGAAACCTGCGGGTTAGAGTGAGAGCGCTTATTGGAGAGTAAAATATATAGAAGTTGAATATATACAATTAAAGGTTGTCTGGAAGAGATCGCTCTGAGCGATAAGACCGCCCATTGTAACACTATTTTAAGTTTTCTCTTGTTATCTTATTATTTCAATGTGGTGTTATCAATAAAGTGTTTTGTATTGTATTGTATTGTATATACAATTTAAGAAAAAAAAATATTATAATAATTAAACCACCTAAAATTGGTCAGTGGCTCTTGGTCCATTATATTTCATAACAATAGAAGTATACATACAACATCTATAATAAGCGAACTGATTTCTAAATTTAATAGTATTTGATTTTCTTTGACTTACAATCCTTTAATAACCTTACCGATCTCTTTGATAAATATAATGATTAACTTTGCTTTTATCTAATAGTTCTTGGAACGCAGTGTTTGACAAGTGTCGTGACTGAAGACTGGATAATAATAAAATAAATAAGTAATAAATATTTCCTACATTCACACCAATTAGCCTAGCCCAAAGTAAGCACAGTAAGGCTTGTGTTGTGGATACTATGGTAACGGATATACATACATATATGATACTTAGATATGTAATATTTATAGAAATATATATAAACACCCATGACTCAGGTACAAATGCTCGTATTCATCATACAAATATCTGCCCCTTCCGGGATTTGAACCCAGGACCATCGGTGCGAAAGGCAGGATCGCTACCGTTGCACCAAACGGTCTTTAGAATGGCTGAAAGGTATATGCATTTCTTTCTATTTAATCTGAGCAAGAATTATACGACGGTACTTTAATGTAATAGTCCCATAGTTTTTCTTTATTCTTGTATATTCTACTTAAATATGGCTCTATTTTTAATAATAACTGCCAACGAATTTATATTGAAATCAACAATTATAAAAACTTTTGATTTTTTTATATCTCAGTTTTGAAAACTAAATTTTAAAGCTATTTAAAAAGGTATGGGTTTAATTCGAATAATTGAGTATTTGATAAAACCAAAATATTTTGGGAATACCAATTTCACTGTCAATTTTCAAGTGAACAATCAATTGATAATTTTCCAGGATGAAATCTTTACATAGAAACATGCCTCGCGCCGCATCTAAAAATCTAGAAATCATTGATATGAAAATTTCTTTCCCCTGCTGATTTTATAAAAGTGAGCTAAAGTGAATGATGACAATGTATTGCAATTTTTCATAAGAAAATACCGATAATAAACTTAATAAAATACCAATATTTTGATATAAAAACATCAAAGATTCCCTTCACTTCCAATAATTCAAATTATTACTTGATTGGGTCAAGGAAGGAGCAATTGAAGGAAACAGTTGCTTTTTCCTTAACTTTACGAGAAAACGATTCAGGAAGCAATGAATTGGAAAGTTTAGCTAAAAATATCTTTTGCACGTGATGTTAGCAAAATAATCTAGCGGTTTTGTTTGCACTTTATTTTTTGTGAGCTGATTAAGTTTGTAGAAGTAACTTTTCAAAATCTGTATGTTTAATTTGGTCAATTTTATGTTTTAGTTTTTCACTACAATATTTACGGTTACGGTTGAAATACGGTTAAATCTGGTAATTTATTCCTCCGGTTTGTTATGTAAGAAAAAGGAGAATTCCTTTTTTTTGTTGCCGATTCGCTTAAATTCTTACTTGCATTTTTTCTTAAAGCTTTATTGCTATATTACATCGCTTTTCAGCAACAGAAAAAAGTAAACTGAAAAATAAAATAATCTGATAAGATTTAATCTTCGGGTTAAGCTTGTATAATTATTTAATGTAATAAAATATAGTTCAAAAAACTAAAAAAACACGCTTTAATGATGAAAGAAACTAAAAAGTGGAATTACCTATATCACAGGGGTGCATTTCAAATAGCCTGCCCGCCATTTTAGACGTCCGCCATGTTTGATTTAAGTCACGTGACTATTTTTTTCGTATTCCTGTCAGCAAACCCTTTCATTTGATACCCATATCATGGAAGTGCATTTCAAACAGCCAGTTCGCCACCTTGGGGAGGCCACCATATTTGATTTGTAATGACGTTTCATAGCTAGTCATGTATTGTCATCAGAACTCAGAGCGTGTGCAAAATTTCATCCTAATCAAAGACCGGAAAGTGGGTCAAATTAAGATTCCAAGATTTTCTTACATAGTTACAAGTGAAGCTAATAAAAGCGTGTTGAAAATATATTTTTTTATTATTTTTATTGGTTCACCAACATCTGTTTCACTAAACAATGGTAGATAAATTATTAAGAAACTAAGTGTAACTAAGTGTAGTTAAACACCACATGCAATTAAAGCAAAACTAGCTAAAATATATTGCTAACATTAAACGTTATTTGTTAACATACGTATGTGTACGTGTATACATATGTACAAGTATATATACGTATTATCAAAATCAGAATTTATTGCTTAAAACTGTATTAGAGGTTGTTAAAAATACATTATTAGTATCAACCTGTTTATCTTAACAGGCATGCAACATTAATAAAAATTATGATTAAAAACAAAGCGCACATACTCTCAAACTGTGTTCAAATCGAAATATTCGTTCAAGATATAAAATATATAAGCAAATAACCAGCTATTAAAATTTCGCTTTAATTTATGACCTTAGATTCGCCATTCGCTTAGATTATACTAGCGGTCCGTCCCGGCTTCGCACGGGTGGACAAAATTCTTTTAATTGTTTCTATTATTAAATATTTTTTCCGTTAGCGCCATCTAGCGTCCAATAAACTACTTGCGGTTAACGCTTTGCTATGGTAACGTTATTGATGCAATGAACGGATTGAAAAAGAGCGGACAGCCAAACAACAAATTTGTGATCTTAAATTATAGATATATATTTATTACGTTGGTTACGAGAAGATTTGAGACATTTAAAGAATTCCATATTATTCATGACAAATAAACATATTTCCAGGATGTAAATATTAATAAGAGTAAGGAATTTCTTTTTTTTTTAATTTTTTTAACATTTCAACATTATACATATTATAAATAATGCGGACACATTTTTCTGTAGCAAAAATGTATGTACAAACAAGCAACACTTTAATTATAAAGTAAGTATAGTTTCATAACAGAATACTGTAAGAATGAAGTAGGAACGAAAGAAAATTAACTTTGAAAAATAGGCGCTAAAAATGCCATGAGAACGAAGAACCGTAATATCTCCAAGGCGGTATTGTTGTAATGGCACCATCTGGACTATCATATCTGACGATGGTTCGGGTAATATTTTAGGGCCCAACTCAATAAGAACCTTGGATATCATTACATCACATCTTTCCTTTAAACCTTGAGTAAGCGTCATAAACAGTTACTGTTTCTTACATCAGTTGTTTTTTTGGATGAAATTCTAGAGTGATGTTGTCATTAAGTTATCTTATTTACAGATAGAAAGATATATAAATCGTTTATTACCACATTTAAAAGAACAAAGAGTTTGGCAAAAACATTAGAGAAAAAAGGTGTCAAGCTCAGTGTGAGTTATATCTTGCCCAACTGCAATATTGGTTTTTAACTATATTCATCTTTATTATATAACTAGACTAGATGTCGCTGTACCGAAATAAATCGCGCTAACGTTTCGGTTCTACGACTACACACATAGCTAACCGTTCTAAGCCTTCTTGAATGTTATCCTTAGGCTTTTACTGACAATATGGTAACAAACACACACACACAAAGTATTGTCATAATATACTAGTGATGATTGTAGGAGTCCTTGTCCACACACCTTAACTGCCAATGACAAGGATAGCTATATCTTCAACGATACGAGAAGATAAATATTATGTTTTTATTACGTGTTTCTACAATTATAAAAGCGGCCATTACTTAAAATGTTGATCCTAAACGGTAATGCGATCGGTGATGGAAAGCAAGCTAAATTATAATCAAATATTTCATTAACAAAAGAGCTGATTAACAAATTGATGTCTTTTTGGTTGAATGACAATAATATTGTTATTATTATCAACGGTCTAATACTATTTAAGGTGCAGGGGCACAACATTTTCCTACAGCTAAAACAACGGTTATTTAAAAACTAAAAAACCCGACTGCGCTTCTGTGTAATTTGGAAATGAAAAAACGCTTAAAGAAGAAAGTCGTTATAGCCGATCGCACTTAACCTAAGAATCGTTAAAAGTTGTAGTAGTCGGGACCCATTCTAGAAAGTCAGCCGTCTAGTCAGTAGATTGGAGTAATCTGCAATGTAATATAGGTATGTGGCTCAATTCACTAAACCTCCATTTATTGTTTTAGCGTTTATTCATTTCCAAATTACACAGAAACAAAGTTGGAATTTTCAAATTACCGTTTTTCTTTTGTTTCATTATTGAAAGAGTTTGTATAACGACACCTTTGAAACTAAAATCCATAGAGCTGTTCAGGCTGCAGAGCGTGCCAAACATTTGAATTTGGCGCCAAAAATCCGCCATTTTGTTTGTTTTTATTTTGATATACCCAGTGTCACTTTCACAGTAAATACGAATCTAACGACTCCTCTCAAGCTAACGAAACGTAGTAGAAACATAATACTACGATCATCTGAAACAAATTTCACGTATTTTTTCTTTTATGGATAAAATCATGGAGTGGTGTCATTAATATAAAAGGGAATTGCTAGTAATCAAGCAGGAATGTGCTTGGGGATAAGTAATTATTTTTAAGACAAAAGAACGCTCGAGTACAATACATTTTTCTCGTAATTCGTAATGTTAAAATGCTGTACATGGGCAAAAGCTCTACCACATAGACCGGGAATCGAAAATATTTGATACTTATAATAAAAATATATATTTATACTAGCTGACCCAGCCACGCGTTGCTGTGTTATAAATGAAAATAAAACCTATCCTATCTTTTAAGTTAGATCAAATAACAGATTGTTACGAAGTTTGAACAAAATCGGTTAAGTAGTTTAGGAGTCCATCGCGGACAAACAACGTGACACGTAATTTATATACACTCGAGAGCAATGAATCCGGGTCACTTAAAGAATCCTAAAAATCTCGGAAACTAAAAATGCTAGGTTAATGCAATAAATTGTATTTAATAGACAATGTAATACTCCTTAAATGAAGGTATTAAAACTTCTTAGTTATTGTAAAGTTATATCATAAAAAAATCAAATTTGAAAAAGGGCCACTTTCGAAGATGGAACTACGAAATTACAGCATTTGGTTTTGCTTTTGTTTGTAATCTGTCATTTATGTGGGTACATAAACCATGTTGATAGTGCTCTATATTCATTATTCAAGCTGAAATTATGTCGCTTACGCCTGAAGAATGCACCAGAATACTTACAATGCTGGAAACCGGCCGGAGTCAGCGCGATACAGCCAGGACTGTCGGTGTGTCGCTGTCAACAGTACAAAGAGTTTTCCGACGTTACGAAGAAACTGGTTCTAACCTACGCAGACCAGGAACGGGCAGAACCAGGTGAACCACAGCACGAGAAGACCGATACTTGGTGAACACCATGCTTCGAAATCGCTTTCTCACAGGAACTGAACTCACCAATCAGTTTCGACGCCTCGGAGGAAGTAACCCAAGTGCATGGACAGTAAGACGTCGGCTTGCTGAATCTAACTTAAAACCCCTTAGACCTGCAAACGGCCCTAAACTGGAGCGTGGGCATCGTATTTCAAGACTAAGATATGCCCAGAGCCACGTAAATTGGAGTATTGAAGATTGGTCAAAAGTTATGTTCTCCGACGAATCAAAATTTATGCTCTACAAGCACGATGGAAGACACAGAGTGTATCGAAGACCAGGGGAAAGATTCAAGCAAGCATGCATCGAAGAAAAAGTAGCCTACGGTGGTGGGTCTGTACTTGTGTGGGCCGGAATTTCTTCTGAAAGTCGCACAGAGCTGGTGATCATAGAAAACGGCTCTTTAACTAGCGTAAGATATGTGGAAGAAATCCTCAATGATCACGTTGGTCCATTTATGGTCAATTTAGGTGAGGATGCTATATTTATGCATGACAATGCTCGACCTCATACAGGTAGGATTGTGAATGACTACCTTCAAGAGATGAACATTACTCGTATGGAGTGGCCAGCGCGCAGCCCGGATATCAACCCGATCGAGCATGCTTGGGACGAGCTAGGCAGATGCGTAAAACAACGAAACCCTCCCCCAATCAAATTCGTGAGCTCAAAATTGCTCTCACAGAGGAATGGGAGAATATTCCCCAAAATCGTATAAGGAACTTGGTGTACAGCATGCCAAACCGCGTAAACGCAGTAATGGAAGCACGAGGAGGCAATACGAAGTATTAAAATTCAAGAAAATCGTAATAAAGTTCAAACATTTCATGTTTCCTATTTTTGTTTTAAGGAGAGATCAGCAGTTTTTTTCTTTATGTAATTTTGTGTTAATAAAATGTATGGTGACTCATATTTTTTTTACTTTCATTTAAGGAGTATTACATTGTCTATTAAATACAATTTATTGCATTAACCTATCATTTTTAGTTTCCGAGATTTTTAACATTCTTTAAGTGACCCGGATTCATTGCTCTCGAGTGTATATTAAGATATATATTTTTTGTATGTAACCGATATGTAACGATCAATCTGACTACTTCTTGTGAATACTTTTTAATTCAGTAGTCCTATATTTAGGTGTTTATTTAATAAGTCTAAATTGGAATTCAAATGAAAAACATTTATCATATTTAATGTTATTTATTAAATAAAGTGCTGATGTTGAGAGTTACAGATAATAGGTTCTACCAATCCAATGTTTTTGTAAAAACAAAATGACCAATCTATCGTTAGCGTTATACAATGAGGAAAAGACAGATTTATATGAGTTTAGTTGTAAGATTAATAAAGATATATTTTGTGATATATATATTGTTTAGGACATATATCATGAAACCCTGACGTAGAAACAATATGTAAGAAAATATGTGGGATTTTTGTAGTATCAACTGCATTTCTCTCATATTTTGTCGTCTAATGGGTTGGTAAATTAAATGACAGAGAAAAGGGAGATGAATAATCATGTTTTGCTAAAATTTTGATCAATAACTTAACATTATCTTTCCTCTTGTTGCAGATAAGCAGTCCGACGCAATATTTTTGGTACAGAACAACTCTTCAAATATCAGAGGACATCAACCACCCTGAAGGATTCAACTATAAGATCGCATTGGCGCTCGTGATCGCCTGGATCCTTGTCTACATGTGCATGATTAAGGGAATCGCCTCCTCCGGGAAGGTCGTCTACGTCACCGCTACATTCCCCTACATCGTCCTAGTTATATTTTTCTTTAGAGGCATAACTCTGAAAGGAATGAGTGACGGCCTTATACACCTCTTCACACCAAAATGGCACACAATTTTGGACCCTGTCGTGTGGCTAGAAGCTGGAACACAAATCTTTTTTTCCCTTGGCCTCGCTTTCGGGGGCTTAATTGCTTTCTCATCGTACAACCCTGTAGATAATAACTGCTATAGAGACGCCATAATGGTATCCATGACAAATTGCCTGACGTCTATGTTCGCTGGCATTGTAGTATTCTCGATTATTGGTTTCAAAGCTACTATGGTTTATGAGAAATGCTTGGACGTGAGAAATGAAACGCTTTTAGAGTTGTTCGGGCCAGCTTATAAATCTATGGTGTTCCCTGAAGCTGGGAAAATGGTAAACGTCGAGTTGAACGGGAATTTGACGAGGCTTATGATGCCACAGTTGCCTGAATGCGATTTGCAGAAGGAGTTAGATAATGTGAGTATTTGAAATAGTATAATGTAAACTAAACTATAATAAAAATCAATAAATCTAATCAAAAAGGTTTCATTCGCATGGAATTTTAGAATTACTGAACATTATTGATCTTTTTTTAGGAATTACGCTCCGCTATATATGGTGCTAGCCAAGCTTCATGCTTAGCGACTGCATCGACCAAGTATTAAATGTGTGATGTGCATTGAAGTGTAAGAACTAAATATTCAATTAATAAATTTTAGGTTGTTAGTAGTAGGGATTCGTGGGTTCTGGCGCACTTATTTCTAACGCATTTTTGTCGAACTTCGGTGAAGGTCTGCTAAAAAAAAAAAAAAAAAAAAAAAAAAAAAAAAAAAAAAAAAAAAAAAAAAAAAATGTGAAACACCCCATCTAAAGCGTTTGCGCTGGGTCCCAGAGCGCTACGAGCTCTCGTTTTTGCTGTATGGCTTCTCTTTCTAAAGCTAATCGCTTATCTAATCACCTATTCCGATTCCATTATTCCCGACCCTTCGTCATTGTTAATTACCTCATTACTTAAGCACCCTTTTGTACTATGCTCGGCTCGCTTTCTTTGTGTTGCTAATAGCCTACTGTGACCGAGGTTATGGGGCCTTGGATATCATTAGGTTTGCAATATTCCAATGCTGCCTAGCCGAACTTACTCATACCTACTGTTTTAGATGAATCTGTCAGGTGTTCAGCCAATCAGAGGGTTTGTGGGTTCTGGCGCTAGTAGTAGGGATTTGTGGGTTCTGGCGCTTCAGGATACTAGCGCATAAAACAAGCTCCGGGTGAGCTTGTTTTATGCGCTCCACTAACCTAACCCAACCAGTTTCTTGAATGATTGTCATAGGCAACCTAACCTCGCATGCTTTTCATAGGAAACCTAATCTAACCTATCCTAACCTCTACCTTGAATTATGCTTTTCATAACAAGCTAACCTAACCTAACCCGTACCCTGTATGCTTGTTACAGAAAGCCTAACCTAACCTAACCCGTACCTTGTATGCTTGTTTGTTGAATAAAACCATTTTCTACCAGCCTTTAAAACTTCATAAATTAAACAACCAAGTCATGTTGCTAAACACATTTATTCAAAAATCATATTAAACATCTTACTTATAATTAAATCATTACTTATTCTATTGACAGTAGAGAATTCATTTACAAAATCGTTCATCAATACACCATACATTTTTGCATAAAGAAATACTAGACAATATTTTCCACATACTGACGTAAAGTAACTTTGCAGTTGCTTATGATTGTATACCCACTTCTTTGTATTTTTTTCCAAGAACAATTTATGAAACCCCACCGGTTTTCGTCCGAAAGAATCAAAGTACTCGCCAACTCCATTACTATCAATGTGAATACCCACCCAGTGAGAACCAGGCTTGGAATCCGGATCCAAATTGGCTACAATGAAAGCAGGTAATTGAACAATCATAGGCAATCTGTTCGCTGCAAATACATTAGATGTTAATCTGTTATCAATTTTACTCATAAAGTATTTTATTTCTTGACTATCCATCATAGCTCATGTTAGCGGTACGATAGAATTCGTATTTCCAATTGAATGGAATTGTATGCTCCACCCGTATTTAACTATTGTAATCGACACTCACATCGCGGTTTTTGTTAATTTCCACAACATTATCGAACTCTGCATAAATAATACAATTGAGTGTTGTTGTCAAAGCTGTATCAAAGCGAACCTCTAGTCTTACACTTCCATGTCTAACTAAGTTCCAATGTGAGCTCGAACTGGCCGAAAGATCTGGAGTTAAGTCAAAAGCTAATAAACAGTATCCTCCTCCATAGTCTTCTCTTGCTATTGAATTGCCTTCGTTCAAAAAGTGAATGCCGGTGCCAGAAAACAATGTTTGATAGGTCGATGTAATCAATCCATCTTTGAAGGATGGTTGTAATGTTTTTGAATGGACCTGTTGGCCATCCACATATAAACTAAATAAATTTATACCATGGTTATCAAAATTAAATGGATTCCGTGTTATACAGCCATTAAATGCTGAATTTTTAATAAAGCCTATAATACATCTTTTAGGTACTTGTCCGAGGAATATGTTATCCAAAGTTTTGCCTTGAACTCCCGATGGAATAGTTAGAACTTTAACTTCAGCTCGAGTAATCGGATATTTAGCTGTTGTCGTTGCTAAGACTTTTTGATGTGCTATTAGGACAGATGGATTTATTCGAGCCTTACGAACAATGAGACTGGCGTCAGTGACTTCATTCCATTGCTAGAAAACAATGTTTGATAGATCGACTCTACACCATTTAGTAAGAACTATGACTACCTCATTTGTAATCGCAAAAATATTCCATTACTGATGACTGTCCCTGTTATTGTTGCAATCATAATGGTGAGCTACCTCATTACTTATCTAATTACCAACTAATCACCTAAACTTTCGTTTTTGCTACTATGGGCTACTGATATTACTGCATTCCAACGATACGGAAGCACTATAAAACGCTTAGAACAAACTAGAGCTACATCAGTACTTTAATATTTGTGTGTAGTGCAAAGTGTTGTGCTTCTGAAGTCTACAAAATGTCGGTAAGTGACCTTTATTTTTTTCTTTTTTATTTACTTGTTCTTACAATGCTTTGATTTTAATGTATGAGCAAGATTGTGTGTATTAAGTTGAGTTATTTGTATTGTTGCAGTACTCTCCAAATGACATAATCGATGATCAAGAATGCAATACATTAAAACACTTTTATTACCCAATATCTGATAGTCAAGAATCTTCTCCCATGCCGGTAAAAAGAAAAGCAAATACTCCCGACCTTGATGCCTTCTTTGACCAGAAGGCTAAGAAGAAGAAAGTTTCTTCGACCGTGGGACGTAGTTGTCAGGGGGGCGGAGTTTCATGCATATCATCAAATGAAGACGATTTGAAAACTTCGACACATTTGATAAAAATCGAATTATTTGATTTGAAAAAACTTTCTAAAATACCTTTACAAGAACATTGGAAGCACGCAGAAGTTCGTGTAAAATATTATACGAATGAAAATAATATCAACTTTAGTAAAACCAAGGAAGTGGTTTACAACATAACTAAAGGAATTGCAGAGAAAGCGGGCTGCAAAAAATACCATTTCAACTCATGAGCACAATAAGCTCATTTACTAATGATTATTCAACTAATTTAGGATACCTTTTATCATTATAAGTATTGAATTTTTATGCATATAAATACCACTTTGCCTTCTATAAGAATCACTAATTTCAATCGAGATGTCGTTCAACATGGACACTATAGAAAGCGAGGACAGCTTTGAACAAGAAATGTTCAAATTATGTCAAGAAATTGAAGATATTCAATACGTACATGAAACAACGCAAAGATTTTGGGAGCTGTGCTGTTTTGAAGGAAACGAGAACAATACACCTAGGTGAGCTTTACCTATATTATTTCTTATTTTCACTACCAAACAATACTTTTTTTAAGAATAGACGTTTAGTATTTTATTGATTTTTCTCTCGTAACTTCTAATCGTCGACTTTCTCATAATATTTTGACATTTATTTTATGTTACATGTTTTTCATTTCAGTAATAGTCTCCAATCTGGGAGGGGAATCAAAAGAAAAGCAGAAGATCATTTAGAAGCTGGACCATCCAATTCATCTGCTTTGCCGGACGAAAGTCATAGTGAGCGAACTTTATGTGAAGCGTGTAATGTTTGGGTGAGAAAAAAATACTTTGCTAACCATTTAAAGAGTAAAGCTCATAAAAACAAAGTCATTTCAACATGTCAGGAATTGAATAATGTAAGTTTGATTGACTCTGCTTTTGGATCTCGTGTTAGAACATATAGAATATATTTAGGTAGCCAAGAGACATTAGAAACCCCCGAAAAGTTTTTGAATAATAATAAAGACAAAATTATCTTCTTGCTCAAATCATGCTTAGATGAATTGACTTTAATTAAAGTGAATTTTATCATTCATGCTGATTTCACCCAGGAAACCAAAGATTTAAAAAACACTTTTGATTTTCAAAGTATGAATTACACATTTGCCCTAGGAGACGAATTTGAAGCTCTTATGCATAAAATCTGCGAATACTTTTCTGTCAAAATGAGTGACTTCGAAAAAAAAGATAGTGGATGGACTTTGAATAAAATACAATATTTAGATATGAACATAAATAAATTTAGTCCTTTAAAAGGATCATCGTATATAGAAGTACCGAAAGATATACAAAATAAAAAGGCGGTCATAAATGTCAAAAATAAAGATTACGAATGTCTTAGGTGGGCTCTACTATCTGCTTTGTACCCGGTGTCAAAAGATGCTAACAGAATATCTTCGTATTTACCTCATAAGAGCAAATTAAATTTTTGTAATATAAGATTTCCAGTAAAATTACAAGACATTAAAAAGGTTGAGCTTTTGAATAATATAAGTATAAATGTTTTTGGATTAGAGTACAATTCTAACACTAAATCAAATACCGTAATTGGTCCTCTACACTTCACAAAAACGAGGAAGGAGCAGCACGTAAATTTGTTGTACTTAACTAACGGTTCCAATGGTCATTACTGCTTCATTAAAAACCTGTCACGACTTGTTAGCAAACAAGTAACTGGTCGAAATGAAGCAATCCATATTTGTGATGGATGCCTTCTACATTTTGCAACACTAAAAAAATTAAATGATCATCAGAAACATGACTGTGCTCATATTGTTACAGAAGTTCCAAGCTCTCAAAAAACTTTTAAAAATTGGTTCAATGAGAACCAGCCATCTGACAAAATTTTATTTAATCAGTTTGAGCGAAAACTTAAATTACCTTTTGTTATTTATGCAGATTTTGAATCGTTCCTTAATCCGATTCACACTTGTGATCAAGATCCTACAAATGCGTATACAAATAATGTTCATAAACATAATGTTTATAGTTATGGTTATTACTTGAAATGTTCCTATGATGATAAACTGTCGAAATATCATTCATATACCGGCCCCGACTGTGCTAGACATTTCATGGAAAGCATAAGTAGTAATATTTCGAATATTCAAAGAAGAATATTTTTTCATAAACCTTCTTCCGCATCGTTTCAAACTGAACACGATAAAACAGATCATTCCAAAACTTGTTTCATATGCAGTAATGATTTAGGTTCTGACTCTGTAGAATATTTTGAATGGTCTACTGGTAAATTTCAAGGAATGGTGCACTCCCTATGCAAAACTAAATTTAAATATCCACGTTACATACCTGTATTTTTACATAACTTGAGTAATTACGATGCGCATTTTATTGTCCATGCCTTAGACTTTCAACAAGGTGTGGTAGATGTAATTCCTCAACATAAAGAAAAATACATCTCATTTTCTAAACAAATTTTTGTGGACGGACAACAAATAAGTATACGTTTTTTAGATTCCTTTAAATTCATGTCTTCCAGCTTAGATAGTCTGGCCAAAAATCTAAAATTGGATGAATTCACAGAACTAAAAAAGCAATTTCCCCTTTATGAGGACTTTAAACGTTTAATCAGAAAGGGGATATTTCCATACGAATTCGTGAAGTCATTTGATTCTTTAGAAAGTTCAACACTTCCCACCAAAGAAGATTTTTACAATTCCTTAAGCGATAGTAATGTTTCTGATGAAGACTATGCTCATGCTCAAGATGTTTGGAATCATTTTAGATGTGAAACAATGCTTGACTATTCAAATTTATATTTAAAGACAGATGTAATGCTACTAACAGACATATTTGAAAATTTCCGTAATATTTGTTTAGCAACATATGATTTGGATCCATCACATTATTACACTGCACCTGGGTTGAGCTGGGATGCGATGCTTAAATACACTGATGCTAAGTTAGAGTTATTAACTGACTTTGATAAAATAGCTTTCATCAAAGCTGGCATCAGAGGAGGAATATCGCAATGTAGTAATCGATATGGAAAGGCTAACAACATGTATTTGGAAGATTACAATCCAAATGAACCTACATCTTTCATAGCTTATTTTGATGCTAATAATTTATATGGGTGGGCTATGTCTCAATATTTACCTACCGGAAATTTTGAATGGGAAAATACTAAAGTTGATTTTAACATATCCGACACTTGTGATTATGGTTATATTCTGGAAGTAGATCTTGAATATCCCAACGATCTGCATGATTTACACTCTGATTTACCACTTTGTGTGGAAAACATAGTTATCGGCGAATGTAAAACACAAAAGTTAGTCCCGAATTTAAACAATAAAACTAAATATGTAATTCATTACAGAAACCTCAAACAATGTGTTAATTTAGGGTTAAAGTTAACTAAAGTGCATAGGGTGTTGAAGTTTAAACAGAGTCCATGGCTATGAAAATATATTGATTTAAACACGCAGTTAAGAACACAAGCAAAAACAGATTTTGAAAAAGATTTTTATAAATTAATGAATAACGAACGCTGTTTTTGGCAAGACCATGGAAAATATAGAGAAACGGGTAAATGTGAAATTAATTACTCACTGGGATAGCAGAGGTAAAGTGCAAGGTGCCCAATCATTTAATATCCAAACCAGAGTTTCATAGTTTAAGTATATTTTCAGAGAACTTGATTGCAGTTCAATTGCGCAAAACAAAGTTGTACTACAACAAGCCAATTTATTTAGGGTTTTGTATTTTAGATATATCTAAAACCCTTATGTACGACTTTCATTATAATTACATGAAGAAAAAATTTAAAGAAAATGTTAAGTTATTATATACTGATACAGATAGTCTTATTTATCAATATTTTACAGAAAATTTATATTTTGATATAAAACCTGACCTAAATGAATTTTTTGACACTTCTGATTATACAGAAGATAATATCTTTGGTTTCCCTAGGTTGAATAAAAAAAGGTTAGGTTTCTTTAAAGATGAAAACAATGGAAAAATATTAAAAGAGTTTGTGGGGTTGAGGTCTAAATTGTATGCAATAACAGTAGAAGATAAATTCATTGCACGAGCGAAAGGAGTGAATAAATGTGTAACAAAGAAAATGAATATGAATAACTACAAGCAATGTCTCTTCGATAAACAAATCAAATTTTCAAAAATGTATAGATTCCGGACAATAAAACATGTAATATTTACTCAAAAAATTAACAAAACTAGTCTATCGTATAACGACACAAAAAGATGTATTTTACCCAACTCCACAGACACACTAGCATGGGGGCATTATAAATTAAGAAATATTTTGTAAGTTGTTTTCTGTGACTTTCTTCATTTTTATGGTAATGTATTATATAATTAAGATTTTTTGTTCAATAATCATTTTAAAACTTACCGCTATTTTGTAGACTTCAGAAATATAACACTTTGTACTTAGACACACTTCTTAATATTTTGTGATTTAGATTTAAGATATTTAGTATAATAAATAATTTACTATCTGAAAAATTTGAGTATTTTTAAATCAATCCACATTTCCTTATCCATTCATTCCTAACATAGATTTTAAACAAGCAAGACATAGATTTTGTTCAACATGAAACATTTTATTCATCCATTCACAGCTATTGTGGCTGGTCCAAGTGGATGTGGTAAATCTAATTTTGTTACTACTTTCTTAAATTGTGTGAATGATGTTTGTGATCAAACATTTCATAAAACATTATGGTGTTATGATGAAATGCAGCCACTGTACAATTTAAGTAATGTGGAATATGTTCAAGGAATACCCGATTTAAGCATGTTTGATGGTAAACTACCTCAACTGCTTATCATAGATGACCTAATGAGAGAATCTGACGGCAGGATAGTCGATATTTTTACAAAAGGCAGTCATCACAGAAATCTTAGTGTATTTTACATAACCCAGAATTTATTTCATCAAGGGAGAGGTCAACGTGACATATCATTAAATGCTAATTATATAATTTACTTTAAAAACCCAAGAGACAAGACGCAAGTCAGATATTTAGCTCGTCAAGTATGTCCAGAAAATACAAAATTTATTGAAGAAGCTTATAAAGATGCCACCAAAGTTGCTCATGGATACTTAATGATTGATCTGAAGCAAAATACTGATGACAGCTATCGAATCAAAACGAATGTACTTTCTTCAACAAAATATTGCACAGTCTATATTCCCAAGAAAAGCTATAAATAGTCGCATCACATACAATGCTAATCATTGTGAAACCATGCATAGGAGAGTAAAAACGCACCAACATCTATTGAAAGCATTACATACTCTGAAACCAAAATATCAAAAACTGATATTGAAAGCATGTGATGAAGAAGAAGTAAACGTTATCTGCGAGTGCATCTACAACATTTTAAAAGGTAAAATTCCACTTAAAGAAAAGGAAAAGAAACATTTAAAGAAATATAAACACATTTTACGGAAAATTATATCCAAAGGTAAAAATATAGCAAGAAAAAACATCATCGTGCAGAAAGGGGGAGCCTTTCTACCCATAATACTAGGTGCTGTGATAAACGGTTTACTGTCTTCGATAATAAATTAAACATGCAGCACACGAAAAAAATGTTACTTGTAGAGCCGGAACTTATGAACAAACTAAAGGCTCATAATATTCACGAACCTGACAATTCATTATCACGACTCGATGATGAAATGCAAAAAATCTTAAAGAGTTCACTTAATGATCACGAAAAATGGGCTTTGTATTCTCAAGTTTTGCAACGATATTTACACGTTGTTGAAGAAGGTAGAAAACCACTTAAAATTTCATTATTGACCGATACCGATGATGAAACAGTGAGGTCTGATGATACTAAAGATACAATTAAAGAAGAAAAACAAGAGGGTACCATTCCAGTTGTAAAACCTACTCCGATCAATGAAGATGTGACCCGTCAAAATAAAGGAACGATCGCTATTAAATATCAAAACAGTCCGTCGAAAATACTTGAATTGATCCCTAAAACTTACAAAAAAAGAGGTGGAGTATTGTTGCATTATATCTTACAAAGTCATCCGAAAATCTGGTGGAAAGAGAATGGAGAAGTAGTTTTAAATAATACAGTTGTACCTGGAAGCAATATATATTTAATTTAGTAAGTGATTTTGTGAGACCACTTAAACGCCCAAAACCGGTGGGCTGGGAAAAATTTGCATCGGCGTTAGTGGACATACGAGTACCTTTTTCCTGCATTGGTAATCCTACATCTCTAGAATATATGACACAGTTGCAGACGAAAGAGCTGATACAAAGTGATAAGGACACTGATTCGGACACTCAATACTCAACTCCTGTGACAACTACTACTAATAAAAGGTCAAAAAGAACGATTGCTTGGGAAAAATGGAGCCCCTACTAGATTTAGCAAACATTTACTATGATGTTTCACATCCCGCTGGATTTAGTAGCATAAATAATTTAGCCAAAGCAATGAAAGGCAAATTGAACCGCGATGACGTAAAAACTTGGTTACAGTCGCAAGAAACTTACACACTCCATAAACCTATTCAAAAACGATTCCCAAGAAATAAGTATATTTTATCTAATTATAATGAACTATGGCAAGCTGATTTGAGCGACATGCGTACATATAGTAAATATAATGATGGTTATAAATATATTTTGTGTGTTATTGATGTATTTAGTAAATATGCCTTTGCACAAGCAATGAGAAGTAAGACCTCTGAAGTTGTCAAAAGCTGTTTTGAGAGTATATTTGCCGAAGTTAATGCCACTCCTCGTCACATTCAATCTGACAAAGGTACAGAGTTTGTATCAAAAGTTGTTAGGGACTATTTCAAAAGTAAAAATATTAATTACTACACAACAAACAATCCTGACATAAAAGCTAGTGTTATTGAAAGGTTTCAACGAACTCTCAAAACTAAGATGTGGCGTTACTTTACTTATAAAAATACGTACAAATACATCGACATCTTACAAGATTTAATAAATTCATACAACCATAGCTTTCACTCCAGCATAAAGATGTGTCCATGCGAAGTGAACAATGACAATATTATGACCGTTTGGGAAAATTTATACGGAGCTAAGAAAAAGAAAATACAGATAAATGAATATCCATCACTTCGAATAGGTGATCATGTTAGAATAACTAAATATAAACACATATTTCAAAAAGGGTATGAAACCAATTGGAGTGATGAAATATTTGTGATCAATTCCATTATTGAACGGGCTCCTTGGGTTGTATACACATTAAAAGACTTGGAAGGTGAACCAATCACAGGAACGTTTTACACAAAAGAGCTACAAAAAGTTGTCTATGATCCCTCCACTAAATATAAAATAGATAAAATTATACGATCACGACGCATTCAAGGTAGAAGAGAAGTGTTAGTCAAATGGAAAGGTTATCCTAACAAGTTTAATAGTTGGATCCAGGTATCAGATTTAGAAGAGACATGAGCGAGGACAGTTTTTATTTAACTCTTTTGAGCAATAGTTCAACTTCATACTATCCAGAAAATACAACCGCCAATTTCTTAACAAAACTACCAAAAACTATAAAGTTAGAAGGTGAATGGGACGTTGGTTTGGTGGAGTTTCATTATCCATGTACAATGTTTAATGTACAAGAACATGAAAACATTATATACATAAAGAAAAGAACACTCGTACAAGATGCCCAGGATTCAAAAAAGGAGCTAAATATAATTGCAGAATTCAAGTCTCATATTCCAGCAACGACGTATGACAGTATTAATAATTTTTTAAGTGCCTTTAATGAACACTCATTGTTGAAAAATCATTTTAGACTAAGGTATGATGAAATATCGAAGCTGGTTACAGCAACTCGTCATAACACAGACTTGATATCTGTAATGTTATTACCTCAATTGAGTCTTCAACTAGGTTTTGCACCTCATGTCGACTTAGTAGCAAAACCGAATGGAAAATATCCGATTAATTTATATTTAGGGTTACCATCCCAACTCTTCATTTATTCGGATATTATTCTACCGCAAATAATAGGTGATGTGATGGCATCGTTGGTACGAATCATACCTTTGGATCCAACAAAGTACATCTACGGAGCATACAAAGTGCACACATTTTCACCCGCACACTATTTACCAGTTATGCGCAGAGAATTTGATACAATAGAAATAGATATAAGAACAAGCGTGGGTGGTAGAGTTCCATTTCAGTTCGGTACATCGTGTGTTAAACTACATTTTCGGCGCATAAGATGAATAGAGCAATAGTTAATAGCCCTTGTCCGTATCAGAATTATTATTCTCATCAGGCAGGATCTGGAGTTGGGATTATATATAAGGGCGCTGCTCATCAACGTGGACACGGTATTGGAAGTTTCTTAGGAGGTTTGTTTAGGACCGTTCTTCCTTTGTTATCCAATGGACTTCGAACTGTAGGAAAAGAAGCTCTTAGTGCTGGGGTTGGATTATTATCAGATATGGTGAACTCGCATCCCGTTGAAGAGTCAATAAAGTCGCGTTTCAAAAATGCTACAACCAACTTGAAAAGAAAGGCCGATGATAAAATAGACTCACTTATGCGCGGGTCTGGGTATAAAAGAAGCAGAAAGTCGAGCTTGTCACTCATTTCACGTAAAACACTGCGAGGAAGTCGGTCTAAATCATCCAAGAAAACAAAATTTGAAGATTCATTATTTTTTCAAACTAAAATAGTGAATAACTATGTCTTTTTTACATAATCATTCATGTGAATGTGCCAAGTCAGAGTTGGATTTATTCGCTTTACCATCAACTCAAACAAGTATTGAAAGTGGACAATGGATCCATTATAAACCAATTTCATCATTAAGTGATGATGGTCCATTAGAATTTCAAGTGCCTGGTACTGGTGATGATTATATAGACTTGTCGCATACCATGCTTCATATAAAAGCAAAGATTGAATATTCTGCTTCAAATGATGTCCAAGGAACTACTCGAATTGCGCCAGTTAATAATTGGTTACATTCTCTATTCAGTCAATTAGATGTGTACTTAAATCAAAAACTTGTGTCTCCCCCAAATAATACATATGCATATCGTGCATATTTGGAAACTTTACTTAACTACGGCCCTGCAGCAAAAAACTCTCATCTGACCTGTGGTTTGTGGTATGGTGACACTCCTTACAAAATGGACGCTACAGATGACACAAATAAAGGATTTACCAAGAGACAGGAGTTAGTAAAATTAAACGAAGATATTGATATGATCGGTCATTTACATGGAGATATTTTTAACCAAGAAAAATTCTTACTAAATGGTGTAGAGATGCGTGTCAAATTAGTTCGTAGCAAAGAAACATTCAATTTAATTTGTAATACATCTGATGCCAAAATTAAGGTTAAAATCACTGACGCCAGTCTCATTGTTCGTAAGGCTCGAATAAATCCATCTGTCCTAATAGCACATCAAAAAGTCTTAGCAACGACAACAGCTAAATATCCGATTACTCGAGCTGAAGTTAAAGTTCTAACTATTCCATCGGGAGTTCAAGGCAAAACTTTGGATAACATATTCCTCGGACAAGTACCTAAAAGATGTATTATAGGCTTTATTAAAAATTCAGCATTTAATGGCTGTATAACACAGAATCCATTTAATTTTGATAACCATGGTATAAATTTATTTAGTTTATATGTGGATGGCCAACAGGTCCATTCAAAAACATTACAACCATCCTTCAAAGATGGATTGATTACATCGACCTATCAAACATTGTTTTCTGGCACCGGCATTCACTTTTTGAACGAAGGCAATTCAATAGCAAGAGAAGACTATGGAGGAGGATACTGTTTATTAGCTTTTGACTTAACTCCAGATCTTTCGGCCAGTTCGAGCTCACATTGGAACTTAGTTAGACATGGAAGTGTAAGACTAGAGGTTCGCTTTGATACAGCTTTGACAACAACACTCAATTGTATTATTTATGCAGAGTTCGATAATGTTGTGGAAATTAACAAAAACCGCGATGTGAGTGTCGATTACAATAGTTAAATACGGGTGGAGCATACAATTCCATTCAATTGGAAATACGAATTCTATCGTACCGCTAACATGAGCTATGATGGATAGTCAAGAAATAAAATACTTTATGAGTAAAATTGATAACAGATTAACATCTAATGTATTTGCAGCGAACAGATTGCCTATGATTGTTCAATTACCTGCTTTCATTGTAGCCAATTTGGATCCGGATTCCAAGCCTGGTTCTCACTGGGTGGGTATTCACATTGATAGTAATGGAGTTGGCGAGTACTTTGATTCTTTCGGACGAAAACCGGTGGGGTTTCATAAATTGTTCTTGGAAAAAAATACAAAGAAGTGGGTATACAATCATAAGCAACTGCAAAGTTACTTTACGTCAGTATGTGGAAAATATTGTCTAGTATTTCTTTATGCAAAAATGTATGGTGTATTGATGAACGATTTTGTAAATGAATTCTCTACTGTCAATAGAATAAGTAATGATTTAATTATAAGTAAGATGTTTAATATGATTTTTGAATAAATGTGTTTAGCAACATGACTTGGTTGTTTAATTTATGAAGTTTTAAAGGCTGGTAGAAAATGGTTTTATTCAACAAACAAGCATACAAGATACGGGTTAGGTTAGGTTAGGCTTTCTGTAACAAGCATACAGGGTACGGGTTAGGTTTTTTTTTTTTTTTTTTTTTTGTATCTTATTTATTCAAATATAGTGAAACTGATTCAAATAAATTGTTCTTAGGTTATTGTATAAGGGGTTTGTTATTGAGTGTAGTTGCAAACTAGGGTTGAGGCTAGGGATACCTCTCGCCTAGAGTGCAAGTACAGAAATAGAGAGAGTTTGTAGGCAGAGAGGACCTACAAACTGAAAAGAAATAGGTAAAACAGGAAAGAAAGAGAAATAGAGAATATTTAATAGATATATATGGTGAATAAATTTTTATAGTAACTTGACCAATTTAAGTCTTGTACAATATAATAAGATGTTGAGGTAACTTAAAGTTAAAGGAATTATGTTACGTTGTCTTAGTCTAATTACAGCCATAATCGACTTTTGCCTCGATACGGCGTTGCATGGCTCGTACTCTCGGGCAGACTTGAGATAAGGGTGAATGTTTGATGTTCTGGGAAAGTTTGAATTTGGCGTTATGTGAAAAACAGTTGTTGCATGTGGGAGCTTCGTTTTTAGTGGGGCAGGCCTCTTCGGCGTGGGTGTTGCTGCCGCAGTGACCGCAGCGCCGTTCATGCGTACAATGGGCCTGGGTATGTCCAAAGCCGTGGCATCCACGGCTCTGCTTGAAAGGAGAGAAGTTCTCTACGTGAATTCTCTGGAAATCGATTTTCACTCTGCCCATTTCAGTCAAAATCCTCCAGATGCGAGGAGCAACGGATAGAACCGCATTAAATAAATTGGGGTTGCGATTTTTAGTTATGAAGCGTAGGCTTATGTCAGCCTCTGTAAAGTTTTCGAGTTCGGGGTTATAGAGGAAGATGGAGGGTATAAGATCATCCTTATTAATTTCTGTAGATATGCCCTTAATAATGAGCATGGGTTTCAGTTTCTTTTCTTCCACCGCAGCCACCCCAAGAGATGACGGGGCGTCTTTAATTCTTCTAAGGGCATCTTCCATATCGGACCTATTGTCGAACTCGACTTTGGTCTTGCCCTTAGAGAGATTAACGACTTTAGCTGCGGTGTACTTGGTATCTTTGAAATTAATTATTTTTCTAAGAGCCGAGACAGCCTGCTCGCGCGGGGCTCCCTCAGTGTTGCAAGCGATGATTAAGGCTGGTCGAGGAGGGTCGGGTGTGCGGTGAGGTTGGGTTCGTTTAGATGAGGCAGCAATTTGTGCGTAGGACGGCATAGCCGTTGTAGGTTGTACGCTCGTCTGGGCTGCCCTTCCTAGTTCCGTCCTGACTGTCTGCTGGACTATTTTCTTTACTTCCTCGGTGATTGTGTCTGAGTTAATGCAGCAGCGATGTTGAATTTGTGGTTGGTCGAGAGATTGAGCTTCAACAGGGCCAGAGTTTAAGCCTTTAAGTACTCCAAAGACTGTTTCCAAGCCCTTTATGACATTGTTGATGGCTTTATTTCGATTATCGCGAGTGACACTAGGAGTGCTTTGAAGAAGCTTTGGTATTTCCGAGAAGGTGTGATAAATGTCTTGGATAGTGTCCCCTAATGGGTTGCTATCCAATTCTGGGAACATCGACTCCAAGGGTGGTGCAAATGTGTAGGTAGTCGCTCTACCCTTCGATTTTCTGGAAGTTCCAGATTGGGAGATAGGCGTGTAATTTTTAACACTAGGGGTTTCAATTTGTGATAGTTGCGTAGTTTGTGGTTGTTGTAATGGGGGTGAGCGTGCTTCATACATAGGAGATTTGGGCGGAGATACTATTTCTGGGGATTTTGATGATTGTGGGTGTGGCGAGGGGTGATAATAATAGCGAGACTGTGAAGACGCTGTAGGGTTCAATATGGAGTCAACTTCGGCCTCAGAGTCGAGATCTGATTGAACTAAGTCATTTATGGCATCGTCTATACCCCTGGGAATTCCATCGTAATAGGAATCCATTTTAGTTAAGTGTTATTACACTTTAAAATATGAAATAAAAAAAAATGAAAAAAATAGTATTAATTAATTAAAAATTAAAATTATTTAAGGGCTATTTGTATACAATCTATTGTGTCTATGAAGAAAAGTTAGTAAAATAACTTGTAGGAAAACCTAAAAACTATCTTAACAACTAAAAAGATTAAGTTTAAAACGGGTAAAAATAGTTTTATAAAGATTTTAAGTAAGATTTATTGTGCAATAATAATTATATGAAATTTTTAAGTTTTGAGGCAGGATTGTACCAAAACTATAGAGTATAGGGGAAAAATGTATTAAAAGAATTTGTTAGATAGGCTTAGAACTAACTTAAACGATAGGGAGAATAACTAAATTACTTATGTGTATGATTTTATACAACTACTAAAATTATAAAATTAATTTTACAAAAAGTGCAATAATCAAAGCACTTTAAAACTACAAAAAACTAAATAAACTAAACAAAAACTAAATTAATAAGATGCGTGGTGCTTTAAACAAGGTATATATACAAGCAGAACTTAGATAACTATTATAGTTTAATAGTTACAGAGTGTTCTGTAACTGCATAAAATAGGTGTTTTTTTGATGATTTTTCGGGAATTTTTTCCGCGAAAACTATAAGAGATAAGGGGAAAAGTGTATTAAAGAAAAGTTGCGTCCTGCTTAAATCTACAAAATGGTACAAAGAAAATGAAAATCGGATAAAACCGAAAAAAGTTGTTGACGAAAAATGGTGATTTTAAGACAGAAAAAAGTGAAAATTTTGGAAAAAGGAAAATAAAAATTCAAATAGTAAGGAAAAACTAAATTCGGTACGGGTTAGGTTAGGTTAGCTTGTTATGAAAAGCATAATTCAAGGTAGAGGTTAGGATAGGTTAGATTAGGTTTCCTATGAAAAGCATGCGAGGTTAGGTTGCCTATGACAATCATTCAAGAAACTGGTTGGGTTAGGTTAGTGGAGCGCATAAAACAAGCTCACCCGGAGCTTGTTTTATGCGCTAGTATCCTGAAGCGCCAGAACCCACAAATCCCTACTACTAGCGCCAGAACCCACAAACCCTCTGATTGGCTGAACACCTGACAGATTCATCTAAAACAGTAGGTATGAGTAAGTTCGGCTAGGCAGCATTGGAATATTGCAAACCTAATGATATCCAAGGCCCCATAACCTCGGCCACAGTAGGCTATTAGCAATACAAAGAAAGCGAGCCGAGCATAGTACAAAAGGGTGCTTAAGTAATGAGGTAATTAACAATGACGAAGGGTCGGGAATAATGGAATCGGAATAGGTGATTAGATAAGCGATTAGCTTTAGAAAGAGAAGCCATACAGCAAAAACGAGAGCTCGTAGCGCTCTGGGACCCAGCGCAAACGCTTTAGATGGGGTGTTTCACTTTTTTTTTTTTTTTTTAGCAGACCTTCACCGAAGTTCGACAAAAATGCGTTAGAAATAAGTGCGCCAGAACCCACGAATCCCTACTACTGTTGTTATAGCTGCAGCAATCGAAAAAGATAAATATGAACTTGCTTCAGTGGTTATACAGGATTCGAACCCGTAATCTTTAGCTAAATAGGTAAATGCACTCCCAATTGAATTAACAGGATCGTTACTGACCTGACGCCCTAGTGTAAGTTTACGCTTCGATACTCGATATCGTCTGCGTAAAATATTACTATGGATTTTGTATAAGCGCCCCTAGCGGTAACCATCCGAAATTACGAGTCTTCATAGAAATCTGTAACAAGGGCCCCAGTTGAATATTTTGAAGCGTTTATTAAGCTGTTTCCATTTCGTTTGCCAACGGACATAAGATTCTTTTGTTACTTAATTTCCATAGATTATAATAAATTTAAAGCTTCCTGCAACAAGCAAGGGCCTACCCCTTCTCACTGACTACAAAATCATACTAAAAGTCTAATTAAATCAGCGAACGCGTAACAGCTGCCTCATTATATGATTTACAAAATGATTACGTGCAACCCGTCGTTTGTTTCTCAATAACATAATTTCGTATTTTCGCTGAAGCGACAGTTAAATGAATTCAATATTCACATACATACGATGGTAAAGGGCGTAGTACCTACGTTTATACTGTAAGCGATTTATACAAAATGCTTACAAACTCTTCAATAAATTGAAGTTGCTAAGGGAGTTTGGATTTTCTTGTTTGATCTTATTTTATATACTGGCTAACCCGGCCACGCGTTGCTGGTATAACCCGGCCATGCGTTGCTATGGTAACGTTAATTGATTATAAAAACTGTTATTCTTAGGCTTATGGTAACTATGGTAACTATATATGGTAACAAACTAACAAAGTCCTTCTTTTATATAGTAAAGATACTTCGTTTTGCAATTTATTTTCTAGGGCATTTTTACTGATTTCAAATTTAATTATTTGGAAAAGGGGTGAAAGAAAATCACAAACATCATAGCTTTAAGCGAAGCATTCACAACTATCAGTTAACATATCAACTACTTTCGTTGTCGAGTGGCTTGAATACCGGTTTTCACAGTAGCGCCACTGCAAAGTCCCGGGATCGATCCCCGGCCGGGTTAATGTAGAAAACGAAATGTTAATAATGTAGAGTACTGTCATTCCGTGTGTTTGGCAGAAAAAAGAGCTTGAGAGCGCTTGTAAGCAAAATGGCGATCGCTAAGCGATAATAAGCAAAATGGCGGATTGTCTCAGCGCAACTGAAGTTAGCAAACGTGTCCTGGCCGAAAACTGTATATTTTGTTTTTCAGCGCTGGTAAGCGCTCTCAAGCGCTTTTTTTCTGCCAAACACATGGATTGTTTCTGAATTCCATAACACAAGCGCTTTATACTTTGTCCAATGTAGGATGATATTTTTGACAGTTGACACCTATATAGAGGGATAGAGATAAAGTTGCTATTGAAATGTCAAGCCAAACATAAGGAAACAAACGCAACCTTAGTACGTAGCAATGAGGAAGTGGCACCTGTCAAAAGTATCATCCTACATTGGACAAAGTATAGCTACTTAACTTTTTTAGAACAATGTATGTGATGATTATATTGATATTATTATTATATTCATTTACATTGTTTTAAATAATGGCACTACCTATATGAATTAAAGCCGTGTGGTGTCCGGCAGAGTTGAATAGTACAAATCCTTCACACTTAAGGATGTCCTAAAGGCGGTTTATGATACTGAAAGCCATCTTCATAGAAGGGCAGCAACTATTTTAAAATTAGGGTATTTTACTGCAATATCCAACCCGCCTACCGAGTGAGGTGATTATGGCAAAACCCCATTTTCTGGGAGAGGCTTCCGTCACGTAGTGAACGTGTTTAGATTCAGGTGATAATAATGATGACGTAAATTCTTTGTGTATAACGGATATGTAGCTTATATACGGAAGTCGGATGTGACTTTCATATCCGACTGCAACTCTAAAAATAATCTTAGAAATAAGAATAATTTTTAAAGTAAAAAAGCAATTTTATTAATTCTTTAGAAAATATTGTACAAATAAAGTGACCCCTGTTGTTTTCTTTGTGTAATATTGGGGTTCTTCAGACAGAAGACTTTACTTTGTCTCTGTCAGAAAAGTATATAAAATTTACATTATAACTACGACCCGGCCACGCGTTGCTGTGCCGACTGCAGCGCCATCTGCCAGGCTGATTTGTGAATCTAAACCATCCAGGGCGCCACCCAAACGCATATAAAAAAAATCATTCAAATCGGTCCAGCTGTTGAGGAGGAATTCGGTGACAAACACACGTACAGTAGAATTATATATATAAAGATGTGAAAGTGTCATTTTTTATTGAAACAAAGGAAGGAAAGTGATTCGACATTAGGTAGAATAGTTAATAGAAAGTAGTAATTTGAAATAAAAAAATAACACGCAAAAATAGAAAAATATAATAAAAAATAAGGGCAACTTAATTATAACTCTATCTTTGAAAGTATCAGTAAAACTGAGGATTGGAAAGATAATACTTTGCTAAATACCAACATTATAATTATTTACTTTATCATCTCTTACAGACGGCGTCCGGCACAGGATTGGCCTTCATTATATTCACGGAGGCCATCAACCAGTTCCCAGGCGCTCAGTTCTGGTCCGTCCTCTTCTTCCTAATGCTGTTCACACTCGGCATAGATTCACAATTTGGAACCTTAGAAGGGGTCGTAACCTCCATAGTGGACATGAAGCTCTTCCCAAATTTGAGAAAAGAGTATTTAACCGGTGGTCTATGCCTGATGTGCTGTCTGTTGTCTATGGGATTCGCACACGGCGCGGGCAGCTACATATTTCTGCTGTTCGACATGTACAGCGGGAACTTTCCACTGCTGATCATAGCATTTTTCGAATGCATCGGCATCGCATACGTATACGGTGTGAAGAGGTAAGTTGGCTTTTGATATAATTTATAATCTTTGCAATACATTTTTAACTATTGGCTGTTAGCAAGGAATCAGATTGTATAGCACTTACCTAAATTTCCGAGGGAACCTAAGATTCTTTCCGCAGGAAAGAAGCATATATTCTTTTGTAGGGTTCAAACAATTTTTATACTAAATTTTCATCAAAATCGGTTACATTATTTCGTGATGAAGATGTAACAGACAGACCGACAGAGTCGCGTTAATGCAGACTACCGTTTGAGTTATATTTCTATTCGGAAACATCACTTTTTTCTGGATAAAGGTAGGTAATTTGTATCAAATAAACTCACTTTTGTATTTACGAGTATAATATTAGGGTAATGTTAGGGTGGATTTAGTGTACGTTAGGTGGTACCCGTCAAATATCTTTTTTTAATACACCAATTTCACACACACACTCATTTTATTGAGATAAAATTCACAATTTTATCTTTATTACACAGAATCTCCCTTTTACTTAATGTTTCGCGCCGGGACTATGAGAAAACAGGGGGTTAATTACGGACCGTGGTTACACTGCAGCTGAACTGACCGCACGACTGTAATTGGTTTTTATATGATTAAAAATGCAGCGCATGCAATGAGATCCATACTAGAACTGGAATATTAGAGGCGTAGATAGTTAACTAAAAAACTTGGGCCCTAATTAAATTTGCGGGGAATTCCCTTGTATACTTTCAAATGAATTGTCATGATTAAAGTACTATTGTGAAAACGAA
This sequence comes from Calamotropha paludella, assembly GCA_927399485.1. Classification (NCBI taxonomy): domain Eukaryota; kingdom Metazoa; phylum Arthropoda; class Insecta; order Lepidoptera; family Crambidae; genus Calamotropha; species Calamotropha paludella. The sequence goes on from OV656818.1 coordinate 21,274,160, forward strand.
CAAAAAAAAAGTTCAAAATCTTTTTACTGGTACTTACATACAAAATGCAGCGCATGCAATGAGATCCATCCTAGAACTGGAACATTAGAAGCGTAGATAGGTAACCAAAAAACTGGGGGCCTAATTTAATTTGTGGGGAATTCCCTGGTTTACTTTCAAATCAATTGCCATGATTAAAGGAGTACTGTGAAAATAAAAAAAAAAACAAAGTTCAACTGGTGTATACATACATATAATGACGCCTTTTTCTCGCAGGGGTAGGCAGTAATCACAGAGTTCCACTTTCATGATCCTGAAATACAACATCATGCCCACAACTCCCATCAGACCTTTCATATAAGCTCGTCGGTTAAGGGTACTTTCGACCTTGCCTTTTTAGGACATCTCCTATTTAGTCCCTGACAGTTCGCCTTGGTCTGCCTTCACCGACGTGCCCATGCACATTTGCCTCATAAACTTGTTTTGTCAATCTCGTTTCGTCCATCCTCTTAACATGTCCAAACCATCTAAGCATCCCTTTTTCTATCTTTGTCACTATATCTTCTTCCACACCACACCGCTCTCTTATTACATCATTCCTTATTTTATCCACCACATTTACTTCAGCTATTCTTCCTTTTACTTTGTTTTTTTGGTTTTATCTTCGTGGTGTATCAACAATTTAACGAGATGATAATTTACAAAAATGCCAATAATTAGATTTTTTTAACGGTACTACTTTAAAGTCGTGTTACAGTTGCAACCTATTTTATTAACATTCCAAAGGTGGTCGAATTTTAAGTTAATTCAATATGAGGTAGGCTGGTCAGGGTCTTAGAACATCCTGAGCTTAAGGCCTCAGGTGTACAGCATCGTCTAGTTCTACAGTAGCTTCGCCATTGCATAATAGTAAGCACTGTAAGTCTTTTGTTATGTTTCCAGACACCATTTTACTCCAGTAAAAAAGACTGACACCCTTTTTTTTGATGTTGGCAACACTTGTCACAAGACTTTCTAATCTTTCATGTGTGTTTTATGTGATCGACATATGTTGTAATACCGTGAAAATTGATGACTTCACTTTCAATAACTTTTTACTTCCATTGTTTGGCGTCATAATGCAAAATCGATACGTGCCTGGTGTCAATCTCGCTCGTAACTCGCAACATTAAAGCTAAAAGACGTAAAGAACTAAGCGCTCAGGTACTGCTATACTAATTTTTGTTTAAACTTGTTTATAGTTAGAAAAAGGGTTTTGATAAATATCAACCTATAAATATTTTTAATTAAATTAAAATTCGTTTATTTCGGTCATAAACTATACGTTTATTTCGGTCATAAACTATATTGTGATAATTACAATAAAATGTTATCTTATTTTTTTATGACAAAAACAGCCATTCCAAATCTATGTATATACAATCTGATATAAATAATGAGGTTTTCAGCTAAAAAGTTGCCAACAGTAAAAAATCATAATCGGCGTATATAGTAAATAACAAATTAACAATATAAATAGTAATAATTTATATAATAATATAATACAATGTAATAAAATAGTACAAAATATATGCCATACACTACATATAAATAACCACATGATGGTGTAAAAGTACTGTATATTTTTTAAATGTTATTTATGGCTTGCACAATTTGTGCATTTAGCCAGTGTCAACTATAATCTTTCTTCTGTGTTCTTGAATAATTTCCTAGTTTCAGAGCGTTTTCCATTTAGAAAAAAAAGGCGACACTGTGTTGCACTGTGTCAACTTTTTGTTTATGTGTGTGTGTGTACCAATAGGTTTTTGCTATAGTATGGTCGACACAGTGCAACACAGTGTCGACAATTTTGTCTAAATGGAAAACGCTCTCAGTAAAGAAGTGGGGTTTTACTGAAACCTCCTCGTGGCCTTCTTGAGAGAGCGCGAAAAGACACATTCCAACCTGTTTTGTTTCACTTGCCAACACTCATGCATATTCAGAAACACTCAGTGGATTCAATAACCCACCATTATTACACACTAATATCAACAACAACTCTAAATTTAACAGGAAAACCAAAACTTTAATAAGTGTCGCTACGCGCTCCCGCCAAAAAAGCCCTCAAAGTACAGTAGACACAAACTGGTACTATTAAAAGTCATTAATAAGTTCTGAAATGTATAAATCAAATAATATTTAAGATAGGTACCAATAAGGTCTTATTTTAAAAATAAATATAAATGTCAGCCAAAGTGTCCTGGATTTGTAGGTTGGATATTATTGTACATTATAATCAATCAATTATGGTAAAAAAATTACAATAATTTCCAAACAAAAGCAATTTTCTCTAGTAACGCCAAATAAAAGTTCAATCTCAATATTCCATTTTATTAAAGCTATTACAACCTTTTTTATTACAGAAGTATTAATAAAGTAACGAATATTTTGCGACTGATTTTAACTTGTCCAAAGGAAAAAAATTGTAATTAGTCGACACCCGGCATCTGTTGTATTAACAGTCTTTTATGCTGCCCTCGTAATCTTCAGCTTTCCAGAATGTCTGTGTTTTTCTTATTCATGAAGTAAATGAAGTTGACTAGCGCCATTTTTACGAAATGCGACCTCATTCGGGACTATTTAACATTAGACGTCTTTATCACAACCATTTGAAAAGATCTTTAATGTCTAGGGAATTGAAGTGATTTCAATTTATCACGATATTGGTGAATGTTCCAATTACCAAAGTGATCGATCACGAACATTTTACGAACAAGTAAGCGGCTGTATGATAAAATAAAACCGCGCGCGGATTGAATTAAAAAGTTTGTGACAGAGTAAAAAACGCGCGAAAAGCGTTCCGCCTTCAAAATTGGGGATTGGACGAGTTTTAAGAACATATCTCAAATTGTTTGTTAGAGCATAAATACACAGAATACATTTGTCATTTCAATAATAATCTGTTAATTTCTCTATTTTCTATAAAAATCACCATTAAAGTTTAATATTTCAAAAAAATCTCGCCAAACTTGTAATTGTCAATTAGTAATACGATACACCATACAAGAACTTAGACTGAGATTTACTAAAAACAGGCGGGTGACATCACTCCAGATTCAGCTAATCCCGTGCATTTTCAACCACGTGGTGGTACATAAAATTTAAATTATTTTAATAATGATTTCTTAAAATCATTTGTATTTTAAAATGACGAGTGGGCTAAATTGGTTTAAAAACGTGTTTACCGTAAAGGTTGATCTAAATTTTCTTTGTACTCAAATTTCCTATTATTAACTCGAGTTCGAATTTATCCTTATAACTTATTCTAAATTTAAACTGGTATAAGTAAAAAAAAATCGTTTAGTATTTTTTTCCTTATCTTTCCAACAGCAGCGGTGAAGGTTATTTTCATCTTTTTTTATTCTCAATATTTCTTTTTTCTATCTTTTGTTTTAGTTTAGGTCCATAGTTTTTTATTTCATTGTATAATTGGACCCATTTTTGCAAACAAGAACCAACCCACAGTTTGAGAACTATACAATATGGTACCTAAACACTTATTATTTATAACATTTATAAATCTGATATTCCTAGATAGGCTACAGTATCCCACATGACGTTAACAAGTATTCATTCATTAATATACTATGTATGCATTTTGTACATTCTGTTTACAAAAGTCTCGTTTTCTCGAAACCAACCTGCTGTGGGTTGGTTCTTGTTTGCGAAAATGGGTCCAATTGTAATTACAATAATGTAATAAATATATTTTTATGAATACGTGCTTTGTCATTTTCTTTAAATTAATGATATGAGTTTAGAAGAAAAATCAAAACACTTGTTTTAAAATAAGTTTACTAAACGTTAGAGTTCTTTTATGAATAATACGGTTAAGAATTTAATTTAGTAAATGAAGACATACTATTAAGAACTAACTTACAACTGTCCTTTAAACGAGTTAATTGTACCAATTATAGTAAAAAAATGCTTTTATGTGAGTTATTGATAATCAATTTATTAAGTCTGAAGTTTTACGCTCACACTAAAATGAATAAAAAGGTGGTAATTTTTATATTTAACGAAATTACAAGAAAAATACCAACTCGTTAAGGTGTTAAGAGGGACTCGAACCCATACGGGCCTATATGCATCATACGGGTGAATGCTGTTCCAAATGAATTAAGTTCAATTGGAAATTGGTTAGAACAAATTTATAGTTATAACATTTAATATATTGATCAAGCAAAATATTTTGTAATGAACCCTCCCCTACGTGAAAATAGAAATTATTTCTATTTCTCGTCTATCCCACAATAAGGGGTGTCGTTGATTAAGACGATCGATAATACTGTAGGAGTTTGTGAACCATTCTTCTCGATTCAGCCATCCGTTTGAGACTTTTTTATATTGAATTGGTTTGCTCTTGACCCCGATCTTGCCCGAGAATTGAGATGTTATGTACGATGGAACGAACTCATCCAGAAGATGCCTATTGATTATATCCTTCAATTGGGTTGTTAGTTTTCGGAAATACAGACACAGGAAGTTCCACGTCTTTGTTGTGGTTATAAATAATGAGTGGTAAACATCAGTAGGTACGTGTGGATGGAAGGAATTCGAATCATTTAATCCTTAGAAAATGGTTACAATGTTGGTGTTCAAGTAAGGTTAGTACAAGCATCTTCTGCCAAAATTGGCGTAGGAATTAGATGCTAAATTAAATTACATTACTTTACATTTTGATTCATAGTTATATGTTACATTTTTTGCAATTTAAGATTTAATTTTATTAATAATAGTTAATTACATTCTATAGTTTATATTAGGTTTATAGAAGGGATGGTGGTTGGAGCTCGTATAGTCCTTGAACACATTCACCGAATACAGTTTGTAGAAGACTGACAAACAGGCAAGCTTGCGGCAGTGAACTAAGATATGCAGCTTTTTTTTTATCGCCAATGAGTCTCTTAGCTCATACCACCGTCTTTAAGTGAGCAGCCGATCAAAGGTGGTAGCAATATTCCATGCAAGAGCAGACTTATGATTTATAAAGAGTCAAAAGATGTCTAGGTGTGAAACATCAGACAAAACATCCAGCTTTTGGCTGCAGTTAATGCTTTAGATTCGATGGTGGTGCGAAGTCTAAATATTTGGAATTTAGCATTGAGAATGCTAATTCTTGTTAGAATCAAGTGTATGTGGCTCTTACTTTACAGGCTGTTCCAAAAATGCTATCTAAAACGCCCAAATGTATTGTTAAGCAAGTAAGTAGTATTGGATTTATGCATTTCTTTGTTTATTTATGCTTTATTGCACATAAAAACGGCACAAATGGAAGACTATGCTACCAAATTCCAAATTAAAACTGCATACAAATAAAGTTGCCAATGGGGTTAAAAATATAAATAATGATATAGAATTTAATAAAAAACTAAAAGATTTACTTATATCCAAAAGTTATTATACATTACAGGAATATTAAGATGACAAGATATAAAACAATAATAAAAATATAATAGTATATGTGACGAATGTGTATATGTATGTCTGTTAGTGTGTATGTATGTGTGTACACATATGTATATAAATGTGTATGTATATATATATATATATAATAAGATTTAAGTTTTATAGATGAAATTGAACAATTGATGTTTTTGGGTCTAAATAACGTTAATGATTTAAAAAAAAAATTAAAACCATTTGATTATTTTATTGAGATTTTAGACAATTAATAAATAAGCGACCTCCTCTATCCTAATTTACTGTGCCCTACAGGGTCCATAATGTACTTACATAAATTACTGTATAAGAGCCATAAAAACTAACATTGTGGAAATGCAATAAAACATTGAGTATTGAGACTCAATGCCATTAGGCATTCTCTACCAATCGACCGGAGTTTGAGTACAGACATGGTCATATTTTTTACAAACCTTGATTTACAAGAGGTTTATTATTCACAGGGACATCAATTATTATGATCAGTTTACTAAATTTTGTTTAAATTAGGTGAATAATGCACCTTGCATAAACAAACAGTGATGGTCAAGTTGGATACAAGTATGCCACAATAAATATTGTGTAAATATCTCTAATTTAATATATTTTGGAAAGCGATTAAAAAAAGTCACAAGAAATTTCTTTCAAAGGTGTTTTTAAAACTTCTAAAATTCTTCAGCTATTTGTTCCATAAAGTTGATAGAGTTATTTTCACGGCATTATGTTTCAATTTCAGCTAATATTAGTTGAAAACTTGAGTATAAAAACTTGTTGAAACAGCTGAAGTAAAATAAAACGAAGTAACGATTGTTTCTGCTATTGAAAAAGAAAAAAATGAAAAATGTTTTATTTCAATTACAAACCATTTGTTTACAATAGTTTTGTGGTAACATTCCTTGTAAGTATATGAGATACCTGTATTAGGAAGTTACCGCTCTTCCTTTCCGGTTTAACTAGGGTAAGTATGTAAGTAAAAATACAAAATTTTATTATAAAGTACTAGTACATAGTAGGGCGGTCCTTATATGTATGAAAAAAAATTTTTTTTGAAATTTTGTTGGGGCACCCTCGCAAAGTGGTATATAGGCTTAGAAAGAATTATGATATTTTTTATAGAATTTATTATTAACGTTTAGGGGTTGCGACGGGATTTTTAAAATGGTAAAAATAAAATATAATTATTTTTTCATAAATTACCACATTTATTTGTAGAAATGGAAATAACAAGAAATCAAACGTCGTATTATAATAACTGTTTAGTTTTAACATAAGAAAATACACAAGCCAATGAAAAAAAATTACTTAAGTAGGGTTGATTTTTTAGTGTCGGGATATTTTTTCCTAAACTCTTTGACGATCAAAAGTAAATATTGCTTTTGTTCTTCATTAATGGTGATCAACTTATTATATTCTTCCATTAATGCAACACCACGTTCTGCAATGTCATTGACTACTCTCATTGACCGTACAATTTCTCTGCCAGCTTTATACTCCTCATCAGTTGGCCAATCAGCAACATCTTTTTTTAAAAAATTTGATGACATTCCAAGTATCTCAAAGAAACGCAATGAATTACTGGACACGAAGTCTTCGATATTTTTTCTTGCAATGTCTTTGGTACCTAGAATTATTCGCTTTGGAATGAAGTCAAGACCTTCATTATTTAATGCCTGTACCATTTTTTGCTTGGTATCTGAAGTCATTTCGTCATCAAAAAATCCAAATGATACTAGTTCCTCTGACAAGTACCACAAATGTCCCATAATTTTTTTTAAAGCAACTTTCGATAGGACTGGATTTATACTCTCGAACATGATCAGGTCTTTTAATAGCTGTAAGTCATTTTTGGGCGCTGACGAAGCAATAGAAGCTTGATACCAGTATTTAACGTAAATCATGGCTGAAAAAATGCAAACATCTCGTATTCCTTTTTCTTCTTTTTTTGTAATTTTGAACTGGTGTTTAAATAAGAATATTTTTAGACAATAAATAGCTTTTGCCATCCAACGAGCCCTGTGCAGTCCTGCTGGCATTCTAAATGATATTCCTTTCTCAGGAACTCCTCCTAAGTAAATAATAGTGAGGTTCAGTAGCTCTTTATAATCATCTCGAGGCTGATACTGGTTAAGTTGATTTTGGGCAAAAGAAATCGTATCCTGAGCCACATTTTTGACTAATTCCAGCGAAGAAGGGTCAGATGTTACGGTTTTATAGTTAGTCTGGTCAATTTTACTCCAGTAGTTTTTAAACCTTTTGAAAATTAAAATATCAGGGCCACTTGAAGGACCTAGTGCAGTGCTGACGACAGCTTCTAACATTATCTCTAATATATGATGGCGGCACGCCAGCCAAAGCATATCTTTTTCCATTTTTTGCTCCAGTAGTACACATGCTCCATTTCTCAATCCCGAGTTGACTGCCGTCGTATCAAAGCACATGCATTTTATTTTATCGATCAATCCCCATTCCAGTATTGTATCATAGACAGCTGACGCACATGCTTCTCCTGTTCCTCGGTCCAGTTTTGGAACCGATAGTAACTGATCAATTCCTTGCCCTGACACCAAGATTGGAAGACGATCCACGGTTTCGTGCCCAGTGATATCTTCAAGTAGCTTTCCGTCCCAGTGAACAGTCAAAGGTAAATTAGGTTTAAATTCACGTTTTAATAACTCCGCCATCTCCTTACGATACTTTTGACGCTGACGACGAATAGACGATCTGTTAACAGTAAATTCCATGGGGTCAGAGCCTGCACTTTTCAATGTAGACGTGATTACAATTGCAGCTTTTCTGTCGCTCAATTTCGCGGCGTCAAGACTTGAAGCTAACTGCTTGTCCACCACCTCTACTCGACCTCGTTTACGCGCTGGTGGCTTAGCCGTAGAAGGACCAGGAATCACAATTTCAGATGAACCACTTGTGTCCGAGTCTGCGCTAGTAGTTGTGGATGAAGAAAACAATAGTTCTGTTTTTGATGAGTTGATGCGCTCAGCTTCACGCTCGCGTAATCTCTTAAGCCGTTCCTGATTTCTCTGAACTTTGGCCTCTTTTATTAAATTTGCCTTATCCACTGCACCGATTAGACCTCTACGACCCTCCTCACGTTGTGCAAGCAAAAACTGTTTGTCTTCTTCAATCTTCATGATATTTAAAGCATTAGCGTGTGCAATATCAAACAATCTTTCTAATTTTTGCTGCCACTGCTTTTCTCTTTCTCTTATTGCTTGCGAACGTTTCACCTTACTCTTTTTAAGATTTTGCCACTCTTTGAAGTATTGTTCCAGTTTAGCAATAACATGTTTCTTCAATCTGGTCGGTACTCCAGCTTTTTGCCATATTTCCAAGACGTCACAAGCAGTCAAAGTAGCGGATTCTCGAATGCACTTATTTTTGTCATTTTTATAGTAAAAAAACAACTGCAACACTTCTCTGATTGATGGTAACTTCGCTGCTTTCAAATTAGGTGACATTTGGCCAACTAACCAAATGTTCGTTTTATTTCTAGTGGAAACAGATCCACTTTCACCACTTTTTGACGACATTATAACACAGTAAGCGTCGAAAACCTAATCAACGACGTGCGCTGTCGCTGACAGTCGATGCGGAACTAACTGAGCGAGCTGCGGGGCGTGTCCCTTGAAAATGGTAGGCAAGAAAAGGACGGCGATAGTCAAGTCAGATTGCTGGTGTGTCGCATAAACAAACAAAAGTCATACCCTGTTATAAATTACTTTATAAAAAATCTTCCAAATCATTTGTCTTATTTTTTATTTTTAATAATTTTATAATTTTAAAATCTCTGTCGCGACCTCTAAATATTATTTAAATAATCGAATAAAAAATCAGTACTCATATTAAGCCACAGAGAACACAATTAGAGTGTGCCCCGAAAATATTTTTCACTTTGGAAAATAAGGACCACCCTAGTACATAGCTATTATTACTATTTATTGTAATTCCGTGCTTCACATTCATTGTTCTGAAATACCGAAAGCACTTGTGTTTTGGAATTCAAAAACAACAATGTTACCACAACACTCAGACACGAGCTTATATAGAAAAGATAGTTTCCTACATCATTCCAGCCGGGGATCAAACCCTGGACCTCTGTGTGGCATTACCATAAAAACCACTCAACAACGGAGGTTTTATTTTTTATCATTGTATCTTGACAATCTCTTGATTTCTCTTGTAATTCTGATATGTTTCTTCACACTAGCTAACCCGGCCACACGTTGCTATGGTAACGTAAATTGATTATAAAAACTGTTATTCTTAGGATTATGGTCACAATATATGGTAACAAACCCACAAAGTCTTTCTTTTATATAATAGAGATAAGAAAATTCTTTGTAAAACTCCAGATGATGAAATCGATAGGGTTTAAGTCACTGATAATAGTGGCTATGTTGTGGGCCCACCCCGAACTATCCACTCATCTCCATACCTTTAATTTAAATATCCTTTGAACCTTTCCTACCTCCTGGTAGTGGCGTGAAGGGCCATCGCTGTGAAATATTCCATTACATCAATATTGCAAATAGCTCTAGAATTTAAAAAAAATGTAAACTAATTGAGCGAAGCTCTCTTTTAGGCAACTCACGAATTTCGCTTGTCTACCTCCTGCTACTTAACGGTTTAACCGATTGGAACGAATTTTGGCATGAACATATATGATTATAACCTGACGGACATAGGATATGTAAAAAAAAATATAGACTTTACCATGGAGGAATAATCACTGAAAGAAAAATTCAAAAGCTGATCACAGCCAAACCGCTAATACTACATTGATGAAATTTGGCGCCGAAACTTACATCGTGGTCGTGAGTAACGTGCAAAAAAAAGTTTTGAAATCGGACATACCATTGAGGAATAATCACCCTTCAAAAATCTAATTGCTTCGCTCAGTATTTGCAAACAGCAGCAGGTATTGCAGACCTAGTACTATGATGAGTTCAACCTTTTTTTTTTTTATGGGGCAATGTTCTCCTACTTCACAATATAATTATTTTTGTTTATGCAAGCTATCATATCTTTCACCAGATTAAAAAATAAACATGTAGCAATTTTTTATAATTGATGACTCAATGACCAATAATCGCTTGTTAGTAAAGGTTTTTTTTTTTTTTTTCAATAAATAAGCAAAAATAATAAATCTAAAACTAGGAAATGATGCGAAACATACTGAGGGTGATTCAGGTAGACCTAGTGATGCTCTACCTCTATATTTTCGCTTAAACTTATTTGTTGGGACTTCACAAATTGTCACAGAGGCTCCACCAGTTAATATGTAATCTTCGGTAGTAGTAATGTACCAGGTAGGTACATTCAACTTATAGATTGTACCTACTTGTAGAGATAAAAAGAAAAAATATATACAATTAATATATTCATAATATTAATATGCAGTATTTCTTTACTTCGCGATAGTATTTCTGAATCCGCATATATTATGGGTAACTACGGAACTTTATACTGCGCGTGCCTGATACCCACTTGTGCTATCAAAACGTTTTAGCATTTCGCTATGCTGCCTTATGCCGTGTCATTTTTATATGACTTGATGCAACGGTAGTCCTACCTTCTGCACTAAAGACCCTGGGTTCGAATCCCGGTAGGGGAATATGTTTTTGTTATGAACATAAGCATTTGTTTCCGAGTCATGGTCGTTTATATACTAATTTATGTATTCTATACATTATTTAGTACCTATGATATACGCTAAGCTTAGTTTAGGACTAAATAATTAATGTAGGTTGTCCGAAATTTCTTTAATTTTTTTTTTTTATAGTAAATAGGCATGCGCTTGACCACCATCTCGCCTGATGGTAAGCGTCGATGTGATCTAGGATGTGACGCGCTTGCCTAGAAGGTACCTATTTACTCGTAACTTGAAGACCCCTAAATTGTATTTGTCAGGAAACACAGACTCAGGCAAAGAGTTCCAATCCTTAGCGGTACGTATCACAAAATTGGAACCAAAACGCTTAGTTTGTAAGTCTGGTTGTCTGATGATAAAATGGGGACGGCGGAAGAAGATTGTACAATTCAGCTGCACACTCTCCGAAATGTATCCTATAAAATACGGATAGGCTTGCTACCTTCCGTCTATGCTCAAGGCTTTTGAGCTTCTTATAGAAAAGATCTTCATTGCCGATGAGCCTCTTTGCCCTCCTCTCAATGGACTCAAGCGTCTGGAGCTGGTATCGGGCGGAACCGTCCCAAAGATGAGAACAATACTCCATACACGATCGAACTTGTGCTTGGTAAAGGTTGAGCAACTGTTCCGGTGTGAAGTATTTTCTCACCTTCGCCAGAATGCCAAGTTTTTTTGAAGCCACTAATATAATAATATTTATTTATTTGTTGCAAAATAAGAAAATATCAAGATTTTTTACAAAACCACCTCAATTATAGTTTAAATACTAGAGCCATCTGGAAAGTAGTACCCATTTGCGCTGTGCGGAGCGCTGGCGAATAGAGTAGCCGCCGGACAAGTTCGGACACGTTCATTTATACATTAGCTGTCTACGAGGGGCGTTCAATGTATTCTCGGTATGGGCATGAAATAATAAGCAGAAAATTCTAAATAAAATTTATTTTTCAATATAGTCCCTCATAACCTCAATACACTTATTTGATCGGGAAAGTAATTTTTCAATACCCCCTAAAATAATTTTCTTCTTTGCCTGAAAAATGTTAATCAATTTCCGCCTTCAACTCTTCATCGTCGGGAAAATGCTTACCTCGAAGATCTTTCTTAAGGTTTGGGAACAAAAAGTAATCACTGAGGGCCAGGTCTGGGCTGCAGGGTGGATGAGTGATTTCGTCAAATCCACAATCCCTCACAGCAACCTTGGCAACCAGGCTCTGTGTGTTTTTTCAACATTGTGGAATCTGTCATCGTAGTTGTCTTCTCGTAATGATATCTTGAATAGTAATGATGACAATTAAATGAAATTTTATATTTATACCCTCAAAGAGTGTCTTTAGCTTATGAGATAATATAATTACCCTTATCATTAGTTTATCACCCCGATACCGAGAATACTTTGAACGCCCCTCGTATATGCAAAGTTGCGTCTCATCGGTCTATACCAACGTCTATACTTTGTTGTTTATGTGAAGTTAGAGCTATGATTAAATTTCAAGCGTTTTAACAGAACTTTAACCCGTCCTTATGGCCCAAACTTCGCTCCACCAAACTACCATCTTTTTACAAAACCGGAAGCGTTTTCTTGCTTGAAACAGACGAGAACTGAAAGAAGCTGTGATTAAGTATCTAATACATTGGCGGCGTATATAAGACAGAAAAGTCGTCATATTTTATAATAAATGCAAAAAAGGAGGGTGACTTCGTAGAGAAGTAGTTTATGATATGTACTTTTCAAAAAAAACGTTAATAATTCTAAATATATACAAGAATATGTTTATTTATATTCCTAAATGGGTATTACATTTCGGAAGACCGTACTACAACCAAAATTACATGATTTTTGAACTATTATTTATAGTTCTTAAAGCTGTGTCAGACTTCCGAACATGTCACTTAAAACCTCACTTCATTTCCGTAGGCTTCTGTTGTCGGTGAGCTGTAGGTGACAGTACAATTTTTTAGGGAAAGAACACGATTTCACATGGTCTATCGCACGATACTATTAAGTTTATTTCATCTTAATTTGAGAAATAAAATTATTGATAAGTAGATATTAAAAGAAATTTATTAAGCGAACGTGACTTCCGGCGTTTATACCTCTCGTTCGCGCCGTCTACCGTCCCGGTTCCGGGAGTAGTATATCTAATCTGAGATTTTCAAGTTTTCTTCAGGATTAGTTGCAAATTTTTCTCTTGTATCAGTTTTTCATGCCTTTTTCCAAAGTCTGTTAGCAAGGTATATTATCTGAATAAAGCACTTTTTTACGGATTTTGCGCATATTTTATTTTATATTTAATCGTGACATTTCGACTCCTTTACAGGAGTCGTGATCACACGATGACTAAGATAACGTTTGTCATGTATTTTCTACTACCTTCACAATATTTTAATCGGGCACGTTGCGAATTGTTATTTTTTTTTTTATATAAATCATATTGCTTTACTTTTTTAATTTTATTTAGTTATTAAATTCTCATTACGATTACATTGTATACTACTGAGTCTACTACCAGTTCGGAAATTGGGAGGCCCTTCTAGAAGAACTGAAAGCGAAAGAAACTCGGGCAGGGGGACCGACCTCCATCTTACTGTTATTATTTGCAAAAAGAGCTAACTACATCATCAGGTCTTGCAATGTGTGTTTTTGGAGGTATTCATTTATTAATTATTGGATCCCTAGCAGGTCAAGCTCCAACCTTCCTCCACCTGCTCCACTTAACAAACTTGAAAAAAATACTCTAGTTATTAAACTAAACTAAATAAAATATATCCCCTAAATCTTTGCTCGTAGGTTATGTACCCAGAAGACTGATAGCGTTACTTCGTTGTATCTCAAAACTTATTCTCTTCTATCTATTTATATCAGCAAATATTTTCTGCTAAGTATGATTTTAATTCGGTACTTTTTTAATCCTTCAGCAAAAGGGCTCTTAACTAAATATACGCCCGAGGCTCTTCCAAAGGGTTTTAAAAGAAATTAATGATGGGACTATACCCGTGTGCAAACCTTTGAAATATTAACGCTTTTTAATTATTTTTCCATTTTTCATACTAATAAGTTTTTTTAAATGTACCTATAAAATTGTGTTTTTATTTCAATGATCTTAATGGTCATGGACCGACGAATTTGGGCACGAATCCCGGTAGGGGCAGATGTTTGTGTGATAAACTGTACCTGAGTCAAGGGTATTTATATATATTTCTTTGAATATTACATTCTTTAAAAAATTAAAAATTGCAAAATTCTTTAATTTTTTTCTAAATATTAAATATTTTTCCGTTAGCGCCATCTAGCGTCCGGTAGACGAACTACTTGCGATTAACGCGTTGCTATGGTAACGTTATTGATACAATGGAAAAAGAGCGGGAAAAAGAGCGGGAATAAGAGCGGACAGACAAACACACAAACCATGGTGATCTTAGATTATGGATTAATAATTTAATTCATTTAAGCATATAATTCATTTAAGCATATAATTTAAGGCATGGTTTTTTCCCTTTTAGATAGAAAATAACGTATAAATTGAAGATGGCATGAAATTACTTGCCTACTTACTATAATTTTCGGAATTAGGCCAGGAGCCTAATGGAGTTATGGACAAACAGGAGCTTCCGCAAAATTCTAAGCCCATCTTATAACAATCTACAAAATAAATCAGTTTCCATTCCAACCAACTTCCTACTTTTTCCCAAAGCATTGTCGAAGTAGAATAATCCTTAATAAGCCGTAATACGGTTCATTTACTTTATAAGGTATAAAATCAATGGAAGATTTCTTGAAAAGCCTTTATTTGTTCTTAACGAAGTTCGGATAACTTTTTTTTCTTCAAAGCTTAACAAATTATGCTTAACGCCTTATAAAGTTAAGTCCCCATCATAATATTATTACTACGTCTATCTTGAAAGCCTCTTCAATAAACCCCTCTTACTTTTTGCTTGCTTCTTACTTTACGTTCAGTTTAAAGAATATATTAAAGCTTTATAATGATATTATTAGATTTTTCTAACTTCATGTTTTTTATCCAATTATTAAAAAATATAGTAAAAATAAAGTGGCCGTTGTTTTTCTTGTTTTTATTGTATTTTTAAGGTGGTTTGGTGTATTTTTTTTTGCTTTGGTCTCCGTGAAAAAGTAAAAATGTTCGTCAATGTCTGAATCAAAGGAGACAAGTGATTCTGCCTAAATGTTTCCAATTAATTTTAAACTCAAAATTGAATATTTGCACATCGACATCACGATAGAATATGTTGGAAAATAGTTATTAAGATCATTACGTAACCATATTCAAGGAAATAAATATATCTTATCTTACCTTAAAATTATTAACTTAAAACCCAATTTAATATAAGCATATACCTCACTATATTTCAAAATTCATTACTAACAGAGAGTTAAAAAATAAATGTTAAGTCTGTATAGGCAAAGTCGGCAAAGATTTCATTAGCTTCATTCACATCTTGACTATTAAAGTGAGACGAATTGTCAATTATTGACGATTTTCCACAAACATTAATCAATTTTTAATTATATTTTTATTTTCCTAAACTTTCGCGGTCACTAAAATAATTTTTAATAAATTAATAATTGGTATGTTAAAAATAGGTTTGGTAAACTGAATTATTTACTATGTTTTATAGAAGCTATAAAAATGACAAAAACACTGTTTTAATTAACCTACAATGATATTATAAATAAAAAATTGTATTTTTGTATGTTTGCAATTAATAAATCAAAAACTACTAAGCCGTTTCCAAAAATTCTTTCACCATTGGAGAGCTACATTCACGCTGAGTAACATAGGCTATATTTAATGCTAGGAAAATATTTAAGAATTTTGTCCACCCGTGCAAAGCCGGGACGGGCCGCTAGTATTTACTTCTATTATTACAATTCCGTAAATTATGTTTCCAAAATATCTGAATAAACCAGTTATTTATGTTTCTTATAAAATACTTATTTCAATTTACAGTAGTGGAATAGATAAAGATCAAATGATTTATCCGCAAAAGCAAAGATTTATTATCTCTTAATTAAAAATCTCTTCATAAATTGTATTTTGAGGCTTCCCGGGGATTCTACTTTCAATTAAGCCTTAGATCATCAGATTAAACAAATATAGATAAACTGAAATAGATCTATATTGCTTATTGTTCGTTTTCTACTTTCCCCAATTTCTTAAGCTATGAGTTACAAATATTGATGATTTTTTTATTTTACCGGATTTGAATAAAACACTTTTTTTAAACAAGATAAAGTAATCATTATCTTAGTCATCCTGTGATCACGGCTCTCGTAAGGGAGTCAAAACTTCAGGATTAAATATAAAATAAAATAAAATATGCGCAAAATCCGCAAAAAAGTGTTTTCGTGCGCGAGTCTGACTCGCACTTGTTTATTTTATAGTATGTCTAAGTATTTAATATAATTGGTCCTCCTATGTTGGCAGGACAGAAAATTAGTATAGATCTACCCGAGACCTTACCAACACCTCTTACAAGATTCAAGTTGAAGAGAGACGCCATTATAGATCGCGTATAGCGATGTCTCACTTGAGCTAAGAGATTTTTTTTATTTAATTAGAAAAATACTAGAAAAAGATCGACTCAGCTCACAAGTGAAAACTCAGGCGGGAAAAAAATGGGTTAAAAGATCACGATAACCCCTTAAGTGTGCTGTAGTTTGTGCCGAGTCGTAACCCTTTGTTGTAGAATTAATGAAATGAAAAATGATGAATGAAATGAAATGAAAATGAATGAAATGAAATGGATGTGGAAATAAAAGTTTAAAATATACGTGTATAAGGAAGATATAATATTGACAGAAGTACATAAGAATTACATTTTTTTTTGTTTATAAAAAGATTTGTCAAAGTCGTATAGAATTCAAATTACATATGGGTACTAAGAAGTATTAATATAGTAGGCATACCAAAGAGTATTCCAGCACCCTTTGTGCTTGAACACTTTGTTTTCCTCAGAACAATAACTAAAGCTGTTAGTTATTGTTCTGAGGTATTTTCATTTGTTTTATATTTATTGAATGTGTTTTTATTTGTGAGCAGTTTGTGAGTTTCTTTATACTTTTATTCAGTCATTTCAATAATTTGAATGTTTAAGAGTTGTAATACCAAGGAGTTTAAATTTATGTATTCATTTTCTTATAGAACTTTCCCCCAACGAGTAACGGCGTAACAGTTGGAAGGTGACTCCTGACCTTCTGTCTTCTTTATTCGTTTTTGACGATCATTTTGAATTAAGAACTAATTTGCTATCTCCGAAATTAAATTTCCGGTTAGAATGTTCACTCTTTAAGCAAACTTGACATTGAAAATGCTTATTCGAGAGTTTCAGTGGGGTATCCGGTTTGTTTAAAAATGCGAAAGTTGCCTATCGTCTTAATTTATAAACAAAGAGAAATTAAAATGGTGTCAAAAAATGCGTTGCTGAAAAGACTTTAATACTAGAAAAAACAAATTTTTCATGGTCTATTTTCAATTTTTTTTTTAGTTCTTACTATTCCGCGCGTTTTGTAAATTTAAATAAAAACACTATTACCGGAATTATGACGATTTTTTTTTTAAATATTTAATATTGACTTTTCGACTCCTTTTTTGTTTTAAAATCTTCACAAAAATAGTTTTCTAGTGCAATGATAAAACTTTGTTTTAACTTTAGCAAAATTTTACATATTATTGTAATATATGTTGTCAAAAATAGTTGTCACAATCTTTATAAACCTTTTTGACTTTTTATTTACAAGATAAGTTATTATCTGACGGCCAACTCTACCGTCGCGCGCTTATTGGTCAAATCAAATAGCGCGCGCTTCCCAGCTTCCTGTTACTCATTTCCGTACCTTTTCACGAAATCGCTCCCACAGAGTGCAGGAAAGCGAGAGGAAAGATGTTTAACAACAAAAAAGTCCAATTGAAATTGTAAATATTTTATAAAAGGTTATGATATATTTTTAGTTATTTTGACGATAGCGATCCTGCCTTTCGCACCGACGGCAACGGACGACGACGTTTGATGAATACGAGCATTTGTACCTGAGTCGTGGGTATTTATTTATTTCTATTAATATTACTTATTTATATATAATATTTGTATGTAGCATCCATAACACGAGACTTACAGTTTGGCGTAGGTTAATTGATATGATTGTAAGAAATATTATGATTATTATTATTATGATACATACAGTATAATAAAAATAACATTTCTCACATTCACATCAATTAACCTAACACAAAGTAAGCACTAAGGCTTGTGTTATGGATACTAGAGTAACAGATAAACGTATATGTACAATATTACGTATTACATATTTATAGAAACATATATAAATACCCAGTGACGAATTCACACATTTGCCGCTCCAAAGCTATAAAATTTTTGCCGCCCCTACTGACCTCTAAAATTAGAATCACTGTTCACAATAACGTTAATTCCTTTTTTAGGGAATAATGTAGTTTCAAGATTATTTTTACAACTTTTTGGGTATATTTTTAAACTAACAAAAGCAAAGATTTGTTTTTACTGCACTATTACTTACTTTTTTTTTGTACCAATTTTGCCGCCCTAAGCTTCAGCTTTTTCAGCCTCTATGGTAAATCCGGCACTGTAAATACCCATGACTCAGGTACAAATGTTCGTATTCATCATACAAACATCTGCCTCTTCCGGGACTCGAACCCAGGACCGTTGGTGCAAAAGGCAGGATTTCTACCGTTGTACCAAACGGTAGATAAGTTTATGATATGCACAATTTTGATTTCGAAACGAATCAAGAGTTCTCATTTTGTGTAATTGGTGATCTGTCTTCCACAGTCAATTAAAAATGTTCTCTTTTCAATCAAAAACTGAAGTTGTAATTGAATTAATTATACGTTTATTGTTGAAGTGAAAAATTCTTCAGCATCTTTGTGATTTGGACAACGACGAAAAAGCTACAGTAAAAAGAGACAGACACATAGATTCATAAAATTTAACGTAGGAGAAAATGAGATAGGAAACATTATGTACGTGTGTTAATACGTGTTTGTATGCGCATGCGTAGTACAAAGCTGAGGGAAGGCATAGCAAGAACCGTGGTATTTTGTATATGTGTACGTATTATTTTTGAAGGTTTCACTTCTACCACGTGTGAATTGCACACATGCTTTTTTATATTATATTATTGTAATTGTAAATGAAGTGATTTTAATTTGTTGTTATAGTAATATAATAGTTATAACTATAATAAAAAATATATAATAGCTAGTAATAGCTGACCCAGTACAAAAACATGGTAAATTATAATAACTGAGCCACAGCAGTTATTATAATTAGCATTTTTTTATGAATTAAAATGAAATATGTCCTAATTTGGAATAAATCCAGCAAAATGAAAAAAAACAAAAAAATCCTCTAAGGAATGAAACTCTATCAGAGTCTGTGTTTCCTGACAAATACAATTTAGGGGTCTTCAAGTCACGAGTGAATAGGTACCTTCTAGGCAAGCGCGTCACATCCTAGATCGCATCGACGCTTACCATGAGGCGAGATAGTGACAGGGTATATATATATAGATATATATAGTACATAGATATATAAGTTTATACATTTTCTATACCCTTTCAAGGTGACTAAGTTATAAGTACCGGGAAACATTGTACCAACTATGAAACAGTTCTCAAATAAATGTTTGAATGCTGAACTAGATTAGTTAGAAGATGTTTGAGGAGTTCGACAGTGAAGTGTTTGAGGAGTTCGCTTTGAGATTGTGTAGGTAAACCAACTTTTCTGAAGATCCTGTTAAAGTAGGGTCACTATAAAATTATTATTTATATTAGTTGATGTTGGAGTACCCGTTCTAGTTGACATAGGAGTATTTCCTCTTGACAAGGTAGGTGTACCGGGATTACTGATACTAGGACGGCCTCTTTTTCTTGAGATGCTTTTGCCAGCCTTGCAATAATGTTCAGCAATAGCGAGCTTGAAGTCAAATAGTGACATATATAGGTCAGTCTTGCATCGCCATAGTAACCAAGCATTAACTGCACACATATCAACCAAGTGGAAAAATATTTTTCTATATCACTGACAAGACCTTATTTTGATCCTATACAGACCTAACTAAGAATCAAGCAAATCAACGCCCCCCATGTGTCGGTTATACACATCAGCGGATTGTAGCGATGTTATGTCCTTGTACTGTTTATCTTTTTTGAAATATCTAGTCTTAGTAGAAATCGGGTCACTACCAACAAACGCAGACAGCAAACTGACCACTTTATTGTCATACCATGATACCAGGCTTAGTTTTACGTAATCGACGATGGCGATTTTCTCAATCATACTACCACGACCTATTTTCTTTAGGTCCTTTTCTGTAGGCATATCAGCTATCAGATAGTGAATCATTGTTACTAAAAGAACCATCACCAGGAATAGGTTTAGCAGTGATATAAAAGCGTGAAGGAAGTATTATGGAAAGATAGAAAAAAGAACTCTGAATGCATGCGAAGCCATTTTAGGCGCAAGCATACTTTATCGTAAATGGATACGAAGCCAAAATTGGCTCCCGTAAAAACAGTGGAAATGAAGTATAAGGAACAAATATTTCGAATAAACTGTGATAGGGGTCAAAAACAGAGGTTTTGCAGAATATTATTTATATTTTTTAACATAATTTTTCTTCCCTTTTCTATTTAATTTCCTCCAACAAAGCTGCAATAAATTTCACTAAGAAAGACTTCGCGTACGCACCGGAGAAAAGTGAGTTTATAATGACATACGACGTTGGTCATAGACAATAAAAATTAGGTTTCGTTTCAGTTTGAATTGCTTAATATTACTATAGTGAAATTTTATAAATTTTATGTTAAATTAGGGTAAAAATAAATTACTAAAGCTGAGCAGCCTAAAATGGCTTTGTATGCAATAGAGGGTTAAAACACAATAATTTAGTAGACTTGTGTATCTTTGTGTTTATAATTTTTCACAAAAATCAGTTTTCTTATTTTAAAATGTTTGGACTTAAAAGTTTGTATGTAACGTGATAAATCGTTAACTCTCTTATATCTGTTCAAAATAAAATGATTTATTACAATGACGAATATCAAAGTAGGCTGTCGACTGTATTAAGTGAACATCATTATTTTTGCGTCGTAAACTTTTGAATGATTGATAATCGAAAAATAAATTATGTGAAAGTTTCTTGTTAATTGACAAATTATATTATGAGAGATCGATTTCGCAGCAGTTAACTTATTTAGGCGATTGTGGAGATTAAGTTACTACCGCTACTTTCGGTTATCGGGTGGGTGACCAATAATGTCCTACCTCAAGCTCCTTCATGGTCCTGGCTGCATCTGCAATCTTTAATATCCATCAATCCTCACTGGACCCGCGTGGTGTTCACCCAAAGATGGTTTCAGCCTAGCAGTAAGGACATTAAAAGACTGAGAATGATGGATTTTTTGAGACTTTGAGTTTTCAACAATTTTCTAGTATAGCTACTGCTTGGGTTGACCTACATTTGTTGCATTTTTTCATATTATATCGTGCTGGGGATAGGTATTGGATAGACATATAAAATATTTTTTTCCGAGATTTAATTACCCACACAACTTACACACAGTAAAGAATCTTCCCAACAAACAACAAATCAATTGTACAATAAACTCGTTGGAATTGATAGAAATTAACTTTTAAACTTCGTTGCAGAATATCCTAATCGCGTGCGGTTAGAATAAGTTAATAACTCAATGAGGTTAAAAATCTTTACATCGACTTAATTTTTTTTAAATTTTGAATGGGGTCGCTCTTGATCCCAATCAAACCCGGGGGTCGAGACAGAATCTACGATAGAATGAGCTAACCGAGAAGGTACCTATTTACCCTGGCTTTGAAAACGGATGGGTTATAAGTACTCCGAAATACAGACGCAGGGAAGGAGTTCCACTCCTTTGCTGTGTGCATTATCATAATTACTCTTTAAATCACTCTTTGATTCGCTCCGAAGATTACTACCAAATCACTTCCAAAATCAGAACTACGCTATCACGCGGTCGCGCTCCGAATCAAATATGCGCTGGAGCTCAGACCACGCAGTCACGAAAGTTTCAGATTCACCGCATAGAGTTGACATATATTTCGATCCATCCCCGAGAACTCACCACTCGCGCATTCGCTATCCCTTTTTGTGATTCGTTACCACTATTATTTTATACCTACGCGCGTTTCTCTAGAACTTTTCATTCTAAAGGGCTACTTTTTCGTAAGAATTTGTAAACAAATGATAGTGCGCGATACGTCACAGCCCTCCAATGTAACAATATTTTATTCTTTTCTGACGCTCTGAAACTTCATTTGAGTACGATAAGTGCATCGCCGATGCTGGCGTATGCAATATGACGGTGGCGGAAACGCTTAAATGGTCCGCAATTAAGTCTTCATAATTACGTTCCAGGTTCGCCGACGACATCGAACTGATGACAGGCACTCGCCCAGGGATATACTGGCTGATCTGCTGGAAGTACTTATCACCTTTAGCGATGCTCTCCATTCTTGTATCATCGTTCGCTGAACTGGCCATGGAGGGTTCTGGATACGAAGCTTGGATGCGATCCGAGGGTGATACCGTGAAGAAGCCATGGCCTACATGGGCCATCCTAATGGTCGTGTTTTTAGTACTGGCTTCAGTACTCTGGATTCCTGTCGTGGCTATAAGTAGGTAAGTGTTTATGGGTGTAAAACATTAGTTACTAGACTCCAACTTCACCCAGGTTGTCTAATTATGGTAAATATGAGTATAAATCTTATTTGTCTTAAATGGGCTATTAATCCCACATTTAAAAATTGACTTTCATGTTTTGCTTGGTAAATAAAGAAAAATATTGTAAAGAAAAATTCAACTTGTCTCAGGATACCTGTATCCTGCGGGATTCGAACCTAGATCTCCTCGCTATCAGGCCAGTACTATTCCAATTGAGTTACCGACCCAGAGTTAAAAACATAGCCGTCAAATGCTTTTGCATTGAAATTGTACAGCTAATTGAAATATCTCGTTTGACTGCCAGTTGTTGTAATGGTAGTGATTCTGCCTATGCGCCAGAGATACCCGAGTACGAATCCTAGATTGATGTACCTATCAATTATCATTACATTACTGATGGTTATACCGTGGATGTTTATATGCTTTTATTAAATACTAGATAACCCGGCCAAGCTTTGCTGTGCCAGCTTCAGCGCCATCTGCCGGGCTGATTTGTGAATCTAAACCATCCAGGGCGCCACCCAAACGCATACAAAAATATTTATTCAAATGGGTCCAGCCGTTTAGGAGGAGTTCAGTGACATACACACGTACAGTAGAATTATATATATAAAGATTAGAATCAATAAAGTGAAGTAAATTGTTTGTAATTCATAATAATTATTAACTATGTTTTTAATAATAATGTTTTAAGGAAACAGCAAAGGTTTTTACATTATTTCTATACCAATATTTCCTCCATCTCCAGGTACTTCGGAGTGCCTATAATAGATGACGAAGAACGGGCATGGTTTCCTGCTGAGGAACTCCGGGACTTCCACGGGATCGAACCCCGACCAGTATCAGCTACAGAGACCCTCCTCTTCTGCACAAGACCTGATGGCAACGAGAGTTGCTGCTGGCCAGGTTGCTGCGAAACTGACGATGATGAGTAATCGGCAATATCTTCTTTTACCGAAGCTATTTCATTTTAACTATATAAAAAACTGCGATCAACTTAATAAACGTGGAAAAAATAAGTACTAATAAAAATTGAGTTTAAACAATTTGGCATAGGTAGGACATTGCATTATTGAAATCTACAGACATACAAAAACACAGATTATATAAAAAATGAACATGTATAAAATATGTGTGAAATAGATCAAGCCGCGAGAAAACACCACTCACTGGTACAAATGCCTAGAAAATCAAGAAAAGTCTTTAATTTCTCAGCTACGAGGGCTATCCGTAAAGTAATACCCGTTTAGGAATATAAATAAAACTAGCATACATTTACAAATATCCTCGTTTTATTTGTAAATAACATATCTTAAACTACTTTACGTAGTTACCCAACTAGTTACTAGTAGTTACCCCTAATTTTTGTATCCCAACTTCATAGTTTTGCGCCGCCAGTGTATTGAGATATGTAATCGCAGCTTCGTTTATAACACAGTCAATAGCAGCGAGACGCAACTTAGCACACAGACAGCTAATATGCAACTGAACGTATCAGAACTTATCCGGCGGCTACTCTATTTGCTAGCGCTCCGCACGGCACAAATGGGTACTACTTTCCGGATGGCCCTTGTACAATTCGTCCGGTTCGTACGAAACTCTCAAATTACTAAAATGGCTCACAATTGACATTGAACTCTACAATAAAGATACACTAAGATCTATTTTTGAATAGGTTGGTGTTGATTGTACTGATGTGGACATTGATATACGTAAAATTACTAGGAACTTAATGAGCATCAAAATCGCGATCTATAAGGAATTTTAGAAGTTGGAAATGAGATTAAATTATATAGAAATATTTCCGAAAAATTTCAATGACTTGAGGACATAAGGTTTTGTTCTCAAAGGTCGGCAACGCGAAAATAACTCTCATAGGAAGCTTGTCCTCTTATTCATAAAAATAATAACACGATTTTATATGTTCTTAACGGCACTGAAAAGCAATGAGTCCTACCAGACACCTACCAGTACCATTTTTAGGTCTTCCTAGTGTCCGATACAATAAATAAGTCTTCTTACGACGAACCTAATGAGCCCATAATCGTTTGGTTTCCTAGTAAGCAGGATCCTATTTCCCACGTTCGAGTTCTATCATCAGACAAGCTCGGTAGTACCATATTACTATATGTCTTCTAGACTACAAATATCGTCGGTCGGAAACAGTTGTGAAACATCTCAGAATGCCGTTTTAGTTCAGTATCAGAATGAATCGTGTTCCGCTTATAAGTTAGTTAAAAATACAAGTTTCACTTCCGCTCTATGTACAGACCAGAGATTATCTCATTATCTCAGAACAACTCATTTTGAAATGTCCCCCTGCTGACCGACGATATGCCAATTATTTTGACGACACGAGAACAGGAAGGGGCGTTATACGGCATATTATATTTTAACACATAGTTTCTTAGAGCTCGACCGTTTAAAAACGTCTAAAAAACGTATGTACAATTATAAAAATAATTACTTTTGTCAACTTTATCAACAATCAATACTTAGCTACACGATTCTTCGCAAAATTCTCACCAACACGTTATAGAAATCTATAACCACTTGTCAGTACGCTACAGCACGCCCCTCAACAGTCCCAATGCTGCGCGAATTGTAAAAAAAAGTCATACTCTTAGATAAAAATGCTTTTTTCTCGCTAAATAATAAAGCTAGGACAAAACAAAAAATACTCCGTAAAGCTGATTAAATAAAGAATCCACCACAGAATATTTGGATCTCTGTAACTCAAAAATTAATCGTAATTTAAATAAAAACAGCAGGCCACGCGGTTGTTTGAATATGGTAGCAATTGCTATCATGGACTGACAAGGGGTGGTTGCTTTCCGGAGCAATTTATACCGTGGACTGACAAGCGGAACTATAAGAACTATTATAAATAAAGTTTGAAACATAATCTTGGCCCAAAAGGGAAAGCTATTGCTATATATTGTAAGTGTTTTGACCTCACCCTATTTACCATAACTCCGCTCTGTCATACTGTTATGATATTAGAAAATCTTTACGGTCACATTAGTGTTACGAATAGGAAGACGCTTTCCTTTCCTCAACACATATTGTAGTTTAATAGTATGGCAGTTAGGAAAATAATATCCTCACCGCCACACCAGTGTGGCAGTGAGTCGGGTAAGGTTTTTTGAGTCTAAGTATGTTCATATCCAAAAATATTTAACGTATCATTCACATATCTCCCAAATCTTAAATATTTATGACAATTTTTACATCATAAAATGTTGCATTGTTTAATATAAATTTTGATAAGTATTTTATTTCTACATATCTATGTAGTATTATAAAATATTATTTGTGATACTACAAACTGTATGTTTTTTACAATCCATATCTTTGTTAAATTCTATTTATAAATAGTAAAGTTGTTCATACTCTCATATCAAAATAATATGTTTTGTTATAAATGAAATACGGCAAACATAATTAACGTATTACAAATTTGTGGTAATAATTTAAAACTGATATAACAAGAATTGTATTGAAAAACCCACATGAAAATCTCAAAAATCCACCACGTAATTTGGGTTACGTCCGTTCTCCCAAAGGCAATGTTATTTTTAGTGAAGGTTTTTCCTTTTCTGGACTAAATATTCCGGAACTAAAGCTATGAGAATGTCACAAGAAGATAACTAAAACCGTGATATAATTATGTATATCTCTAGGGATATATCTTTATACTACAATAGAGTTATATAAAAGCAGTTTGTATAACTACTACCGTACTAGGAATATAACTATGATACGAGCACTATCTTGTAATATTAGTATCTCACTAGACTTATCTAGTGAAATGACTATAAATATGTATGTTTTTTTAATTTACAGATGGAAACTTATTTTAAATAAAACGATCGGATTAAATAATTTGTTCTTAACGTGCAATCGTTATAACTTGAACAAAAAATGTAAGTAATAAGTAGTAATTTATATAAACACATTAATAAAAAGCATTTTTTAAGGCAAGGCAAGGCAGCTTAGTACTTTATAAAAATCTTTTTATAATAAAATTTGCGAATTGTAGAATACTTAATTTTTATAAACAGTTAATAAGTAGTTTTTCAAGAGTTTTTTTTATTCTTAGTCTTCAAATAAAGCAGTTTTTATGTGAACTAAATAATTCAAGGAAATGTGAACTATATTAATTACTACTTGTAACATTATTTTGATTGTGACGATACTATATTAAAGAAAGTTATTGTATTAGCACGTTTTACTTTAAATGAGTAACCAGTTGTGCTTATCAAAGAAAATATATATTTATAATAATTTCACGTCTAGTAAGATAATTATATCAGTTACCCTCTTTCATACTTACTTACCCTCAGTGGGAAGGAAGCGAGTTGAAGTTCCCTCAACAGGAACATCAACTCGCTGATGACGAATGCAAAAAAGTTTTGATATGCTTACAGCATACAACTGCTTTTGTTTAATTTTGGAATGTTTTTAATTATGAAAAATAGATTTAAGACGTTGTCTATGTATCTGGTACTTGCCATAATAAAACGCTAGGTCCCAAACTCTATTATGACAATAAAGTTATTAAAAAAGTTATAACTATTTTTACTAATGGCAACATTAAAACGGGTTTGAACTGTCATTGCCTATTTGTGGAATGATTATACCGAATATATTGCTATTTGATAATATTCAAATAATCACTGTAAAATTTATGAATAATTTAGAATTTTTAGTAGTAGTAGAATGTTATAGCCAAGATAATGACAATAAACTTTTTGTAACAAGCTATGCCGATAGTACGTTACAAAAATATCTATTAGTGATTTAAGTTTGTTGTAATTTTATACAATTTTTATTGACGATTTCTGAATTATATAATTCGGTATGTACATTTCTACTTGTTATTATGTTAGAAATCATATTATACAAATATTTAGATTATATAAATATCTGCTTATTTAATTTTATTAGCAGAAAAAAATAATTTGATGACAAATAAACTCAAAATATTGACAATAAAAATACATAACTATCGTAATCAAAATAATAAATTATAAGTAATTTGTATATATAAACAAGCATGTATTTACAAATTTGATGTGATAATGTTTAAAACGTTGTTATCTTTATTAACTATATTATTATAGATTAGGATTCGCATTATATTTGAGCTGTATAAAATATAATTTCATAGCTTTTATCTACTTGTTATCAAACTACCCAGTCTTAAACTAAAAATCAGTAATGTTATTTTAACTATTTGTCCTTGTCGTTTTGAATTTTGACTAGAGACAAAAAATAGAACATATATATATACAATTTTTACATACTGTTTTATTATTTGTAAAGTTAATGTATAAGTTATAATCATAATCACGATTCATGGATGGAGATTCGCTATATTTTTGTTAGGGTCAACGCAGACCAACAAGAGACGTGGCATGGCGTAGAGCTTAATTCGTTTTCAATTCTCGATTTAAGTTAATTCAGCATATGGTTGAAATTGACTTTGACGAAAAAAATAACTCTCGTATTTAAAAGCGCGTGGCTAAATCGTAAAGCGCGTGGCTAATATCGACTTATGCTAAAGCAGCTAAAGTCGAGTTTCAATTGATAAATGAATTCGTTTTTTCGCCAGCAGTTCGAAGGTCTGCGATAAACCCTATACGCTGATTTTCCGCTGGGTACCTGCATGGTACTTAAGAATAATCCACCGATAGCTACGCGGTGGTAAAAAATGAAAGCATTGTAAAAGTAGATTTTTTCCTCCGTCATTGTATTGCTGTCTCGCTCGAAAAACAGCTTTAAAACCTCAGAACAATTTAAAACTGTTGACAGTGGAATATTTGTCAGATATGCTACATGACTTTTATTACTTAGAGAATAAAGTTTTTTTTTCTGCGGGTTTTTTATATTAGGCCAAGTTCCACTTTATAGAACTAAATTGTGTTAAATCTGTTGGACTGGGATAAATTAATTTATGAAGTAAAACGCCAGGCTCGTTATGAACTATAAAATAAGTCTATGGGTATAAATAATGTTGATATTTTCTGTATTTTTTTTATTAAAATAAGCGTTTAAAAGTAATATATTTGGTACGTATGCGAGATTGGGGCGGTTATAAACAGATGCGTCAACTGGTCGTCTTGTTTTGGCAGAATTTTTTGACAGAGTATTGTTAGACATAATTTTAGCACTTTTCGGACATTTTCCCGCCAAATCGCTTCGGTCCCAAATTTATTATATCGGCAGTGAGACGCATAGGGTATCGTTGACCATAGATGGCCGTCTGGCGCCTTTTTTTGCAATTTTCCAGCGCCCAATCACTTAGCGGTACAAAGCGAGTTAACACGCCTCCCGCGCTTTAAAATAAAAAGCGAAATGACGAGTTCACTCGTTTCCCTCAAAAAATATGTTAAATTTGATATAACTGCAAATAAAAATGCAATATTTATCTATTTATACCTATTGACTTCATGCCAAAGTAAAGACACAGTAAAGAACAGTAAAATATCTTCATACAAACGTGCCGCTCTCGGTTTGAATGTGTACGTGCGCGCCGCGCGCCGTGTCGGCACGCGATTTCACGCACACGCTAGCATAATATATGGGGGAATAAGGTGGCGGCAGTACGGGCTGTGCCGCGCGACCGTGAGCATGCGCGTACGTCACATGACCGCTCGTGATCGTCAACTCTCGCCGGCCACTTACCATAATATTAATTATTACGAGTATCATGACTTCAAAAAGGGGAAAATAATATAGTAGTGTTTTCGGGTGCCTCAATAACGATTTCGCAAACAAATATTCAATCATAATATGCTTTTTATTACATAAATTTAGATCAAGTGCTGCTTGTTCGAAAATATTAACTAAAAGTAAAAGTGAGAACCCTGGGGATCAACGCAAGAGTAGGCTAATAACTCGGCGGGCGGCCTTAGATAAACTACTGTTCTGTATTTACTGTGGTAAAGAGGAGTAAATATGATTAAGAATGGGTTTTGGGAACGTGAACAATGGAAGCGATTCGAGCGTTATCCCAAATAAGAAAAATATGTGATTTTTCTTCCATGTGTTTTTTCTCTTTTATCATTTGGAATTCAGTTTTTTGACTTAACAAATAAAATCACCTTGACTAAGTACAACATATTAATGTGAGTGAATATGATCAATACTTTTTACACGGCCTTGCATATGCAGCGAAGATATTGAATTAATTTCAATAAATTATTTATAATAAAATTAATTTTAAAAAAGCTGTTTTATCCTTATATTTAGCGTTAACTGTACGTCATTGTATTAAAAGAATCTCCAGTCCATTTAGTTTTTTATTTTATAGCAGGTTGATATACTGTTCGTTGTACTTTATTTTTTATGACATACACTTGTACAATAAATTAAATATCTTTTAGTTAATTAGTCTTACACAAGATTTTATCGCTAATATCTATGAAATGAATGTTTGAGAGGAATCATGTCCATTTATTTATACTTATAAACGTGTCCATAAATATCTATTTTCTCTTGTAAGGAGATAATAAATAAAATTATATAAGTATATAACATAATATTTACGCTTTTATTGTTAAATGTTATATTTTTATTAGTATCCTCATTTATTCTTTTAAATCTAATCTTTTTATGTTAATGTAAGAAATAGGGTGACGCGGAAATCCACAGGTAGATCGTCACTAGGGCTACCCGAATCACCCCATTAATGGTCCGCGATTTTTTGTAGTTTTTCAGTTATTTTTTTCACAGAGATATCCATGTTGGTGACTTGATTTTTTTATTGATAAGCAGGTGAAAAAATTACCTTGCATATACAAAATAATAATACTAAAGTTGGTTACCATTAAGCAAAAAGAAAATGTTGACACTTATACTTAAACGGTGTACCAAAAAGTATGAATAACACAGAAAAATATGAAAAATCGAGGAGAAAATTTGGGAGTGATTCGATTAGCCCTAGATACTCTATCGCTGTACTTACACTTTACCTTATTTTTTTGGACACCTGTCTACATTTCGTTTATTCCTATTTCCTTTATTTCATGGTAAAAACATAGATATATTTGTCAGTATAATATAAATATGACTTGACACATCATTTTTGCGACATATAAAGTCGCATATACTGTAGGTATTCATTATATGCTTCAAATCGATTCATGTCAATTACATTTTATATTGTTGAACTATTTATCAATCGTATCATCATATCGATTTTAAAACGAAATCATTCATTAGGATACGGATACCATCTTATGCGCATCGCACAATCTTGGTTTAGAATTGTAAAATATATTGTTTGTTTCACACATCTAATTGTGTAGGTACCTTGAAATTTATGTGGTTCGCCATTGTCAGGTCGGCCATTGTCACTTTCCACGATCCCAACATCTCTAGGTTCTTCAACTCTCATCATTTTCATACAATCTCGTCGGTTTAGGGTACTTTTGACCTGGCATTTTTTCAGGACATCCTATATTTGGTCCCTGAAAGATTGCCTTGGTCTGCCGTTACCAACTTGCCTATGAACATTTGCCTCATATATTTGTCTTGTTAATTTTCTTTTTATATCTAATTTTGTAATGAAATTAATAAACTAGGCGAGGCAGTCGCTAAGCATAAAGCTTCGCTAGCACCGTAAATTGGAGCGGATAGTAAAAATTTAAGAAATATCAATAATATTTAGTAAATTTTAAAATTTATAATAATGAAAACTTCCAAAAAGCGCGCGCTTATTGTTTCAATGGAAAATCCCATAGAGCCAATGTTTTTTGGTCATAACTTTTTTATTTTTGTAAATTTTAAAATTCGGTCACAATCTGGTCCTAAACGTGTTAATTCGATTCCACACAGAAAATATTAAAATCGGTTAAGAACTCGGGATGTTATGGCGTAACAGACATTGCGCCATTGAAGCTGATCCATGGGAGCTTCGCTCACTCCGCTCCAATTAGACAACATCACATACATTATTCTAAATCCAATTTTATTAGCTAAAGCACTTGCGTTATAAAAAAAGAGAAGCAAAGTTTCACAACATCCAAAGGCGAGCCAATAAAGAAAAGTTCATTTTTTACATTGACCCGGCTTGGGATTATAACCCGAGATGTAGGAGTGGCGTCACCATGGAAACTGATAGAAAGCCACACGACCAAGGAGGTCGTTATAGGTTTTATCACTTCTTACTGCATTGTTCTTTGTCCTATCGTGTTATTTTTATATAAAAATGTATGGCCTATTGAATATAATCTTCAACTTCCATACAATATGAAATTCTCTCAATTAACTATAGATGTTGGAATTAAAGTTGAATAGTAGTTTATGATACTGTTGCATAATAAGGGTTCTTATAACATGAGTGTGTTTTAAAAAAACGAGCCGTAGGCGAGTTTTTTTATAGTATCACACGAGTGTTATAAGACCAAGTTATGTACAGTGTCATACACTACTTTATCTACTCTCATACTATAATACGTAAAACAATATTGCAAATAAAACGCTGAATATAACAACAAATTTATTTAAATGTCAAATGTTGGCGCCAAGGTGCAAACCTTTTTAAAGTAGAGGTTCAACCTCCTTGGTCCAGCTGGAGGTTGTATAGGTGTATCGTTATGATTAAAAAGTTATATTACGTTACAGGTGTCCATACAAGACCTGTATCGTAATAAAAACTTTTTTTTTTATTATTTTTGGCCTGTACGTAATGTTTGTCATAAGCATTTTGTTTTCAGTTTTAGAATCTTTGTATTATAGTATCAGAGTAGATAAAAGCTTTTATCTACTCTGATACTATAATACAAAGATGGGCCAAAAATAATAAAAAAAAAAGTTTAATTACGATACAAGTCTTGTATGGACACCTGTATCATAATATAACTTTTTAATCATAACGATACACCTATACAACCTCCAGCTGGACCAAGGAGGTTGAACCTCTACTTTAAAAAGGTTTCAATGAACGAGTCCGCGACGACGCAACACGCATTCACAATCGATGTTTGCACCTTGGCGCCAACATTTGACATTTAAAAAATCTTTTCAATATTTAAACAAAGTTTGGTTTTGTTTGCAACATTGTTTTACGTAATATAGTATGAGAGTAGATAAAGTAGTGTATGACACTGTACATAACTTGGTCTTATAACACTCGTGTGATACTATAAAAAAACTCGCCTACGGCTCGTTTTTTTAAAACACACTCATGTTATAAGAACCCTTATTATGCAACAGTATCATAAACTACTATTAACGAGAGTTTGATGCTACGCTAAAAAATCAGAATTGAGTAATAATAGCAAATATGTGAATCGATATGTATATATCGATGTAGATACTTTTGAATCTAGGTATGCCTCAGCTTGATGTTCGAAATTCAAATAGTTTAATAGTTCGAAAAAAAAACTAAAAACAAGAAAAGAAAGAAGCGATCTCTCTGTAAAAAGGTTGTATACCTACTGTGCTCTAGCAACTCTTTGCTACACTTAAAAATACTCTTATCATGTTCTATCTGCAATGGTCGATCTACTTAAGTTTCAAGTTATAATAATTCTAAGTAAAAAAACTCATCTCGATGTTGACTATTGGATACCAGTAACTTAACTGTACATAAAGTGTGCCGCTTCTAAAATTTGTATAAATTACCGTTACTCTGTGTACGTCCATACATTATTAAGACATTTTATTAGAAGCGCACAACCATATTATTATAATTACTTAAGTTAGTTGTAGATTCAGTTTTCACAGAATAAATTCTGTGGATTATTAAACATGTAATCCTGTAATTTATTAATAATAAAAAACAAAATGGTTTCTTTAATAATTTATTATAAAATTAACTATCTATGAAAAAGAAACATATTTTTACTTGTATAAGTTGGACTGATTTTAATTTTTTAATCATTTAACTCTTTAGATATTTTATCAGAAGATAAGTTTATAATTAAAATATCAAAATAATCATATCTACCAGTAGTCTTAGGTTTATGATGACTGTATTGTATAGGTTAGATATTAGAGTCTATAATCGTTTGTATATCTTTAAATAGTATCTTGCATAGAAAGTCAAGATTGTGCCTATATTTGGTTTAAAGTTGACTCGAAAATTACATTCCTGTTAAATCTCAAATCGCCAAAATGAGACTAAAAAGTCTATGTAGGTTCACAGTGATGATGGGTAGAGTAACAGAGGCGTATTCTATTTCTTCGTTTTAACTTTAAAAACTAATAAAATGCTATTGCAAACTCATGTAATAGCATTTTATTATGAGCATATTATTATAATTCGTGGGCATCTTTTTCATATTTTTTACTTTTCAAATCTTCAGTTGAGGCAAAAGCGCCCGAAAACTTTTTGTTCTGGTCACACTTTCGTTCAAAAACAATTCGCTATTAATTGTTTTTTTTTTGCAGTACATACTTGACATATTTCATGCTCTCCCTATGACAAAACGGCGAAGTTTTTATTACAATATAACACTATGCTCCTGATGAGACAATAATATACTTTAGGTAATATTTATAGCTTCCTTTGTGATGTCGATAAGTCGACGACGTTACTTGTTGTTTGTGTAACTAAATTGTATGCCTAACGTGTTGATGGTAAATAAACGTTCAGAAAAATATATTGTCTTATTCGTTTTTCCTCTCCATAACTATAACAACCTATACTGCTGTTATTCAGCTAAAATATCGCTTAGTCACAATTTTTTTCAAAGATATGAGCGAAAAGCGCGGAAATTATATAAAATTGATATTTATGCTAGAATAATTTTAAAGACTCTAGTAGTCTATTAAAATAGTTATTTATTATACAAGAGTGGAAAGTTCCTTTTTAACCGCGTGCTCGATTTGGATGACCGAGCAAGCGAAGGATTCTAAAGTTGAATCACGAGCGCAGCGAGTGATTCTAAATTAGAATCCTGAGCGTCAGCGAGGGAAACAAACGAGCACAAGGTGAAAAATCTTTCCACTCGAGTGCAATACGTAACTTTTCATCCCACCTCAGCGAGGAAATGACAAAATGAAAAAGAAAACAATTTATAATGACAAAATATTTTTATTTCAATTAAAACACATTAAGATAATCTATAAATTGAAGAAAATAATAAGAAGTAGAAAATAATTAGGAAATATTAAATGTAACGTTGCTACAGTTACTTATGTTAAGTTTAATATTTTTGTTAGGTAATGTTATGTTGGTGTTTGTGAATTGTGCGCTGTTTTGTGGTAAACTATCAGTAATTTTAAATAGTTGTGCCGATTCATTGGATTCTATTGGCGTAAATGTTGGCGAGAGAGGGCTATTGTTTCCAATCTTATGGGGGCTCATTTTAGATGTAGAAGGGCGAGACCAAGAATCTGACAGAGGTTCTTTCAGCGTTATGGCCTCCACGATACTATTACAAATTTTTGATTTACTTTGGATTGAATCCTCTATGTATCCCTCTACAACCGAATTAGACTTCCAGCCTCCATGGCGCTTAAGCGATAGAAGATCAGCCCCTGATTCGGCCAAAAGTGTGGCTGAGGTTCTTCTAAAACAGTGACCGGTGTATAACGGGGGTTCTAAAAGTCCGAGAAAAGTTGCTATTTCTCGTGGAATACTGCCAATTTTATTCTGACCCATAGGTTGTCGGATACACTTTCCGTTGCGATATTGTAGAAAAAATCGTTCAATTGGGGTGTTAGAAGGACGTAAAGCTTGATATTTCTGAACAATGTTTACATATTCCTTGCGAATAACGAAGTTGCGGTCTTTTTTTGTCTTGGTATTTAGTACATTAATTAATAGCAATTCATCAGAATTATGAGAATATTTTGATACGTTATTGACATTAAGTAGTGTAAGTTCATTTGTTCGACATGCTCCGGTTATACCAATAATAAGAACAACCTGTAACAAAAGAAGTATTTATAATCGTAAATAAATTAATCAAATTAAAAATATTGTAAGTACTATGTACAATTTTATCAACAACAAAAAATTACACGTATTGACTTACTTTTGCCGCTAAATATACGGAATCAGGTGCTTTATTAATAAACTTTGCAATTTCAGATGCTGTGAAAACCTTCGATTTTTTTGGCTTATAACCAGATGAGGCTCTTTTTAAAAATGCCACTAATTTATGATAGGTGTCGATATGAACGTTTTTCTTCATCTTAATTGTTAATTTTAGCATTGAATACGTACTCCATAGCGTGCTTGCTTTCTTGGTCTCAGATAATTCTATAAAATATGCCAGCAAAACGTTTTCGGAGAAAGTTTTTGCTCCTTTAGCTAGTCGCCACATGTTAAATATATCGTACTGTTTCAAATACTTCTCTCGTGATTGCTGAGGGAGAAGGCTCATTTGCGCATTATTAACTGTTTCAGTTAACTCAGTTGGCGTTAGATAAACTTCATCGTCGCTAATGTCACTCATTTTAGTTGATTTTTTTGTACAGTTTTTAGGTTATGTTAATTATATTAAGCAATAAAACGTGAAAAACTAGAATGGCGCGAAGCACGCAAATAAAACAAAGAAACCAAGAAGGTTCCAAATTTAAATTTTTTCACAATTTAAAAAGTTCTTATCATAAATTTGGCACCATAGAGGTTACATTAAATAGGTTTAATGACGTTTTGAATTTACAATTATATTGAGTACTCATTATATGTGATGTTCTAAATTCAAATCTACTTTGCCGCTCAAGCGAATAAAATAGAATTTTCCAGCCAGATTTCGAAGCGCAAAATTACACTTTCCGAGGTGGTGGGATGAAAATATAATTCCTAGACAGATCGAAGATATTTTTTGAAGTGACAACTTCTTTAGAGGCGTTGTGCACTTTTTGGAATGGGTAAAAAATGTTAAACTCGCACCAGGACACGTGACCTGATCGAAAATTCGTAAGATGGAGGGTAGTGCGCTTGCGCGAGTGTGCGTGTGTGTTTGTTGTCATGTTTGTGTACCATAGCGCAATAAATGAATATTGTATTTTACCACTTAATGATAGTACTTTTATACTGATAATTAAAGCAATTCGTGCGAAATTATTCCCTAACCATTCCAAAATTTCAAAAATGCACAACTTTAATGTTCATGTTTTCACTTCTGTCGGCACTCCCGGAGTGCAATCAGTTGTTTTATTTTTAAAACTAAAAATCGACCCCATGAGACTTAGCACCCTTTAAGCTCACAGACGGCAGTATAATCCAGTGGCAGTACCTACTTTTTTTAAACCTACCTACTCAAACTTTTCATTTCCAATAAGTTTGGTTGTAATAAAGCACCGAACTAACAATAGGTAGCTTTTAGTAACCACAGTTCGGTTAATAATGGGAACAAAATATATGTACAATTTTTACACAACCACTTACCGGATAAACGACGCGTTACTTCTTTTTAATCTTGACGTTTCGGCTCCTTTACAGGATTCCTTGTCAATGTTTGACCGCAACTAGAATTTAGAAACAACTCAACCGATTTCGATGGTTTTTTGTTTTGTTTTGCTGGATTTGTTCCTACTTAGGACGTAGGTTAGGTTTCATATCAATCTATAACACAGCGGCGCTTGGCCGGGACAGCTAGTCTTATAAAAAGTAGTTACTTTTTTAATGTTATTTAGAAAATACTAGCTGACGCGGCCACGCGTTGTTGTGTCATAAATTAAAAGCCTATCCTATGACCTAAGTCGGAACAAATCCAGCAAAACAAAACAAAATTTATCAAAATCAGTTTCGAAGTTCATCACGGTCAAACACTGTGACAGCGAATTTTTATATAATATATAGATAAATATGTTTTTATGTAATTTTTTATATTATTAATCGAATATAAAAAGTTCATGTATCATTATTATATACTTTATTGGTAATTATATAAATTTATTTATATTTTTACCGTTGTAACGCGTTCAAGTCTATCGTTTTCACCAAAGA
This sequence comes from Calamotropha paludella, assembly GCA_927399485.1. Taxonomy (NCBI): domain Eukaryota; kingdom Metazoa; phylum Arthropoda; class Insecta; order Lepidoptera; family Crambidae; genus Calamotropha; species Calamotropha paludella. Next base: position 21,311,960 of record OV656818.1, read on the forward strand.
TTGATTGGCAGAGAATGCTATTAGCATTACCAAATTTTATTATTGCTTAAATAAAGTTTTCTTTTAATAAATAAATATATTTTTGGTACAAAGTACGAACTTTGTTATTTACGTCAGAACTATTGCAATGGAAAAGTTTTATTAGTTCAATCAACTGCCTGGCAAGGGGCTGCGAGGACTCTTCGTGCGGTTCAATCCAAACCGCGACATGACCTTTATTCAGGCCCGGATTTGGGGGAGGGCATGCGAGGCTACTACCCTGGGGCCTCTACAAGAGAGTAGACCCCACAATAGTGATAAAACATTTACTCGACGTGTCAGCAACTATCAGTTTTTTACCAATAAAATTTTTAGAAGGTAAAATATAGAAAAACTGAACATTTTTATAACAACTGTGTATTACAATATACAATTTTGAATTAGAATTTTAGGGGCCTCCGTTGTCTGCCCCTAGGCCTCCACACCTCCAAATCGGGCCCTGCCTTTATTGCTCAAAAATTAAGATTTTAGTTTCCCCATCTAATTTTTATAAGGAACTAAATTGATTTGATGTTCAGAACGCATGGGATGACAATGAAAAGACTTACATAGCTTGGTGGTAATTATTTTTTATTTAACTATCTATTCACTATAAAGAAAAAGATCCAGTCTTATGAATATCGCTGGTACAAAAATAAATTCTATTTGCTAGGATTGTATGGTCAACATAGCGACACGTTAACAATATTACCGACGTGAGGGTCAACAGCATTATCTCTACGTTGTATTTAAAGTTCAAAATCGGTTGAAGAAATTTGTTATTTTCAGACAGGTGAATATGCTGTTCACTTTACAATTGCAATTGTAATTTAGGGTGTTAGGACTAAAATAATATCTATGCCTTGATATATAATCAATAATCACGAAAGATAGAGCTGAATAAAAAAATCAGTAGTGAGATAAACTACGAATCAGGTCTCTAGTGTTGTAGAAAATTCGATTATCGAATTATCGATAGTTCCTAACCCAAACGTCTCATAAAACCGATACTATCGACCTATTCACAACGACACTATTCATAGCAAGAGTGGCATCAATGGTATTATAAGGTTACCCTAAGAGGTTACATGTCAGTACTTTATCAGTTTGATCCATTATTTTGGTATTGATTGACATCAGACTAATCGTGTAACACACACTAATTAATAAAATACTGATGAAAATTTAAATGTAAGACGACCATTGCCTTAGTCATCCTGTGATCACGTCTCCTGTAAAGGAGTCGAAACGTCAGGATTAAATTAAAGTATGCGCAAAACTCCTTTAAAAAGTTTTAAACAAACGAGTTTCTTTAAACTAGAGTATGAGTCCGATAGGCATACAGACTGAAAATGTAAATTTTACTGAACTGTAATTGGAGCGGAGCGAAGCGAAGCTTCCATGGATCAGCTTCAATGGCGCAATGTCTGTTACGCCATAACTTCCAGAGTTCTTAACCGATTTAAATATTTTTTATGGTGAATCGAATCAACAGGTTTAGGACCAGATGGTGACGGAGCCCGAATTTAGAAATTCGCAAAAAAAATATTTTATTATTTTTTAGGTATTACGTTCCGCTCCAATATATGGTGCTAGCGTAGCTTTATGCTTAGCGACTGCATCACCTAGTATAATTTTATATCAACAAGTCTGAATAAAAAGTTTATTTATTTATAAGTTTGATATTTTTTGAAATTGATTTTTAATAAATGCTAGGCTCTTATATCATGGACAGTGAACGAAATCTCTTTTTGAGATACATGCTGTTCAAACTGTGCTGCCTACCACTGCATTTCCACCGCATCTATTATATTTACTATCTACCAGATTAAATCAGTGTTACATTTTGAGTTTACACACAAAGTTTATTTTAAAAATGTTAGTATAATTATTTTATTTAGATTATGTCGAGAATGGGTATATTATTTGCAAATTTTTTAATCCATATTAATTACAACACTAGTCACTCTACTTTTTACACATTACTACATAAATCAGTTAGGATAAATAATCGTTAAAACCATTAGAATTAAAGTAGTTTATAAACATTTGGAACTTATTTTTAAACATTTGGAACTTACTTTTACCGAGCTTTCTTTTTCAATACAATAATTTTGAATGAATTGTCATTTAAAATATCCTATTTTGTGAACTACTAATTCAACGGAGTGTTCTTGAGAAAAGTGGACATGATCAAGAAAATTTACTACCTTTATTGTCATTTAATATTTGTATGCTATACAAGTCGAAGTACGAATAGACTTAGTGTAAACGATGCAAGAATTATAGATTTATAAGTTTCTGATCACTGTTATTTTATGCCTATTTTATCTTGCCTAAGAAATGGTAACTCCTTAAGACTCCCCAATCTGCAAGTTTTAGTGGCTGCATTACTCGCCTTTTAAGCAGTGCAGTCTTTATGAAACGTACATGGAAACGTAATAATAATGTAATACAGGTCCAGATTTATATCTTATCCATTATTTATTATAATTGTGGTTTAAATTTTCTGAATCTACCCTTAAAGAAAAAGAGAATTACTACTATATCGAAATCATACTCTGACATAATGTGACATCTTTACCTAAATTTTTAGTCAATAAAATATTAAACATTCTTCATACTGGAAACATGTTGACCCTTATCATGAAAAGTTTATATAACAAATTATATATCACTTAATGATTGATAGTGAGAAGTCGTTATTACGTTAACAATAAGTATCTACATGTCTTAATGACTTTTAAACACACAAATGTCTTATAGAGTAAATTATAGATAAGTGATAATATTATTTAAATATCTAAACTCAAACAGTTTGTTTGAGCAAAAAAAAGCTATTATACCTCATGTATATCAATGAAATAATTTCTTTCACATAGCAAATTTCATAATTATGTTAATTATTTGCTCCATAATCTATTAACAATTTAAACACAACTACACAAATCCACATTAGAATGGCTAAAATAAAATATCAATGATTATATACCTATTCATTTGTTCTATATCTTAAAGGTGGAATTGATGTTGCTGGACCAAAATTTAAAATACTGTTGTTGCCGACTCCTTGCAACCATACTTTAAGTTTGTTTCTAATACTGTCCATCATTGTAGTTAGGGTTTGTCTTCTTACCATATCCCACGTTTTTTCAGTGCCTATATTTATTTTTCCAATTTTGTAACAAGTGTCATTTTCAGTCTTGTTTTATCATTCACAGGTTTGTTTTCATATCTTATTCAACTTTTATTGCATTTTCATTTTCATTCAGTTACATTCATTTCTTTTAGTATCCACGCTCACTCGTAGTAAAAGTAAAGGGATGTACTCATCGAACCCTGCGCCCAACGTAGACTGCGTTTGGGGTCAAAGGGGGGTCGATAGCTATGCGTAGGAATTTTTTCGGAAAAGTTGGGTAGTATTTAGTAGCAATTGAAGGGTGGTTTGGTTAGAAGTGTAGCTCCAAGTGAGCACACTGCTAGATCCAAGACTTCGAGCTCATCTTAACAATTAAGGCGCAGAAAGCTGCCGCTGAAGCGCACGCTCTTCATCGTCGTCTCGAGCGCGAGCAGGAGCTTGCCGCACACGAACGCGAACGCGAGCGACAACTTGCAGCACTTCAGCAATAGTTGGAAGAGGTGGAGCTGCAGGCAGAACTCGCAGCTATTGACGCAGACGGAGGCAGCAGTCAGAAAGAGTCGCGTTAGCAAACGAAGCGCTCGGGTGAGTGAAGATAGAACGGTGAGATGGGTAGAAACTAGCAAACTACACTCTGGTGTTAATATGGACTTTTCTGCAGCCCGATGCGAACATCATGTGACTGTTCCATCAATGGCCTGCTTGGCACTTCAACCGGCGGACACGAGGGCATCTGCATTCCACATTAACCCAACAAGTACCAATCAATAACCACACGTCTTTAGAAGCCTTGAGGAGACCACCACTAATACAGCAGCGGCAATCATGTCTACAAATATCTATAACTCCCTTTGTTATCTTCAAGCTATTGCCGACACAGCTGCAGCAGCTAAGGCCCTTGCCTCTAGACAAACCAAAGAAACTTAAAGTATGGTTGCAAGGAGTCCGCAACAACTGTAATAAAATTAAAATCCAAATCTAATAACCATAATACTTTACACTATGTATGTGCATATAATGCATTTTAAATTTCTAGATTTTGAGTGTAGGGATTTTTTCATCGACATTTTAATCTTAGCCATTCTAATATGTAACCATCAAATTGTTATTGCTTTACTAATATCAGTCAACAGCTATTGAACTATAGTACTTCTTAACAAAAAAAAAACTAGTCGTAAACACTATATTTGGACGTTATCAGAACTTCCTTGGTCAGTGACAGCTTTTTTCATCTTTTTAGCTCGTATATCAGCCATCGTTTGTTCAATTGAGCGTTGATCTTTTTTATTCTCACTAGGAACTTCACCATAGCTTTTATTCATATTAGTTTTCTGTGCTGCACTTATAGCTGCATCATGGCCGATAAGATGGGCATACTTTTCTTTGTAAAATGTACCACTAATTTCTTCCTTGCCTCGTTTGCGTTTCCTATTGTTATCCTCTTCAGTTTCAAGTGCAGCCTGTTTTTGAATTTCCAAATGTCTCTGCGCCATTTCTGCAGCCTTTTCTTCATCCCATATACCTCCGGCTCTACGTACAGTGAGTTCATCAGGGGATGGCCCTCTTTCTTTGGTGTATACTACCGCATAACGGTCAATACCTTCTTGGCCAAATGAGAAAACTTGTAAGCCAGCAGTTTCTGCTATCTCTCTTATAATAGCCCGGTACATCTGATCCATAGGGTCGAATTGTAAATGCGGTTTGGTATTATCTTTAATGAAGTTAGAAATCTTTTCTTCTACACGCTTTCTAAATTTGTTTAACATGATTTTTTCCTCTTTCTTTCTGCGTTCCATTGCTTCCTTTTGCTTTTTCATTGCATTTTTTTGAGCTTCACTTGCTGCTGGTGGTGTTTGCATAGAGCTAAGAATGGAATCTAATAGATCCATATTAAATTTGATTTTCAGAGCAGAATGAGGTATATGATATTATTTCTGGTATGCGTTGCTGCCAACGGCTCTGAATTTTGAAATTCTCAACTAAAGAATCTGTTTTTAATCCTTTATATGTCAATACATTTAAAGAGGTATCAGTTTGTGCACATACCTCACTACCAAAAGTAAGACTATCTTCAGCAAACTGTAAGAGTTGTTTCAAAGGAGGTTGTAAGGGTGTTCCTTTGACCAGCGGTGTAGTTTGCTCTAGATTAAAGTTTCTACAAGACTCCAATAACACCTGGTGTTTGTGAGAGAGCTTTTCAAACAAATCTTCCACTTTTGATCTGAAAGTAAAATCAAAATTTAAAAACTGATCAATACAAAAGTGTGAAATTGAAGCATCAGAGACAAAGATCAAGTCAAAAAGGATTCTTACAATTCACTCCGTATTTCTAATATTTCTTCAGATATTCTATTGTGCAGTGATCCAGACAATTTATACTGTAAATCTTTGAAGTTTTCCAATGGAGTGCCGATAATTTCAGCTCTAAAAGTAAACAAATATTTTATGATCAAAATGTGATTACAGATTTCTGTTTATGGGGCTAATCACAATTTGAAGTTAAAAAGTGTGTCGATACTAAGTCGGCTGATGTAGTAGTTATATTACGTGAAAAAAAAATGGAGTTTATTCATCGATTATTTAGGTTATATTTCGAAAAACATCACACATGGAAAGCTGATTATAAAAACAATAAAAATACACTGTACTTACTCCTGTATGTTATTGCAACGTTTTATCAGTTTATTTATAGATATTGCGCAGTCCTGGCAATTCTTCAAACACGCTTTGGATGTGTTATAGAATTCTTCAAAAAAAGAAAAATAATCTACAATTTCTTTTTGTATTTTACTGTCCATCATAATGGTTTTCTCCCATTATGACAGGCTTTGTGGAAATTTTTGGGATATATTCTCAAGAATGACTGTTCAAACAACCACTATTTTTATCAACAACTTTGTGAAATTTCTTTCACCGTGATGTGTTCTGTGCTGCGATTCGATTCGCTGCGCAAAGCATTTTCGCAGAATGCATAGACATGAGACTGTCTATTCTGAGGTCTATAGCAAAGAGTATGTAATCACTACGTTTTAGTCTATAGTTAAGTGAGTGCTGTATAATGTTAATTTATTCTAAACAGATACTCATCAGTAGTATATTCAACAATCATGTAGTATATTCAAACAGGTAAAACAATACGAAATTTACGAATGTTTATTACCATTCGTTCATTCGTCATTGTCATTGATAAATGAAACGACCAAACAAACAAAACGTCTGGGAGAGTAAAAACTATACCACTAGAATCGAAAATAATAATTTATCATATATCACTACATAATCTTTTAATAATGTGTGCTTGAAAGAAACGAAGATATTATGGAAAGGTTTTGAAAGAGTACTTTTAATTTTCTTGTTAAAGGGTCCGCGCTCCCTCTTTCCGTCAACGTTTAAATAAATTTCGGTATAATAATAATATAAGGTCATGGAGTTATTAAATTCTTCCCGTCACCGATTATCAAATATTACTTATAAATTAGTTCTCATTATCACTCAGTCTTCAAATTATAAAAAAAATAAATGAGTATTCATAATTATACACAGCCTACGGAAGAGGCTGTATGGTATACGTACCGTAGTCCTAACTTCCCTTAAAGGAGAAAACTATCAGAAAAAAAGGCAAATTATACATTTCACAAGTTTCACATGACTCTTTGCTTGTTTTATGTTTTTCTTTATTATTTTAAAGTTATAAATGTCATCAACCTAGTATCCTTTCAAAAACTTACGTGAAAGTATAAAATAAGAAACAACGATTAATTACAACTATGAAAGTTCAATTATGATATCGTTGAAAATATTTAACCTGTTAAATAGTGCTCTACCGCAGCTTTACTGTACTAGCATTTCTGTTTTTTTATTATACGCAATTGAATAAAATCAGTTATTGATAAAAAGGGTTACTAAAAATTTCTTAAAAAAGAATCGTTTTATGGACTATAATATACTTTATTAAATAAGTTGGTAGATATAATATTTGAACTGACGGATATAAATTAATACTTTCGTGTTTTTTCATTGCTTTTTGCTTCCGGTTTTTGTTTCCGGTATCATTATAACCTACGTATAACTGTCACAATAAAAATAATGGTAGGCCGTCGAATCATAGACTATGTTTAAGTCGAAATAGAGGAAGCGCCCTCACTCAATAGTGAGTATTGAAAAAAAAAAAGTTATTAGTCGACAACAGCACTTGATAGAGAATGCATGTCCGTTTTCGTCGCGATTTATTTCGATATCTAAACGGCACTGATAAATAAGAAATAAGTGTATAAATGAATATTTTTACGTGAGGTGTATAATGGAAGACAAGTGTAAATGGTGTAATTTTTTTTGATGTTAAAGTGTATCAAAATCTTCTTAAAATGAATGGTAAAATGCATAGTGAAACCAGTGCTTTCTCATCTGACGACATGCGTGCCGAAATATTGAACCCTTTCGTTCATAAATTGGAACTAGACAATACATACGATAAAATAAAGGTAATATCATTTTTTAAAAGGCAAGAAATTGTGATTTTTCTGAATTTACTACCTTGATGAAAGTCTTTTGCGCAGGCTCGAAGTGCGCTATGAAAGTAGAAATTTATTTGTAAATAAAAATTAAGATTTAAATTCATTTTAAGCGGAAATAGGTAATAGATTTTTTTTATGATCCAGTACATGAAAATAAAGAATAACATGTTTTAGAATCCTTGGGACAGCTAGTATAAAAAAGGAAGGCGTCTTAAATAGAAGGGCAATTATTATTTTTATATATTTCAACCATTATTTAGATTATGTTATCAAAGCTCAAAGTCTTGCCGAAGTTTGAATTGAATACTAATATTTTGCAACCTTCTATAAACTCAAGTCCTTGTACGTACATATACTTATTTGAACTAAGTACTGTAACACAGAAAACAATAATTTAAACACTGTGTTATATAATTACTTCTTATTCGTTAATGAAATTATGCGGATGTGCCTGTAGAAGTAATAGATTTGCTGGAAAATAAACTGGAAATATGTTCCACATTTTACAACCGGGAGAAAGTCGACACAGACTCTATTTGATTACAAACTCATACCATGATAGTGTCGGTAAGGTCACTTCAAAGGGTTAGATTTAATTAATTAAAGTAAAGCAATTCGCCGGTATCTTACAAAATACCTGAAATGTGAGTTTATTGACATCATAAATCAAAAAGTTTTAGATAAGTATGTAAGACCCATCAAAAATAAAAAAAGCCGGTTTCTTACCAAATTACTATACATACCGTAATTTGAAATTTTTATTTAACCTGCAAACAATCTCATTAAGTACAGGTTCTGGTATTGTTCGATCCCACTCATTAATTAATTATATTTGAGTGAATTTTCGAGAAAAAGATCGATCGGTAACGAATTAGGTTACCTATCTTAAAATTAATTACTGAAGCCTTATTATTTAAATGTGGTAGTAATGTAAAGCAAATTATGTGAAAACAAAAAAAAACAAATGCTGGAAAATTGAGAGAATAAAAAAAAGAATATATGAAAGTGAAAAGGTTACGAAAAAACACTACTATCAAATTGTAATTAATAATACTCTATGATATTAATAACAATTTGAGAGGCTATATTTTAGTTTTCATATTCGATTAATATTAATCTTTAATATTCGAAGTGGAATTTAAAAGCCATGCCAAGACATGTCATACGTAGGTACATGAAAGTTGCTCTGACTTCGTTTCTGAGGGAAAGTCGTCGTGAATATCAATTCACTATCACACAGAGTAACATGATTATCGCGACACTTGGATGATTAATGGTTATATTGTTAAAATATTTTTGATTCATATTGTTAAAAATCGGTTACAATTTTGTTAAGATTTTAACGAGTGTAAATACTTACGTTTCGAATTGTAACAAAAATTCAGACAGATGAATTTACGAGAGAAAGAAAGGAAAAAAATTGGTTGCCTGTAAAGTCGGTATACGGGCGAAAGTTTTACGTGACAACGACTTTGAGTGGTAAAATAATTTTAATGTGAATATTCATTCGTATAGTAGGAAGAAGGATGAAATAATAGTAACAATTTAAAACATTTATTTATACAAAGAATTATATTTAAAACATTAATTTATAGGCAAGCGTCCCTTCCACTTTTTATGTCTGTCTCTCTCGCTCTTAGGCGGGCTAACCATGCCCGAGTGGAAGGGACGCGTGCCTCTCACTCGCTCTCATTGTAAGCGCATAACGTGAGCGGAGCGTAACGCAGTTTCTTGAAGTGTCACCCGGCAAACCAATTTATAAGACGTTGTCACGTCAAAAACCTTTATTCGGCTTACAATACAGTAACATAAAAATAAAATATACATACATACATTTGTTGCCGAAATGGACTCCGATCTTAGCGTTTATTATAGTAACGTTATGCTGATTTTTTTGTGGAGGAATAGGGAAGAGGCACTAGTCAAAAAATGAGCAAAATAAGACTTCTAACTTAAAATTAATTTCAAGTTAATTTAACTGAAATTACCACAATTAAGTGGCATAATAGCAAAATTGTTTTCGTCATTAGCTAATCATGAATTTCAGCTTTTATCACAGAAATGTGATGCTCATTTTTAGGTAGAGCCAGAGAATAGAGGTACTAGCCAAGAAATGAGCAAAATAAGACTTCTAACTTAAAATTAATTTCAAGTTAATTTAACTGAAATTATCACAATTAAGTAAGAAAATAGCAAAATTGTTTTCGTCATTAGCTAATCATGAATTTCAGCTTTTATCACAGAAATGTGATGCTCATTTTTAGGTAGAGCCAGAGAATAGAGGTACTAGCCAAGAAATGAGCAAAATAAGACTTCTAACTTAAAATTAATTTCAAGTTAATTTAACTGAAATTACCACAATTAAGTGGCATAATAGCAAAATTGTTTTCGTCATTAGCTAATCATGAATTTCAGCTTTTATCACAGAAATGTGATGCTCATTTTTAGGTAGAGCCAGAGAATAGAGGTACTAGCCAAGAAATGAGCAAATTAAGACTTCTAACTTAAAATTAATTTCAAGTTAATTTAACTGAAATTACCACAATTAAGTGGCATAATAGCAAAATTGTTTTCGTCATTAGCTAATCATGAATTTCAGCTTTTATCACAGAAATGTGATGCTCATTTTTAGGTAGAGCCAGAGAATAGAGGTACTAGCCAAGAAATGAGCAAAATAAGACTTCTAACTTAAAATTAATTTCAAGTTAATTTAACTGAAATTACCACAATTAAGTGGCATAATAGCAAAATTGTTTTCGTCATTAGCTAATCATGAATTTCAGCTTTTATCACAGAAATGTGATGCTCATTTTTAGGTAGAGCCAGAGAATAGAGGTACTAGCCAAGAAATGAGAAAATTAAGACTTCTAACTTAAAATTAATTTCAAGTTAATTTAACTGAAATTATCACAATTAAGTAAGAAAATAGCAAAATTGTTTTCGTCATTAGCTAATCATGAATTTCAGCTTTTATCACAGAAATGTGATGCTCATTTTTAGGTAGAGCCAGAGAATAGAGGTACTAGCCAAGAAATGAGCAAAATAAGACTTCTAACTTAAAATTAATTTCAAGTTAATTTAACTGAAATTACCACAATTAAGTGGCATAATAGCAAAATTGTTTTCGTCATTAGCTAATCATGAATTTCAGCTTTTATCACAGAAATGTGATGCTCATTTTTAGGTAGAGCCAGAGAATAGAGGTACTAGCCAAGAAATGAGAAAATTAAGACTTCTAACTTAAAATTAATTTCAAGTTAATTTAACTGAAATTATCACAATTAAGTAAGAAAATAGCAAAATTGTTTTCGTCATTAGCTAATCATGAATTTCAGCTTTTATCACAGAAATGTGATGCTCATTTTTAGGTAGAGCCAGAGAATAGAGGTACTAGCCAAGAAATGAGCAAAATAAGACTTCTAACTTAAAATTAATTTCAAGTTAATTTAACTGAAATTATCACAATTAAGTAAGAAAATAGCAAAATTGTTTTCGTCATTAGCTAATCATGAATTTCAGCTTTTATCACAGAAATGTGATGCTCATTTTTAGGGAGAGCCAGAGAATAGAGGTACTAGCCAAGAAATGAGCAAAATAAGACTTCTAACTTAAAATTAATTTCAAGTTAATTTAACTGAAATTACCACAATTAAGTGGCATAATAGCAAAATTGTTTTCGTCATTAGCTAATCATGAATTTCAGCTTTTATCACAGAAATGTGATGCTCATTTTTAGGTAGAGCCAGAGAATAGAGGTACTAGCCAAGAAATGAGCAAAATAAGACTTCTAACTTAAAATTAATTTCAAGTTAATTTAACTGAAATTACCACAATTAAGTGGCATAATAGCAAAATTGTTTTCGTCATTAGCTGATCATGAATTTCAGCTTTTATCACAGAAATGTGATGCTCATTTTTAGGTAGAGCCAGAGAATAGAGGTACTAGCCAAGAAATGAGCAAAATAAGACTTCTAACTTAAAATTAATTTCAAGTTAATTTAACTGAAATTACCACAATTAAGTGGCATAATAGCAAAATTGTTTTCGTCATTAGCTAATCATGAATTTCAGCTTTTATCACAGAAATGTGATGCTCATTTTTAGGTAGAGCCAGAGAATAGAGGTACTAGCCAAGAAATGAGCAAATTAAGACTTCTAACTTAAAATTAATTTCAAGTTAATTTAACTGAAATTACCACAATTAAGTGGCATAATAGCAAAATTGTTTTCGTCATTAGCTAATCATGAATTTCAGCTTTTATCACAGAAATGTGATGCTCATTTTTAGGTAGAGCCAGAGAATAGAGGTACTAGCCAAGAAATGAGCAAAATAAGACTTCTAACTTAAAATTAATTTCAAGTTAATTTAACTGAAATTACCACAATTAAGTGGCATAATAGCAAAATTGTTTTCGTCATTAGCTAATCATGAATTTCAGCTTTTATCACAGAAATGTGATGCTCATTTTTAGGTAGAGCCAGAGAATAGAGGTACTAGCCAAGAAATGAGAAAATTAAGACTTCTAACTTAAAATTAATTTCAAGTTAATTTAACTGAAATTATCACAATTAAGTAAGAAAATAGCAAAATTGTTTTCGTCATTAGCTAATCATGAATTTCAGCTTTTATCACAGAAATGTGATGCTCATTTTTAGGTAGAGCCAGAGAATAGAGGTACTAGCCAAGAAATGAGCAAAATAAGACTTCTAACTTAAAATTAATTTCAAGTTAATTTAACTGAAATTATCACAATTAAGTAAGAAAATAGCAAAATTGTTTTCGTCATTAGCTAATCATGAATTTCAGCTTTTATCACAGAAATGTGATGCTCATTTTTAGGGAGAGCCAGAGAATAGAGGTACTAGCCAAGAAATGAGCAAAATAAGACTTCTAACTTAAAATTAATTTCAAGTTAATTTAACTGAAATTACCACAATTAAGTGGCATAATAGCAAAATTGTTTTCGTCATTAGCTAATCATGAATTTCAGCTTTTATCACAGAAATGTGATGCTCATTTTTAGGTAGAGCCAGAGAATAGAGGTACTAGCCAAGAAATGAGCAAAATAAGACTTCTAACTTAAAATTAATTTCAAGTTAATTTAACTGAAATTACCACAATTAAGTGGCATAATAGCAAAATTGTTTTCGTCATTAGCTGATCATGAATTTCAGCTTTTATCACAGAAATGTGATGCTCATTTTTAGGTAGAGCCAGAGAATAGAGGTACTAGCCAAGAAATGAGCAAAATAAGACTTCTAACTTAAAATTAATTTCAAGTTAATTTAACTGAAATTACCACAATTAAGTGGCATAATAGCAAAATTGTTTTCGTCATTAGCTAATCATAAATGACGGTTTGTAACTTTTTCTTTGAGATGTACCTGATTCTTTTCAATTAAAAGGATTAAAAACATCGACGGTAAAACAAAAAAGGATCGATACTAAAGACTTAATTTGTGAGTTAGTCGAGAATTAATGTAAAAACGGTCATAACTTCAAGATATATAGAAAATTATGGACTTTTTGACGGGAGCGAGAAGCGTCACGTTGGTGGTTTTGTTTCTCTTGTTGAAATTTGTGTTGTGGTAGATATTAGTGCGTAATAATGGTGGATTATTAACCACTAAATGTTTATGAACATACAAGAGAGTAGGCATGTGTAACAAAGCAGCGGAAGTTGTCTTTTCCTTCTCTGAAACCTAGCAAAAATGTATAAATATATAACTGCATTTATACTTACTTGATACTGGCTAAAGCCATACCTATATACATAACCATACCATACATACATAACCATAGCCAAGCCATAAATAAAGATAAATAAATAAATAGAAAATTATGACTTATTCAATTAGGTCAACATAGAGCTATGGCTTTTAATAACTATTTTTAACGACAGTGTAGACATTGTGATGGTTGAAGCCATTGATTTAGTATAGGTATTCCGTGTGCTAAAAACCTTAAATTAACAAAACTACCTAATAAGATCAAGATAAAATAATGTGTATTCAATATGAGCATTTACATCGCGTATTGAACCTCTAAGCTACCCCATGGCTTCGTAAGTCCTACGGAGACCTTGTACTGAGCAAAAGCTGTAAGAAACTCGGCAACAGTTGTTTTTTTCCTCTTTTATTTGTAACATTATGTCTTATACTACCATGACGTATAAAAATTACTATAACACAGAACGGATTTTATACAGTTACATTCTCTCATTACAAAAAAATAGAAACAAGGCTACTCTACGCATTATTGTTTTTAAATAATCACAGATAAAGTAATAACCTTATTAATGTTTTCAAAGTGTAGTTCAGGCAGCTTCTGTGAGCTTTGGAGGTCGGTCGCCCTGCCCGAGTTTCTTCGCTGGTTCCTCTCGGAAGGGCCTCTCAATTTCCGAACTGGTAATAGACTCAGTAGTATAAAAAGTGAGAATTAACAACCAAATAAAATACAAAATAAAAAAATTTCATTAATTCGAAATTTTAATCATTAGGAATAATATATGACGACCATTGCCTTAGTCATCCTGTGATTACGGCTCCTGTAAAAGAGTCGAAACGTCATGATTAAATATAAAATAAATTATGTGCAAAATCCGTAAAAACTTTGTTATAAGAAATCAAACCTCTACCCAAACCTACAAGGTTCTACATAATTTAGAAATCTAGACACGCGGTAGCTTGTCAAGCCAAGTTCAAGAACAGAATAGGCGAGAGGCACCGTGTGTAAAAGCACAGCACTTTTGACCCCTCATAACTCAAAAACTATTTCACATAAACGTGTTAAATTTGGCTCATATATTGAGACTTACGAGATACATATGTGCTCCAAATTTCATTAACTCATCTCCAACGGTCATTTAGATATTAAAGTCCAAAAATCGTCATTTTTATCACTGACTGACCTATATATCAAAACTCTAACCCAGTTCCAGATAACCTAGAAAGTTCAAATTTGGTATGCAGATAGGTAATTAGGTGAATACAAAGGAATAAATCAGAAACTGGTAAATTTTTATCATTTTATTGGACTGACCATTGAACTTGGCACCCATTTAGATCTCACTTTTTTTGTCGTTGCAAATAACAGCAAACTCTTCTGCTTAAGTGGAAAATGTCCTATTCATATAGGCACTCGAGAACTATTTAAATTTAAATAAATAAAGGTAATTTTTTTCCTAGCTGAAATTAAACTACTAACTAAATTTTAAAATATATTTTTGAGTAATAATAATTGTTAATAATAAAAATTGCGAACCTGCCTTTCGCACCGAAGATCCTGGGTTCGAGCCCCGGAACGGGCAGATTTTTGTGTGATGAATACAAACATCGACATTTATATATAGGTATTTCTATTTATATAACATATCTTTGTATCGTATATGTATGTTTATCCGTTACCCTAGTATCTATAACATAAGTCTTCCAGTGCTTACTTTGGGCTAGGCTAATTGGTGTGATTGTAACAATTATTATTATAATAACGCTACAAAAATTGAATTAATTGGTTAGGTTACATTAGAACTTTGACCAATGAATAATTCTAGGCGAGTTTAATTCTGCGATATTCCACCTAAGCTGCGTTTCGTCATAATCAAATTACATTCATTTTCAAGGTCGTTTATCCGCCTAGGTTTTATTAAGGTTTTATTACAGCTTTGTTTCAAACTGAATATATATTGTCATGAACACTTCTTTGAGACTTGCTACAGAGTAAATACTTGCTAGTTACGTTTACAAAGTCAAAAGAAGATCAACGAAGGAGACTTTTTATATAGTAGAATAGAATAGAATAGAATAATTCTTTATTTGTAGGCAAACACGGTACAAAAGATGATAACAACATAAAAGACCTCGTGTCGCACCAGACACTGGCACACAAATATAATAATGTTTAAAAGTATGTTATTTAAAAAATTATAAAATTATTTATTCTAAGATGTCATACTGAGCAACAATAATTATTAATAAAGATGTAAGAATGTAAATGTAAAAATCGCTATAAATAATGTCAAAAGAATCAAAAACAATGTCAAATTATATGTCAAATTAAAATTCTAAATAAATATCATGCAAAGCAATGTCACAAACAAGATGTCAAGATCAAACAATAATTATAAATTTATTTATTACATGCAAAAAATTCATCTATATTATAAGGACATTGAGTACATAGCAAGTCAAACAGCTTATTTTTAAACTTGTTGAATGGCAAGTCAACGACAGCCGCTGGCAAAGCATTATACAACCTTATACACATATGAAAGCAGTTTTTTGCGAAGCAAGTGGTGTTATGTGATGGAATTGCTAAACGGTTTGGGTATCTGGTTTGAAAAGAACACACTTCGTGTTTTTTAGTAAATATGTTTGGATTCCTTTTAACAAACATGCAAACCTCAAATACATACAGAGCAGGAAGCGTCAGAACTCTGAGTTTTTTGAAAAGTGGTCGGCACGATTCCAGAGGGCCAACTCTACACATTGCCCTAATGCACTTTTTCTGTATAAGAAATAAGCGATTCACATCAACCCCGTTTCCCCAGATGATAAGTCCATACCTAAGATTGGAGTTAACATAGGCATGGTAAGCTATTAAAGCAGTTTTTGGGTCACATAAATGTGTGAGGCGATGCATAGCAAATACAAAACGACTCACTCTAGTATAGATGGACTCTATTTGAGGTTTCCACGATAAATGACAATCCAATATTATACCTAGAAATTTATTGGACAAACATTCAACTATTTGGTTTCCTTTATAAGTGATTGATAATTTCTGAGCTTTTCCATTATGATTGTAAAATTGGATGAGTTTCGTTTTTTCTATGTTAACTTTTAAGTTGTTTTGTTCTAGCCAGTCAATAATTTTACGTACAGTGTCAATAATTTCTAATTCATAGTCATGGTCAGGCGTTTTGTGAATAACTACTGATAAATCATCCGCAAAGAGTTAGTTTCTGTATAGTTACGATATGACCGATTAAACAATTGTAAAACAGTCTGGTCAGGTGAATAATGCGCTTATATAGGCATATCTCATAATAAACAACAAGATTTTCAAATTGCTCGAAGATAAATTCTCAAAGTGAAAGTTTGCCATACTAAAACTGGATTTTGCGATCGGCGCGAATACGAGCTATAAATTTAATGTTGTTGGATATTATGTAATATAGATAAAACGGGGTCAAAAGCATATCATTAGCTTAAAGACAAAAAAACAGTATGATAATTAATGCATTGGCTAATAGAAAAAAAACATTTAACGACATTAAAGAGTTATTTGGCGAAACAATAGTTGGACATTTAAGTCGTTATGACATAATTAGATTATATGCTTAATTAACTTATATTTGAGAAAACTAGGTTCCTTAGTGTGTTCCGGGTCGCGGCCGAGTCCGGCAAGGAACCACGCGATTCGCACCACTGTGTATTGGGACGCCGCAGTTTTTAGTGGGTAGGCCTCCAAGCCTTTACCGGGCACTTGGCCGGGTAGGAGGATGGAGGTATGGAGGAGAGTCCCACATATCCATCGTGTTCTTCCGGCACGATGGAATGCCTAATGCCAAAAAAGGTTCCTTAGTGTTAGTAAGGAAAAAAAACCAAAGAGGTGAATGACCTTTAATCAAATGAAATGAAATGGAAATAACTTTATTCAAATGCACAGTGTTTTATGGAACCAAAAAATTTTACACATTAAGGTTTTTGCATAAATCGATTATTTATACCCTAATAAAGGCAAGACTCCAATTCCCAGATCACTATTTTCAGTAAAAAAAAATATGAAGCAGTAAAGTTTTTAAAATTTGCGCATGAAAAAATGAACAATTTAATTTCCCCAAAAGACGGTTCCGTTTCTGTCCATGAGATATTTGCCACTTGATAAGAAATTATTGAAGGCATCATTTCGTAATTTTATTTTATTTATAAGTGTCCTACTTTCTGAGAAATAAATTTATTTTTAAATTTTGTTTTTTTTCTCCAAAAATCGGCAAATTGGAACCTGGATTTAGTAAAGAAAGGTTCTGTAAGCCAAGTTCTATCTCAAAAAGTATTTGAGTTAGGCTTCTGGGAATTGAAGTCATGCCTTTTTTAAGGTATAAATAATCTATTTATATAAAAACGTGACGTTGTAAATTTTTTTGGTTCCATAAAACACTGTGAAATGCAATTAAAATAAGTTTGCTCAAATCGTCCAACATTCAGGACGTCTTTTAACTCACAAAGAACAGGCGAAAAAAAGTCGCCAGCTTTAACTGAGGTACATTTACAATATTAAACCATACATAATCTTCAAAACAATATTATTCTGTTATCACAATTATAGTAGTGTTATGGTTTTATTACATCGTTGATTACAACAAAGTCAACAAGAATCTGTTTCGAGTAACATGGGTAAATTAAAGATTATATAAAGGTATAGGTATAGGTAAATTAACTATTTTATCTACTCTAATACTATAATACAAAGATTCTAAAACTGAAAACAAAATGCTTATGACAAACATTACGTACAGGCCAAAAATAATAAAAAAAAAGTTTCATTACGATACAGGTCTTGTATGGACACCTGTAACATAATATAACTTTTTTATCATAACGATACACCTATACAACCTCCAGCTGGTCCAAGGAGGTTGAACCTCTACTTTAAAAAGGTTTCAATGAACGAGTCCTCGACGACCGACGCAACACGCATGCGCAATTGATGTTTGCACCTTGGCGCCAACATTTGACATTTAAATAAATTTGTTGTTATATTCAGCGTTTTATTTGCAATATTGTTTTACATATTATAGTATGAGAGTAGATAAAGTAGTGTATGACACTGTACATAACTTGGTCTTATAACACTCGTGTGATGCTATAAAAAAACTCGCCTACGGCTCGTTTTTTTAAAACACACTCATGTTATAAGAACCCTTATTATGCAACAGTATCATAAACTACTATATTCATCTTTTCTTATAACTAACATTACCCGTAAAATATTTTATCCTGTTTCTAATAGACGCTTACAAATAGACGCCACCCTTATATGGTTGATATACCAAAGAGTCTCACAAAGCGTTTTGATTCCAATTTTGTAATCCGTACTGCTAAAGAGTGGAACTCTGCCTGAGTCTGTGTTTCCTGATAAATACAATTTAGGGGTCTTCAAGTCACGAGTGAATCTTCTAGACAGGCGCGTCAATACATACAGCATCGCTTATTATCAGGCGAGATCGCAGTTAAGTGCTTTCCTATTCACGATAAAAAAACTAAGCAATGATTTTAAGAAAGTTATCCAACATCCCGCACTTGGATTTGATTATATCTAAATCTAACGGCGGATTGTTCACTCCGAATGTATGCGATATAGTTAAAAGTTATAGATAAAGTCTAAAAAATCTGAAAAAAATACGTTAAATTTACCTGGAGATTTGTTAAAATGTTATTATGAATTTGAAATAAATAAAATAAGTATTCTTATACATTACAATGATATAAAAATTATAAACGACTTTTAGAAAGCAACTAAAGATGACAAATATTTGTGACGATGATTTAATGAGACGTTAAATTAAATGCGTGTGCTAGTTTTATCTTTATGTCCAATTAAATAAAACTAGGTCTGCAATGCATGCTGCTGTTTGCAAATACTGAGCGAAGCACTACGTGAAACGTTTATACGGTAGATAGATCGCAGCTGCGTTCGAACCGAAAATATTTCCAATCATAGAAAGAGTGCTATCACATTTGAAGATTTGACTGCTAGAAAATTGCAGACAACTTCGACCATTTTTTGAACTTTTTTTCAATGGTTTTGAATTTGATTTTTGAAGGGTATTCCTCGATGGTATGTCCGATTTCAATTTTTTTTTTGCGCATTAGTCACGACCACGATGTGAACTTTGACGCCAAATTTCATCAATGTAGTATCAGCGGTTTGGCTGTGATCAGCTTTTGAATTTTTCTTTCATTGATTATTCCTCCATGGTAAAGTCTATATTTTTCACATAGCCTATGTCCGTCAGGTTATAATCATGTATGTTCATTTCAAAATTCGTTCGAATCGGTTGAACCGTTAAGTAGCAGGAGGGAGACAAGCGAAATATGTGAGTTGCCTAAAAGAGAGCTTCGCTCAATAATTACTATATTAAAAGTTTAATTTCTTTGTTTCAGACGGCGATATTCACAGTAATACTGCTGCCTTTCCGAGTCATAGTCATCTGTTATCTTATAGTGACTGCTTGGTTTCTTGCTTGTATAGGCCTCTATGGCTTAAGCGAACAAGACTTAAGAAGAAAGCCTATGACTGGATGGAGAAGGTTCGTTAATATCTAAATAAAATCTGTTATATAATCTCTAGTCAAATTTCTTTAAAGAAAACTTCTAATGATTAGTTTTGAACATGTGGTTTTGAAGTCATTGAACCATAGAGTAGATTCTTTTTTTTGCGTTTTGTTTTTACTTTTGTCGGTGCAATTATAACGGGAGCCGACATCAACTTTTGGCGCCTTTTTTTGCATTATGCGCACTCATTAATGCACTATTTAAAAATTATTTCTTAACTTCAAAATTTCGAGAGTGTTTCTTAGGGAAACGGTCCAAGGAGCATTTTACACAATTGTAACCAGCCATGAAGGTTTTCTGTTCGTTATAGCAAATTCATTTTTAACGATTTCCACTTTTTTGTTTGTTTAACGTCAATGTCAAATAGTATGTCTCGAATAGATAAAAACTTATTCAATGCTCAATTATATATTTTTTCTCAATTTAAAATTTAAACTTGTCAATTCTTTACATGACTTTAAAAAGTTTAACCATTTTTTTGTCAATTATTATATTATTTCAATAATTTTACTGATTTCATTTACATCATTGATTCCTACAAAAGAAAATTACAATAAATAATAATTATTAATTTAATTTCTATTTACTATACTAAATTTGTTGTAGCATTTGGCTACAACAAATTAAGTAATTTTTACTCATATGGTCTTATTAATAAAAGTTAAATTACGAGTGAATAAGTCACACAGGTGAGTCACTTTCAATCACGATTAGACTTTCGAAAGAAAAAGAAAACACCGTATAGTTTATTTATTCGCTATAACGCGTTTATTAATCAGTGGAATAAGCTTAAACGTAATATTTTAAATTCTATTACATAAACATATAATACATTACAATATAATCATATCACAGAATGTTTACCATTACCGTTACACCGTAAATCTCGAAGTCATGCATGGTCTACCGCAATGCAATTTAATATGACGAAAATATAGCTTCTGTAGACAAATACCGTTTGACCTTCCTTCTTTTAACTTAGTTTAACATAATTTTTATTTAGTTCATTCTAAATAACACGCTTTTCGTAGTGTTGCATCTACGTGGAAACTTAAATCGAATTATGTCGGCACTGGATAGTAAAAACCGGTTTTCTGTCGAGTATTTAACTCGTATTCTCGAGCTTTCACAATAATTTCTCTCATTTAAACATACGAAACCGAATAAAAGAGACGTAGGTACATCTATTGGGTTAGTTTACAGCCACAGATGGCATTAAAATGCATGAAATGCATTTACCTCGTAGTTTAGAATGTATGTCAGACATTCTTCAAGATGCGAAGCGTTGGTTGTGCGATTTGTTGGAAATGACCTTGATGACATGACAATAACGGGCGAGGCCTTATAAGTATTGTTTAACGATGTCATCACTTTATTTAAGTTAAGAAATTTATTATTAAAGTAAGATTTCTTTCACTTATAAAGCACCACAGACAAATTCATAATGTAAAAAAATGGTGTATAAGTAAAGGTACATCATCATGAATCCAACAGTGCTGGTCTCATATTACACATTAGCTAGTATTAAGGTGGAGCTAGTCTTACTACAGCTAGTCTTAGGTACTTACTTTAATATTTGACCTCAATTAAATAAATTAAACTTTAGGTGGAATGAAATGAAAATAACTTAATTCAAATGCACATAAATAAGTTGTTTTGAATCGTCCAAAATTTTAAACCTACCATTCAGGACGTCTTTTAACTGACAAGAAGAATGGGCGCAAGAAACTCGTCAGCTTTAACAGAAGTAACGATATTTACAATGTAATACGTCGTCACCATACATAATCGGGGGGAGTTGTATAACGTTTATTATTGAACATATAATTTTAACACATTATTTATTCATGTTATAATAGAATTTATTTCCTTAAATTATTTGGAGTAACGTCATTTGATTTTATTACTTTATTTATTTTCAATGATCACAATCTTTATGAGAGAACCGGTAATTTTGAAAATAACACCGGTGTTTGATACGTTACTAGTTAATGAACAATTAATAAGCTACGAAGGTAGTTATTACACGGAAGACGAAAGAAAAGTTGTTTGTGTGAAAAGGTGTTTACTTTCAAAAGGTTATTTATAAATATTAATTTGCTTGTTTATTCAAAATTAAATTAAATTCTTAAATTTTGATTCCTTAACTCATAGAGACGATGATAAATAGATAAGAATTTGTTTTCTTACGTTTTTTTGACAAAACCTCTTTTAAAAGGCTTTTTGGGAGAAAACTATTCAATAAGAGAGCTGGTTTACCCAAAGATTGTTATTGACCCTGAATATCTATGCTAGAGGGTGCGCATCTAGCAAGGAGTTAATGTTTGTATTTTGTGCATGAAGCACCTGGATATTTATACTATATTTTATTTATATTCATATAATATTCGATTTTTTGGAAGTATTAGTATAAGAAATCTACTTAGTTTGAGACATGTTTGAATGAATAAAATCAGAACAGAATGAATAAGTAGTTATAAATAAGTTTGGATTGGTGGTGAATGAATGAATGAAAAATTATTTGTTGTTATATGTACACAGATTATTAGCATAAATGAAATAAAGAACAATATGAGGTGCAAAAATAAGCGGTCTTTATCGCTAAGAGCGATATCTACAATACAATCCTTGGATGTAGAGAAACTAACAAAAAAATGACGGGAGTGGGAATAAAACCTATAAATAAATAATTAGAAAAATAATAACATTTAGTGCTTTCCGAAGCGGGAAGAAATTTGAAATATTTATTGCACAATCGCTTTACAGTAATCGCGTTATGGGTATGACAAACGTAACCCAAACATGTATTTTTTCGCTATTTAAAGGGTGAAGCAACTCTTCTGAAGCTGTCAAGCTTAGCTAATATACGATTTGTTTACATCAGTTGATGAGAGTCACGCACTCATATAAAAAGAAAATAATTTGATTTAAATGCACTTAAGTCGTTTGATTCGTCCAACATTAACCTACCACCCTTCAGGACGTCTTTTAACTGAAAAGAAGAACGGGCGCAAGAAACTCATCAGCTTTAACAAAAGTAACGATATAATTATACATTCCTTGTGTTTGACAGAAAAAAGCGCTTGCGAGCGCTTGTTAGAAAAATGGCGATCGCTGAGCGATAATAAGCAAAATGGCGGGTTGTGTCACTGCAACTGAAGTTAGCAAACGTGTCCTGGCCGAAAACTGTATAGTTTTTTTTTTAGCGCTGGTAAGCGCTCGCAAGCGCTTTTTTCTGCCAAACACGAGGATTGTCATTGTGTTATTTGTTATTGTGTGTATTGTAGACATCATATTTCTTTTACTTGTAGTATTTGAATATTTCTTGCAAAAACAGTAATTTCGCTTATATTTCAAAAATGATTTTACGACTTAGCGACGATTCAGCTTACGGACGGCAGATTTTCTCTCATTGTTTTGGTCTGCGTCTGTACATTCTGTACTGTCATCAGCACCTCAAGCTTTATAAAAATTTTCATTCGATTTTCAGCTTTCAGTACATAACATAGAATTTAATATTAATTGAAAAAATTTGACACGTAGGTTGGTATCTCGTACGTAATTATTAGTTTTGCGTACTTTTACCTTGACGACCGGCTAGTGCAACGGTAGCGATTCCACAAAAAATCAAAGATCAAAGACGAACACTTGTCTCTTAACCATTGATATTAATATATTTTCCAATAAATATTATGTATCTATGTGTAGTAAATGTATGTCTATCCGTTACCCTAGTATCCATATAACAATCCTTACAGTGCTTACTTTGGGCTATAGTCCATTTTTTTAGCATTAGAAATTATGTAAACATAGAAGCAGTGGTGGCTAACCTCGTGCTGGAGTCTACTTGGACCGACTTCAGGCTCGTCCATTGTTGAACAGATTAAATAACAAATAACAACAAAAACTTTTAACAAAAAACTTCAATAAAAACAATAGAAACTTAACAATATCCTACCAAAAAAATAGTCATAACAGATAAATGCAGACGTTGACATTTGCCGCTATTGGCGAATGGCGGCCATGTTAAGCGACCATTTTAAAACCTAATATGGTACGTATTACAACATCGGCATGTACTTTTTAATTTTGTCGTGTCAAACTGACCAACGTTTCGTTCCACAAGTTTGCAACTTCTGCTTCTTAAGGAATTTTTTAGTGTAAACTTTTCACGATGTTACGTTTTGCTTGTTATATTATGTGTGTACAATAAAGTACCCAAATTTTGTTCTTTCTAATGCTAAAATTGGTGTGAGTGTAAAGAACATTATTTCTGTTCAAATCAAAAGTTGGGTTAAATTTTTTTTTCATTACTAGCCAGTAGGTTACAATAAATTATGCCTATTTTTTTAGGTTTACTCAGAGCTTATCTACTAAATACATCATTACTTACTTAATTAACTAATCTATAATCTAAGATCACATTGGTTTGTGTGTTTGTCTGTCCGCTCTTTTTCCCGCTCTTTTTCCATTGTATATGCTTTATCGGACGCTAGATGGCGCTAACGGAAAAATATTTAGTAATAGAAAAAAATTAAAGAATTTTGTCCACCCGTGCGAAGCCGGGACGGGCCGCTAGTCTATAATCTAAGAACACAAATTTGTTGTTTGTGTGTTTGTCTGTCCACTCTTTTTCCCGCTCTTTTCCCATTGTGTCAATAACGTTACCATAGCAACGCGTTACCATAGCAACGCGTTACCATAGCAACGCGTTACCATAGCAACGCGTTACCATAGCAACGCGTTACCATAGCAACGCGTTACCATAGCAACGCGTTACCATAGCAACGCGTTACCATACTAACGCGTTACTATAGCAATTCGTTACCGGGTTAGCCAGTCTTAACTACATAAACTACTTACAAGAAGACACATCTTGCTTTTAATATTATAGTACAGACGTAACTGACCAATTATTATTCAATGTATGTTCATAATTTTAAATTTATAATTTTAAGTAAAGGAAGAGATAAACAATAATTGACAAAAGTGGTTGTTTAGCTGTAATTAATGCCACTATTGTATAAAACAATAGTCAATATTGTATAGTCAGTTAATGTCTTTTTAAATTCCGCCAAAATTTTTTATGCCAAAACAAGAGAAGAAATTCTGCCATGTTGGCGTGATAAACATAGTGTTGGCTCTCGAGTCATGATTGTTAATATTATCTATGTGCTCAAACTTATATGAAATCTAATTTTTAATCCGTTATTTCATGTCCATAGTTTTGCTAAGTTTTGTTGTTCCTTGATATATCGGTACGAGTTGTTTCCAACTTATTTATTTAACCGGGTCAAGAGAGAGAGAGTTTTGAGATGCAGTGAGATGGGAGTAATAAGGAATTCTGCCCACTTTAACTCAAGTGTGTGCCCTCTTATCAGCTGATGAAATCAGGTCGTGTTTAGGTGTTTATTCAAGGATGGAGGAGCCGGAAAAGACAGCTACTATACAAAGCAGTATTGAATTCTGTAAAAAAAGTGATAGCTTTATTTTATTTATTTAATTTTAGTAAATAAGTATTTAATAGTTTGATAATTGTAGTCAAAATATAATTACTAACATAGCTTGTAAGTTTATTTATTATTTACAATTATGAGACTTTGTTTCTCGAATAAATAATTTTATTTGATTTTGATTCGAGAAAGTGTAAAAATCGATTTGTAGAACTCGGTTACAATATCTGTGGACCTCGCTGGAATGTCAAGCCCGTCGTTAATTTATCATATAAAAACATAAAATTTATCACATAAAAGAATAAAAGAGATAAAGTATTATATATTGTATTTATAGTTCATAATTATTATTGTTTACAAAACTATCCCCATGATGCTTGTGTTGTGCACCGTACCTAAGCGCTGACGTGACGTCATCAGGTCCACAGATATAGTAACCGGGTTGTAGGTGGTCAATAATTTTACAGAATCATGAATTGACCATAATATTTTCGTACAGTGAAATATGTTTCTGTATTCATAATAGTAGTGTTTTGTTATATATTAGTTTAGCTATTACTAATACTTTAGCTTGCAACCCAAAGAATTTTTGTTCTATTTTCATAGCGCGAACAGAAGTGTGACTCAATGATATCCCTACAGAGATCACAGATTTCCACTTTCTACCAACCTGACGTACTATCGAGGTCTCTCGTGCCTTACCACTTTGTAGAAATATTCGTTTGAACTAATTGCATCGGACACGCCCACACGACCCCTAATTGGCTTCGTATTTTACTAAGATTTTACTACGATCAACTAGTTTTAAAATCGCCTTTGATGTCAGTACTGTCATAGACTTCATTAGACCTTTCATACAAGCACGTCGGTTACTAAACATCCTTTAAAATGTGCACAGCAAAGGAGTGGAACTCCCTTCCTGCGTCTGTATTTCGGAATACTTATAACCCGTCCATTTTTAAAGCCAGGGTGAAAAGGCAGCTTCTGGGTTAGTTCGTTCCATCGTGGATCCTGTCTTGGCCCCTGGGCTTGATTGGGATCAAGAGCTAACCCATTAAAAGAAACCACCCCTTTTTATATCTTTACTACTTTATTTTCTTCCACACCACACCACTTTCTTATCATGATATATAATGTGCGAATAAGTGTGATGAAATGGATTGATGTTTTCATTTTAAAGTTAAAGTTTATTAGTTAGTAGAACGCAGCTAGAAAATTTATAACTTCTCTCAACGAAAGCCTTTTACTTTCGATTACGTGTTGGTAGGCCTACTTAAGTGAAACGTACTCCGTATATTGGTCGTACCAACAGCTCTCGAATGCTACTTAAAGATAAAAAAAACAACCGTACAATTTGCATAGTAAAATCATATTTGGTTTTGTTAGGTTTGTTTCCATTTACGTGACGTTTGTAGCTTTAACAGCTATGT
The DNA here is from genome assembly GCA_927399485.1 of Calamotropha paludella. Classification (NCBI taxonomy): domain Eukaryota; kingdom Metazoa; phylum Arthropoda; class Insecta; order Lepidoptera; family Crambidae; genus Calamotropha; species Calamotropha paludella. The sequence goes on from OV656818.1 coordinate 21,338,853, forward strand.
TTATTAGGTATTTTTACATAAAACTACTGAATAAACATAAGTATATATATATATATATATATAATAGAAAATAAATAGTAAATAAATAATAATAAATACATATAATTTTTTCTCTCTTTTTCGCCTTGCATAATTTCAGTAGATGATTTTCTTAAGGTTTTTGTGTATTTTTGTTAGCGCATGTATTGACTGCCTTTAATAAAGCACTTAGTTCTAGGATAAAATTGTTATTTTTAATGTTATAGTGTATGTTTTGTTGATGGTTCTTATAAACAAATAAATATAAGACATTATTATATACATTGTTCTAAATTTAAGTAGATAAAGCACTTGTGTTATGGAATTTAGAAACAACGTCGCGTCGGTACCATAAAACCCAGACCTGAAGATCGATTTGATCGATTTTCTACATTGACCTGGCAGGGGATCGAACTCGGGACACAAGTAACGCAATGTTGAGTTACAAAAACAATCGGTAAGCGACCCATTCGACCACGGACCACTCATTAATATGCATATAAGAAAAATATATAACTTCTAGGAAATAATATATGTAAGAATTCTCGTTACTACTAACGTTTCAGGCGTTATCTTACTTTAATGTGTATTCTATAAAGGTATTGTTGTCAAATTTATTAAGGTCGTAAGACTAATTATTTAAGAGGGATTTAAAAAAAAAACTACCGTTGTAGAAAGTTGTTTTGAAGAGATAAGTGATATCAGTTTTCCTATCGTTAGGGATAGTGATTAAAGAGTAAAGTACATTGTACTCATAGATTCAAATCACTAACGTCTTTAATAATAAATAAAGAATAAAAGAAAGCTATTTGTAAAAAATATGGTTAGGTTGAATTACATAATCGATAGTGATTTTGTCTCTTTCGAATTTGTTGAATTTGATAAAGACGGGTTTCGTGCATAGTTTAATAGCTTGCGTAAAATGAAACAGATTCAGGTTGCTAACTTTTTATTTCTAATAACGACTAATTGTAATTAAAAATGATATGGCCTACATAGTTAGAAAAAAAGAATTGCTGCGTGATTTTTGAGGTTTCATCAGTTTGGAACATTGCACAATCGAATTTAAAAAAAATAAAATTTACCCATTCTATTGTCAGCTTTAAATTCTATAAAGAGAGTAAACTATCAATTGAGAATATTTTATCACTTGTGTCACTGATGGTACTTACATAGGCTTTCCACTATGGTACATCGCGCTGGATAAAAGTGGACTGACAGGTGTTTTGTTGGTAATTTTGTCTCTTTCGAGTTTGTTGAATGTATGATAAAGACGGGTTTCGTGCATAGTTTAACAGCTTCCCTAAAATAACTTTTATTTTTAACTTTTTATTTTTAATTACGAATAATTATAATTAAAAATAATATGGCCTACATAGTTAGAAAAAAAGCATTGCTGCGTGATTTTTGAGGTTTCATCAGTTTGGAACATTGCACAATCAAATTTTAATAAATTAAAATTTACCCATTCGATTGTCAGCTTTAAATTCTATAAAGAGAGTAAACTATCAATTGAGAATATTTTATCACTTGTGTCACTGATGGTACTTACATAGGCTTTCCACTATGGTACATCGCGCTGGATAAAAATGGACTGACAGGTGTTTTGTTGGTAATTTTGTCTCTTTCGAGTTTGTTAAATGTATGATAAAGACGGGTTTCGTGCATAGTTTAATAGCTTCCGTAAAATAAGAAGCAGATTCAGGTTCAACTTTTTATTTTTAATTATAATTAAAAATAATATGGCCTACATAGTTAGAAAAAAAGAATTGCTGCGTGATTTTTGAGGTTTCATCAGTTTGGAACATTGCACAATCGAATTTAAAAAAAATAAAATTTACCCATTCGATTGTCAGCTTTAAATTTTATAAAGAGAGTTAACTATCAATTGAGAATATTTTATCACTTGTGTCACTGATGGTACTTACATAGGCTTTCCACTATGGTACATCGCGCTGGATAAATGTGGACTGACAGGTGTTTTGTTGGCTTCTATACAGTCAGGACGTTATTTCCGGAGGTGATAGAGATAGTGAATTTCTGATCACCCAACCGGCGATTTCGCAAAAGTAGTTTAACTCTCAATACGGACTGACAGATATTTTGTCGGCTCTTAATGCAGCCAGGACTAATGTGTTGACGTCTTTTTTTTAGTCCAGAATGTCAAATTCCCAAAATGTCAAGCGTCAAATGTCAAAATGTCAAATTCTCGAAATGTCAAGTTCCCAAAAGAATAAATCAAAGCGGTTTTAAGTAAGACAATCTGCACAGCAGATATTTGTATTCGAAGATTTGCCGACAAAAATAAATAAGGAAAGAAGTCAAGGAAAAATTATAATTATGATCGAACGTGTGTACGCTTCACACTCGGCCAACAACTTCCTTAGGGCTCTGATTGAGAAGCTTAGCAGCACCATGGCGTCAATATTATTTATAAATACTCCATTAATATAGCATCCTGCATACAAACTACTGCCTCTTAATCAACCCATTAAAATACAACCTTATAATGTTGGGCGGGGTCAGCTCCCCTGCTACACATCACATTCCAATCTGTAGACATCAGAAAGACAGTTATTCAATCTGACATGATTAAGGCAGTCGTACCAACACCTAAGAAACCATATGATATCTCCGGGCAGAGTAGCGATCTCCAGTTTGCGGCACAAGAGGTTATAGGACACGACAAGCCTCGCTCAAAACGAGGAAGCACAAATTAAAATACAAATAGGTACAATTTATTTTTTAGTTATCTGCATTTCTATTTTGTAGTGTTAGCATTTTTTTTTTATGCAAAGCCTGGCTGGTTGTAAAAGATTGTGAATTGTTAATAGGATGGCAGAATTGGCAACATTTAATTTATTAAACCGTCTCAAGTTCCTTAAAATTTAATTAAGAATATAAATGAAAAATAGTGGCACCAAATTGTTTGCTTTTCATTTTTAATCAGTTTTATATTAATATAAAAGGTAGAATAGATACGCCGTTAACGAGTCATAGACAAAAAGAGATTGTTTTTGAAGTGAAAACTTCTTTAGCATCGTTGTGATTTGAAAGTTGATGAAACGAAAAAGCGACAGTAAAATGAGACAGACACATAAATTCATAAGATTTAACGTAGGAGCTAATGCTTTAATACGTGTTTGTGTGCGCATGCGTAATAGAAAGCTTGAAAAAAGGCATCACAACAACCGTGGTGTTTTGTATATGTGTACGTATTATTTTTGAAGGTTTCACTTCTACCACGTGTGAATTGCGCACATGCTTTTTTTTAAAGGTTGGCAATATACTTGTTGTATTATTCATAATAACTGAAACTCTTAATTAACCTATTTCAGTAATAGTGTTTTGTGTTTTTTTTTCAAACTCATATCAAAATTCTAAAGAGATTGGCAAAACAGATTTAAATTAAAACAGGTTTGTTAAACTTTTGTAAAAAAAAAAAGAAAAGACAAGACGATACACTCCCTCCTTTAAATATTAACTATATTAAAGTTTAGTACACGTATGTAATTACCTTTTGATAATAATAATAATTTTAATAATAATAATAATTAATAATAATAATAATTTATTTTTCTTCTCCACACAATCTCATTTACAAATAAAACTTATTGCTACCAAGAAAGAAGTAATATTAACCAATATAAAATTGTGGAGAGACTGGTATCTGAACTAGGCCGCAGCCTGTATCTCAGAAAAACCAGTACTCTCCCCTCCTAGATGTTCTTAAATATCTAAAATTAGTGATGGGTGTAGTAATATGTGTGAGTGTGTGTCTATGTGTGATTGTGTATGTTTATGTATGAGAATGTGTATGCGCGGGTACCTGTTTGAGTGTGAGTGTGTATGTGTGTTGTGTGTGTTCTGTTGAATATGAGATTTCTTTTTCTTAAATACTACTACGCAAACTTTGATGAAAAGATAACGATGGTAATCGTCCCTTTACACGAGCTCTGCACACAGATGTGTGCTAACTGCAGACAGATGTGTGCTAACTGCTAACAACAACCAAGATGGCGTGCCTTCAGAAACACAAAAAATTATAGACAATACCCCAAGTACAAAATTGTAAAGGGAAGTAATTGATAACTGAATTATCTAACTTCTTAACATTAGGTAAATACCTACTTTTTAATAAAAAAACCTCTAGTCTTATAATTAACCCTAAAATCCATCTATACAGACATTGTATACCTAGCTATTTCTATCTCCAGCGATAGGAGGCATCACAAATTCACCACCCATGTAAGTGAAAGGGACTATAAGCAACCATTATAAATAACCTATTCAACCTCAATAAAATAATCATACATTAAATAAATTATCGCAACCTTCATAGAAGAGAATCGTAAAGCATTTATCAATCTTTATGGGTAGTTGTTAAGAAATTTTCTCCACTCTTTAAAGTTCATAAACAATGTGTAATATTTATAAATGTACATGATTTAGAGAGTTCTTTTATGTTGTTAACACAAAATGTATAAATAATGAAGCGAGTTTTCATTTGACTATAGGTGTTTTACAATACTATCATTTGTCGGTATTATCAAACTTTCGAAAAGGAATGCCCATTTTGGGCCCACCGTGGACATCATTAAACGAGGAAATGATTTTGTACAAAAATTTAGTCATTTACAGTTATGAATTTTACATATGTTTAAACTAGCGCCACTGCAGCGAACTATATTTCGATAAATAAAAGTATTTTTATTTATAAATCGTCATTAGTTATGTAGCAAAATGTTGCCAGCACGTAAATTACATTTTAGATATAATAAAAACATTAAACTGAATAAATAACTTAAGATTTTGCATAAACAACGTAGTTCGTAAACCAAATCTTAGAAAATATAAATGAATTTTAAAGCAAAGGTTTTAATTTTATAAAACAAAGAAAGTATTAATATAAGTCGATTAATCGATTTTGTGTTTTTATATTTTTGCTTTCCTTTAATGGCAACACTTGTTTGACAATCAAATATCAATAATTCAAAATACCAAATTGTCAGTTGTCATGTCACGCTAAGGCTGATGTGTTTTGATTGCAATTTCGATTTCTTTAACTGCGACCTGGCTTCCTGGATCATGTTCTTTTTAACCAGTTTCGCAAAAAAATAAACAGTATTTTTAATTATTCGGTTATGTTATTCATTCATCTGAACTTCGTAATGTTTTGAGAGTGCCGCACACGTCTCACGTTTGTTCTCTCACGTTTTTGTAACACTGGCGCGCGCCACGCGGGCCCTTTAAAAAGTGTCAAAAACTGTAGGTCTGTAGTAACTGTAGCACCCACGCGCTATTAGGAACTTTTTGGTATATTTTAAAAGCACGTTTTAGAAAATAAAATGGAATATTTAATACATTGACCGCCTTGTTAGTCACGGGTGACTGACACTGGAGTACTCCACTGACAGACAGGGCGGTCAATGTGTTAAAATTATTTAGAACGAAAAGTGTTTCGTTACAGATTTGCCATTATAGTAGTCGTGTATAGAATATATAGAAGAAATATTCAAGAGTAAAAGTGACTTTGAAAGTCTACAAGGGTTCCTAAGATACCTTTCATAGCCAACGAGACCTGAGCCCCGCCTAGGATACGTCTCCCGCTGAGCGCCTTATTACCTACTAGAATCAGAGCTTGAAACCGGTTCCAACTTAACCGGTATTATTAGGGTGAAACTGGTTTTATCGTGAAGTTCCATTCCAGTGCAGAATTAAAGAGGTGCGAGTTTTGGAACTTAAATAAACCTGTTGTATAATACAAAGGAGTTAATTGAATTTTTAATTGCTTTTTTTATTTTTTTTTCGATAAATAAACATTAAGTTGTTGTAATAAACAATGGAAACCACATTAACTTTTCACATCATGAAGTGGAAGAGAGATAGATGCGCCACAAGTCGAACGCTTAGGTCAACATGCCCACAGTAAAGAACAGTAAAATGTCTTCATACAAACGTGCCGCTCTCGGTTTGAATGTGTGCGTGCGCGCCGCGCGCCGTGTCGGCACGCGATTTCACGCACACGCTAGCATAATATATGGGGGAATAAGGTGGCGGCAGTACGGGCTGTGCCGCGCGACTGTGAGCATGCGCGTACGTCACATGACCGCTCGCGATCGTCAACTCTCGCCGGCCACTTACCATAATATTAATTATTACGAGTATCATGACTTCAAAAAGGGGAAAATAATATAGTAGTGTTTTCGGGTGCCTCAATAACGATTTCGCAAACAAATATTCAATCATAATATGCTTTTTATTACATAAATTTAGATCAAGTGCTGCTTGTTCGAAAATATTAACTAAAAGTAAAAGTGAGAACCCTGGGGATCAACGCAAGAGTAGGCTAATAACTCGGCGGGCGGCCTTAGATAAACTACTGTTCTGTATTTACTGTGACATGCCTCTCTATCGCTTGTTGCGCGCTTTCGCCTTCACGCTCGGCTCAGGCGGAACGTTACACTTTTTCGTGCATGCAGCCGGTGTTCATCGATTTATAAGACCTTATCACGTCAAAAAAATACCCATTTTTTCATTGGTTAAAAAAGAACACGACCTTCTTCAAAAAGTTCTATGTGTAATTTATTCTAGCCGGTACAAATAATTTACCGGTTTTCAAGCCAGATTTTGTTATTTAACATCATATTATTAAATGAAATGAAAGCAAGTAATAAACATTTCAGAAAGTACCTAACTTGATGATAATCGCAAGTTCCCAGAAAATAACGTAGCTGTGCCCTAGTTTGAGATCAGATACTGTTGCGCACTTGCTGTTGCATTATGTGTTTATTTGTGAATACTTTCATCGTAGTAATTCCTTATACTACTAAAGATTTTAAATTATCACGACATATGCACGAGAACAAGCCGTTAGCCAATCTTAATATGATCAATATTTATGTTTGCCAATATCAGTATCATTATTACAAATAAATAATCAAACTTTAAACAAAGAACCGTACGGTTCTAAAACTACGGGTTTTAAAATATTATGCTTGATGCATTGGAAAAAACTACTGTATGATATGATTACATCTGACCTGTGTTGCCATATTTGATGCGTCAAATATACTTAAAGGACATAATTGAGCTCCGTATGTGGGTGTAATATATCGTCTTAATTAAGTACACAAATAAATAGGACATATCGAATAGATTTTCGCAAGGACCGGCCATCCAATAGGTGGCCAAATTATCTCACCATTTATGATTCTTAACATTAAAATTATAATTACTAATTGTTGTTGGTAATGAAAATGACATCACAGCGTATTTGCACTATAATTATCATTTAATTAACAACTCTGTGTAAAAATAATAAGAACAAAATAGCCCTTGCCGAGTATCTCGCCAGTTTTTTCAGTACATACTAGTAGATTTACGAATCGATCTATTGCGTAACTTTTTAACCTTCACGATGTAATCAACATTACTGAATACATAATTTAGAATTTGGAATCAAAGTCATTTGTCTATTCTGTGTCTTAGTGCTTTATTTAAGCCTTGTAAATAGTATGTTATACCGTGTGTTGTCTGGCAAATAGAATAGTATCAATCCTTTATAATTAAGGATCTCTTGAAGGGCAACTGGTGCTACTGGAGGTCAAACGAAATATGTATGAAAATGAAAAATAACTTTATTCAAATGCACTTAAAATAAGTTGTTTTGAATCGTCCAACATTTTAACCTACCACCCATTCAGGACGTCTTTTAATTGACAAGAAGAATGGGCGCAAGAAACTCGTCAGCTTTAACAGAATGACATTTACAGTATTATACATCGTCACCATATAGAATCCACAAAAAAACAAAATTATTCCGTTATCATAATAATAGTAGTGTTATAGTTTCATTACACCGTTGATTACAGCAAAGTAAACAAGTATCTATTTTGAGTAAGTATCCTTATAAATTGCAATAATATACAGAGAATGAACGACAAATTTAAGAATCAGGACAAATTTGAGAATCACGACAAATTTAATAATCGCGACAAATTAAAGAATCACGACTAATTTAAGAATTCACCTTCCGTAGAACATAGATTGGGCTCAGAAAACGTTCTGAATTATGGTATTTTGCTACGATACCCTAGATAATGTATCAGAACCGTGAAGATAATGTCAAAACCCTCCCGTTCTTAAGGTGGCTTCCGTCCAGCCGTGAACATCCTTTGGCTAAGGTAATGGTGATGATGAAACAGGATGATAGTTAGGTTACGTACTAGTTGTGCCCTTGTGTGCTTTGCAATGTTTTTTTTTTTGCTGACCATACGCTAAAAGTTTAATTTACTCCTTATACAATCAGCTATCTCCCAGTTAAAATTCCGTCAACATCGGTCCGTTTCAGAGAGAAGACGGAACAGAGATAGACGCATTTTTTTATTATTGTTTTTTAATAACCTACTAGTGTATATACTTTCATATGAATTTAGTAAAAAGTTTTTATTTTGACGTTACAAAAAGATAGTTGTTTTTTTTTTTATTTGTGATGATGAATTAAACGAAGAATTTTGCTATCTATTCAACCCCATCGCCTGTCATTTTCTTTTTCCGTTCAGCATTTGTTTTTGTGGTCCACAGCAAGCTTCGATTCTCAATCCTCTCGCTCATGAGGCTGGTGGTGGTAGCCGCTGGGTTCCACAGAGTGAGGGTGAAAGGGCGAGCCCACGTGCCCTCCGACTCCAGAGAGGCGCCGGTCATCGTCATCGCACCCCACTCCACCTTCTTCGATGCCATAGCCATCGTTGTCCTCGGAGCTCCGAGTGTGGTCGCCAAAGCGGATACAGCGAGGCTGCCTTTTATAGGACGTAGGTTTTTAGGCTGGGGATTTACATTTATTTTGTTTCTGCTTCTAGTTCTCTGCTATTATAAACATTTAAGAGGCAAATGGCAGCCCACTTTGTCAGCAAACCAAATTTATTTCCCATTACTATTAAAATTTGTTCAAAAACCTGATTTTGCATGAACTTAGTTTTTTATACCTTACATATCTCACTTCAAATTAAATTTCCTTTAAACATTCAGTAAATTACAATCAGTATTACTGGTTCGGTAAGTAAAATCAAAAATTTGTATTTGGTTTTACATAAAATCAAAAGGCGAATCAGTTAAAAAATGGTAGAATAAACATTTGAATTCAATAACATTATTTTTCTTCAAACTATTTAACTGAGGGAAAATAGCTTATGAGTTCTGACTATCAAGAGCTAAATTGCAATGGAAAGCTGATCAATATGTTAGTAGAAATGAAATAGAAGTAACGCCCCAGATTTAGTTCTGTCAACATGCAGACCTCATTTGGAAATGTGCTGAATAATATATACGAATGAAATACATATTTGTTCACCTAGTCCATTGTTGATCTTTGGTATGTCAATAAAGTTGACCGATTGACGCTAAAAGTTACAATACAGAAAAATGTGTTAAAAAAAATCTTCTTAAGCTGTATACGAACCTACTTACTGGTAAACCGGGTCAGAGACGTAACAATTAAGTTAAGTTGGGTTAGAATCATCGTGGTTTAGAGGGTATGCCTCCAAGCCTCCATCGGGTAGTGCCCAGGTGGGGGCATGGAGGAGAGTCCCACATAACATCCCTCGCAGTCCCAGCGACGGCATATGCGTAAGGCATTAACCGTGTCAAAAAAAGGTTAGATTAGGTTAGAACCACCGTCAAGACGGAAGGCGCTGCGGTGTATATGGGTAAATCCCCTGTTCAGAGCCATATAATAATTATAAGCCTGATTGTACCTAGGCATCGTCCGATGGAAATGGGCCCCGTAGCTTTCGATTTTTCTTACCAAGGAACCTTCTTACAAGGCTGCAGGACAGCGTGAAGGTACAACGAGGGGTTTTAGCGCGTATACCTTTGGGGCCACAGGACTCGTCACAATGTGATGTCCTGTGGCGCCATCGGGGAGGCCTGGACTCATTCGGCGGCGTTACCCACGTCGTTCAGCAGTTAATAATGAGAATTTCGCCATCGGAAAAGTGTTAGAATCACCGTAATTCTAGAAAAACGTGGATCTGAATTATAAATGAGAAGAATTTTATCTACATATTTTTCTGTATTTGAACACAGGAGTGGTAAATCCATTTCTACATCAGTGCGATTCCGATGGAGGTATTTTATATTTATTTGTTGTTTTTTCCATTGCTGTTGTTTGTTTGCCTCCCGCCATTCTGCATCATCGCTTGTTTAGACTCCAGCGTAGTATTCGAGGCTGTTATTGTTCATACACATTGCACGTAGTTTGTTGCACAAGCCATTGTTTTTGACGCTCGTATTTTGTTTTATTCTCCTTTTTTGTTTTGTTTAGTTTTCGAAATGAGATTGTTTTTTGCGTGTTGGATTTGAACGCTGTTTCTTTTAAGTTTTAGTTTTGTTGTTGCATTATGTTTTTTTTAGTGAATAATATACAGTAATGCTGCAATGGGGATGAAGGTAGGTTAAGCAGTTTCATCACATTTTGTATTATCGGTAAGTAATGTTAACTGAAGGCTAATGTATAGCTTTATTTATTTAACTATGACGAGGAAAATCTGCATCATTTAGTATAATTATTGTAGATATCAAAACTTTTATAATGGAAGAAAACATGCAAAAACCCCTGATTAACAAGTCGTACTGTATTATAGCCTTTTAAGGAATTTTACAGCGTACCTGATTTTGACATATAAACCTAAGTTAGGTTTTTTTTTTTTTTTTTTTTATAGGGTAGTGTAAGAAGTATGACCGATCCTCGTCCCACGTTGGAATGATATAATAGATACGTTTACAATTAATAATTATTAAAAAAAAATAGATTTGCCATCAAGTGGAAATACTACACAGAATGTTATAATACTGTAAGTTAGAGAGAAAATTCGTGTTTACAAACATACACAATTTTGACAGACATATAGCAGAAACTAGTTTAATTTCGGAAGAGGTCCATATAATTTGTTAGTTACAATTATAGACTTAAAATGCTAGTGTTAGTAAAAATAATACAAGGAACTAATATAAAACTATTATAAGGCCGCATGCAAATTTGTGCAGCGGCGCAGTATCAAACTGTCCCATCTGGCGGCTATGGTAGACAGGATGCTGTTTGAGCCAACCCTCAGTCTCGAGAGCTATAGAGGCGCAGCGTGTTCGCCTTATTGCGTAAAAATTGTTTACTCGGGCCGATGCAAACATGCTGGAGGCACTGGGAGAATTATAGAACTTGTAATCATATACGTTTTGAAATGGATTTGGTTGGGTCCGGATATATTATCAAAATCACGCTTTTTAAAGCATACTGTCAAAGTTTTTACACGGGGAGTCTGTGAGTTAATCATGCTACAAGATCGCTTGATGCCCTGCGGGTCCAATATAACAACATTCTCAAGATGTTGTTGGGACTGCCGTGTCTGTGCAGTGCGTCAGAGATGTTTGCACATTATCACACTGATGGCTTCCATACAATCATTCGCAAAAATACAACATCTTTGATACGCAGACTACGTGCTAGTCGCAACAGCATTCTGCAGACGGTGGCCGATAGGTTCACTTCATCCTTGTGGACAGGTATGGTACGCAGGGTGATTTAATATATTGTCTTTTACTATCACTAGTAGTTAAGAATTGTGAAATATGAGCCTTTGTTGTTCGAAATAAATTGTTTTTATTTATTTTATTTATTATGCTCAACATATCAGTATAGTTCCCGGCATATAAGTTGAACCTGGTTTTGAAATCACGTGACATATGCAGTAGTGAATAATGTGCCTAAATCTGCTACTGCGCATGTCACGTGATTTCAAAACAAGGTTCGACTTATATGCCGGGGACTATAAGCCTTTAAATTCCGCTATGCTTATCTCTTTTTTTAATTAGTTGCAATGATAAGACAACGATCTCAGAGAGAGATCTAGAGAGTATTGGGATAAAGAGATGTCGAGTAATAAAAATGAACTGAAAACATTTTGATTGTATGATATTTATTTGAGAGACAGTCTGTGTATATAATCTATAATTATCCATTCCTTGTCTTCGTGTTACTCAAGTTCTCTAAAGTAACGGCAGTTCAAACTAAACAGATATTAAACATGCTTAACTAATATCTAACTTTCAAGTTAAATAGTTGAGCGATACGAAGATTAATATTTATTTAAAAAATTTCGACAATGTGAAGCTGTATAATATTTCTTACACTCAAACCACTTAGCCTAGCCCAAAGTAAACACAAAAAGGCTTGTGTTATGGATACTAGGGTAACGGATTGGTAGTTATTTAATATTTATAGGAATACATATAAATATCCTTGACTCAGGTACAAATGTTCTTATTCATCAAACAAACATTTGCCCCTACCGGGATTCAAACCCAGGACCATTGGTTAGTCAGGTAGGATAACTAACGTTGCACCAAACGGTCATCAACCACCGGAAATAACAAACATCATTAAAGAAAAAGACACTAGAATTAACTATTTAATATTTTTTATTACTTTATTGATAGTATCTTATCTAAATAGTTTTATATTTTATTAATATAAATATGTATCACAATGAATAATATACATTGAATTTTCGAAAACATCGATATCGATAGTATATTGTTTTAGGGCTCTTTTTATTGTAAATAGGTAGACGCTTGGCCACTATCTCGCGTGCTGGTAAGCGACGATGCGATTTAAAGCTGCGAATTGACGATCAGTTTTTCGCATCAGTTGAACTGATGTCAATCCAAAATTTGATCGTGAGTGACGAATCATCCGTTTTAACTGACGCCGCGCCACGTATTTCCGAGACTACCATAATTATACAACTCGGCGCGTCGCGCCAAACTGATCGTGAGTACATGATCCTCAATCCAACACAAACAGGTAGTAAACTTCCTAACAGCCCGGCCGATCGAAAACTGTGACACAAGTGAATGCGGAAATCAAGTTGGCCTAAAACCATTTGGAGTGACGCCACAGTTTTACGAAAAACTGATCGTCAATGCCCACTATAAGATGTGACGTGACTTGAAGTGCCCTAAATTGTATTTGTCAGGAAACAGACTCAGGCAAAGAGTTCCATTCCTTAGCGATACGTATCACAGAATTGGAACAGGCTTGGCATGATACAAAACTATCCATATACAGGAGTTATATTTTACTAAAAGAGGAAAAATCTTTAAATCCATAAATTAATTATAGACTTTAACGCTAACATCTCTCAAATATTTCGAAGGTAAACATTTACATTGTAAGACTGCTTGCGATTCGTCTTGACTCTAGAATGTTTGTCAAGTGTCTGGTATTTGACGTTTCTAGGTTAAATTATCGTAATCCTGTTCGATTTGGGACTTGGCTGTGACGTAGTAATGGTGGAATTAAGCGATGCGATGAGAAGCGTAGGCGGAACCGTTTTCGGTATTCTTATTTGATTGTTATTCATAATAATATCAAACTCACATGTCTCTTGAGTGTCCAACTAATGTTCTTATGTCGTTACTCTATTATAAGCAATTTTAATATTTCTTATTAGCGTAGCCCAACCCAAAGTAAACACTATAAGGCTTGTGTTATGGCAACAAGGGTACGGGTATACATTTATGTATAATGCAAAGATATTTAAGACAGTCGAAACCGGATATAACGACATTGAAGGGGTTGTAAACTCAGCTATATCCGGTAGTTGTTATAAGCAATATGTCAAAATACTTAGATACATATATCTTATTTGAATTTTTAATATGTTAATGTTGTATTATATTTTTTGTTATCTAAGCATGAAGTTAAAGAAATTGTTAATAGCAAAAATCTACTAGTCTGAGGTGACACGCGGGACACGAGATCCCGTCGCTTTTCGGGCGAGTATTTTTCGAATTGAGCTACCGAGACTTTGATAGACCGAGAGACTAGACTTATGGTACTACAAGTCAAAATATATCTGTTGATTAGACTAAATTTTAAATTATAATTTTGTTTTGTTGGAACAATTACGCCGGATGGTCGTTATAGCCAATAAATTTCGAGAAACTGTCGTTTTAAGCGATATGTCGTCGCTTTATCCGATGTCGTTATATATGTTTATATAAGAGTTAATATAGGGATTCGGCCGGAACCTTGCCGTTAAGGCGTAATAAACGATCCGTCGTTTAAAGCGATGTCGTTATAATCTGTTTTGATTGTTTATTTAATAATATATATACTAGCTGACCCGGCCACGCGTTGCTGTGGGATAAATTAAAATGATCTTTTACTTAATATGCTAGAATGTGAACTTCTAATTCGATATTTTAATGGAATTAATAGCGTATTGATTGTGTTATATTTAGCTAATGGTTAGAAAATGGCAATACCAAAGAGACAAATGTCAATAAAAATACTCTAGAATTAATTACTAATTATTATGTGGATTATTGTCCGTCGAAGTATTTTACAGTGTTTCGTAATAATTGAAAACTTAGTTTATGATATAAATTTGGTTTAAGTACAACGACGAGCAAAGACGATACCACGAATGTGGATTTTCCTTTAATAGGGTGATTGAAGTAAATCGAACTCAAGAATTACTCAAGTATCGAACTGACTGACCATCGCTCATCAAACGATATTATTCTAAGTTTTTACTTATCAAAGTATAATTTGAGTGTTGTGACCGCAAAAATGTCACAAACTAGCTGTGCTCTGCGGTTTTATTCGCCGTTTAGTAGACTTTCTTCTTTTTGTTCGGCTACTTAGACGTTGCCTGACGACAAATAGCCTATAACATTTCTTCAAAGTAAGATAAATTATTATAATAGAAAAATACTAGAAAAAATCGACTCCGGTCACAAGTGAATTCTCAGGCGAGAATCGAACCCGCAACCTTTGGAAATCCGGTCCAATGCTCTTCCAATTGAGCTACCTTGCGAACACTCGTCGAAATTTTTTAGTACCTTTCTGATTTTACACTGTAGGCCAGCGTTGTTTCATCAATAAGAGGAACATCCTCTCGTATTCGAAAAGAACATTTTTTTAAATGTTTCTTACAAATTCTTCAAAGTATTTTTTTCAAAATCGTTACAGAGAGAGTTAATTCGTACTTTGTACGTGGTATTGATTTTTCAAACTGTACTATTTTTAGTGTACGGTTGGCAACCCTTATTGTAACTAAGAGCGCTTCCTACATCGAGGGCATCGCGTGTTTTTGCCGACCGTATAAAGCTACTTCATTATCTAAAGAAATTTTTTTTTTTTTTTTTTTATATACAAATGTGACTGTTACAGTTATAAATAATAAGCTGACTCGGCCACGCGTTGTTGTGTCATAAATTAAAATTAAACCCATCCTATATTATTATCCCAAGTCGCAACTAATCTAGATACATAGATATTTTACATTTATAGAAATACTAGCTTTAACTCGCGGCTTTGCTCGCGTTAATGTAGACTGCTGATTTAAAGTTATATTCTTATCCCTCGAAAACTGTTTTTCTGGATACTTTATAAAGGTACCCTTTGTCCTGTTCTGTACCCCTGAAAGTGTATGCAAAATTTTATGATGATCGGTTGAGTACCTAGTTAAGGCGTGAAAGTGTAACAAACAAACTCACTTCTGTATTTATAATATTAGTTAGGATATATAAATATCCATGACCACTGCATGCTTGTATTCATCACAGAAACATCTGCCTCTTCTGCGACACGAACCCGGAATCGTCGTTGCGAAGGAAGGTTCACTACCGTTGCACCAAACGACCGTCAAACGAAGTAGAAAATATCTCACTTCCTTATCACTACATAGTATAAAACAAAGTCGCTTTCTCTGTCCCTATATCCCTATGTATGCTTAAATCTTTAAAACTACGCAACGGATTTTGATGCGCTTTTTTAATAGATAGAGTAATTCAAGAGGAAGGTTTATATGTATAATACATGGTAAATAAAGTAGAGCATTGCATCCGTGCGAAGCCGGGGCGGGTAGCTAGTTTTTAATATTAGTTAGGATATATAAATACCCTTGACTCAAATACAAATGCTCGTGTTTAACACACAAACATCTGCCCCTTCCGCGACTCGAACTCATGACCCATTGATGCGAAAGAAAAGATCAATACCGTTGCACCAAACATCCGTCAAAAGAAGTAGGAAATAGTCATGATATTTATAACCATTCATAATCTTGTTTGTCAATTGAACTCCATCCAAAAAAGGTGCCATTGACAACTCATTTAGCTGAGCATCTGATATAAAGGTGATCATATTAATCTGTATGCGATTCATATATGAAAACACACGTGTTTATGACGTATTGTGACACAGTGATCCGAAAATATCCGTTACCTTGCGTAGTACACACTGTAATAGCAGGTTTTGAATGGCGATGACCTCGATGACGCACTGAGTAACGCGTTTGACCTAATATATTTATTGTTTATTTAGTAAATAATAGATTTTTACAAAAAAAATATTGTAATTCAAATAAAACATTTTTGTGAATAGGAAAACGCGTGACCTCCTGATGGAAAGAGACGATGCGATCTAGGATGTGACTTTTTAACGGATACTTGCGTATATGAGACGTGTTCAAGATAGATATGGGCGTTTTCGCTATTTTTTGAAAACCGTTACGTAACGGTTTTGAAGTTTCTATACCGTTATCCAAAACCGTTTTCAGTTTTGGTTATCAGGTTTTCAGTTTGGTTTGGCTTCTGCAAAACGAATGTAAACTAAAACGCTGTTAGCTAACGTAACGGAAGGTTTTGTTTTAGTTTTACGTAATTATGGTTATGACGATATCCCTTCGTGCTTTTACTAGGCTTTAGGACTAGTTTGTTAAAATTAAAATGTATGAACTAGTAATTTTTGATGTAATGAGAATAAATGAGAACATAAAACCTTTTTTGGTGCATTTAAAAATCGTCATCTTTACAATATTTTTTCCTTCTATATTTTTTGATAAAAATTACAGGTTTTCAGTTTTGGGTTGCATTGCGTTGGTTATGAGAAAAACGGTTTTATGTTATCTGGTAACGTTACGTTTCGGTATGAAATTTAAAACGGTTTTTAGTTACGTTTTGGTATAACGTTCTCATGCCTAGTTCAAGATGACTCTCTACTATTCCGAATAAGCTACCGAAATATTGATAGAGTCGTTGATTTTTGACGTACTTGATTAGTAAAGTTGCAACAGTAAATGGTTAATACATCTAATAAATCAAAATGGTGGTGCCGATTTCTTAAACATGCTAAATAAGATTTTATCACTTCTTATCGGAAGTACGTTAAAATTTTAATGTCATTGATGTTTTTTATTTATATAAATAAGCTGCACCCGGCTTGCTTTGCAATGCTCTTTTTTGCGAAGTATACAAATAAAACCTTCCCTCGTATGCATACAACAACTTAATAAAGTTTTATCACAATCTGATGAATGTTATCGGAGCGCATAGAAAACAATACAAACATTGATTTTTATTTATATATGTAATAAATAATAATCTGACGGCTGCCGTTGTCGAGTGGTTTGCATATCGGTTTCCATGGAAACGCCACACCAAAGTTTCTGGTTCGATCCCCGGCCGGGACAATTTTGAAAAAGCACATTGGCTAGGATCTGGGTGTTCTGGTACCGTCTTTGTTTCTGACTTCCATAACACAAGTGCTTAAGCTACTTGGGTTCTGAATTATTTATGTTATTTTGTCTAATATTTATTTTTATTTAAATAAAATAAATAAATAAAAATAAAATATAGTTCAAAAAACTAATGATGAAAGAAACTAAAAAGTGGAAAATGACTATTTTTTCGTATTCCTGACAGCAAACCCTTTCATTTGATACCCATATCATTCTTCTTCTTCTTTTGGTTAATGGCTTGTTTTGTGACTTCACAATTCCGCCAATGTCACGTGAGTAGCCTTTACACGTGCGGGAATATTCTGCATTAAATTATAAATAAGAGTAGAGACTTTATGTAAGCTCTTAGCGCAGGTTTACCTAAAACAAAGATATAACAGCACTGGACATCACAAAGCATCACATATAAGAAATTTAGTAAAATCCAAAATTCGACAGTTAAATGAGGCAGGGTTATCAGGCTTATTCATAGTTTAATATTGTTAATTGCCAGGAATTTGGACAAAATTTCGATAAGAGGAGGGTTTAACATACTAAGGATGCTTTTTATATTAGTAGGACGAGGGGTGTCATGAGGAAGGACATCATAAAGGGAAACAGCTGACTTTAAACAATTGAAAAAGATGTGGTCTGTAGTTCCTTCTTCCATGCCGCACTCACATAGAGAGGTATCCCTTACGCCGATTTTTGCAAGATGAACAGGGGTGCAGGCATGATCTAGTCTCAGACGGCAGATGGTTGACACAGCTTTCTTACTAATTACTTTTTGTTTGAAAAATATCATGGAAGTGCATTTCAAACAGCCAGTTCGCCATCTTGGGGAGGCCGCCATATTTGATTTGTAATGACGTTTCTTAGCTAGTCATGTATTGTCATCAGAACTCAGAGCGTGTGCAAAATTTCATCCTAATCAAAGACCGGAAAGTGGGTCAAATTAAGATTCCAAGATTTTCTTACATAGTTACAAGTGAAGTTAATAAAATAAAAGCGAGTTAAAAAAGGGTTGCACTTCGGGAGTGCCGGCCGAAGTGAAAACATGAACATTAACGTTGTGCATTTTTTTATATTTTGGAACGAAACCCAACTAATCATAGCTTCTTATTTGTATTTGACACATATTTTGACACGCAAGAACATCAACATCCATTGTAATTCAAATCCTATTCAAGGGCATAGAGGTATTGTTTGTGATTTCACGGCACAAACAAGAAAGTCGAGGCCTCTTTTTTGAATAGGTGCATACAAAGCGAGCGGAGTATAACCTTAATCTGTAAAGTTTTTGTAGATATTGTTTAGTTTCCATACAATAGTTTTTTTATGTTAAAATGTGTTTTATTATGTTAAAATGTGTTTTAACAATAAGTTATGTATCATTAACTTCTTTAGCAGCGTTGTGCACTTTTCGGGATGGGTAAAAAATGTTTAACTGGCGTCAGGACACGTGATCTGATCGATAATTCGTAAGACGGAGGGAGAGTAGACCGCCGGCAGCAACAATTAAAGCAATTCGTATGAAATTATTTCCTAACCATTACAAAATATCAAAAATGCACACTTCTGCCAGCACTCCCAGAGTGAATCCCTTTGTTTTTATTTTATTTCTAACTTTCATAAGTATAAAATCTAATGACAGTAATTAGATTAGACATATTTTTAGCCGTTACCAGTCAGTAAATTATATTAATTACACTTTTTTAAATTGTCTTTCAATATTCTGCCGAAAAATATAATGCGAAAACAAGAGGTATTTTCATTTAAGTACTTCTTGACTAAGTAAATTATTTATTTATTTATTGGACAACCAATAAGACCATCACTTGTAACTGGCATAATCATCATGTTTATAAGACACATTTCAAAGTGACGCCTTAATTAAACGCTGCCTCGTCATGCACAAAAATGTTTAGCAAGCTTACATATAATTCAAATAAGAGACCATAAAACAAATTGAAAACATTAACTGATTAATAAATTGAAAACGCTGTGAACAAAGTGTACTGAACCGATCCATGGCAGCTGCACAGCTTTGCCCTACGATGCAGTCATCTTGGGATCGAGCGAAACTCACTAGTGCAACTGTCATGATCCCACAGCGCACCTACTCACAACTTAAGTGATGTAGTCTAATAAATTTTGAATTTTTTGATACTTACATAAAAGTGTTCAAAGTCGTCTTAACTGACGTATTAACTAGTTTATTAACAGTATTTAAAGGTACTTTGACATGGCAAAGAAAGTAAAAAGAGTTGATTAATGAGTGAAATTAGTATATATTTAAGACTAGCTGTTGCCTGCGACTTCGTCCGCGTCAATTTCTGTTATTATGATTTTTCACTGATGCTTCTCCCCTATTGGTCGAAATATGATATTATATAGCCTAAAGCCTTCCTCGATAAATGGACTATCCAACACAAAAAGAATTTTTCAATTCGAACCAGTAGTTCCTGAGATTAGCGCGTTCAAACAAACAAACTCTTCAGCTTTATAATAATAGTATAGGATTACTGAAATTTATCAAGTCTACTTTAATTGTTGATCTTCACAAGCAAGTAATAAGTCCTCAAATGCATAATGCCGTGGCAAACTTACAGTGACAAAATATAGGTAGCATAGGTGCCTATAAACATGTATTTCTTCGTGGTTGAGTGGCTCCCTTACCGGTTTTCATGGTAACGAACTTATTTATATTGGCTCAAGTCTGGGTGTTGTGGTACCGTCGTTTTGGAATAATCTTTGTCACTTGGTACTTAGTAATTGTAGTATGCAACAGTATTTATTTCAAATGTTGAGGCTGGCGACGAACCCAAAAAAATAGCTTGCATATTGACTTTGAGATTTTTTAAAACATATTGTTTTTCTCCCTTTTTAGTTATTTCATCCAATAAATTATAGTATTGAAGTCTGTTTTTAATTCATAATTTCGAACGTTTTCTTATCTTAAAGTATATACTAGCGGCCCGTCCCGGCTTCGCACGGGTGGACAAAATTCTTTATTTTTTTTCTAGCATTAAATAAAGCCTATGTTACTCAGTGTAAATGTAGCTTTCCAATGGTGAAAGAATTTTTGAAATCGGCTTTGTAGTTTTTGAGTTTATTCATTACAAACATACAAAAATACAAATCTTTCCTCATTATAATATTAGTGTAGATGTAGATATACTGGTACATATTTGGTTAATTCCTTATTAGTTTTCTTTAAAAAACAGGCGTGTGTGTGTTAGCTCCATCGCACGACTGGACAAAACATAATAAAACAAACTTCAAAATAAAAGTGAAAGGTGCGTACGACAGGACAGGTTGCACACAAAAACGTAACGCAATTACTTAATTTTTTTTTACTCTTCATATTTTGACATACCGGGCGCCTTATATGAAAATCAATTCTTAAGAATAAGAATTGATTTTCATATATCATACTAGCTGTTACCCGCGGCTTCGCCCGCATTTTTTATTATTATTTTTTTCAATAAAAAGTATCCTATGTTACTTCTAATACCTCCAAGAATATATGTACGAAGTTTCATGATGATCGGTTTAGTAGTTTTTACGTGAAAGCATAACAAACAAACTTACATTCACATTTATAATATTAGTTGGATATACCAAGAACTAAAAAAAAATGTAAAAAGATTTTGTTAATAAGAAAAAAGTTTCTTTTAAACTATTATTTATTTATCAATGTGTCACTTCATTGTTCGATACTAGACATGAAGTAGTTATTTGTAGTCGGGTTAGGTACGATTCAGACCGACCGGCTCGCATCGGCCCGGCCCGGAAGGCATTTCACAATGCGGTCAAGGAAATTGAAACTTCTTACAAGAAATTACAGTTCATATTTCTGCCACATATACATTCCGCGACGGCCCGTCGGCTCCGGTCGGCTCCTGCCGGCGCCGTTCGGATAAGAGCGGCTCCCGACGGATACCGCGACCGCGAAAGCTTCATCGGTATGCGACGGGTCAATTCGGAGCCGTGCGGCTGTCGAACGCTCAGAACAATAACTAAAGCTATAGAAGCCGTGCTAAAATAACAACACAATACGTTAGTTCGTACTAGGGATGTTGCGGATGCATTTTTTTTCACATCCGCGGAAGCGGATGCGGATGCGGATTTTAAGAGGCTCACATCCGCGGAAGCGGATGCGGATGCGGAACTGTACAAAAAACCTAAGTTTTGGTTTGGTAGGGTAAAAAGCAGTAATATTTATCCTTTCTTTATCTATACATTAAAAATAAAATTGGAGTGTCGGTTTGTAATATTGAAATAACCGTTTTTTACATGCATATGAATATATATACGGTATATACACCAAAATAACATGTTTTACAATTTTTGTCTGTCTGTCTGTCTGTCAGTGTGGTCGGGCTAAACTCTAAAATGGCTGGACCGGTTTTGACGGGACTTTTATTGGCAGCTAGCTGATGTAATAAGGACTAACATAGGCTACTTTTATTTTTTCTAATATTTTATTTTAGAAAAATAAATTAATATTGCCATGTCCAAGTACTGTCCAGTACCGCGCGCAACTCTCACCACTTCTCCCACCAACGAATCAATGCTGCCTATCGCGCGGGCTCAGAACGCGCAAACGGGTTATTGCTGATTTTTAATAAAAAAATATATTGCATGGCTGGGTCAGGTAGTTTAATAATAAAGTAGAGAGTAAATTACCATTACTGATTACTTGTTTTAGTAATGAAATTTATATATGGAGCATTATATTTAATGAAAAGTAGAATGGCCGCCTTTTCGGACTCTAGTCTGTTTCGCAAGGGTTCGTGTATTAATCCTGTGCTACTAAATAACTGTTCACTTGGAACACTGGCTGGTGGCGCTGATAAGAATTTGCGTGCTTTTTTAGTTAACAGTTTGAACTCACTTTGATTAACACTCCACCATTTAAGAGGACTCTTATTTAAATTAATTCACTTTTTATTACGGAAAGTAAGTAACTCCTTCTTGTGAATTGTGTCAGGGCTGACAATTTCTGGTGTTTCCTGACTCTCCTCAACATCACTTGATAAATCGAGCATAATCGAGATCACTAATTAAACAGGACTGACATCCTGTAACCTGAGGTCTCTAGTCGTTCCGTTCTGTTTCCATGAAATCTTTCATTTTCTTCGCTCTTTCGGTACTTGGAGATATTGTTCGAGAAGCCAAGATGTCTTCCGTGTTTCTGTTAATCTTCAATATACCTAGGTAACACTGAAAATGTTTAGAAAATGAAAAACGGCTTAATGTAGAAAGTTGCCAATACATTTTTTGTTTTTAGAAGTAATCTCGCATTCGATGGAACCACTGAGAAAGCAGTGGGCCCATTCTCCATTAGGGGTCTCTTCTATGGCATTTTCGTACGCTTTCACCGCATCTTCAGGGCTCGTAAAGCGAATTTTATCTTTAATTCTTGGGAATAAATAAAAATCGCAGGGCCCCAGGTCAGGACTGTATGGCGGATAACTCATTATCTCGACACTTGCCAAATATTCCACAGTCCGTTCTGCGGAGTGCGCTGAAGCATTGTCGTGGTGAAGTAGGATCCTGCTTCGAAGGCGCTGCTGTCGAATTTTTTCTAAGACAACAGGCAAACAGCGATTGACATACCAGTCTGCAGTAACTGTCCTTCTATCTTCTAGCACAACTGTCGCGAAATGACCATTCCGACCAAAGAATGAAGCAATCATCTTTTTTCCTTGACTTCTTCCTTTCTTTACCTTAGCTGGCCGATCCTTGAAAGGAAACACCCACTGAGCTGATTGTCTTTTGGTTTTGGGTTCGTAGCAATATATCCAGCTTTCATCACCTGTGACGGTGTCAAATACAGCATTTGAGTCACCGCCGTTGAACTTATCTAACATTTTGCGACACCAGTCCATGCGAAGGCGTTTCTGGTCATCGGTTAAAGTATGGGAAATCCATCTGGTACAAAGCTTCCTGGCGCCTAAATGTTCGTGTAATATTTTTTGAACTTGACTCATACCAATGCCTAGACTTGCCCGTATCTGCTGATAGATCACTCTCTTATCATCCTCTATCATGCCTCGCACAGCACTGATGTTATCTTCAGTAGTCGCTGTTAAAGGACGTCCCTGACGCGGATCATCATTGAGATTGCTACGTCCACGTTTAAACTCGTTAAACCAATTGTAAATAGTGGCACGAGATGGGGCTTCATTAAGAAATGCTAATCGCAGCCTATCATAGCTTTGTTGTTGAGTAAGCCCACAACGAAAGTCATAATAAATCATTGACCGAAAGTTTTCTCGCGTTAGGTTCATTTTCACTTGTAACAAGAGTTTTAGATTTGCTGCCAATTGCCCAAAAACAAATGACAAATGAATGCAATATACTACATCAGGTTACGAAAGAGTTCTAAAATTGTAATTGAAAAAGTTTTCATTAGCAATGTTTCTAACTGGTCAGTTCTAAACATTTTCAGTGGTACCCACGTATCATCTTTAATCTTTTACTCGGTCGACACGCGCCACTCGCCGGCCCCTCCCCTTTCTTTCTTGTCGCATCCGCATCAGCTCCGCATAGATTTATGCGGATGCGGATGCAGATGCGGATGTCTAAATCGATGCGGATGTTCCGCATATGCGGATGCGGATGCGAATATTCGCAACATCCCTGGTTCGTACTATTATAATTCTATGGCGTCTACACAGCGTAATGCAAGCAGCACTTCTGGGCGCTCAGGGTGTTTACGCATGCCGCGGGCGCTATCGGCTGTCGCAGCACGCATATGGCAGTCGCGGCAGCCGTACGGCTCCGTCCGCATCCGTTCCGGGCCGAGCCGATGCGGGCCGGTCGGTCTGAATCGTACCTTAGATGGAATAGCATTCTCGTATGTTGGTGTCTTCAAATTGAATTAAGGAGGCCTTATAGTGCTAAAGTATTTTTGTAACAGACCGAGTGCAAACGTTAAGACTTAAGTTTTATAATTTTTATATGTTTTATGCATTTTCAATGCGATCTTATGAGATAAATTATTATAATAGAAATAGAATATATTGACTCGGCCATCGCATGGAAACACGTGTAAATTAAATTATTTAGTGCGATGGCCGAGTCAATATAATTATATAAAACAATAAAGATTTTTAATATTGATATGCGTCACTATAAGATGCTGTTAATTATTACGGAACAACTTAATGCTTCGAGTACGGAGATTCCAGACACAATTGATTTTCAATTGTTATGGACCACGATCGTGGTCTTACGGACTGGACGTATTAAGACAGTAATTCGCTTAAGTAGGGACTGAATAAATTAATAACCGACTTGGTATTACATGGATCTCACAACTTTTTACCGTAGAACAACTGAGTTGCGAGACTTGGTTTTTTTGACAAGTATTGTTTTTGATGGGATCTCATTGCTTTTTGTATTTTGTAGACAGTCTACTTTTTTCCTTTTCGGTACCTTCTACTTATTGTATATATGTGTGTATATCTACCAGCAACGAATTTTCTTAAAGCCCTCTCTCTGACTTATGAACTTTTCTTATTTTTGTAGGTTTTTTTAGTTTTTCCTTGATTCATACACCAAACACTATTTATATTCCAAATTTGAAGCTTCTAGGTCTGCTAGAAGTGTCTTAGAATTTTGATGATCGGTGAGTCAGTGAGTGACAAAATTAAGAAATTTGGCCCGTTATAATTCTTAAACTACTAGTTCAAATTCAATGAAATTTGAAATATACCGTGTCTTTACAATGCCTGCATGGTTACTGAAAATTCAGTCTTCTAGTTTTATCCACAACGAAGTTACAGGGGGTCGAAAATGGCCTGAATTGCTTCGAGAAAAGGATGGTACGTCCGTGCCGCTTTTTTGCTTGACTTGGCGGGGGCACTGCCGTGCCCCCAGATCATACTAATATAAAAACAAATGCGATAGGAACGTTTTCGCATATAAAACTTACACCTATTTATTTAAAAGACTGTTTTAAAACAACGATGTAATGAAACCGTAACGCTACTATTATTGTGATAAGGGAATAATATTGTTTTTAATGGTTTATGTATGGTAACAATATATATAATTATACCTAAATATCGTTACATCTGTTAAAATATAAGACCTTCTGTAAGTCTCAGGGCGAGTTATCTTCCATTTGAGCTGCTGAAACCTTGTCAGACCCGACCATTTTATCAGTCTTTCTTATGCTGACGCAAGCGCCATCTCTTCATGTTTCTAGGTACTACTAGAACATTGAATTATACTTTTACAAGTATCAAAAAATCGATAAAGAATTGAAAATGTGATTATTATGTTTTTTTAATAAATCATTAAACAGCAAGATTATTATTTCTAAAGAAATTATAAAAAGAAAAACGTATAGTTGTAATTATTTTTAAATAGTTTTTAATTAAAAATATATAAATACCTGACTGCTTAAGGCAGAATGGAGATTTCTATACGCCTTCTGAGAAAAGGACCTGACATTCTGTTTTCAAGCAACATCAGGTTATTACAGCGTAAATAATATTTTGTTATCTAAGGTGACATATGATGGGTTGAGATTTTCTTACATTTTTACGTCTTTAAAAGTAGATGTAATTATGAAAAAAATAATGAATAATTAAGAAATTTACAATCATTATTCCGTTTGTAATAAATAGTAGACAAACACTATCAATGTTTTCAATTAGATATATATTATGATAAAAAAATACGTTATTAATATTCCCATCAACCCCTCGTGGTAAGATAATTGTGTTACGGAAACAGCTTGTGTTACGGAAATGAACCCACCATTTCCGTAGTACATCGGCGATGATCGAACTCGGTCCGTTTGAGTTAAAGTTAACATCTCAACCGATGGGATTGACATTGTATGATACACTTCATTATGTCCAACTTTGCGGCGCTTGAATATTTTATATTATTAAAAAAAAAGAACGTAAATATCTGATATCTAATATATAAAATTCTCGTGTCACGGTGTGCGTAATTGAACTACTCCGAAACGGCTCGATCGATTTTTGTGAATCTTAGCGTGCATATCGGCTAGGGTGGAGAATCGGACAACATCTATTTTTCATCCCCCTAAATGTTAAGGGTGGTGCACCCTTTTTTTTTTTAGTTTTTTTAGACAACATTTTTTGTTTTTATTTTTTTATGATACATCATACAAAAATACATACAACCCTAAATTTTCAC
Source organism: Calamotropha paludella (assembly GCA_927399485.1). Lineage (NCBI taxonomy): Eukaryota > Metazoa > Arthropoda > Insecta > Lepidoptera > Crambidae > Calamotropha > Calamotropha paludella. The sequence continues at coordinate 21,365,624 of OV656818.1, forward strand.
CCCTCTACGTTCAACCCCTATTTTTTATTTATTAATTTAATATTTTTCCTAGAAATAGCAAGTTTTCTTATAATTTTTGTTATAGTTGACCTCAATCTTAATTTGAATCTCTTCTTTAATAAACGAAAACAAGAAGTTTGATTGCAAGGGAAATTATTCTTATTATATAATAAGTCAATTTCACTACTAAGTTTACGATGATGAATGCAATGCAAATTTCCTTTGTTTTAATATGAAAGTGTGTCTCTTCTATAATCCTAAAATTATACGATTTGAACCCTTCATGGCTGTCCACCTTCTTATTCTTATACCATTACCTTAAGAACAGATCGCTCAAAACACTGATCAATAAAAAATAATTGAATTTTAAAATTTATACATATTTATTTGAAATCATAATAGATATTATATTGAAACAATTGCTCTAAGTCTATTTTTCCGACATAATTAAAGATATCTGGCATTTCACGATATTGGTAATTAAATCACGTAAAAAATATACAGTCGCAAATTGTAATTTTGGTTTTGTTTTTAAGATAAAGTTAAAACAAAAATTATATTTATTTTTTGTTCGTTAGTTGTGTCTTGTGCATTTTAACATAAACACACAAAACGCTTTTCATTTTAACATTACAAAATAGAACTCATACAATGAATAAATGCATAGACACTTATAGGTAAATACAATATGCAATTCACTTATAAAGACTTGAACTTTAACTTATCTATTAAACACTGTAAGTATTGTAAAAAAAATTACAGTTGCTTATTAAAATTTATTTTGGAAAGCCAATTTATATCAGTATCATCAATGGAGCTATTGTAAAGCCTACTAAACGTAAAGATATCGATGTGCAACCATCCAAAGAAGTTTATTATTTATGTAAAGAAATGATTACAAAAAAGAATCAACTTTTCTCAGGCGGGAGGGGAACCCATATCCCCTCGGTACCGACTCCTTCATAGACCCATCGAATTCTCTTGTTCGAATGTTCTAATGTTTGACAAAATAAATTATTATTAATTATTTATTATTATAGGTCCATGAAACCGCTTATATGTTTCATCGGCAAAATGTCGTATTTGGCCGGTGGAATGGCGATCACTGTACGAGGGCGGCAAGCTAGCCGGAAGGAGGCACCGATCTTGGTGGTGGCACCACACTCCTCGTTCCTCGACAGTTGCATCGTGTATGCCACCAAGATGTCCTCCGTGATCGTCAGGAAGGAGAGCATGGACAATTATGTTGGAAGTACGTTGATGGTGTTTGGATAATGGTGGTGGTTTAACAATTTGGCTTTATTACTAATCAGGTTATTGTAAACCGTTCATATAGTCTGAAATAATTTCAAGCAGATGAACCGTCATTTTATAAATTGATGAAAAGAAATTAGTTGTCTGTAAAGTCAGTTTACGGACGATAATTTTACGTGATAGCATCATAAGAAAACATTTATGAAAAATTCCATACTTTTATTAATTGCATTGAATTATCAATATTTTGTATAATACAAAGAAAGAGTAACTGAAAAATTTTTTTTTTCGATAAATTAACATTTAGTTATAATAAACAATGGACACGACATTAATTTTTCCCTTCTTGAACTGGAAGAGAGATAGATGCATCACAAGCCGAGCGCTTAGGCCGACCGAGCCTCTCTATTGCTTGTTCAGAGCTCTCGCATGCACGCTCGACTCAAGCGGAACGTTACACTTTTTCATGCGTGCAGCTGGCGTTCATCGATTTATAAGACGTTTTTACGTAAAAACCTTGTTTAATTGTTTTTAGAATATTTTTAATCACTTATTCGTATACTATTTGGACAAGTTGACATAATTATTTGAGTTGTGTTTGGTTTGTTGTAAGGCATATTAATTTATTTATTTATCTGTTATTTAACGATTTAAATACATAAATTTGCAGTTATATTATTGCGTCTACTGCTAAAACCTTTTGCGTCATTCTTTTCATCTTAGAATGACGCAGACGCTAACGCTGAGACGGTCCATATAAGTCTCGAACTCGTTTAAATTTATGTTAGTATGCTCTTTATTGGCAGTGTAATGGCTTTTGTTTTTTATAATAAGTTTATTGATAGGATTAACGAAAATATTTTTCTTCAATATCGCATAAAACATTTGCAATTTGATTAATTCTTTTATATAAAAATTACCATCAAAGTACCATCATTTATAATGCGCACAGCAAAGGAGTGGAGCTTTCTCCCTGCGTCTGTATTTCCGAGTACTTATAACCCGACCGTTTTTAAAGCCAGAGTGAATAGGAACCTTCTGGGTTAGCTCGTTCCGCTGTGGATCCTGTCTAGGCCCCCGGGGTTGATTGGGATCAAGAGCGAACCTATTCAAAATTAAAAAAAAATCTATGCATTTAATGACGTCACGCAAGCAAACTTTTAGCTGTCAAATCGTAATACCTCAAACTTAGCCTAACGGACTTTTTTGCGGGAGCGGGAAGCGTCACGTCGGTGGTTTTGTTTCTGTTGTTGAAATTTGTGTTGTTGTGGATATTAGTGCGTAATAATGGTAGATTATTAACCACTAAGTGTTTGTGAACATACAAGAGTGTTGGCAAGTGTAACAAAGCAGCGGAAGCTTTCCTGCTCTCTCAAGAAGTCCACGGGAAGGTTTCAGTAACACCCCACATATTTACTGGAACCTAGCAAAAAATATATAAATATATAACTGACAATTATACTTACTTGACACTGGCTAAATACATAGATCGTGCAAGCCATAAATAAAGAAAAAAAAAACGTAGTCAATCCGTTATTCGGCCTATTCTGTGCATTTTCAAACACGTGGTCAAACATGAAAATCATATGATTTTTCGAATTATATTTGGGCTGAATTGGTTTAAAAAAATGTTTACAGTTAAGTAAACATCAGTTTAGTCTATAAAGGTATTTTCTTTGAAGTCCAATACCCCATCGTTTGTATTATTTGTACTAATGTTGTTAGGTTAATAAATGAGTAATTATTGCTTTAAAAATAAAACTTCTGAAGTAACTTTTAGTGACAATACTAGCGAAATTCTAGTAAACAAAACTTAACCGATTAGTTAGAACTATAGCAATTAAAAACAAAATCGTGACCGAGTCCAATTTGACAAACCACTTAAGCCGTATTTGTACGCTGGCTGTGTCTTCAAGAGTTTGTTCCTTTTGTTTCACCGGAGGCTATAAAATCCGTTTAAAGAAAAAAAATTTACGCGCGAATAAAATAAAACTTCTTTGACGTTTATCACACCTATTCGGTTCAGTGGTATGTATCATAGACTTCAAAGAAATTTTACTTCAACCGCGATGAAAGGATTTAAATAGCGAAAACTGTCTAAACAGACTATAGATAACAAACCGTTACTTCCGTCAGAAAAATAATCTGAGTTACCTTCAAGACGCGCGCCTTAAGAATTTTTACTTAAAAAAACAAATGAAGATCGAATTTAATTACTGGAATTGCTGCGTACTGGAGGGTAAATGATGTCGCAGATCGAGCGATGTTCTTGAATCTTCCAAATGAATAGTTTTCGAGATTTTTATTTTGAAATTTTTACTATTATAGATTTTATTTCAATAATAGATCGCTGACGGTATGATTCGACACACGACTGGAGTTTAGTCCTTACGAACGATTGTCTTTGAATAGGCAGAGAAAATAAAACAAATCTTCAAAATAAAAGTGAAAGGTGTCATATTATCACTAAACTTTAATCTTCATATTTTTTTCTTACCGGCGCCTTATATGCAAATCAATTCTCAAGGAGTAAACACCAAAAACCCCTTAAAATAGCTGATTTGAATTTCACATTTTTCTATTGCGTTACGTTTTAATGTGATTCATTATAAGAGTAATGATTTTGGATATGAAGGCAAGACATCAATTGCAGTACAATACAAATCTATAATCCAAGATCACAGTGGTTTGTGTGTCTGTCTGTCCGCTCTTTTCCCGCTTTTTTTCTATTGTATATGCGTTACCACAGCAATGCGTTAACTGCAAGTAGTTCGTCTACCGGTCGCTAAATGGCGCTAACGGAAAAATATTTAATTAAAGAAAAAATTAAAAGAATTTTGTCCACCCGTGCGAAGCCGGGACGTGCCGCTAGTCTATTATCTAAGATCACAAATTTGTTGTTTGTCTGTCCGCTCTTTCACCCTTTTCCCCCATTGTATATGCGTTACCATAGCAACGCGTTAACCGCAAGTAGTTCGGCTACCGGACGCTAGATGGAGCTAACGGAAAAAATATTTCATAATAGAAAAAAATTTAAGAATTTTGACTTCCCGTGCGAAGCCGGGACGGGCTGCTAGTATTAGACAGTTATTTTATTACACTAGACAACAAAAAATAAAAATTAAAGCGCCAATCGATGAACGGTCATATCGCTTAAAGCGAATTAGTTATCAGTTCAAAATAAAATTGAATAACCGGAGTGAATCAGTAATTTGTCTATTTCTTTTGTTATCTGTTATAAGAACGCTTTGGTGAATTTTGCTTCGTATGATAAAGGCCATAGGACGATAAGAATACCGAATCGGCCCCAGAGAGGTATCTGGCTCATAATTTTAGGAAATGTTGGTACTCATAAGATACGTCGATGCTGAAAGTTTCAGCTTTTTATCTATTACCGTTTCTGAATAAATCTAAAAATACTGAATTTCAGTAAAAAAATTCATTCTCAGCACCATGTGAATCGATTGATCTAAATACAGGATATGTTTTGGGGCATGGTGGTAGCTTCTAAGAAAAAAAATATAAGCAATATCTGTTCATAAGAACCTATAAAAAAACGAGGTTATTTTCTTGATTTTAATTTTTAATCATGTTACGGGAACGCTAAAAATATGAATCTATTTTTTTTGAATTCCTCATTCAATTTTCGATGAAATTGTGATCCTGGGATTTTTTTTAAAACGTTACGCCATATTGAAAAAAAATAAAAACCGATTAGCTGCTCAAAAATTGATTTCTTATTATGATTTAACTCTTGCAATGATAAAATACAGAACGTTTGCAATTATTGTACTAGTGAAAACAACAGAATAAATTATGAACACTCATATAAAAATAATTGTTCTTCATATCATCATATCAGCCGTACGACGCCCACTGCTGGACATAGGCCTCCCCCAAGGATCTCCACAACGATCGCTCCTGTGCTGCCCGCATCCAGCGTTTTCCCGCGACCTTAACCAGATCGTCGGTCTACCTCGTAGCGGGCCTACCCACTGAGCGTCGTCCGGCACGCGGTCGCCATTCGAGAACCTTTCCGCCCCAACCGGCATCAGTTCTCCTTCCTATGTGTCCTGCCCATTGCCATTTCAGCTTCGCAATTCTTTGAGCTATGTCGGCTGTTTTTGTTCTCCTACGGATCTCCTCATTTCTGATTCGATCGCGTAGGGAAACACCAAGCATAGCTCTCTCCATTGCCCGCTGGGCGACCTTGAGCCTTCTTACAAGACCCATAGTGAACGACCACGTTTCACTGCCATAAGTCATCACTGGCAACACACACTGGTTAAAGACTTTCGTCTTAAGGCACTGAGGTATTTTGGACGCGAAAATGTATCGCAGCTTCCCGAACGCTGCCCACCCGAGTTGGATTCGACTAGAGATCTCTTTCTCGAAGTTGGACTTACCTAACTGTATTGTATGTCCTAGGTAAACATAGTGGTCAACAACTTCGAGTGTAACGTTCCCAACATTTACTGGAGCGGGTGTAACATGGGCGTTGAACATAATTTTCGTCTTGTCCATCTTCATCTTAAGACCCACTCGTTAGGATGCGTTACTGAGATCTTCGAGCATGGTGCTCAGGTCTTCCAAGGTCTCAGCCATTAGGACCACATCATCGGCAAACCGAAGATGTGTCAGGTACTCGCCGTTGATGTTGATGCCAAGTCCATTCCAGTCCAGAAGCTTAAAAATATCCTCCAACGCAGCAGTGAACAGTTTCGGAGAGAAAACGTCTCCCTGTCTCACTCCTTGCTGTAGTTGGATAGGATTAGAGCTCTGGCTCTGTACTCCGACCGACATAGTGGCGTTTTGGTATAGGCACCTTAACACTTCGATAAACCTGCAGTCCACTTGGCACCTCTGGAGAGACTGCAGCACCGCCCAAGTCTCGATCGAATCAAAGGCCTTCTCATAGTCCACAAACGCCAAGCAGAGTGGCCGATTATACTCTTCAGTCTTCTGTATAACCTGCCGCAGCGTAGGAATGTGGTCTATGGTGCTAAAGCCTTTTCGGAAACCGGCTTGTTCGGGAGGTTGGAAGTCGTCAAACCTGCGAGCAAGACGATTCGTAATGACCCTCGAAAATAGCTTGTAGACATGGCTCAGAAGCGATATGGGTCTGTAGTTCTTCAGTAGGGTATTATCGCCCTTTTTGAAGAACAAAATCACCTCGCTTCTGCTCCTTGCCTTCTGCGTTTTGCCCTGGACGATAACAGAATTGAAGAGCTTCTGGAGGACTTTAAGTACCGCGTGCCGCCCGCTCTCAGAAGCTCTGTTGTAATTCCGTCATCTCCCGCCGCCTCGTTGTTTGCTGTTTGAGGGCCATTCTAATATCGTACAGGCTGACGTCCGGGATATCTTCGGTATAGTGTCGGGTAAGCTTGGCTCTAGGATCTCGAGCTTTGCTTTGGCCTGGTGTAATACTGGAATACAGCTGCCTATAGAAACCTCAATCTCTCTCAGGATTTCAGGAGTCGATGATATGATACTGCCCTTCTCAGTTTTCAGCCTCGTCAGTTGACTTTGCCCAATAGACAGATCGCTAGCGAACACTTTGGAGCCTTTGTTCCGCTCTATGGCCTCTTTAATACGCTCGGTATTAAATTGGCGAAGGTCGCTCGTCAGCGACTTCGAGATCTGCCTATTAAGCTGTCTATAACGTAGGGCATCCGCTGAGTCTTGCAATCTCATTTCATGTCTCTTATCCATGAGTTCGAGTGTATGTGCGGAGAGTTTCTTCAATTTGGGACGGTGGGTTTTGAAGTATTTTGACCCTACCGTACGGACAGCATCCACCACCAGGTCGTTCAGATCGTTCTTCATATAATGAACTCTAATCATTATTATAAACTTTATTTATCACTATAATTATTAAATCAGTACAAAACAATATTGTTTATATAATTCAACTACGTTTTAGGGAATTTAAACTTTCCCGCTCAATTATTAGTTAATTCAGCACCCATAAGATGGCACTGTAATTCAAAACTGGTGACACTGTTTTCTATTTTCATGAAAACCCGCCAGATTTGTAGATAACCTTAAAATTATTTGTTGATATTCTAAACAAGTATTGGTCGTACTTTTTCTGTTTTTAATAATTAATTTTATCTAATTATATAAGTGAAAATATGTCGTCATCTAAAACATATAATCCAAAGTGCTGTATTTGTTCAAAATTCATTAAACAAACGCGAGGTACTCCAAAATATATATAATCTGATGAAGATGCTGAAGACTTTTCAACGATCTTTGATCATCCAATTGTAGTTGGTGATGTTTTGTGGAATAATTGTCGATCAAAAAATATAAGAAAACGAAACTTGACGACGAGGATCAGGATACATCGTTGGAGAATGAATTACCTTCAGATACAAGTGAATTGTTGAATCTCAATCAAGTACTGATTATTCATCATTTAATTTAGAGGTTGTATGTGATTATGATACAGAAGAATGTATTGAAGTTCAAATTAAAAGAACTGTTGCAACTCACAAATACTGTTGTGGGTTAAGGACAATTGGTTGTTGTTCACACTAAGCTGCAATAATTTTTTACCTGGCGCATGGACGATATTTGGCTAAAATCCCCAAACCAGCAGCAATACTTAATACTTTATTCAATTAAGACAATATCCCCACTGTGATTGATGAAGATAGCGACGAGGACTAGTCACAAATTCATAAGAAGATTTTATTATTAACACATTAATATAATTGATACATTTGAATAGTTTATAATTAAATATTAATATTAAAGTTATTGAAAAGAGAAAAAATATTTTTATATGAGTGTTCATAATTTATTCTGTTGTTTTCACTAGTACAATAATTGCAAACGTTCTGTATTTTATCATTGCAAGAGTTAAATCATAATAAGAAATCAATTTTTGAGCAGCTAATCGGTTTTTATTTTTTTTCAATATGGCGTAACGTTTTAAAAAAAATCCCAGGATCACAATTTCATCGAAAATTGAATGAGGAATTAAAAAAAAATAGATTCATATTTTTAGCGTTCCCGTAACATGATTAAAAATTAAAATCAAGAAAATAACCTCGTTTTTTTATAGGTTCTTATGAACAGATATTGCTTATATTTTTTTTCTTAGAAGCTACCACCATGCCCCAAAACATATCCTGTATTTAGATCAATCGATTCACATGGTGCTGAGAATGAATTTTTTTACTGAAATTCAGTATTTTTAGATTTATTCAGAAACGGTAATAGATAAAAAGCTGAAACTTTCAGCATCGACGTATCTTATGAGTACCAACATTTCCTAAAATTATGAGCCAGATACCTCTCTGGGGCCGATTCGGTATTCTTATCGTCCTATGGCCTTTGCTTTGGTAATGTAAAGAATAAATTTGTTTTGACGACTTGGTCGAGTGGATCGCATACCTGTTTTGATGGTAACGCCATTCCGGAGTCCTAGGTTCGTATTATTCTATAATCTAAGAACACAAATTTGTTGTTTGTGTGTTTGTCTTTCCGCTTTTTATCCCCGCTCGTTTAACGTTTCCATAGCAACGCGTTACCATAACAGCGCGTTACCATAACAACGCGTGACCATAGCAACGCGTTACCGGGTCAGGTAGTATATACTGTAAAACACTAATTTGTTGTTTGTGTGTTTGTCTGTCCGCTCTTTTTCCATTGTATCAATTAACGTTACCATAGCAACGCGTTACCTGGTCAGCTTGTTACTGACAAAAAGAGTTTATTCTATATTAATGTTGTTAGTAAATGGACATGGTACTACTTTATTATGTAATTAAACACATGGCTAACTCCACCGGCCACTTTAATCTATTCAGAAGGCGTTTTATTTTGTTCTATCGGAATGTATTCTTACATGTATGACGACTATTATCTTAATCGTCCTGTGATCTCTGCTCCTTTAAAGAGGCAAAATGTAAGGATTAAATATTAAAAATAAAACGCTTCCTTAATTCGTTACTATCCGCTAAAACTTTTTGAATCTCGTTACAAATAATACAACACTTTCTGGGTTAGCTCGTTCCATCGTTAAAAAATAAAAAAGGCACTAATATAGAGTTTAGCAATATAATTACTAACGAAAATGAGTTGTATTTAGTTAAATAAATTAAGATTATAATTATTTATCCTGTAACTCAAGAGTACAAGAAAATAAATTCCTAGAGAAGTCCATATTGAGTTGCATAAAAGATGTATTTCATAGGCCTGGACTTGTAATTAAAGAAAAAAAAACTGAAAACAAAAATTATTGTTGATAAATTCATTCATAAATCTCTGAGTCTCTCTCAATGTCCTCTCTTTTGCCTGCTCTTTTTCCATTGTATACGCGTCACCATAGCAACGCGTTATAACCGCAAGTAGTTCGGCTACCGGACGCTAGATGGCGCTAACAGAAAAATATTTAATAATATAAAAAATTTAAAGAATTTTGTCCACCCGTGCGAAGCCGGGACGGGCCGCTAGTTAAGTACTAATTATTTAAAGTTTCAGTAAAATCCTAATTAAGAACAAACTACACAGAGTAAGGTCACGTTTGTGACTCTATCTTTATCTAATCTGTAATCATCATCACTCTCTCGTCGTTTTTCTTTCATGTCAGACCATTTCTATTGATATTAATCGTTTTATTTATACTTACACGGGTTTTTTGATGCACTATCTATATTGAGACCCGTCTTCCATATAAAACTGAAACATCGCCTTTAAAAAAGCATTACTTTAAAACATGTTAATCATAAAGTATAATTTAATATAGATTGCTCGCTGGTAATGGGTAAATAATTATATATCACAACCTAATCTGCAATTAATGCCAATTTATGCGTTTTGATCAGTATGCTAAGACTTAATGACAGTTAAATTATGCCTTGGGAAAGGGTCCCGTTACCAATTTAGTAGTTTTCACATTAGAAAGCATTGTACCACTTTTCACTTGTCTCTAGAAAGATGTACTATGAGTTCATAACTCCAATCTGTTAAATATAATATTAGAGTAAAAGGGCTAGAGGAAACACCTTATTTCGTCATAATAATACATTCATCATTGTGACATGATAATGGGAGTGAAAGTTAGAAAAATACAGCTATTTTGGACTGTAATGTCATAAGGGCCAGAGCTACAGCGGTGGATTGTTGTACTGACATAGCATTTTTATTATGCTTAATTAGAATTTTACGGTATATGTAATCAGAAATAATGTAGATAAACGAATTTAAATTTTGGATTAGAGTACATAAAGTCTAAATCGTCATTAATACTACAGGTATAATGTGCCTACTTATGAGCTACCAAAGTAGGCATTTTATGTAAGTAAGTATCTATAATTAAATGTTTATTTATTTATATTTTATTTGTAAACAAACAGTACTGATGCAACCATTTATTTTTTTAATAATTTGCAAATTAAATATACATTTCAAGATCTTAATACTAGCATACGCAGTGACATACGCAGCAGCAAGTTTAAGTACATTATTCACTCGCATGTCACGTAATTTCAAAACCAGGTTCAACTTATATGCCGGGGACTATACGGTACTGACAACTTAATACATTTCTCGAGTAAAGCAAAACTGATAACATTTCTAAAGTTGATAATTCCGTATGGGGCAACGGTAGCGATCCTTTCTCATCGGAGATCCTGGGTTCGAGTCCCGGAAGGGGCAGATGTTTCTGTTATGAATACGAGCATTTGTATAGTTCCCGGCATTTAAGTTGAACATGATTTTGAAATCACGTGACATGCGCAGTAGTGAATAATCTACCTAAACTTGCGACTGCGCATGTCACGTGATTTCAAAATCATATTCAACTTAAATGCCGGGGATTATACCTGAGTTATGGGTATTTATGTATATTTCATTGAATATTACATATTTACGTATCATATTTCTGTATATGTATATCTATCCGTTACCCCTAGTATCCATAACACGAGCCTTACAGTGCTTACTTTGGGCTAGGCTAATTGGTGTGACATAAAGAAGAATTATCATTATTTATGTTATTTATTATTTATATTAGTTAATTAATATCATTAAACATTAAAATAATATTGATTGGGGTTGCAACCATGATATCGAGGTCAAGTATTTATTAACTTTTATTAAGGTTAACATGTCATGATTAAATAAACAAATATTTAGTTAATAAATTTTTATACGTATAAGGGTCGTTCTTCTTTTTTACCGACAGTGAAACGACGTTTTTCTGTTTTTTTGGTTTTTGAACTATCCATAATTATGGTTTCTGTGTGGAATTTAAAAGAAATTGCATCTGTGTTGTCATTAGGACTAATTAAAGTTTCCTTCGTGGCAAATATTAATTCTTTTTTAATGTTGGTTTTTAAAAAAAATATGTGACAGACTGGCCTTTTTCTGTCGAGACCAGATTTTGGTTTACCACTCTGTCACGGCATTCTACGGATAACAAACGAAAAAATATGTTGGTTGGAGAAAATGAAAAATTATAAAATAATAGGGGTTAAAGTATGAAATTGCCGTTTTATTGCAATAGGTTCTTTGAATTGACATAGAATCTTCATGGTTTGAGGTTTTCGAATGAAACTTTTTTTAAATGGTTTCTATGATGTTCTTTTTTTAAAAAATGTAAAACATTTGAATATCGACTTTCAATTGTTTTTGTTATTCAATTTAGACAAGAAAGATGGATACTGCGAAAATTCGAGTTATTTTTGAATACGAGTTCCGACGCGGAACTAACGCGGCAGAAACAGCCCGCAATATCAATGCTGCGTTTGGAGAGGGGTCTACTAATGAACGCACCGTGCGATTTTGGTTTAAACGCTTTCGTGATGGAAATTTCGACTTAAAGAACGAGCCACGAGGAAGACCGCCCACACAGGTAAATAACGATGAATTAAGAGAGATAGTGGAAGCCGATCCTAGTCAAAGTACCCAGGAATTAGCGGCATGGTTTAACGTTACCTTACCCACAATATTGACTCACTTGCGTCAAATCAATAAAATAAAAAAATACGAAAAATGGGTGCCTCATGATTTGACTGATCTGCAGAAAGAAACGCGTGTTGAAACTTGTGTTGCCTTGTTGAACCGGTACAGAAATGAAGGAATATTGGATCGAATTGTAACATGTGATGAAAAGTGGATTCTTTATGATAACCGGAAAAGAAAAATGCAATGGCTGACCCCAGGTCAAATGCCACAACAGTGTCCTAAAGCAAAACTTACCAATAAAAAGGTAATGGTAACTGTTTGGTGGTCTCAGCATGGTGTTATTCACTATAGTTTTCTCCGATCTGGTCAAGCAATAACGGCAGATGTCTATTGTGCCGAACTCCGAACCATGTTGACAAAACTAGCAGTAAAACAGCCCCGACTCATGAATCGATCTTCACCATTATTGCTCCACGACAACGCGAGACCTCACACAGCACGAGAAACCATTTTGACCCTTCAGGAACTGCAGTTAGAAACCATTCGTCATCCTCCGTATTCACCAGACCTTGCTCCAACGGACTACCATTTTTTTCGTGATTTGGACAATTATCTACGTGACAAGAAGTTTTCTTCCCAGGAGGCAGTACAAAATGCTTTCACACAGTTTGTGCAGTCTAGATCGTCGGAATTCTATCGCAAAGGCATTAATGACCTTCCCATTAGATGGCAGCAATGTATAGATAATAATGGCAACTATTTTGATTAAATAAATTTGTTAAAAATTTAAAAAATAAACAATATAGATTTTCAGTACAAATCGGCAATTTCATACTTTAACCCCTAATAATATATTAATAGATAAGAAAAATATGACGTTTATTCGAACCAAATTAAAAAACCGTAAATATCAATACTCCAACGAGATGCCATAATAAGACGAAGGACAGACTATTGTCGGTAAAAAGGAAGAACGACTCATAAACATTCATGAACGACATTTTAATATTATTTAAGACAGCATCACAAACATTGTTCAAAACTCAAGTAGCTTAACCACTTGTCTTATGAAATTCAAAAATAACGATGGTATCATATCAAAAACCCGAACCAATGTAACAAGATATTTTAAAAAAAATATGTTCTAAAACAAGCTTTTGTTTTTTCTTGTTAATAAAACGAACTAAAAAGTTAAAAAGCTCAAACTCCATGAGGTTGTAACGTTTTATTGCGAAGCCCTTATGGCCAGCTTCCAGCTCTAGCATCATATCAGGTCAATGTCATCATAATATTGCAATGTCACGCGATATAGGTACATATGCATGCAAAATTTCAGCTCAATTGGAAACCGGGAAGTGGGTCTTTGTCTTGCAAGATTTCATTACAGACACCGATATAGGTGAACGTAAATAAAAGCTTTTAAAAAAGTTCGTTTCTTACATTGACCAGGCCGGGAATTGAACCTGGATTGACGTTATCATGTCTCCGGGATGCGAGCCACTCGACGTGAGTTCAGGTGGAAACCGGAAGAAGCGCATGTTGAGTCACTGAAAGCCATTGTACTTTAAATTCAGGATCTTCGCCAATTTCGAATCTGTTCGACATTTATTTATAATAGTGGTCATATCAGGAACCGGGAATATTTTGAGAAGGAAAATAGTCCTATGTAATCTATACAATGTGTTCCGTCACCAGTGTCGGAGCCTTTAATGGTGTGAAATATGACATTTTTTATCGACAAATTGCCCCTCAAATTTTGTTTTTCTCTTACGGCCGCCATTTTGTTTTCTTGATAACCAAGACCTGGGCTCTCATACTAATTCGACCACCACTACTCATGTAAATGTCCTATCAACATTAAACAGGTGTCATTTGATGTAGACAAAGTTACACAGCCATCATGTTTCAATTGTCATGGAATAAAAAATAGAAAAAAATAATTAAAGAAAAACAAATAGATTCTTTTTTGTGTATTTTTTAATTATTGGCATTTTGAGAAAAACGAAATTTGAGGGGCAATTTGTCGATAAAGAAATGCCATATTTCACACCATTAAAGGCTCCGACACTGGTGACTGGACACATTGTATATATAAAGATTCCATGCCACAGTGTTTGACCGCGATGAACTCCGAAACTACCCAATCGATTTTGATGATTCATTTTAATTTTGCTGGCTTTGTTCCGACTTAGTATATAGGATAGGTTTCGTTTTAATTTATAATATTAGTCAGTTATTACTGATCCACAGCAACGCGTGACCGGGACATATAGTAGTTCTAAGGATTTTACTTATCTATGTATGTATTACATATACCTATATGTCTATCCGTTACCCTAATATCCACAACACAAACCTTACAGTGTTTACTTTCGGCTAGGCTAATTGTAGAGAATGTAGGAAATATTATTATAATTTTTGATGTGTAACATCTTTCCTCTCGCTTTCCTGCAACTTGTGGGAGTGATTTCGTGAAATGGGACGGAAGTGTGTCACAGGAAGTCGCGAAAGCGCGCCCTATTCGATTTGACGAATGAGCGCGGGGTTTTAGAGTTGACCGTCAGATAGTACCAACCAATTTTCCGAGAGGTCGGTACTGTCAGCCATCAGCTATGCACTTAAGTTACAGTGTTGTCAGTGTAAATACGGTGTATAAAGTTTGCTATTATATAAATCAATTTATATACTTCAACTACATAAATAAACATTGACTGTTGATAATAAGTCTCAATAAAGTGCAGATCATTGGAAAAAATTCAAATAATAATAAATAATTTTTCGAAAAAAGTATTTCAGTATTGAGCTTTTTTAAATGTTAAGGTTAATATCTGTCACTGCTTAAGCAAAATCTTTTATGAAAATAGTCTTTTTTATGATCATACGAATGAAATATTTCAGTATTTAGCTTTTTTAATTTCAGAATATAATTTTAAAATTGCTTATTACTAAAGTGAGATGTCAAATGTTACACATCATTTGCGACTACTGTAAGGCTCGCTTGCTTTTATTGGTAAACTTTCACCTCTCTCGGAAAATTCATTCTATTTAAGATGCAAGTACAGTTTACGAGTACTTAACTAATATAAGATCCGTTAAAACTTTTTGCTGTAGTGACTAGTGACATTTAAAGATAGCTTTCCTTTTTTGGTGGACACAAGAACGTTACACTTTTTATCTAAATCACACACATTTATTCTGAAGATGTGTGAATGGCGTGACATGGATTCTTCAATAGATTTAAAATGAGCTTGGCGTGCTTTTGTGTACACTAAAAGTAAGTACTGGTTAGTGAGATCTATGATCAGGGTTACCACTATCAGCATATTGTGTTTTTTTCTAAATATCTTTTACAGACTTCGCGTCAATGTCGACTGCCGATTAAAAGTATGTCTATCCTTTTTTTCTGGATAAAACCTCATGTCCTTCTCTGTACCCCTGAAAAAGTGTATGTAAAATTTTATGGTGATCGGTTAAGGCGTGAAAGTGTTATTTTTTTTAATTTAGGATGAGTTAGCTCTTGATCCCAATCAAGCCCGGAGGCCAAGACAGAATCCACGATTGAACGAGCTAATCCAGAAGGTGCCTATTCACCCTGGCTTTGAAAATGTATGGGTTATAAGTTCTCGGAAATACAGACACAGGGAGGGAGTTCCACTCCTTTGCTGTGCGCATTATGAAGGATGTTGAAAGCGCTTGATGCGACAGGTAGGAATAGCAACCAAGAAAGGGTGGTAGCCTGCAGTGTGTCTGGAAAAAAATAAATAAATAATCTCACTTTCATATTTATAATATTAGTTCGGATATTGTTAATTAGGTAGATACATAAAGTTTGTCATTTACGCATTTAATACGAGATATTTATATCTAAAAAAATATCACTATGAAAAATTCAATTGGTCTCAGATTTTCTTTGAGTGTTAACTCACTTGTGATGAAACAAATATGAAGAGTAAAATTTAGTGATCGAATGACAGCGTTAGGTTTAAACTTTACTTTTTTACCTTAAACATTTTTTAAAGTTTTGTTTCATTTTTTTCTGTGTCTGTTCAAAGACAATCGTTCTTAAGTAACTAAAAAAAATAAACTAACTCCAGTCGTGCGTCGGAGCTAACGCTCACACTTTAGTTCTAGTAATGATTTGTTTAGGTTCTTATTTATTTACTTTATAAACTTATTTATTAATTGGCGGTCGCAAAAGCAAAATATAGGAACAAGGAACTATTTAAAAATTACTTAAAATGATAGAAAGATTCGTTTAAAGCATTATTTTTTATACAATATGTTTTTTTTTTAATAATGTTGATATTATATTCGGATAATCCAACTTCAGAAAAAAAACTACAATTGGGACGCTACTCTGTTGGATGAGCGATGTATTCACCAAACTTTTTAAGTATGAGGGTTAGGCGCCACTCTGCTCTACCGGACAACACACGGAAAAACGACGACCGTTTGGTGCTACCTTTACAGAAAGTACACTAGTATACAGTGCTTACTTTGGGCTAGGCTTATTGGTGTGAATGTAAGATATATTATTATTAGTATATGCATTAGCTGAATATTGCTTTCCTAAAGTCGTTTATTCTCTATCATCATCATCATCATCAACAATGTTTAAGGATACATACTTAAAAAAGGTACTTGTTGACTTTGTTGTAATTAACGATGTAATGAAACTATAACACTACTATTATTGTGATATCAGAATAATTTTGTTTTTTTTTATTTGTTTTATATGGTGACGACGTATAATATTGTAAATGTCATTACTTCTGTTCAAGCTGACGAGTTTCTTGTGCCCATTCTTCTTGTAAGTTAAAAGACACCTTGAATGGGTGGTAGGTAAAAATGTTGCACGATCCAAAACAACTTATTTAAAGTGCATTTGAATAAAGTTATTTTCATTTCATTTTCATTCAGAGAGTTGGTAAAATGACGCCGTTTTAAAGGGGCTGGGCTGTTAATTGAATTGCTAGTCGACTACAGCTTAAATAGTAACCTGGTTACGCGAAACATTGAATCGATATGAAACGCGATTGACAACCCTAATCCAGCGATATATTTTATTGTGCTAATGAATCACGAATGACTTTCAAAATATTTGATGGACATCTTCATTTCAAAAGGTGTTTTGATATGATCATTAAAGTTTGCACCGATATTCAAGCTCAGTGCTATTTTAATTAAGTAAATAAATCGTTTTGAAGAAAGTAACGGTATGTAAAATAATACGATTGGATTAAAGGAATTAAATACAAAAAAATATATAAATATTTTAGTTTACTTTAATGGTTAAAGAAAGTTTTCGTTAAAATTGCAATGGTTTATCACTGATTTAATTTCTTTCTCAAAGTTTCAATCTTCTTTTGTTTTTTTTTCAGTTTTAAAATGTTTACTTCAATATTAAGGCTCACAGTTTCGAACTTCTTTTGTTTTTTCATCTCAATGTAAAAAAACTGGCAAGAAAATACGTTATATACATTTTTTGACATTATAATAAGCATTATAATATTAGATTTTTTTATCTAAAAAAATATTAATTACTAAGTTTTTTTATTTTTTATTCTAATTTTTCGATACTCACAATGTATAACATGTTTTAGATAGTAGGTAGTACTTAGAATATGAATAGATGGCGATGTCGTCAGCTAAAGAAACTTGGGAAAATTCGAGGGTAATCGAGAGAGCTAAGATATCGGTAGCTCAATAAGCTAGCAGATTTGGGTTCGCGTCCCGCCTGAATTTTAGTGACCTTTTTTCTTATTTCTTTAGACAAAAAATACATGTATACTATAAAATGTTTTGGCGCAATAAGCGTATCTGTTACAGATTTTAAAATATTATAATATGCGCAATATTCTAACGAAAATATCGATGAGCATACGTAAATATGTGTATTCAGTTTTTATGCATAAAACACTGATTTTGTAAAATCTTTTTTATAATTTTTACGTTGCTGTAGTTTGTTCACATAAAAATAACATACCTATAGAGAAAGCTCGTTAACTACGATTTAAAATTGAGTAAAAGGTTAAATCACATTTAAATGTGAAAACTTTTCATAAATATTATTTCTTTAAATAATTTATTTAAAGTCAAAATATTTTCGCATTATGAATAATTTTTAAATGTCTTATCACGGACGCGGACGTTACTTTTCGCTATTTTAAAACTTTAGTATTGGGACTTTTGAAAGCTCAAACTTTTTTTAAAGCAAAATTATTTCTTACCAAGTCCCAAGTCCATACGATCTCTTTAGCCACTTGTCTGTCCACTACCGCGCGCATCACCCCTCTCAACAGACCCAATGCTGCGCGAGTTGTGAAAAAAAAATGTCGGACCCTTAGATAAAAATGCTATTTTCTCACTAAATAATGAAGCTATGATCAAACAAAAAATACTACTACTAAAGCTGATTAAATAAAGAATCCACCACAGAATATTTGGATCTCTGCAACTCAAAAATTAATCGTAATTAAAAAAAACAGCAGGCCACGCGGAGATTTGAATATGGTAACAATTGCTACTAAGGATTGACGAGGGGTGTTGGCTATTGTTAGCAATTGCTACCGTGGACAAGTGGTTAAACTGATTACTTAATTTAATATTATCTACTTTTATTTTTTAAATCAGCGACAATATTAAAACACTAAGTTTATTACTCAAGCATTTAACTGTCTCATTTTATAATAGGGGTTAAAGTATGAAATTGCCGTTTTATTGCAATAGGTTCTTTGAATTGACATAGAATCTTCATGGTTTGAGGTTTTCGAATGAAACTTTTTTTAAATGGTTTCTATGATGTTCTTTTTTTAAAAAATGTAAAACATTTGAATATCGACTTTCAATTGTTTTTGTTATTCAATTTAGACAAGAAAGATGGATACTGCGAAAATTCGAGTTATTTTTGAATACGAGTTCCGACGCGGAACTAACGCGGCAGAAACAGCCCGCAATATCAATGCTGCGTTTGGAGAGGGGTCTACTAATGAACGCACCGTGCGATTTTGGTTTAAACGCTTTCGTGATGGAAATTTCGACTTAAAGAACGAGCCACGAGGAAGACCGCCCACACAGGTAAATAACGATGAATTAAGAGAGATAGTGGAAGCCGATCCTAGTCAAAGTACCCAGGAATTAGCGGCATGGTTTAACGTTACCTTACCCACAATATTGACTCACTTGCGTCAAATCAATAAAATAAAAAAATACGAAAAATGGGTGCCTCATGATTTGACTGATCTGCAGAAAGAAACGCGTGTTGAAACTTGTGTTGCCTTGTTGAACCGGTACAGAAATGAAGGAATATTGGATCGAATTGTAACATGTGATGAAAAGTGGATTCTTTATGATAACCGGAAAAGAAAAATGCAATGGCTGACCCCAGGTCAAATGCCACAACAGTGTCCTAAAGCAAAACTTACCAATAAAAAGGTAATGGTAACTGTTTGGTGGTCTCAGCATGGTGTTATTCACTATAGTTTTCTCCGATCTGGTCAAGCAATAACGGCAGATGTCTATTGTGCCGAACTCCGAACCATGTTGACAAAACTAGCAGTAAAACAGCCCCGACTCATGAATCGATCTTCACCATTATTGCTCCACGACAACGCGAGACCTCACACAGCACGAGAAACCATTTTGACCCTTCAGGAACTGCAGTTAGAAACCATTCGTCATCCTCCGTATTCACCAGACCTTGCTCCAACGGACTACCATTTTTTTCGTGATTTGGACAATTATCTACGTGACAAGAAGTTTTCTTCCCAGGAGGCAGTACAAAATGCTTTCACACAGTTTGTGCAGTCTAGATCGTCGGAATTCTATCGCAAAGGCATTAATGACCTTCCCATTAGATGGCAGCAATGTATAGATAATAATGGCAACTATTTTGATTAAATAAATTTGTTAAAAATTTAAAAAATAAACAATATAGATTTTCAGTACAAATCGGCAATTTCATACTTTAACCCCTAATATTTAAATCAATAACTTCTAGAATATTGCGGTCGGTCGTTTCTTCTGACATCCGAGATAAGTTAGATTTTATCTTGTAAAAATTCTTTAAGGTTTCGCTTTCAATTTAACCACTGATGTAACTAATGTTTGAATTTAAATCTCACTGATTTTATTTGGTAGTCATTTATAACACAAGATGGTACCTTTCACCAGTTAAATTTATAATAATCAATTAAAATTTACTTGAAACGTGAATGTGAAACAAAATTCATATCCTCAAAATGTTCACAATTTTAATTGCAATGTTATTTTGGAAACCCATACTAATTTGTTGGCATGTAACATTGTACGTATTGCGTTTAAAATGTTGAAATTTTTATAAAAAAATATTTGTAAATGTTAATGGTTGACTTCTTAATAATAATAAAAAATATTGAAAAGATTCTCTACATTTACTATGAAAATTATTAATAAACTTGCAGACACTGCCAGGCAAGTTATAAATTAAAAATAAACCTATCCTATACCTAAGTCGGAACAAAACCAGAAAAATAAAAAATCATCAAAATCGGTAAAGTAGTTTTGGTGTTTATCTAGGTCAAACACTGCCAAGGTGAATTTATATATAGTATAGATAATTGACGATTATTTGGCGATCGTTTGGTGCAACGATAGCGAACCTGCCTTTCGCATCGACTGTCCTGGGTTCAAATCCCGGGAAGGGAAGATGTTTGTATGATGAATACGAGCATTTGTACCTAAGTCATGGGTGTTTATATATATTTCTATGAATATTACATATTTATGTATCATATATGTATGTCTATCCGTTACCCTAGTATCCATAACACAAGCCTTACAGTGCTTACTTTGGGCTAGGCTAATTAGGTGTGAATATAAGAAATATTTATTTATTTATAATTGAGCAGAAATCGTGACTCATTAAATAAACGTAAAGCCCCTGATTGGATTCGAACCCAAGACTTGGCGCTAGGCTACATCACTACTGTTACACCAACCATACCACATAGTCATATTTAATTAAAATTAACTTTTTAGTAAATAATTAAAGCACGAATAAATTTCATGATGGTTTCAAGCAGTAAATCTACAACTACCGTTACTTTTATGTAGTTTTTTTGCTCAACATGGCGTGATATTCAACTACAGTCACGATACAACAATTAACTTTATTTGGAAGGTTCAAAAGAAATTGAAATAACTGTTTTTAAAGGTATGCACGTTAATTGTAATAGTTTTGTATATAAGCGTTAAGAATTACATCTCCTCAGGTGGGATTCGAACTCACTCTGGCAAACTGGGCGAGACATAACAATTAGGCAGCTGAATTATTCAAAATTTAAGGTCATAATATATTGATGCGATTATTTTAACATATTTTTATATGAAATTAGCACCCGGCATGCTTTGCTGATCTTTTTTTGCTGACTATACATTTAAACCTACCCTGGTATGTATACAACAACTTAACAAAGTTTTATCACAATCTGATCAATGATTTCAGAATGCATAGGGAACAAACATAGCATCTACTTTTTTGCTGACTATCATTATCGTCATCTCAAAATTATCGTATTTCTCATACAACTAAAACTAAAATAGCGTGTTCATTAAAGACGGTGAAATAAGTACATATACAAGCTTATAAGGAAACTTAAGTTGAAAAAACATATACACATTTCTTTAAACATATATAGAATTTACGTGTCGCAGTGTTTGACCGTAATGAACTCTAACTGCTCGACCGATTTTGATGATTTTTTTTCTTTTTGATTTGTTCCAACTTAGGGCATAAATTTTATTCATAACCAAAAAAATTATGCAAATTATAATAACTGAGCCACAGCGAAATGTGGCCGGGTCAGCTAGTATATATGTATCTATATATAGATTATTATCTAAAAAATGAAGAGGTGGCCCGAATATTCGGCAGGAGAAACACTAGAAAAAAGTCAATAGGTTTATTAAGGTCAGTAGTAGCTCGAGCAATTGCCCGGATAGCGAAATGTTTCGTGCACCGTCTGACGGCTGAGATAAGCTCTTTTTTTAATTTGTTGTGGTACGAACTTCGCATTAACTAAAAATAAAATGTTCGTTATATTTGAACTACTGGTTTCTCTATTGACAGCGAAAGTATTGAGATTAGACCAAACTATTCCGC